>OY770141.1:2859953-3529588 GCA_963669345.1 Gortyna flavago
CTATTTGACTAGACGCAGAAACGGATACGTTCGCAAGCAACGTACGGAGCCGATCGTATGCGTCGACATCCTGCCGGACGCGATCGGCTGTCGCCGCATCCGTTCGTATCATTTCCGATCCGAAGCGATACGAGCCGTTTGGTGAAAATCATCCTTTAGTTCATACCAGCGAGTAATCGAGTTGCGCACTCGCAGCTCGTTGCTCGCCAACTCCTTTTTAGTTGTTAGCTTTACTTGTTTACTCGTTACTCGTTAATCGCCGGGTGGAACGGTACCTAACTACGGTACCTAACTCTTCCTGCGTAGTTTACGGTAAGAGTCAATTACAAAGTGGTTGCATACATCATTTTAATGTAGGTGTCTACACGCCTTGTCAGCGACAATGAAAGATCAGTGGAAAGACTAAGGAAATGTAAAACTTAACTGGATTTTTTTTGAGACGAATACTTCATAACTTTTACATCGTTTAGACCCGTAGTGGCCCCGTGGTACCGGCCGACTTACGAGTAATTGTACGGCCCTTGTGTATTTAATTTTGTCGCCACTGCTCCCACATCTGTAAAGGAAAACGTCATGAGGAAATCAAACCGGTCCTAGAACCAAAAATTCGAAGACATGTGACATCCACCATCCCGCATTGGGCCCGCGTGACGGATTATGGCCCACTCCCTCTCAGAGAGAGGAGGCCTGTGTCCCAGCAGTGGGAACAGTATAGACTGTTTATACTGACTACAGGAATCTCAAATCATACCATAACCACATTTCTTTCATTCACAATCCTAGGGTTTTTAAGGAAATTCTAAATACATTGCTTCATACATTTGAAAAAATCGTCTGCTCAAACTCAAAAAAAAAGCATTTATTTCCATTAAACCATGTACAGGCACTTTTGAATTGTCAAAATTAAAAAGTCGGTCAGTTAGTCAGAAAGTTGAAGCTAGTTGCTCATTCCAAAACGTAGATCTCTATGGAGAAGAACGGGCAAGAAACTCCAAGGACACTCTTTTAAATCAAGATATTACAAAATCCTGGGTACATTATTCTTGTTGCTTCTAAATGTGAGAACAATGTAAAAAAAACACAAATGAAAAAACAATTCAAAATATAAGATAAAAAATAAGCCTTGGCAGTTAAGAGATGACCAGTCTCAACCGACGGCGCCCGTTCACGAACATGACGCGTGGATCAGCACTTCCAGCTTAACCGTTCCGCTCAAATGTTATTATACGGTTCCAGATTTTATAAATGATAATTAAAAAAAAAAATTGTTTATGTTTCGTTTTGTTTTTATTGTTTGTTTTACTTATTTTTTTTTTTTATTACATTTTATTTAAGATTTGTATGCCCTCGCGGCAAAACATAGCGCTCAAATATGTTAACCTAACACCTATATGTAAATACCTATGTTTAACAAATAAAGATTCTGATTCTGAACCATTTTGTAGGGAACCGAATAATACAACACACGCGCCACCATGAGTGAGACATTTAAACAAGGTAAACAACGCAATCAATGTTTTAGAACTCTCAAAATTAAAGCCATGAAGAACTGCTGGGTAGTTACCCTGCAGTTCGTGAGACTAGTCCACTGATCTAGTAGCCGAGTTATAAATGTCACTTAATAAAGCTATTTCTCTCTTTACCTAAAACTATACGAGCAACAACACGTATTTAGGTCATTATTTTTTCGCCCACCTTACGACCTAGTGAAAAGTGAAAGATTGTCTCTTCAAAAATAGTTTCTGGGAAGTAAAACTCATAAAAAGTGGTACTAGTTAGTACGCTGTTTCAAGAAAGATATTGGTTTCTTTATGGGATGAAATTCAAAGTAAGACCCGTTGAACGCACACGTTTTTTTTTTACCGTGAAAAACTAAGGTTGGTTCGAAGCGTATAATTATAGTCGTCAGTGTTATTTGGATCATTATGGATGCTTGTTGACGCATACCATACAACCGGTGGGTTGCCGTGTCATATACCAGCTCACACGACTATTCTGCGGTGCGGCTAGCGTGCCGTACCATAAATTAATCGTGCCGTGTACCACGAGCCTAAGCCATCCATGTTCCTTTTTTCGTGGGCTAATAAAATACTCATTGCATCGGTTCAGTAAGTTGTTATATAGGGTTGTTTACAATAACTAGCTCTAAACGAAATGACAGTACAGTGTTGCCTGATGAGAGAACACCTTTTATATATTTCTTTTTTTTAGCTTTGAAATAATTGTGATCGCGCTGGTACAATCCCGCGCTACTAAGTAAGTTAGATTCTAAATATAGCGAGGAACGAACGAATGTAAAGGAAGCAAAAGGAGTAAGGATCATAGTGTGGATAGAGTCCTGTTGGGTCTGCATAGGTTCATAGGAAGAAACTTGAGTGCTTGTATGTATCTAAATATAGGTGCTGTTTTGTTTAGCTGTAAGCCCCGGGAAAAATATCGCGGCGAGATTTTATCACGCATTGGATTTTCAACTCTCGGCGTTAAGCAGTGCATCAAAACATCGGGCTAATTAGGTTTACTCTTCTCAATAAAAGAAGCTTAGGAACGATACTTGAATGTATAATTCAAGTGCATTACGATGTCGCGGGATTGTTCGAAAGAGTTACCGTGGCCCCGGAACGCAAAGGGCAAAGAAGGAACATGGATGGGTTTTATTCAGTAAAGTCTGACACTCCCTTTCGCTCAACCCACAGCGCCCTTCCGCTGTGGATTGAGAGAAAGGGAGTGTCAGACTCAGTCATTTGATGATTTCCTATCCTTAAAAAAAAAGTGCATTATGATATTTTAATTAACTACCTATGTTACTATAGTTAAATTACTGCTTTGGTTGTAGGTAAATCGATATTAAAAACTTAATGACGTATGCATGAGTCCTAAATAGCCTTAAAATCGCCACACATAATGACTTGAGACCCGCACGACAACACTAAAAAGTTTTATACAAGTTGTATATCACGTTATGAGATTTCCCCTGTACTCAAAAGGCCATTGTTCAAACTGAAATTGAATTTCCCGAATAAATATTGAAAGCTTTTATTTAAATTCAATTTTCCGTTTGTTGCAGAAACAAATGCGTCGGCTGACGAGCCCGCTCCAGGTATGCTACGGTACGAAGAAATGACCAGCATCACAGCAAAATGGACCACAAATACTGGACGACATGGATGAGAATCGCGTGCATACCACTCGCGCTGCTAACCACCACGGTAGCAGACTTCACGACAGAGTGCCAGAGACCTTGCGACTGCAGATGGCAGTCCGGGAATAAAGCTGCAATCTGCTCGAACTCAAGCCTAAAAATAGTCCCAGCGAACCTTAGCAACGACATTCAAATACTAGACCTCTCAAACAACAATCTACAACAATTACATCAAGAAGCATTTAAGAAAGCAGGCTTAAGCAATCTAAAGAAACTGTTCCTCAAGGAGTGCAGCATCGAAGTTGTCCACAAAACTGCGTTCGTAACTCTCGCAATCATGATCGAACTAGATTTGTCGAAGAACAGAATACGATCACTGCACCCCGATACTTTCAAAGGCACAGAGAAACTGAGATTAATAAACTTAAGCAACAACTTTATCGATAAGTTGGAGGACGGTATATTTCGCAATTTGAAGTTTCTTCAGAAAGTAGAAGCGAGCAACAATAGAATACACCGTATAGGAACTAAAGCATTCGTCAACTTACCCCAGTTGAAAATATTGAGGTTTAATGGCAATAATTTGAATCATATGAAGCCGGAAACTTTGATGGGCTTGAGAAACTTATCCGGGTTAGATTTACACAACAATCCATGGCGTTGTGACTGCAACCTTCAGACATTTCGGGATTGGGTGCTCAGTCACAACCTCTATACCCCTCCCACGTCGTGCGCCGAACCAACATCTGTACAAGAGAAACTTTGGAATGAATTAGACTCGTCGAACTTCGCGTGCCGGCCGACAATACTCGAACCGGTGCCTGACGCAACGGTCAAAAGTTACGATGAAAACGTGACTCTGACTTGCAAAGTAGTAGGGAATCCACCACCTGAAGTTGGCTGGCGATTTAACGGTAAAACTATTGAGATGAAGGCTTTCGGTGAGATCAGATACACCGTAGCTGAGAACACTATGGATTTGATTCGATGGGTGAATTTGACGATAATATACGCTCGATATAGTGATAGAGGGAATTACACGTGCGTTGCTGAGAATCCTGGAGGTCGCGATGAGAAGACTTTAACCCTAGTGCTTTCAAGATACGGAGGAGTAGGTACCATTGCTGGTATGGATACAGATTCCTTCGCAATTTTAGTTGGCTGTCTAACAGCTATAGTGATTATTTTCGGAGCAGCGCTAGTGGTATGTTACTTTACAACCCAAAACAATGAAATTAAAAGACTGATTAAGAACGATGCTCGTTCTTCTAATGGGGACGTGTTGATAGAAGGCTCTGAAGCTTCTGAAACAGAGAAGGGGATGAAGATGGAGGTGAATCCGGTGTCGAAGCCACCTCGGAAGTATGAAGCGCCGCAGTCCTTTACGAGTGAAGCTACAGAAATGTCGGAACTGAATAGGACTTTACTAGACAACGAATCTGTGTTAGGTAAGTTGCAAGATTTTCCAAGTAAATTTTTTCGTTAGTTTTTTTGCGAATTCCTGTTACAGCTTTTCGACAGTATAACAATATTCATTGCGTGTTATTTACGACGTTGAGCAGCCAAATTTTTCGAAAATATGAAGCCATGGATTAACTATATCCTTCAAAATGATTCAGATTAAGATTGAAGGTATGTTATGCTATTAGGTGCTGAATTCCATTTTCAGGTTTAAATTCAAAGTGTTATTACGAGTATTTTTGGGCACTTACACAAGAATCTCTCAAATATTCATTGGTACTACAAGATACATTGGTTCTATTCGTATGTAGATAAATAAAATAACTAGTTAAACTCTATTTATCTAGTTATTTTTAGATTCGATAAATCAATTAATCATCTATGATTAATTGATTTATCGAATCTAAAACTATTAAGGCAGAAAAATTTGTTCTGAAGCATCTTGATCTGATAATATATTTTTATAAGTACAATTTTTATCGTAAAAACCACAGAACACAAATAACTTTATCGACAAAGCTCATCATCATCTGCCTTGCCTTTTCCCAACTATATTGGGATTTCCAATGTAACCGTATGCAGCTATATACCATCTTTCGACAAAGCTATTTGCAGACAGCTAGGAAGACAATTACTGTTTCAATATAGCCAAACAAAGACATTCAGTACATGTCCTCCAGGAATTACTTAGAAGCGAAGTGGCCACCTGGACAAACGTGCACCTATCAGGTACTTGGGTACTAACGACATTGAAGGCTCAGGGTTAGTCTACACCGAGACGACGCCACGCGACGCTGTGCGTACTTTTTAACAAAGTGATACAATATCGAACTTATTTACGACACAATGGCGCCGATTTCCTTGTTCACAAAATAAACTAAATTTAAGTTCAGTAAATCTTTTTCTTTCTATTTAATTAAGAAAAGGACAGAAGATAAATATTAGTTTAGTCCTGTCAAATTAGTCAACGCCTGACGTAAATTGACGTATTTTTAGTGGCCAATCTTTTAATAACGTCTTAACTTGTCTCTGGAGTGTCATATTAGTTTGACAGGACTAAACTAATATTTATCTTCTGTCCTTTTCTTAATGAAATAGAAAGAAAAGGATGCACTGAACTTAAATTTAGTTTAGTTTGTGAACAAGGGAATCGGCGCCATTACATAATATTATGAAGGCGAAAGTATGTGTATGTTTGTTACTTCTTCACGCTCAAATGGCTGGACCAATTTTGATAAAAAAAAAATGGAGGTAGCTGATACCTTCGATTAACATATAGGCTACTTTACTTTTTTATCCCGATATTCCTACGGGATCAACACTTATGCAGGTGAAACCGCGGAGCGCAGCTAGTAAATAATAAAACCCTTTATTTGCTGACCAGTAATACAGTACAGTTTTAACTTACATTAAATGGAGTTTTAAATCTAAATTAATGGAATAAAAAAATCATAATTCGATTTGGTAAGTATACCTATACAAATTGTTCAGCACCCAGTTTGTTGGTCAGATTGGTCTTCGACAGGCCTCCCCTAGTTTCTTCCACTCATCTCTAGTCACCTTCCCATATTCTGCTGATTTGACGTCGCTTTTGTCTTTTCCATTTCGCTTTGGCTTTCGTCCATTTTTCTCTGTTCGTTCGCATAATGTGATCAGTCCAGTTCCATTTGAGTTTTTTTTAGCTTTATTATAGTTAATATTGCTTACTTTTGTCCTTTCGTTAATATGTCTCGTAGCCTTGTCTAGCATGTTTTGCTCCATATTGCGTTGGCAAACTATAAGTAAATGAGACATGGAAAAATGCAGACGCTTTCACTCTCTCACTGAAATGCCTTTTCGTATAGCCACTAAGGTAGATAAAGTGTCGTTATCTTAAAGTCCGCGCCTCATCGCGTCATGTCTCGTTGTGGACTGAGCCTTACCCGTCAGCAGAACGCTTAGCAAACTGGAAATTGAATGTAGGTGAAGTCGTGCTGATGTCAACGAAAAATGTAATATGTGCCAGGTGTTTTCGAGCGCGTTTGTTGGAGGCGAAGAGAGAAACGTAAAAATAATAGTTTTGCCTGAGGCTCCGTAAATGTTAAGATAAAGCACTTTTTTACATCATGACTGTACGGTCTCACCATAATTTTTTCTGCTTGCTCTGTAACTTTAGGCTAACGATGCGCGTCATAATTTAGCATAATAAAATATTTTAACTAACGAATTTAAATACAGGGTTAAATTAAATTAGCTAGCGAAACTCCGCAGACATGATGGGTCGATACTCATGACAAGTGACAACACTACCTGCGGTTGACGACCCCAAAAAAAAAATAATTAATTTATATATTTCTTGGGGTTTATCTATGAATATCTATACTAATAATAAAGCTGAAGCGTATGTTTGTTTGTTTGTTTGTTTGTTTGAACGCGCTAATCTCATGAACTACTAGACTTTTTGTATTTGACAGCCCAATCCTTGAAGAAGGCTATAGGCTATTTAACATCAAGCTAGTACTCTTAGAAACCGAGCAAAAAGAAAAAAAGTTTTAAAAATCGATGTAATAGTGCGGGCAGGCGATACGATGCGACGCGGTGGGTCAGGGGAATAAGAGATTTTACGCGGACAAAGTCGCGAGCAAAAGCTACGTTATTAAAAGGTAAGTACAGACGCCAGCACATCAACCTACTACAATCTGTCAAATTTTCCCAATCAACTTTGAACCTTATGCTTTAGGAATAAAGTTGAAAATCTATTAAAGAAATTTGACAGATTGTAGTAGGTTGATTTGCTGGCGTCTGTACTTCTGATGTCCACTTTGCGACAGATTGCGTCAACAAAAACCTTCAGGAAGTGATTGAGTCCCTATTAAAAGTTTTCAATTTGATTTTAAAAGTCAACGTCCAAGTTTTAAACTTATAATAACTTAGTTAAATTTCAACGTGGGTACTGGAACAAATTCCTAGCTTTATATTATTATTAGTACCAAAAGAACGATAGAAAAGTCGAAGTAACGTTGACGTTGAACGTGGAATTCGGAATTAATAACCAATGTTATTAGTTTGTTATTGTGCTTTCTAAGTGGTATATCTTTGAAAGTACTTTAGAGGTGGGTCGTAGAGTATAGGTACATTGCAAAAAACTTCTTATACCAAATTATAAGATAAGATAAGATTTCTTTATTTGTTTAAACATTGTATAAGTACATACAAGAGCACGCAAGATAATATATCGTTTGAGTCCAGTCATGTTTAGCCGTAAGTATCGGCGTACAAATATTTCCATAAGTTAACTAACAATCTATTAAAACAAAAATTAAGGCTGCCAGGCTCAAATGGAATTTGGCGGGTCGCACCAGCCTCATGCAAGATGACCGCTGGGCAAAAGTTTCCACACAATGGGTGCCTGTAGATGGACGGCGCCGCCGAGGTTGGCCCAGAAAGAGATGGCGAATTGACCTGGACGCGTACGGCGAGAGCTGGTTCGAGGTGGCGCGGGAAAAGAGTTCCTGGAAGGATTTGGGGATAACCTTTGCCCAGCAGTGGGACAGTCCAAGCAAACAGAAAAAAAAGATTTAATATATACCTAACCTCACACGTTTGCCCGCCTATCTGTCAAAAACCCCATGCGTCGGAGTAGTTGAATAAGGCGCGGTAAAGTCATTGTTTTAACAACTGTTGTGTACACTTGGTGTACCGTTGACGTTTCGAGCACTTTCTTTTATGTACACTCGGTGTACACTTGACGCTTGAGGGGTTAATGTATAATTGTTTGTATTCCCTAAATAGATCATCTAAAATAACTAAATAAAAAACACCCACTATTAAATGACGGTAACTCTTCCCGTGATATCTGATCATACCACAGATTACGAAAGGGTGCAAACTCACCCCCCCGCACCCACCCCTGATAAAAATTACGTAGGTACTTGAGCCGTACAAATTACCCACCATGGTCCGCTGGTTAAGCATTTTGTTTATTATTCCGTTAATTACACCCCGTCCTCAGTACCTAAACAAATTAAAGCTTCAGCTGATAAAATTATTCCGTATAAACTTTTGGTTCGGAAATTCGGACGAATTGGGATTCTTAATTCGCTTTGATCTTATGTTTTGTAAAGTCAAAGTTGTTTTACTTGAACCTAAATGGGGCAATGTTATTTGATAAGTACCTAAGTAAATGCCGATGAGCCTTTTGGTTTCGAAAAATTATTGTTAACACTAAAATTATTCGTAAATGTAAATGTTTTTAATATTTTGAAGGTATATTACAATAAATTTATAAACGTTATGGAAATTAAATTTATACTAATACCAGCTTCTGCCCGCGGCTTCGCCCGCGAAGATGTCGGAAATTCATGGGTTATAATTTTTTTACGCGGTAATAAAATAACCTACGGTTATTACGTACACTATCAAATCGACAAACTTATTATTTGCGGTTGGTACAGTAATCGGGTCTAGGGATCGAACCGCAAAATGAAGTTTGTTTTTTATTGTAGGCCCCCCGGCCCCCCGGCCGTACCGCCGCCGCCGATGCAACCGCTATGTCCCTGCATTTTAAATCTGTAATATCTTCGAAAATATTAATTTCAATTACATGCTGTAAAGGGCCATATTAATCTATATTACATGCACAATTTATTTAAGGTACTTAATTGTATAAGGATTAATGCTGTATTGCTTAAAATCGCTTTTTCGTAAATAAGTAAAGGATAAAAAATGGTTATTGTGGGTTATCCATAAGAGATAGACATATACCATCGCGGACTCTTTGTTAGACCTTTTTAAGGTGTACAATACTGTAGTACATTATTTTGATCTATCTCGTAGGGTTCATCCAGCGTTTGCAATGTAAGCGCAAAAAAATGTGTTTATTTACTACCTTACATTAAAAACCTCTAAAATTATCAGTGTTTCTCTACTATATTATGCATGTATTATATATATAAACCTTCCTTGAATCACTCTATCTATTAAAAAAAACCGTATCAAAATCCGTTCGGTAGTTTTAAAGATTTAAGCATACATAGGGACAGACAGACGCGGGAAGCGACTTTGTTTTATACTATGTAGTGATTAAAATATGGGGGGCTAATCTTCGGAACTACTGCGAAATAATTGCGTAAGACACTATAAGTAGCAATGGCTTTAATTTTGACAGCTCAACAACATTCATTGTGTTATTTACGTTGTTGAGCAGACAAATTTTTAGAACATATGAAGCAATGGATTAGCAATGTCCTTCTAAATGATTCAGATTATGATTGATAGTGTGTTATGCAATTAGGGTGTTGTATAGGTATTAATTACTCTAAGGGTTAGACAGAGAGATTTACCTATAGTACACTCACATTCTGATAGGTTCATCATCATCTGTCTAGCCTTTTTCCAACTTTGTTGGGGTCGGCTTCCAGTCTAACCGGTTGCAGCTGAATACCAGTATTTTACATGAAGCGATTGCCTATCTGACCTCCACAACTCCAGTACTGGGTAAATACGATACCCCTTGGTAAGACTGGTTGTCAGACTTTCGGGCTTCTGACTACCCGTAACGACTGTCAAAGATTCACGAATGACAGCCGGGAACAACGGCTTAGCGTGCTTTCCAAGGCACAGAGGGGTCTCGGTATGTAAAGATGGTCACCCATCCACAGGCCATCCGCGGCAAGCGTAGCTTAACCTGATCGATCGACCTGTGCAGCTGTTATTATTTAGCCACGGGCCCCTCACATTCTGCCAGTTATGATTAAGTAAGAAGAGAGAAATAAATATAATTTTATTATTAAGAGCTGATTTCACAATAGTCGGATAATTTTAATCTGAAGAATAAAGACACTTTGACATAATGATTCACACAAAATATGTCATACCGCCGTATTTATTCTTTGGATAAAAGTTATTTGACTATTGAAAAATCAGCCCTAAATCGAGAAATAAATATTTGCATTATAAAGTTAATCTTCTTATATATTCTCGTGTCACAATGTTAGTTACCATACCTACTCTGAGAATCGGCTACTATCTATTTTTCATACCCCTAAATCGAAACTTACGCGGGTGAAACCGCGATGCGCAGCTAGTAATATATGTATTTGCAGACTACATTTTTAACCTTCTCTGCCGACTGTAGCTATCTCATTCAATATTTACATTAACAATACAAACACAATAATGAACGAGCATTGATGTTCCTTTTATTTCTCCATTCCTTTGTTCCAGAACTATAAACAAGTCCCCGGGGTTTACACAACCTGATAATAAATTCAAGACAAACAGGCTTCCATTTTTGATTTAGCTATCGTCACACACTCAAACAGATTTGAAAATTTGTAAACGACATCTCTCTTTATTTACTGTCCTGAACCATAAATATTAAATAACTTGGACATGACTGACATCAGTGAAGGGATAACATCGTGAGGAAACATGGACTTAGGTATGTCATTTGTTCAGGAAAGTAAATAATAAATAAATCGTCATTTTCTTACCCGTGTCCCAATTTATTTGTGCTCGGCGCAACATGTCTTTTGCTTCCATACTTCTCTATTAGTCGTCATCTCGGTAGTCACCCCCTTTCTAACCATATCATCATTCACATAGTCCATCAGTCGTTTCTTTGGGCTTCCCTTACTTTTATAGCCATCGACATTCATACTCAAAACTTTCTTCACGACATTATCCTCATTCCTCAGTATCACATGCCCATACCATGACAACCGATTTCCACACAACATTTCAGTTATCGGTGCCACTCTCAGACTTCGTCTTATGTGCTCATTTTTTATTCTATCCATTCGTGTAACACCACACATCCCTCTTAGCATTCTCATTTCAGCTGCATGCAATTGCCTTTCATTCATCCTTTTTACAGCCCAAAATTCTGATCCATACAAGACATAAGTATACGATTAGGTAATAAAAGTCTGAAATCGCCAACCCTAAACAGGGTCCGATAATTGCCTAACGAATATGAACATGAAGGTCCGCTTTAGCGTAAATGCTTCTAAAATAATCCTATTATCAACCATAATGACTTTGATGATACTTTTATCGCTCTCTCGGTGACTGTAATTCCGATCATTTGGGCCATCAAAAAGATATAATATTTAAATGTAATGCTGGTTTTAACAATTAAGATATTAAGCCCTTGGACACGTCTTACGATAGTGAATGCGGAGAAAACAAATGAAAGAATATGCGAATCCTGGCATGCCTACAGTAGTGCCAAGTTTTTTTGTTCCAAAATGGCGGCCACTCATGTAACCTATAAAAAGCGATAGCTGACATCAATGCAAACTGAAAACATAAAGACTAAACCCCGTAAAGTGTCACAGAGAGGAGGCCTGTGTTCCAGCAGTGGGAACCTTATAGGCTGATTATGCTATTATAGGAAAGGTAGCATTGTGTACACATCAAAAATTCATTAGAATATGTCGTAAGAATTGGTTTTGGTGGCAAAATATCTTCATTGGGTCACTGGACCTTTACAATGGAATATGAAATTTAATGACTACCCAATTTTGTGGAGACAATTGTGGGAATGTTCTGAATTTTTATTTAGCAAAAGTCGGGAGCCCTCCAATGTCAACAGCTTTGACTTGTTTTTGTGATTATACGGTTATGGTAATAACGTCGAGGGTTCTGGCAAAAAATATTTGTTTTAACCATTGTCAGTGTTATTTTCTTCCTGATTTCGGTGGAGCGAAAATGGTCGGGTGGCTGTTTTTTGTACAAATTGAAGGGCAGTTGATGTATTGTTGTGAAGGTCAACAGCCCGGCTTAGGCGTTTGGGAAAATAATAGGTAGCCCTGGTGTTTTAAAAATACGGGAACTGTCCCTCTGCTAGTTTCTTAAGTTAAAATGAAAGAAAATCTATCAGACATGTCTAGTATTAAACTGTTCATAAATCAGAAAAAATTAATCGTTTTTCTTTTGTCAACAGCATCAACTGAGGACAACAGCCGGCATCAAGAGGTCGAACTTCCAAAGATGTCCCACGAAGCATTGCTCATGGACCGCCTAGCCCAAGAGCACCAGGCGTACCCACCAGACCTTCTCACATTCCCTCTCAGAGGGACCCAAGTCTCCCCTGCAGGAGGACCTTCGCTAAACACAGAGAGTCCAATCAAATCTCCAGTATACGGAGTCTCAGCTATCAATCCTGCCCTTTACAGCAGGTTTCACGGCCAAAACTTCCAAGGTTCCATCCCGCTCATCAGCTCCAAGGGCTACGTCACGTTGCCAAGGAGACCAAGAATGGTTCCGGACAGCAGTCTTCGTCCACAAGTGTTCTCTACCCTGAATGGTGTCATACCTTACTATGATACTTTCAATATGAAGTTCTTCAACCACGGCGGGAACTACTACAGTTTGAACAAGAGTGAGATAGATTTGGGTCCTATTGGGAAGATGCCTTCGTATGTTGACGATGAGGAGCCTGCTCCGTCTCCTGCACCGGGGACTCCTCATGCCACGATCCCCAGGAATAGCTTGAGCTCTCCGAATATCCACAACCAACTCCTGACTTTGCAAGCAATGTCTGTGAACCAGATAATCAAGTCGGAACAGAGGCCTTTGAAGGTCACCCTCGCGGAACATGAAGGTTTGCTAAGGAACCGTGACTTTAGATCTGGATACTCAGTGAATGTTGTTAGTGGGACCCTAGGAAGGTCCAGGACTGCTCCCAAACCACCCCCTAAACCCAGAAAGAAGATTACAAGTGAAGTGAAAGAACCATTTTTGATGAACGCTGGGGAAAATGCGACCCAAGTGTAGAATATAGTTATGACGATGTGTGAAAAGTTTGTATAAAGGTAATTAGAAAATTTTGAAGGGGAATCGAATTTGGTTTTTTTTTTATAGTTGGGTTGGCGTTGTTTTAAGTTTAAATTAGTTTATGAATTTCATTGGAACGGATGTGAACAGTTTTCAATTTAGCGTGAAAATAATATTTATAGCAAAATCCCTTAAAATTTCTCTCTCTATAAAATATTATGATATTCAAAAAATAAACCTACATTTTAAGTAATTTTCAGACATCTCTACTCTCAAATACTGTAAATCTGACTGATCTTAATTAGGGCCCGATAATTGACTAATTACTTATGTGTTAAACGAGTATGAACATAGAGGTCTACTTTAACGAAAATGCTTCTAAAATCATTCTATTAGCGACCATAATGACTTTAATGATACTATTATCGCTCGCTCGATAGTTTCCCGGTACTTATAATGGCTGAGTTCCTCGGTGACTGTAATTTCGATCGTTCGGGTCATCAAAAAGATATAATAGTTAAATGTAATGCTTGTTAAAATCAATGACGATATTAAGCCCTTGGCCAAGAGCTACACGCTTCTTGTCCGTTGTTTTGGCTTTAGCCAACATACACAGGTGGCTACAGCCGCACCATTTTCGCAGCACTGCAAAAATCGACTGTCTAAATGGCCATTCGGCTAGGCTGCAGGTGACTAAAATCGCAAGTTCCAAAATAGAATAGACTTTGACATTGTCGTGCAGCGACAAGTCTCATGCGGTGGCTGAAATCCACCGTGTAAACCAGCCACATGCGATACCCCGCTGCATGAATGACGACATTTTGATGCAAAATGAACTAGTCCCCTGCGATTTTTATCGACCTGTGTAAATGGAGTGGCAATTCGCTTTGTGTATAACTAGCCGCATGGCGAAAATCAACCTAGTGTAAATTCCCCTTAGATGAGATTTTTGAGCGAGATGTCTTGAATTCGAGTCAAAAGGGATATTACCGAAATAACTACGCAGCTTCGTAGCTACGGGCTATTGATGTATTGTTTATCAATTAATAGCCAGGATTAGGTTCCTCATGTACGTCTAGCGGAACCCTTATCCAGCCTAGCTTTTTCAAACTAATTAATTATGCTTCAAAGATGTAAGATTTCCACTAAATCTATTCAAAGCCACAGCCGGCGGGGCCTTTCATTGTTACCAATAATGAAGGTATTAAACTTATGTCATTAATTAGTGCTTTGGACTCCTGTCACATGTAATGTATCTGAAAAATTTCTTCCTGCCTCTTTGGGTTCAGAAGTTTAAAAAATAAATTCTTCCAGCGGGACCCTTTCTTATTTTACAATTTATGTCGCAAAATTTTACTTTGACGTTTAGTGTTCTTTACCAAAGGGGCAATCCTCGTAATTTTAAGAACGTTCGCAGTCTGATCTCAGTCTGAATCCGTCAAAAATATCTCTAAAATCCCTTTACGTTGATTGTCGCTGAGATGAGATTGCGATTAGATTTTGAACGTTTTTAATTACGGGAATTGGCCTTCAGATATCCACTCATAATAAAAATGTTTAGATTTATAGTCCCGCTAGACTTAGATTTATTTCTACCTCGATATTAGAAACCCATTTTAGTCTCCAAAATCATGCTATCAAATCATTGGTTGTTGTTATTTTGACCCAGCAAACACAATAACTGATATAAAAATTTTCCAAGCCCTTGTTTTTCGAAATGAATAAACTGATTTTAATGAAACTTCATACGCATAAGCAAAATAAAAAGGTCTAAAAAGTTACGTAAGAACATTTCGAAAACTAGTTAATGTTACAGCCAAATTACTCCGATTTTAAAGTTTCCATAGAAACAGAGATTTCCAGTTATATTTTTTTAAATAAGACATTTCGAACATGTTCTTAAGTAACTTTTTAGACATTTGTATCCTGCTTATTAATTTCGAAAAACAAAACGAAAGTTTGTATGAAATGCTGTACGGCGTAAACGCTCTTAAGTACGTGCTAAGTAACGTTTATAGATCCCGGCCTTAGACAATGGGGTCGCAATCTTTGGAAAGGAAAACTAAATTAAATATTAGAACGAGAGAAGTTCAAAAACTCTTTATAACGACCTACAATATCACAAAACTTTCGCTTAAAACTCCGTGCAAATGTTTTAAAAATAAGAAAGTAAGCATGGCTACGAACTCTGGCGACCCATAAAATGAAAAGACGTCATTCTGAACCCAAATTCGATTTTCCCGGGTAGATTTAACTGACGCATTGAAGTTGGTAATGGAGTTTATGCTATGTTGCTTTTATTAATATGTTATAGGATCAAAATATTTGTAGATAACCCACCAAAAACTACTGACGGAGCCAACAATGAACCCGTCCCCATCTCTCGTGTTCGCATGAACTACTTACTATAGCTCATATAAAATACATAATCAGCCTATAATGTTCATCAATTGGAACAGAATTTTAATGGTTCATTGATGACTCTGAATACGGCAGTAAATATTTATGTTATATGTTAAAAATGTTTATGAAACGTAAGTACTTTAGTTAAGTTTATAGAGTTTATTTTAGTTATTTTTGGTAAGACTGCATTCAAAATATAATGACCGGTGTATTCATACGAACTTTTTTAAATACCTTAAGATATATTTACGATTATAAAATATTTCTGTTTAATTAAACATTTATTTTTATTTCCAATATGCTAAATAAAATGTACTTTCACTCCTTTTTTTCTACTGAAAAAAAAAACAAAGGAGTTTTTAACACCTGCCATTGCGAGGAACATATACATAAATAATTAATTAATTCGTAAATCAACAAAAAAAATCAATTTATCCTCCAGTCACTATTTGATTCATTGCCTGAAACATTTCAGCCGTTTTAATTGAAAAACCCATGACATAACAAATTGAGATTCAATATTAACGTGTAAATATCGGACATATTTGAACTCACACTCGTACACAGAGTAATGAAACACAGAAGGTTTACGCGCGCTATCTGCACTTTCAACGACACGAAATAATATTGTTAAAACTGTGCCTAATTGCCACACAATTATTTTGTAAAGAAAATTGTTGGATCAATTTTCTTCCAATAATATATAATGTATTTTTGATATCGTATGATAACGAGTGGCTATAATTAAGTAATTATAGTCAAATAATAAAGTTTAAGTGTTCAAGTGATTACTTAATTACAAACATTTGGTAGATATGGTTATACATGGTTATTTGTAAAACAGTAACAACTTTGCAGGACTATAATACTCACATCATAAATAACAACTTTTGTTTGATGACTTTTAATTATTATTCATCTTTTTTTTTCATAATATAATTAAACATATTTAAATTGATCGCTCTAAATGTGAACAACACTACGTGCTACCAAAATAAAGCACTAGATAAGTAAACAAACAGTGCGTTGCAAATGCCAGGGCGGTACTTTCTAAATACAGATCTAAAAAGTGTTATTATAACAAAAACTTGACATTATTTTTGGTAAGTTTATTAAGTTTTGAAAAAATTCATATAGCGAAAGTTTAGTTTATGATGTTACTAAAATAGTCCTGCGAGGTTAGTGTACAGGAACGTGAGGCAGGTGATTTTCAATGATTTGATTTATTGGTTTCGTTATAATATTTTATTCGTCTTTTTACAAGCAGGGTGTATCAGGTAATGATTGTTCAAACAGATTCTTTTCTAATTTTGAATGAGAACGAACGCGTGCTGTGATTGGTCACCGACGATGGCGAGCCCTCATTCGTAGATAAAAAATATGATGTCCCGGTGCGTTGATAGATGGCGTTAGTAGTCGCGCCAACATGCCGGCCGCCTTGGAAGCTCCAGCTTCCAACAAAATGATGTATCTACGCTACCGCTTGACTGGAGACGCCGCAGGCTGCATTCATGCTGACGTCCTCTGCTGATGATACAGGTAGAGGGCAGATTTTGGAGAATGCCCGTTGTACAGGTCCCGTAGCAGTCTGGATGGTGGCGACACGCGACACGCCATCCTTTCCTGGGAAAATATGGGTAACTCTGCCCATACGCCATTTTAGAGGTGGTAAGTTATCCTCTTTAATGACGACGAGCGTGTTTAAGGCTATGTCTTGACTGTTCGTCTTCCACTTCGTCCTTGTCTGAAGTTCTGCAACATATTCGTATGACCAGCGTTTCCAGAAGTGCTGTTTTATTTGTTCAACTCTGTGAAACCGTGTCAAGCTGTGAGTCCGTGCTTCGGTGAGGTCTCTGCAGGCTGGCGCAGTGAGTGGCCGGCCGATGAGGAAATGAGCTGGGCACAGTGGACGAAGATCATGTGGATCTGAGGACATAGGAGTTATAGGACGGGAGTTCAGGACTGCCTCGATCTGTGCCAACACAGTGCTGAACTCCTCATACGTCAAATTAGCGGTACCCACGACACGCTTAAGGTGGAACTTGCAGGATTTTACTCCTGCTTCCCACAATCCCCCAAAATGAGGAGCATAAGGGGGAATAAATTTAAATTCAATATTGTCAGTTGATAATTTTTCAATTATTTGCTGTGAATTTTCTTCAAACATTTTATTAATTTCTTTCATGGCCCCAATGAAAGTTCTACCGTTGTCGGAGAAAATTTGAGCTGGTTTACCTCGTCGTGAGATAAACCTTTTAAGCGCTAATATATATTCTTGAGCAGCTAACGTACTGACAAGTTCTAGGTGAATGGCCCGAGTAACAAAACAAACGAATATGCAAATATAGCCCTTTTCGAGTTTGGCCCCCCTTCCTTTGCGATTTAGTACGGCTATGGGCCCAGCATAATCCACTCCACATCGAATGAATGGGAAACCTGGTTCTATTCGTTCAGACGGAAGGTCGCCCATGATTGGCGTTAGGGTTTTACCTTTCATTCGAGTGCAGCGGACACATTGGTGGACAACCCTTCTGGCTAGGTTTCTACCCCCTAACGGCCACCAATTCTCACGCACTGTAGCCAATAACAACTGGGGACCAGCATGAAGAAGCTCCTTGTGTTGATGTTGAAACAACAGCTGTGTGAAGTTGTGTTTACTCGATAAAAGTATCGGGT
The DNA here is from genome assembly GCA_963669345.1 of Gortyna flavago. Taxonomy (NCBI): domain Eukaryota; kingdom Metazoa; phylum Arthropoda; class Insecta; order Lepidoptera; family Noctuidae; genus Gortyna; species Gortyna flavago. Next base: position 2,878,393 of record OY770141.1, read on the forward strand.
GCTTCTTCTCGTAATCAAAATTAGGTGAGTTACTAAGACGGCCACCTACTCTAATTAAATCCCTTTCGTCTAGAAATATATTTAGCTTAGAAATCGAACCTGAAGTTTTTAATGGTAAGTTACGTTTTAAATTATCATATTCCTTGGGAAACGATTCGCGTTGAGCGAGGCGCGCTAACGACTGTAATGAGTCATTCAATTCATCTACTGATAACGGCCCATATGTACGATCTTTCTTTGGTGTGCGTGAGTTATGTATGTATCGCAACAGGTAAGCGCCGGCTCGCACTATACGCTGATAAGAACGAAAACTCTCAAAATTAATAACGTTATTCTGTGTTACATCACAAACCATAACGGTAGTCGTTTGTGATTTTAGTTCTGGTAAGTCGGAGTGAGTAGTCGCGGATTGCTGTGACCATGACGACTCAGGATTTTTTAAGAACTCAGGTCCGCTCCACCACAGATTACTGTCAATGAGTACATCAAGACTAAGACCGCGCGAAACCAGATCCGCTGGGTTATTTTTGGTGCCTACATGTAACCATAGCGCATTACTTGTTATTTCATTAATCTCAACTATTCTATTTTGGACGAATGTCTTTAACGAATGTGGAGACATTTTTAGCCAACCAAGGATAATAGTTGAGTCTGTCCAAAAGTAAATTTTGTGGAAATTTACACGCAATGACTCGATAATTTTTCTATATAATCGCGCGCCTATTAAAGCCCCACACAGCTCTAGTCGGGGTATACTGATCGGTTTAATTGGTGCAACCTTACTTTTAGCACATAATAATTTAATAGTTACCGGTGAGTCATCAGAGTAGGTGCGAACATAGGCGCATGCACCATACGCACTCTGTGACGCGTCCGTAAATACGTGTAATTCTATGAACTGTGTGTGTGCACTCATAACATGACGCGGTATACGTAATTTATGTAAATGTTGAAGGGTGTCAATAAATTTTTCCCAGGACAACGCAACCTCACTGGGAACGGGATCGTCCCAATTTATCTTGCACAACCACAATCTTTGCATCAATATTTTAGCTACTACGACAGCCGGCGTTAAAATACCTAGAGGATCGTATATTTGTGCAATTATTGACAACATGGTACGCTTACTTAGTACTGTTGGTCTACCTACTTGTGTGGTGAAATGAAGTTCATCACCTTTATTATACCAACCCAATCCTAAAGTCTTACTTTGGCAATGTTCGCCTAATGATAATCTTTTGGATATTTCGTGGGCACTGATATCAACGTTAAACAGCCACTTACGCAAAGGTAAACAAGCCGAGTTTAAAGTATTTCTTAACCTTTCACAGATATCTAGTAAGTTATTTAAATCGTTGTCACCGAGGATGACGTCATCAACGAAAAAATCATCCCGGATCACTCTCGAAACCTGCTCATCCTCACATTCCAACGCGAGTTGACGCAGGCATCTCATACTAAGGTAGGGTGCAGACGCGGTGCCATACGTCACAGTGTTAAGGCGATATACACATATTGGATCCGACGGAAGTTTACGCCATAATATCAATTGTAAATCTCGTTGATCTGGTTGTACAAGAAAATTCCGAAACATTTTCTCAACGTCTGCACAACCGACGTATTTATATTGCCTAAAGCGTAATAATATACTAAATATGTCATTCTGAAGTGGTGGACCAATATGTTGAATATCGTTCAACGATTTACCGGACGACGTCGCCGCGCTTGCATCGAAAACCGGGCGCAGTTTAGTCGTACTGCTATTTTCATTAATAACGCCGTGATGCGGTAAAAAATAGTGAGGTGACTCATAAGTTTCAACGCGACTCATGTGTCCGAGCCTTTCATACTCTTCCATAAAATCTACGTATTTTTCCCTAAATTGTGGCAAACGAGCAAACTTTCGTTCTAACGACAACAAACGTTTTTCAGCCGCTGTGTAACTGTCTCCGAGCACATCAGCTGATTCCTTTAAAGGAATGCGTACGGAAAACCTACCCTCTTCCATACGTTTTGTCGTTTTAACAAAAATATCTTCGCATGCACGTTCGTCAGCACTAAGGATATTTTTAACGTTATTGTTTATCTCTTCGAGTTCCCAAAACATTTTCAACTGTGTGTCAATTGTTTGGGAGAAATTACATTGCACACTTTTAACGTGAAGCGTGTTATTATGCAAAGGTCCCGACACTATCCAACCCAACTTTGTGTTTTGTAAATAAGGTCCTTTATTCAACTTAATTTTGCCATCACACAATAATTCCCAGAACTTATCCGCGCCTATCAGTATATCGATATCTGACGGTGAGTGAAAGTTCGGATCTGCGAGTTGAATATTGTCAGGTATACACATATTATTTACATCGACACTAAATGTGGGTAACTGATTTGTAATGCACGGTAACACTAAACAATCAATGTTCATACAATACGAATTTAACCTTGAACGCAATTTTATTTTACAAATGTGGGTGGACTGCGAAATTGTTTGACCTACCCCAGCAACGTGATAAGTGGACTGTATTAACGGTGCATTTAATGTTTCACATAACGATTTCTTTATGAAACAATGTTGACTTCCATTATCAAGAAGAATGCGTACAGTATGATATTCGTTATTATAATCTGCTATATCCACTAACGCTGTGGACAGCAAAACGTTGGGTAATAACGAATATTCCCGATTACTGTTTTGCGAATCTGAATGATTAGTCGTAACGTGTAATGATGCAGAGACAGTGGAGACGTTAGCGGTGACCGGCTGTGCTGACTCACTCGATCCGCTCACCTGTGATGCGCCGTCTACCTGCCTATCATAGTGAAGCAAACTGTTGTGTTTTTTATCACACAACCTACACGGCCCAAACTTGCATTCATCAAGTGGGTGGTTTGTGCGTAAACAATTGATACATAGTTTATGCGGTTTAACTATATTAATCCTGTCTTGGACAGACGAATTAAGAAACCTTGAACATGAATAAACCGCGTGATTACCACTACACATCACACACATGCGGCTTTGCTTTGTCTTTGCGATCGTATTACCCTTATTGTTATTGTTACTAACGTGCGTAGCAACATGAGTATGTGAATATTGCTTCTTAGAGTGTGTTTGTTCGCTCCCTTTGTTCTCGTGGGATTTGTTATGATTCACTTTTATCATTTCTAACACGTCGGCCCTGTCTTTGAGAAATTTAAGTAAGTCATCTAGTTTCAAGGCTGACCTTGACTCAATTAACGAACTAGCTGTACCTTTAAAATCTTCCCATTCGCGCTCAGTGGCCTGATCTAATTTGGAAACGACCATGTAAATGATTAAAGTATCCCATGAATCCGTTGGTTCGCCTAACGTTTTAAGGGCACGCAAATTTCGTAAAACAATATCTATTAAATTCCTAATCTGGGAACCAGATTCTTTATTTAACGATGGAATTTTAAATAATGCCTTCACGTGATTATGAACCAATAGCCGCGGATTATTAAATCTATTCTCTAATAGCTCCCATGCGTGAGTATAGTTGTTAGCCGTAAATTCAAGTGCACTTATAACGTGTGCCGCGTTACCGGACAATGACGATTTTAAATAATGAAACTTCTGAACCGGGTCCAAATCATCGCGATCATGAATCATACTAACGTAAGAATTTTTAAACTCTAGCCAGCTATCGTAAGAACCGTCAAAGGAAGGTATTTTAATATCGGGTAATTTTATGCTTATCGGCTTACATGTTGAAACACTAGACTTGTCAGCTACCTCTCTTTGCAACAAAAGTTTCGCAGAAGCTACAACACGATAATATTGACCTTCAAAACGATCTCTCTCTTCTAGCTGTTTTGCAAGATCGAGCTCTTCTGCTACTTCTTCTTCAATTTTAGTCTGGATTTCATTATACATGTCTATCAAACTCGAAGTACTCTCAACCCGTAAATTTAATTCTAATGACTGTTGATCACTCAAGGGTAAACTGAACTTTTTAACGTAATTTTCAAAGAGCGTTAATCTACCTTTTAAAACTCCTCTTTTCTTATTCAAATCTGACAATTTTGCCTCACTCATTTTGGGAATTAAGGAAATCAGGAGTACTTACAATTGCCGATTGCCGATGCGCGCGAACCAATATGTGGGTGCCGTCGTGTAGGTAGGTACCGCCACTTGAGCACTGGAAATGGATAACAGCACGGAATTAACACATATCGTAGGATGAGATGGGGAACTGACGGGAAGTTCAGACCTGCCACTCCTGTCGATGCCTTAACGATGTAGTTCTTCGCTCGATACGTGAATCTCCTCTTCGTATTTTCATGCGACGAATCTTCGAAGATCTCAAGCTTGAACTCCTTATCCGGCTCGTAGGACCACTTTATGTACAGGAACGTGAGGCAGGTGATTTTCAATGATTTGATTTATTGGTTTCGTTATAATATTTTATTCGTCTTTTTACAAGCAGGGTGTATCAGGTAATGATTGTTCAAACAGATTCTTTTCTAATTTTGAATGAGAACGAACGCGTGCTGTGATTGGTCACCGACGATGGCGAGCCCTCATTCGTAGATAAAAAATATGATGTCCCGGTGCGTTGATAGATGGCGTTAGTAGTCGCGCCAACAGTTAGGTATTAGTGTTTTAAAAATAACCTCGCAAACCATTATAATTGCATCTATGTTAAAGAAATTAATAAACGACGTATCACTAATGACTTACGACAGTCATATTTAAACGCAATGACGTACGATATTAATGAAAAGTGCTGTGAAAAAATAAGTCGATTAGGAATTTTTGTAGCAGAGATGTCCTGGGGCACATGTAATTATGTATTGGTACTGTTAAGGTTTTTTTTATACAACTCATATGTTTGTTAACTAAGTTATTGTGAGCTTTTACGTTTCTGCGTTCATAAAATGCATGGAAATACGTGCACGTTGTAACGTTATCGCGGACGGAAATTTAAAAGCGTCTTCATATATTTCCATACATTTTACTTCCCTGTGTTATCGTAATGCTGCGGACGTCAACGATAAACATAGTCACGTTAGAAATTATAAAAACGCTCATAGCCTTTCTAACCGATCATTCTCAAATTGTAAGTTAACCTTCTGTATCTAGTTACTCTGTGGCAGGAGTCAGCGAGGGAGCGACCGTGCTTCGAAATGTCAATATTTGAATCGTTGAAAATAAGCCTTCACTGAGATTATGGTTTTCACTAAGCCGTTTTTTGACGATGAACGTTTTGCAAATATTTAAAATGACTGTGCCATAAAAATTATAAAGACAGTATTGTTTTTATTTAAATACTGATTTTTCAGAAAGAGATTTTGATTTTCTCGTTTGTTTTTAACTTTGAAACTTAAGTAAGTACCTACCTAACTTAAAAACCCAACATGTGCAAAGATCTTTCATATCTTAGTAGCACGACGATGATTTTAAACGGTAACTTGAGTATTTTTAGGGTTCCGTACCCAAAGGGTAAAAACGGGACCCTATTACTAAGACTCCACTGTCCGTCTGTCTGTCACCAGGCTGTATCTCATGAACCGTGATAGCTAGACAGTTGAAATTTTCACCGAATGTGTATTTCTGTTGCCGCTATAACAAAAAAATACTAAAAACAGAATAAAATAAATGTTTAAGGGGGCTCCCATACATCAAACGAGATTTTTTGCCGTTATTTTATGTGTAGTGTGAAATATTGTATGGTGGTACGGAACCCTTCGTGTGCGAGTCCAAATCGCACTTGGCCGGTTTTTTTTATCTAGTCTCTTATTTTATTGTCATCACCATTCCTTCTGAAAAAATCCGTTTGTTTACTTTTGGTGTCCAATAAAGCATAATCAGCTTATAATGTTCGCGCTACTGGGGCACAAGCCTCCTCTCTGTGTGAGTGAGTGGGCCAAAATCCGCCACGCAGGCCCAGAGCGATTGGTGAATAAAGCATATTCTACTATATTGTGTACATCTAAAATAGCATTTTTTTACGAAACCTGCATAAAACCTCTGTAGTGAAAGATATTAAAAATAGCTAACACAGCTGTTATACTATCAGCTCCAGCTAAGCGGATTCCAGTGACGTACCCGGTCCTAAAGGGGCCCTGTTTCAAAATTTGTTGGAGGCCCGTTTTACTCCATTTGCGATAAAGCTCTAAAAATAAATAAAATTGTATCTTGAGACCCTGAAGGTATACATTGCCATGTCACTAAGAGAATACAAAAGCGAGAGAAGCGTGCTCGTAATTTTGAGCATCCTGACGCGATGGGTTAGATTTTCTGTGTGATTTTACTGAATAAATGAAATGGCTTGAAAATAGAAAGCGCTTGTAGCTTGAAGCCTTTGTAAGCCATGAACAAATTATGTTATTTTTTTTTTTTTTTTTTTTTTAATTTTAAATGGCATCTCGCAGTTCATCCTTTATGAGGATGGCTACTGCTTAACCGGACTTTCCTGTGGATGCCTCGAATTAAGGCCTCCAGCCAGGGCATACAATAACTTAAAAACTAAGCGACAGCGCTAAGGGTAACCCCCTGCGGGGTTCGGACCTCGGCTCAGGGCGTCGCTGGAAGAGGACAGCAAGGGACAGGCTGGATCGGTATTATTATTGGTGTTTAGGGGCGAATTTAAAACTACAGGCTCAGCTGCGCGGGCTGGCTCGAGCAAGGGTCGGGGGGGGCACGGTGATGGTGCGGGGCGTCGCGACGGGCCTCGGCGGCGAGGACGGAAGGACGGATGTCTGAGCTTGTTTTTGTGTTGTCGACTGAGAGTACTCGTGGCCTTACTGCTCTCCTGGAGGAGGGTAGTGGCGTCGTCGGGGATGGTGAGGGTATGCCTTGGTCGGCGAATCCTACTTATGCGGGAGGGAGTGTATCGGGAGGCCGCCGCAATCAGGGGATTGGGGTGCTTTATGGCAGAGTCAAAGAAGCGCTTGGAGAGGCGTTTCATGAACTGCTGGATGGTGGGGAGTCTGAGATCTAGATGCAGATTCACATTTCGGACATAGAAGGGGGCTCCCGTGACCTTTCGGAGGAAACGGTTCTGGAGGGTTTGCATTTTATGCAGAAATCGCGGCTTGGCGTGTGCGAAGACTACGCAAGCATAGGTCATGATGGGACGGATGACCGCGGTGTAGAGGCGCAATTTGCACTTGAGTGACAATTTGCTGCGGGCAGTTATCATGGAGTGGAGCCTACCGAGAGCGAAAGAGGCGCGCGAACGCGCCGTCTTTATGTGCTCGTTGAAGGTGAGGTTATGGTCTAGGATGACTCCTAAGTATTTGGCTCGCTTTCCCCAGGGGATCGGCTTGCCATACATAGAGATCGGGCGCGGGAGGGGGGGGGGTAGTTTGCGCGGTTTCGAGAAGATGACCGCCTGACTCTTATCGGGGTTGACCTCGATTCTCCATTTCCGGAACCAATCGCTCAAGGCGCTTGCGGAGGTTTGGAGGTTTCGAGCTATGGATGACTGGTTGACACCCGAACAGTATATGGCAGTGTCGTCGGCGAAGAGCGCCAACTGTGCCTTTTTACTGTTCGGGATGTCACTAGTGAACAGGGTGAAAATGAGGGGAGACAGAACGGAACCCTGGGGGACTCCGGCGCGGATGGGGTGAGGGGGAGAGAGAGCGCCCTCGATACGGTAGCGGAAAGTGCGGTCCGACAGAAAATCTCGTAAGATGAGCACGAGACGGTCTGGCACACCTAGCAGGTACAGCTTATATAATAAGCCATTGTGCCAGACCTTGTCGAACGCCTTCGCTATATCGAAGAACAGGACGCCTGTCGAAGCACCTCGCTGAAAAGCAGCGCTAATGTGCTCGACTATGCGGTGGAGCTGGTGGATGCACGAATGCTTCGTGCGAAAACCGAACTGTTCGGGGGGGATGAGGCTCTTTGCTTCGGCATAGTCTTTGAGGCGCTTATAAATAAGCCTCTCGTAGACTTTACCGAAAACATTGAGCAGACTGATGGGGCGGTAGCTGGAGGGCTCAGACTTGGGCTTGCCTGGCTTTGGGATGCCTATGACTGTGGCTTCTTTCCACATTTGGGGGAAGATGTTGTTGCTCAGGGCGCCATTGAAGATGGCGGTCATGAGCAGTATGAGGGGGGCGGGGAGGAGTTTGTACACCCTGTTGGTGATACCGTCCGAACCGGGGGCTTTGCGGGTTGCGAGTCCTTTTATGATGTCTTGCACTTCGTCGGGAGTGACGGGAGGCAGAGGATCATCAGGGTCTTCGACTGGCGGGAGGGAGGCTCTCCGTTCGACTTCAGCGTTCACCTCGTCGAGGTGCGCTCTGTCTACTGGTTGAGAGCTGGGAGTGCATTGAGCCTCTAGGCTGTCGGCTAGGCATTCGGCCTTTTCGAGGTTTTCGAAAGCGACCGTTTTGTCGGGGCGTGTGAGGGGAGGAACTGTGGCCTCTTCAGAGGAGCGGAGCTTCCTCTGGAGTTGCCAGAAGGCGTGGTGGGTGGGCTCGAGTTCGCCGATCAACTTATCCCATCCCTCGGAGCGCCACTCCCCTATGCGTTTCTTTACAGCACGCTGTAAATGGCGCATGTGGGATTTGTTCGCGTCGCAGGGAAAAGAGTCGTAGGCACGAATGGCAGCGTTCTTCTCGGTCATCAGTTCACGTACGTCATCGGGCAGTTTCCAGCGATGGTCTTCCATCACTGGAACTTCCCGTGAGCAATCCGTCAGTACGGATTGAACGTGCTCTGTGAACGAGTCGATCGCCCCAGTCGTGTCTGCGACTGAGATAATTTGCTCGGGGATGGAGTCTAGGTGGGGAGACGTGGTGGATTTCAGTCTTTCGCTTACTTTCCTCCAGTCGGTGACTGTTTTGGTCGGGGGGGGCTGGTTGGGGTCGTGCGGGGGGCCCGAATAGGGGGCCAGGTGCAAGATGACCGGGCGGTGGTCAGAGTTAAGCTCTTGTACCGTCTCGATAGACTGCAAACGGAGGTTTACATTCTTGAGAAGCGCTACATCGAGAACGTCAGGAAGTTGGGCGGGGTCGCCCGGGAAATGAGTGGGATACATCGGAGCGATGATATCGAAATTGAGGGAGTCGCCTAGTTTGAACACGATCCTACCTCTGGTAGAGGTCGTGCTGCTATTCCAAGCGGGATGTTTGGCATTGAGATCCCCCGCCATGATGACGGAGTCACTCATACCGAAGAGGGTAGTGAAATCGGTAGTGAGAGAGATGGGATCCTCCGCACCATTGGTGGGCGGGATATAGGCGGAGATGATGGTGATTGCGGGGTGACCGGTCATGCCGAGCCGACAGATAGAGATCTCTAGCTGAGAGATGAGGGCGGGCGGGTCTATCGGGATGCAATGGAGGGACTTCCTATAGTAGATGAGGGTACCGCCCTTGTGGCAGCGAGCCCTGTCATTGCGAACTATCTTGTAGTTGGCAATGTTCGGGTTCCGCAGATGGGGCTTCAGGAAGGTTTCCTGGACTAAGAGGACATCGAGCTGGTGATCGCGGAGGAACGCGGCGATCTCATCGCGTTGATTTTTAATGCCGTTTGCATTAAAAAACCCTAGTCTAAGGGATCGGGGTTTGGTAACGCTCATTCTTTGTAAAGCCATTGGAGCTTTTTAGAAGTTGAGGGTTTGCATGACTTGCGTAATCTGAGGATACGCATTGAAAATCTCGGCGATGCGCCGAGGATTGCCGTTACAGGCTTGGATTTCCGCTGCCATGGCATTTGCGGGGGCAATAAAAGCTGCGTAAGCACCGATTATTACCTCCATGCTGCTAGGCTGGGGGCGGGAGGCGGGGGTCGGGGGGGACCTACTGGGACCAGCGGGAGCCCTGGGCGCGGCGGCGGGAAGGGCTACCGGTGGGGATACTGGGACCGAGGGGCCTACTGATGGCGCGGGGATGACAGTTGCCATCAGCGCTGGGATAGTCGGGGGTGGGGGGGGCACCGAAGCTGCGGGAGCTTTGAGGTGGTTGAGGTTCGCCCATGGGGAGGGCCTTTGGGGACTGAGCCTATCGGGCATCTGGGAGGAAGGGATCGGGATCCTCACAGAGGGGCTTTCCCTTTGCTGACGGTCGCTCGCGCGCTTCGTCAGTTTGGGAGAAGAAGACTTGGGAGCCTTGGGGCAGCCACGGTAGTTAGCCGGGTGCCCGGATTGGCCGCAAAGAACGCAGCTCGGTGGCTCTGTGCACTGAGAGCGGTCTTTGGGGCGGGGACAGTCTGACGTGCCGTGGGCACCTAGACACTTGACGCATCTAGGTGTCGCGTAGCAGTGGGATTGGGAATGGCCATACAGTTGGCACCTGTGGCATTGTCCGATGAGGTTGGACTTCCTGGGTTTCTCGATAGAGATACCCGAGAGGGAGCAGACTGACTTCACCTTGAAGATGGGGTGATGTCCTTCAGTAGGGTCGCAGATGACCAGGACCATGTCGTAGACTAGGCCCTTCCATGCTTTGTGCAAGCGATGGACTGCTGAGACGGGGATGCCTTGTGAAGCAAGGTCTTCTTTGATCTCCTCGGTGGGGATTTCTTTGGGGACGCGCCTGATGATTACGCGGGTGGGGACTTCCTCCGGAAGGGAGTACGTATGGAAGGGGTAAGCCCTTGTCTGGAGGAGACGGGTAAGGTCCCTGTAGTCCGAGGACGAGGCGACCGTTACCTTAATACCCTGTTGGGTTGAGCGGGCGTTCGTGTAGTTGATCTTTTGATCAACACACGCTTTGGAGATTTCTGTCCATTTGGACTTATCCTGGACATAGATGGGGGGCGGGGGTCGTGGCTTCTTTGCGTTCGAAGCGGGAGGGGTAGCCGAGAGGCTAGAAGCGGGGGAGGCCTGCGGTGCGGCGGAGGGTGGGGTGGGGGGGCGGGGAGCGGGGTTTTCCGCGACCGACTTTTTGGCCTTGTTGGCGTGAGAGGAGGCGTTCTTCTTTCTCTTGCCTCCCTTTCCGACGACTATATAGTCGTCTTCCGAGGAGGACGAAGAGTCAGAGAGGGCTTCCTCTGAGTCGGATTGAGATTGGGGTACGGACGTGTCCATACTCTCCTGAGTATCAGCTGCGATAGCGGCTGGCACGGAAGGTGCGGGATCGGGGACTGGCACGGACGGTGCGGGTTTCGGGGCGGACACGGAGGGAGCGGGTGATGGGGCTGGCACAGAGGGTGCGGGTTTTGGGGCGGGCACAGAGAGTGCGGGTTTAGGGGCTGGCGTGGAGGGTGCGGGTTTTGGGGCTGGCACGGAGGGTGCGGGTTTGGGGGCTGGGACGGAGGGTGCGGGTTTAGGGGCTGGCACGGAAGGTGCTGGTTTGGGGGCGGCGGCTGGCACTGAAGGTGCAGGCGAGGGGGCTGGCACGGAGGGTGCGGGAGGGGAGGCGGCGGCGGCCTCGGGGATTTCGCCTGAGTTTGGCGGAAAGAGGGGGCTGACTAGCGCATCGCAGAAGTCAATGTCGATGTCTAAGACCGAACCGGGAGGGCGTCTAAAATTTATGAGACGCTGGCCATATTGGGTGAGGAAAGAGGGGTCCTTGAAGAGGACCTCTCTAGCGAACGCCAAAATGACCGCGTCTGCCATGATCGGGAAGGGGGCGGGGAGAGGGAAGAACCATGGGGGGCGTGAAAACCTAGCACCCCGGGTGGATGGGCCCGGGGGTGTGAGATCCTACCCTCCCTGTCGGGTGTGAGACAGGGAGGTGAGTACCTGAAGTGAGCCCTAAGCTTGTGACCCGTCGCCGATCTTATTGTGCGAACGGGGCCCTAACCAGTCTGTGCGATGGGTGTAGAGACACCCTAGACCGGCTTCTAGTACGAAGGGGTTGACACACCCAACCGTACTAGACGCGAGCTGTGGACAAGGGATTAGTTACGAAGCTAGAGCTGACTAGGAGCCACCCCCAAGGCCAAGCTTCTAGCTCCCGATTCCAATTGACAGCCTCGCCCTGATGGGGCTCGGCGGGTGAGATTGGGGCACCACCCCCTTGGCTTCGTTGGCACCGTGAGGTATCCACCAAGGACCACGAAACTGTGGTTTTTACCCGGAAGGGGCCAAAAACCTCGACGATACGTGTGATGACGATTCTCTCTTAAAGAAACAACTTCTATCAACCACGCCTTGAAAAAGGCGGCTATTGACAGGGTGCGGGCGTAGTCCGGAGACTACTGAGCTCGTTACGGCTAGCGTAGCGAGAGCGGGCGGTGGCGGGGCGGCGAGGCGGTGGGGGCGTGCAGCGAGCGAGAGCGGGCAGCACGACCGTCCACGGCGAGCGTCGAACGGCGAGTCACAAATTATGTTAATTTCACATTTTCGTTATTAACATAAATTTGAGGTTGTGGATAACATTTTATGAATTTTCGTTTGGGGGCCCCTCTAACCCTGGGGCCCCGTATATATTGATACCACTGAAACGTTAGTAGCTACGCCCCTGTCAAAGTCTTCCATAATAGGTCTATGTGACGAGCCAGTAACCACAAACGCAGCTAGGACAGTAGTTATAGGACAGTATACCTGTGGGACAGTGCTATGCCAGTTTCAATCAATAGGAAACAGGGAGGATTTGACATTTACTTGTGAATATGAATCTACGCTCATCTAGTATTCCTTTTGAATAGCTTCTGGTATGTATTTAGTGGTTTATTAGCTGGTTACGGTTTTTTTTTAACTGCCCCGTTGGTCTTGTGGTCGCAAGTGCGAATGCTGAGCGTGGGGTCTTGGTCCTTCATTTTTTAGATGGCACAGATAGTTGATTAGTTTTATTGTTTCAACAACATTTTATAAATATCAAAAAGGGAATATTGAAGAATGGCTCATTTATTAAAGTGCCAGTGATGGCTTATTTTAATAGGTACAAAAATACTTTTTTATTTCTAGGTTATCAGAATCAACTTCGCAATTATTTCTAATTGATGTTGATTCTGATATCCTTATCTCAATACATTTTATAAGAGCAAGAAACTTAAACAAAAAACATATTTTCAAGTTTTTGTTTTTGGTACTTTATATTTGTACTTTATAAAAATGATAATTTATATTTTATTTAAAAGTGTTACCATACTAATTAATCAGTTTATTAAAAGTAGTTATTAATTATTGGTGCTTACGTAATTAATCAAATGAATTGCGTAAATATAACCTTCCATGCTTTCTTTTGTAGGTGGAAAGTGTACGCACACAGAAACTTGATGAAACCCTTTCTAAGACTTAGAGTAAAGTCATAGGCGAAAGCGAGAAGAGACGCGGTCTTAATCGCTGAACATTAAGCTTGTCATTGTCACCTGGGTCTGCTCAATTTTAAAAACAGTAAAGTTGTTGTCAAATGTTACACATGGTAGAGCATGGAATCGTCTAGAGTCTGTTGGGTACCATCCGCACTTGGTCGTACCAACTAGTCGTACTCAGCGCTTCTCCTCCACATTTAATACGCTCTCTAGTATTTGACATGTAAAGTGTCAAAAAACACCCTGTATTTGGACAGCCATTATTGTCTAACCGTTCACCGCTTGAAACCAAAGCTTAAGCTTTGGTTTTTTGGTTTTGGTTTTTCGACACGGTCTATCGCTGTCACTTAAGTGACAGCGATAGACCGTGACGCTGACCATACTCGCTCCGCTTTCCGCTCTTTAGTGAACATGCAGCCTTATTTCTAACACCTTCGTCATAATGATGAATGTTTTCGGGAGGTGCGGACGACATAATTATGATGGGATTGTATTAGATGGTTATCATCCCGTAAAATTAAGGGTTATCTGAAGCGAAGAAACTAGGTGTCGTGACGATAATATTTAACGAAATAATTGTAAATAGAGCAGTGGTGATAGTGATAACGGCAAGACTTACGATTTGTAAGTCGTGGGTTCGAACCCAGCCAGGTACTTTAAGTAAATAATTTCATCACCAATGCTCTCAAAACGGTGAAGGAAAACATCAGAGGAAACAGGCTCGTGGATAAATGAAAACAGCCGCACGGGTCGATCAAAGTCTAAGTTACAATTCGTGGATCCACTCCATATCGAGACTCCGAGTCTCTTAAAGCACCTTAAATTCATTCGTTTGACTGATAATTCCAATGTCAGTCTATTTTCGAGATTATATTCGAGAGTAAGCATCCTGGCCGTCATTCGTATAGATCTTTTACGGGTAGTCAGAAGCCCAAAAGTCTGACAACCAGTCCTACCACGGGGTATCGTGTTACCCAGTAACTGGGTTGCGGTGGTGAGATAATCCTTGTCCAGTCGTTCCTTGTAACATACTAGTGCTCAGCTGCATCCAGTTAGACTGGAAGGTGACCCCAACTTGGAAACGGCTAGGCAGATTAATGGCACATATCGTTATAAAAGGCAGAGCTTTGTGACGAGCATACAACCAGGGCATAATAGATAATATATTTCCGTAAGCACCTTTTCAGGTATAAAAACCCTGAAAAAGGATAACAGCTTTACAGGCAGATGTTTGCATGATTTTAAACCGATTCCATTTGTATTAACGTGCGGAATTCGGACAATAAGCGGTCTCATTACCATAATATCGAGTTTCTGTGCGCTTACATTTTCCACACGTTTTACGGTTATAAATGTAGCCTGTATATTTACTTATATACATAGTGTAAACTGTATAAAAGATATATTTCAATGTTTTTTCTTATACATATTATAACGAAATTAAATATAGTTACAAATTGTTTTCAGTAAGTTCGCTTTGTTGTTTAAGAGAGATACAGCGATTCTTTAGACTTGCAATTGTTTTTTTTTTTTTTTTATGGGAACAGATACTTCAAGTAATCTTTCTGTTCCAAGTCTTTTTTTCCTATGATTTCGGTCCAAAGGCAGTTATTTTCTTGTGACTTTGCCGTTATTAATGGCAGCTATGTAACATTAATGTGGATATAAATTGTGGGACGACCTAGTAAAAATTGGAAATTTTTCTTTTCCAGTAGATAGTAGGGACGTGTCATCGGAAAAACTAAAAAAAGGAAAATAATACCTAACCAAACCGATAAGAACTAGCAGGGGATCGAAGGGCGGGGGTAGAAGGGGACTCAGGGGATCAGACCGGAATAAATCAACTGAATTGTAGAAAATAATCATTTCTTTTCTAAAAAGAACCAACTGTATCTCTCTTAAATGCCAGTACCTAGATAAAATAAATTTCTAAAATTGTTTATTCAATGTAAAAATGTAAATAATTTTAGGTAATTCGAAATAATTTGTAAAATGATGAAGTATATGGTGTGTTGTGTAATTATGGACGGACCAATAGTGTGGAGTGCGATGCGAATGGTTTAATATAATAACGACGAAAATAAATACAATTTGAAATAAAATTAATGCGTTTTTATTTTAACACTTTTTATAATATTACTTTGTTCGCTTAGCGATTTAATGCATCCTATATAATCAATATTGCCCGTTGCAGTAACAAAAGCTTAAGAGAGGAGGCTTGTGTTCCAGCATTGGGAACATTATAGGCTGACTATGTTATAACTTTTCACTGAGAGTTGCTTAGAAGGATTATTTTTTAAATTCATTTTTGGAGAAATTATGGCAACATTGGGCACACAGATTATTACTAAACACAGCAGCAAACTCAAACTTAAAGCATTTATTTCAATTAAACCAATTACAGGCACTTTTGAATTGTCAAGGGGTCGGTCAGTCAGAAAGATGAAGCTAGTTGTCCATTCCAAAGCGTAGGTACCTATGGAGAAGAACGGGCAAGAAACTTCATGGACACTCTTTTAAGTCAAAATAATATGGTTACAGATGAATTTACAAGGAGATGGAGATACATGGTAACAGACAGCAGACCAGGTGGTGCTATTCTTTAAAAAAATCACGGTGGTAAACTTAGGTAATCACATCATCATCATTTCAGCCGAAAGACGTCCACTGCTGCACATAGGTCTCCCCCAAGCACCTCCACTTCGACCGGTTATGTGTTTCTCGCATCCAGAGGGATCCTGCGACCTTCACAAGGTCATCGGTCCACCTAGTGGGAGGCCTTCCAACGCTACGTCTTCCGGTACGCGGTCGCCACTCCAAAACCCTTCGACTCCATCGGCCATCTGTTCTGCCAGAAATGTGCCCTGCCCTCTGCCACTTAAGTTTGGCAATTCTTCAGGCTATGTCGGTTACCTTGGTTCTCCTGCGGATCTCTTCATTTCTAATTCAATCACGTAGGGAAATTCCAAGCATAGCCCTTTGAGTGAATTTTAGCCTTCTAATAAGACCCATTGTGAGCGACCACGTTTCAGTGCCAAAGGTAAAGTGAGTTTGAATTGAGCAATTTATCCTCAGGTGGGATAACAGTTCACTACTAGCTCACTTCACCTACATTTTCACGGTGCAGCTGTAGTTATCGTGATCAAAAACACATTGTAGCCTATATCTCTGCTTACCCATTATCCAACTACGACATGGTCAACTTGATGTACTCTTACCAGATGGAATAATTAGAAAGAAGTATTTTCAAGACGGATGTGAATGGAAACGCGGGGAGAAGATCACCAGATCTTCAACTGCAACTGGCGTACATGACGAGATGTATGAACATATAATCTTCCAGACCGTATATATCGGCCGTGGTGGCCAATATCAAAGGAGGTAAGTCTTCATTGGGGGAGATATAGTGCACAAGTTTGTACGCAGATACAGATGCACACAGGACACTGCTGCAGGTGGAGTATGAACGAAGCAAAAGGAGTATTTAAGGCCCTCTGTACACATGTATATCTTGCCGTGAAAAACGGCGTTTCAGTCGCTGTTTTGTAGGCAAGGTCGATAATGTTGTATTTATCACTATGGAAGCTTGTTGACGGACACGTTTTTTCTGCTGGGTGGTTTATACGCCGTACCGTAAAGAAACCGTGTACAAAGGACCTAAGAATTGTAGCAGGCGTTCTGTAGTTTCTGCTTACCTCATGAGAAGGCTTTTTTTTTTTTTTTTTTTTTTAAAATGGCATCTCGCAGTTCATCCTTTATGAGGATGGCTACTGCTTAACCGGACTTTCCTGTGGATGCCTCGAATTAAGGCCTCCAGCCAGGGCATACAATAACTTAAAAACTAAGCGACAGCGCTAAGGGTAACCCCCTGCGGGGTTCGGACCTCGGCTCAGGGCGTCGCTGGAAGAGGACAGCAAGGGACAGGCTGGATCGGTATTATTATTGGTGTTTAGGGGCGAATTTAAAACTACAGGCTCAGCTGCGCGGGCTGGCTCGAGCAAGGGTCGGGGGGGGCACGGTGATGGTGCGGGGCGTCGCGACGGGCCTCGGCGGCGAGGACGGAAGGACGGATGTCTGAGCTTGTTTTTGTGTTGTCGACTGAGAGTACTCGTGGCCTTACTGCTCTCCTGGAGGAGGGTAGTGGCGTCGTCGGGGATGGTGAGGGTATGCCTTGGTCGGCGAATCCTACTTATGCGGGAGGGAGTGTATCGGGAGGCCGCCGCAATCAGGGGATTGGGGTGCTTTATGGCAGAGTCGAAGAAGCGCTTGGAAAGGCGTTTCATGAACTGCTGGATGGTGGGGAGTCTGAGATCTAGATGCAGATTCACATTTCGGACATAGAAGGGGGCTCCCGTGACCTTTCGGAGGAAACGGTTCTGGAGGGTTTGCATTTTATGCAGAAATCGCGGCTTGGCGTGTGCAAAGACTACGCAAGCATAGGTCATGATGGGACGGATGACCGCGGTGTAGAGGCGCAATTTGCACTTGAGTGACAATTTGCTGCGGGCAGTTATCATAGAGTGGAGCCTACCGAGAGCGAAAGAGGCGCGCGAACGCGCCGTCTTTATGTGCTCGTTGAAGGTGAGGTTGTGGTCTAGGATGACACCTAAGTATTTGGCTCGCTTTCCCCAGGGGATCGGCTTGCCATACATAGAGATCGGGCGTGGGAGGGGGGGGGGTAGTTTGCGCGGTTTCGAGAAGATGACCGCCTGACTCTTATCGGGGTTGACCTCGATTCTCCATTTCCGGAACCAATCGCTCAAGGCGCTTGCGGAGGTTTGGAGGTTTCGAGCTATGGATGACTGGTTGACACCCGAACAGTATATGGCAGTGTCGTCGGCGAAGAGCGCCAACTGTGCCTTTTTACTGTTCGGGATGTCACTAGTGAACAGGGTGAAAATGAGGGGAGACAGAACGGAACCCTGGGGGACTCCGGCGCGGATGGGGTGAGGGGGAGAGAGAGCGCCCTCGATACGGTAGCGGAAAGTGCGGTCCGACAGAAAATCTCGTAAGATGAGCACGAGACGGTCTGGCACACCTAGCAGGTACAGCTTATATAATAAGCCATTGTGCCAGACCTTGTCGAACGCCTTCGCTATATCGAAGAACAGGACGCCTGTCGAAGCACCTCGCTGAAAAGCAGCGCTAATGTGCTCGACTATGCGGTGGAGCTGGTGGATGCACGAATGCTTCGTGCGAAAACCGAACTGTTCGGGGGGGATGAGGCTCTTTGCTTCGGCATAGTCTTTGAGGCGCTTATAAATAAGCCTCTCGTAGACTTTACCGAAAACATTGAGCAGACTGATGGGGCGGTAGCTGGAGGGCTCAGATTTGGGCTTGCCTGGCTTTGGGATGCCTATGACTGTGGCTTCTTTCCACATTTGGGGGAAGATGTTGTTGCTCAGGGCGCCATTGAAGATGGCGGTCATGAGCAGTATGAGGGGGGCGGGGAGGAGTTTGTACACCCTATTGGTGATACCGTCCGAGCCGGGGGCTGCTTTGCGGGTTGCGAGCCCTTTTATGATGTCTCATGAGAAGGCGTGAATTTACCTATGTATATACAAAGGTTAAGGGCTCAAATTTGTTTCTAATTGATGTTATTTCAAGTTAAACAAATTAACTTTAAGTGGTAATTAAGATGATTTCAGAGTGACTAGCAACATTAAAAAAAAAAAAAATGTTATAGCGCCAACTGAACTTATTTGGGTAGTAATTAAAGTATTTTTTCCATAAACATTTGTTTACATGTTTGGCAAATAAATCGCAAACGTATATTAGATACAGGTCATTTCGCTAAAACCATTCGAAGGTCCCGAAAGCACATTAAATTAATGTATTTCAAACGTTATGTAGATGATATTATTTCGACTCATTATTTTGTTTAATGGGGTCACTTATTTAGATGGTGGGTTGTCTTACACCGACGGAAATGCACTTCATCAAAACAGTTATTAAAATTAATTATGCCTCAGGTGAGCATTGGTGTTTTTGACGTTAATTGTCGCTGAAATGAGATTGCAACATGAATTTGTAACGTTTTAAGTACGAGAATAGGCCTTCTGGTAGAATATGATGGAAAACTATGTACATTTCTCAAATTATTGTACTCGAACTCTATCAATTTATAAATAACTAGCCGCCCCGCGGTTTCACTCGCATAAGTTTCGATCCCGTGGGAACATCAGGATAAAAAGTAGCCTATGTGTGTCACGATGTCAGCTACCTAAATACCAAATTTTATCAAAATTGGTCCAGCCGTTTGAGTATGAAGATGTAACAAACATAAACTATTAGTGTGATTCGTCTTCATATCGCATTTTAAATGCCTCCGATTCTTTCTGAGGGAGAGAAAGATCAAAACCAGTATAAATACATAACCATCTTTTAGCAACTCACTCTACCCTACTAATAAATTGATATCTATAATATCGGTCCCTTAAACTGACATAACACAAACAAAATGACAACCTCACGGAAAAAAAAACACATAAACATTGTTGCCAACAAAATATGATACGCATAAAAAATTCATAGTCACCTCGCATTATTTGGCGGTCTAATTACAAGACCCACAAAGGTGGACGAACGGGATGGCAACGTAACACCCAAGGGGCCCCGAGTTGCCAGGATGGAACGAAACATAACGCGAAAATACCTCGGAAAATTAAAAGTACATAATGTTGTTCTTTTCCCACGGGCTGTTTGATAAGTGTACTATTTTTGGGTTAGAATTAAACTGGATGAAGTTTCTTTGAAAAAAAAAACAAATTGACAATTTTTCAGTGAAGGTAACGGTATATAGTAGGTATCTAAATTTTACTCTGTAATACAGAACTGAATCAAAAATTGAAATCATCAAAAACAAACAGAAAAGGAGCAATGTCACTACGCAACAATATAATGAAGAAGAATGCTTCGAAATAAGTGTGCATAAACACGAGAGACACGCGTCGACGACAGAGACAACTGCAGCCGGCGACGCGTCAACGGCGGATTTCGATTATGATGAGAACAGCGGCAGGCGAGTGCTACATCCAATTTGGTCGCAGTTACTTGGCTATTTAGTATTTATGGGCCCCAAAATCAGAATTATTCGAGGTTTACAAAAAGAGGCGCATTCATTATATTAGTGTTCAATAATATTTTTAGGAAAGCAAAATGGGAATTCAATAAATACGTGCCTAATTGCATAATCAGCTTAAATCGTTCCCACTGCTGGGACACAGACCCCCTCTCTATGAGATCCCGTGGGCCATAAACCACCATGCCTAATTAAACACCTTTATATCCGGGTAAATTTCTCTCCTTGCAACCCCACTGTTGTCGTATCAACTCATGAATCACATTTATGTCACCGCTATAATTAACTTATGTGTCAAAACAACGCCGAGTTAGATTGTATGTACCATTGTATAGAAATGTTCTGTGAATATACCTACTATACTCAGGATGCAATTAATTTCTATTAGAGAGTACAGGTAGAGGTACAGGTACAGGGAGACCCACATTTTGCCCAGTTATAGTATAGTATATAGTATAGTTTTTTTCATGCACTGGATTTTATACGCTCTGCTCAACGCCGAGAGTTGAAAATCGAACAGTGTGTTTTTCGATGCGCTGGGATACGCTATGTTGGATTCTCAATGCTTGCTTCAACAACGAGAGTTGAAAATCCAGTGCGACCAGTGAGACCTGGAAATCGAACCCAAGACTTCTCGCTCAGCAGTAGTGGTCGCTCAGCATTAGTAACCAACAAGGCAGATTTTATATATTGCTTAATATAGTGTGATCGCTGGCCCCTAATGCGACATATTTTCTTAAACACTAGCTTCTGCCCGCGACTTCACCCGCGTGAAATTTCACCCTCCCCCCATTCACCCTCTTAGGGGTGGAATTTCGAAAAACCCTTTCTTAGTTAATACCTAGTCTTTACAAAGAACAAACCCTCCAAATTTCATGTCTCTAGGACCAGCGGTTTAAGCTGTGCGTTGATATATCAGTCTGTCAGGACTTTGAATTTAATATTTTATTAAACATGGCAAAATTTTACGAAAGGTGCTGTTTTATAAAGCACTTAAACTATGAAAAGTTTATTTCATAGTTTTAGCGCTAAATGCAGGGGACAATCCGACAGTTTTAGTAAAAATGTCGGATCGTCGCTTGTTACCTGTCAGGCCCCTGGAATCACCTCACCTTTTTTCAGGTTTAGCGAAGGCTTATACCAAAAAGTTTTGTGCAGCAGTGCCTTTTATTATTTTTAGTGTGAGTTTGTTTCATTTCTTCTCAGATAGCAATCAGATACAAATGTCGACTCCATCTAGGTATTTTTTTTTACATTCTCTCTCACAGAGAGAGGAGGCCTGAGTCCCAGCAGTGTTAACATTATAGGCAGGTTAAGCTTTTAATTATGCCTTACGAAAAGTGATTCAGATACCAGGCGCTATAATTTTATTATAAGACCTATGAAAATGGCAGCAATAGTATTAATTTATTATGATGATTGATTAAAATTCGGCAATCATAAAAGTGGCTAATGAAATGATGCTTGTTATAAGAAAATATTTACACTCATCTGCCTAGCCTATTCCCAACTATGTTGAGGTCGTCTTCCAGTCTAACAGTATATTACATGGAACGACTACCTATCTGACCTCCACAACCCAGTTACTGGGTAATACGATACCCTTGGTAAGACTGGTTATCAGACTTTCGGGCTTTCGACTACACAAAATGACTGTCAAAGATCCACGAATGACAACCGGGACCAACGGCTTAACGTGCTTTCCGAGGCACGGAGGGGTCTTGGTATGTAGAGATGGTCACCCATCCATAGACTTGATCCTAATCGATCGACCTGTGCGGTTGTTACTATTTAGCCACGGGCCCCTCTAATAAAAAAATATTTACACTAAAGGCATAAATTACAATTTAAAATAATAAGTTTTTCTAATAATCACAAACAAACATCAAACATTCTAAACACTAAAGAGTTCTTTTAGGTCTAATTTAAATAAATCATTTGAATTTCACTTTTTCTGTTGTCTGTATTTGCAAATAAAAACATCCTTCTCAACCCTCACAGAAACAGACCAGGCATCCCAAATAAGTCACAGAACATCTAAAACGTACATTAATTCTAATTTAATAATTCGCAACAGAAACCATGTTTTAATCCAACCTGTTTTTGTAGCTAATTAGGCCTCCATCGGCCTAAATTGCTTGTGCTTCTGTCGGCCCCAAAACCGTTTGCTGTCGTGAGGATAATCATATCAGGGGAACCTTTGATAAACCGTTTTTTTGTGTAATTTAGAGCATTCTTAACGCTTTTTATTGTCATTTAGAGAAAATTTAAAATAAGCGGATGGTTTTTTGGCATTTGTTGTGGCTAAATTGTATCAGCCGCATGGGTCGATCGATCAGGTTAAGCTACGCTTGAAGCGGTTGGTCCGTGGATGGGTGACCATCTTTACATACCAAGACCCCTCCGTGCCTCGGAAAGCACGTTAAGCCGTTGGTCCCGGCTGTCATTCGTGGATCTTTGACAGTCGTTACGGGTCGTCAGAAGCCCGAAATCTGACAACCAGTCTTACTAATCGATCGTATAACCCAGTAATTGGGTTGTAAAGATCAGATAGGCAGTCGCTCTATGTAAAAGACTGGTATTCAGCTGCATCCGGTTAGACTGGAACCTGACCCCAATGTAGTTGGGAAAAGGCTAGGCAGATGATGATGATTTTCTATTGTATCGTACACTAGGTTACGCGCGGAGTTTGACCGGTTAATATTATCAAAAACTATGCCTATTTAAACCATAACATACCTTACCTGTTCAAAGGAAAAACACTGTGGCATTTGTTGTTTTTTTCCATCATCGCTTTTTGATAGACTTAATACGAAACAAAGTCCCAAGAGCATAACGTGTTTCCAATCATCCAACATAAACATTACAGACAAAAACAGCCTTTAATGGTGGTATTCGAATATCTATAGTCGTCTATTTCTATAGGATATCGTAATGGTTTCCTAATGGTGCACATAAAGCAGACTGATCTCGGTATAAAAAGGATTGGGCTGTGATATCTCACGGTCTGAACGGGTTATTTGTAAAGTTAGGGTGTCGATTATCCCTCTCTGTTGGGTGATGTTCCTATTTTTACATGTTTATATAGTGTGAGCTGTCGATAAACACTATTATTGTATGTTTTTGGAATGGGTTAGGAATAAACTGGTAGAAATCGACACTTAAGGAAAAAGCGATGCGACGTTCTCTCTGTCACATAGCTAGTGTTCAGTGATAGTTCTCATGGTTTACGAGGGTGCTGAAGCCAGTCATCATAATTAGCCTGTAATGTTTCCACTGCTGGGACACAGGCCTCCTCTCTGTGAGAGGGAGTGGGCCGTAATCCACCACGCGGGCCCAGTGCGGGTTAGTAGATGTCACATGTCTTTGAATTTTTGGTTCTAGGACATACCGCTTTCCTCACGACCGTTTCGAGAGCAGTGGTGATGAAATAATTTACACAAAGTAAAGCCTGTCTGCTTTTGAACTTACGACCTACAACTTGTAAGTCGCGGCAGATAACACTGGGCCACCACTGCTCCTCCTGAAGCCAGTAGTGAGGCCAAAATGAAAATCCAAGAGCTTTTAAAACTTATACTAAGCGGCTCTGTATGAAAAACGCGAATTAAATTCTCTCTGTCTCTTTTTCTATTTTAAATGCGAGTGTTTGGCAAGTATTCTGTAAGGAGCTGTTCCTGACGGCGACAGAGGCGCGGCGGCACCCGGCCCGCACACGATTTTATTAGATATTGAATTATTGATTTTATTTTATAGGCTGGCAAACAAGTTAAGACATATGATGGAACAAATATACAACATACACGAGTGCAGGTTGTACTAGAGTTACTGCACCACTAGTCTAGTGGTTGCAAGTGCCATTGCTGAGCACCAAAGCAAAGTCAAAAGGAATGGTTATGATTTTAACCCGACGATATAGTTGACGGCAATAGCCTCGGAACTTATAACATTGGACTTAACCCCTCAAGCATCCACTGTACACCAAGTGTACTTAAGAGCCAGTGCTTGAAACATCAATGGTACACCAAGTGTACACAACTGTTGTCATTGTGACAACAACGGCTTCACTGCGTCCATTCAACTACTCCGACTCGTGGGGTGTGTTGTGTTGACAGGTAGGCGGGCAAACGTATGAGAAAAAAATCTAATTCATTTAAATTTACGAAACAAGCACTGGAATGTTACCTAATTTGTATACATTACAAAACAATAAACAGTAAACATCGCTCCATAGAATTTTTTTGTGTAGGAGTCGTGTATAAGTGGGGAGACCACCCGCGGCGCGTAGAAAGAAAGTGTTCGGGAACGGTCCTGAGCGCGTCATGAAAAACCCGGTCGTGTGAGTGGTTATAGCTTACTTTGTAAAGTATTTTATTATTTTAATTATTATGCATGTGAAGATAATGTGGGTCTTTTTTTTATTATTCTGTCTGTTCTGTTAGTTTTAGTCTAGGTCTGGCAGTATGTGTAATTTATGTGGCCTACCCAAATGTTCTTTTTTTGGTATTGTTCGTCGGATCGTTGAGCTCCTTAAGTTTTGAGTTAAGCTGCACGATTTCTGACAAATGCGTGCACTGACTGGACAGGTCCTCTCAATCTGTGTGGTTCTTACTTCAAAAGACCATCTCAGACATATAACCTGACCAAGATTATGTCCGGTCTTTAAAACACTTAACTTTTTTTTTTGTCCGGGTTTTTTGCTTTAGGATAAGTGGTCAGTGAGACAATGATGCCTATGGACCCCTGCTATAGGTACCTAATTATTACAGGAGCGCCGGTTGTTGCCATTATAGAGTGAAAGCTAAAATGTCTCACGTGCCTAACATTACACCTGTATAATAATGATATAATGAAATAATGAATTTATTCAGACAACCATTGATCCACCACATTACATTTATTTTGTAAGTATGAACTTAAAAACTATGTTAGTACCTAATAACTAAGAGACTGAGTCCTCTGCGTGAGGCACCAGTGGGCTGTCTAACTTATTGCCTATTACCGTTCAGAATCAAGTTCCTCTAACTTGACAGACAGCTGTGCTGCTGGAGAGTTTGTTGCGCCACTTCTTCCTTCTTGCGAAAGCACTAGGAAGTGGTGAGGGCCGGTCGTTTTAAGGACTGTTTTTGCAGTTTAGACATTCAGAATATGCTGCTTCTCAGCCTCATCTCCTGCCCTTATCCCAATTTATTTGAGGTCGGCACAACCTGTCTCTTTCTTCCATACTTCTCTATTAGTCGTCATCTCGGTAGTCACCCCCTTTCTAGCCATATCATCATTCACACAGTCCATCCATCGTTTCTTTGGTCTCTTATAGCCATCGACATCCATACTCAAAACTCTCCTTACGACATTTTCCTCATTTCTCCGTAACACATGGCTTGCTTCTCAGCCTAGTTTGGATAGATGAATTTTGTATTTTGTAAATGCCAATACCTTTCAAATCAGAATTCAGCCACGCAGCTAGTATAATGAGATAGCTTATAAACCGCAAACCTTCGTTAAAATTCAACACTGTAAGTCACCTTTTGAAATAGTGTCAACATCTAAGTGATGATTAAAAATATGACCCAGTGAGACCGTCACTACAAGGTTAAGACTTACGTCTTTATAATTGAAATCGTTGCCGTAAACTCACAAAATTCTTAGAAGGTAATTTATATTCTTCCACATAAAATTTTACGAGGTGGGAAAAGGCGAATAAAAAAAAACGTCAAGTCAAATAACTGTTTTTAATTAAACGATGCTGTTAAAATTTAACTGTCAATTTAAATGATGGATGATTTTTATTTAAAAAATAATGGTTGATGGGGTTTTCTTTGTCCGTTCTTTTTCTTTGTGTACAGATGGCAAAAACTCAAACGTCTTTGGCCAAAAATTCATCTGCGTGAACTCCGCTCGCTGACGCAGTCATAAGATCATCAAATGCACAGGTGACAGAGCCATGCGGGGCAGGATGGAAAGTGGGACGTTGTCTGTGGGCTGTGGAGATTCTCTTTGCTCCGGCCGACTTGGATTCGAAGCCTGTTTGTAATAGTAATCTTTATTATGATACACATAAGATTCATGATACACAAGAGCAGAAGTATAAAATAACATGGAATATCTACATAAATCTACACAGATCATGTAACCCTGTCTCCTAAACTAGATAGTCCTGTATCTCAGGAAACAAGTACTGGCCGTGTGTGAAACATTATCATACCTACTCTTTTCGTACTAATTGTGTGCTACTAGGTAGCATCTGCTGGAAATTTGCATGTTTTGTGCTACTACATAGCATGCCTATATCAGACTATGGGAGCCACATACGTAACGATATACTTGTGCAAGTTTAGACGTGCACTAGTATGCAAGACGCCAGGTATTGACCACACATGGCTCCAGTTTGCCTGTTGTGTTGGGCGGTAAGTGCATCCAATGATGACAAGCCAATCGTTTGCTTAATAACTGCAACTTTTTTATGTTGGACTATTATTTATTATAAGCAGCTGTTTTTATATCCCAATTGTGATAATCTTGATTTGCAAAATACGTGATTCAATTCTGTAAATATTTATAAATTCCTCCAAATTCTTTCGAGCTCCACGTATCTGACACGACAGTTTGCCGAAAAAATAGCCGCAAGCCGTGCGTATAAACAGGCTGTTAGATATTACTGAAACTTGAACCTGACATGCCACATAAACTTGCGCCAACTCACATTAGCACAAGTTTAACATCGAAAAGTGAAAATCACAGAAGTCCAGAAATTTGCGCAAAAAATTTCCAACACCATCAAATATGTAAATACACACAAAACGTATAATAGAATATTCTTTGTTTATCACTGACTGAAATGGAGCCACCGCACGCAGCCATAAACATTTATTATTGCAAAATATTTTACTCTATCCAGAATACCTTTCAGCTTTTGAATGCCAGTGCAATAACTACAAAGTTAGCGCAAGGTATCCTCCGTTTATTAAGAACAAACTTAAGTAAAGCTTAAGCCAAGGTAACAATTGTCTTAGATTCAAGTGTTGTGCAAGTTTCGAAGTTGCAAGCACGCTTCAAATGCAAGTTTGTTCAAACTATGATTACGTGGAATTGATGCTATTTTCGTTGATGGAATTTTGAGGAATCAAAGAAATTATGCCAATGGAGAATAGAAGTGATTGTGGTGAATCTTCTGCTCATCTGCTGGCACGAGCTGTGTGGTCAGCCAATAATGTTCCCAAATGCATCCTCTCAGTGAGATAGTGAGCCACAATCCACCACGTTTACCCAGTGCGGGTTGGTAATGTAGGTAACATGTCTTAAATTTTTTTGGTTCTCGGACATGTCGGTTTCCCCAAGATGTTATCAGAGGCATAAATATTGGTGAAATGGAAGCTAACAAAGCTGACTGCACACTTCACAGGGTTATATCGAGGTATCTAAGTATCACTCGTGGAGGGTACCAATAGCTGTCAGGATAACACAAATGTTTCTAATACCCTAGGTTCCCCGACCCACCCCGTCGCATCGCATCACCCGCCCGCGCTATTACTGTGTTCCCTCTGACTTTTTCGTTATTGCTCGGCCCCTTAGTGTCTTAGCGTTATGTTAAGTAGCATATAGAGAGCTTCCTCAAGAATTGGGCTATAAAATGCAATAAGATTTTTTCAAATCCGACTGATAGTTTCAGAGATTAGAGCGTTCAAACAAATAAACTCTTTAGCTTTATTATTAGTACTTATAGATAGATTATAATCTTTTGTATGGTTAGCTCCCTAGTGGTGTCAATAAAATATGTATCTAATATTCCGGAGGTCTTGATAAAGACTAGCAAAATTAAGAGGTCAACAACCTTGATCGATCTTATATTATATCACTTACCAACTTATGCAAGGAAACCTAGATTTAGTGACTAGCGAGATAATGAACACACCATCAGTAGTGCGCATTGTCTTTCATTTCGAAAGTTCAACAAAATTCATTGCGTTCTCCTTCTTAACGTATCAATGGCAAAAAGTTTGAATATTTTTGGTCCAAAATTCAGCTATGCGAACTCCGCTCACTGACGCAGTCACAAGATCATCAGGGGGCGTGCGGCGCAGGATGGAAGGTGGGCCATTTTCTGTGGGGAGATACCACATTTATTGCGTTATTTACGTTGTTGAGGAGACCAATTTTTCGAACATATGAAGCAATGGATTAAGTAACAATATCCTTCAAAGTTATTCAGATTGAGATTGATGGTATGTTACCTACGTAATAAGGGTGCCGAATCAATTTGAAGGTTATTGTTCCCCGCAAATTATGATTGATTGTGTGTTATATGCCATTAGGGCGTTGAACTCGTCAAACCAGTGAGCAAGCGTTATGGTCATACTCATTGATCCTTCTCTATATAAGAATAAGCATTTACCCTGCAAAGAGTACTTATAATTAACTCCGTAGACTTATAAAAAAGAAGGACTCCGCGCCACGCATATCGAAATTGAAGCACCGTACCGATTTATGTGTGCGTGATTGACGATTGGCGCTGTCGTGTCACGTAATGGCGGCCGGTCGGCATAATATGATGTAAATGTGAGCGTGAGGCGTGTTTGTACAAGCGGTCCCGGCATACTTACTGTGCTTCACTTTCGATCTTTTTTTATAAGTCTATAATTAACTCTTAGTTATTATTAGATAGATAAAAAACTGAAAACCAATGTATTGAATAATTTAGTATCTATAATTTTAGATGAGAAAAAAAGTTACAGTTTTAATCGTGCTGACGGTAGTACCTACTGCCATGCCGTGAGTTTAGTAAGCGTTGCCTACATGCGCAAAATTCATAGAATATTTGCCGGCGAATGTCTGCCAGATGTTTTAAACTAATTCTTATGTCCAGCCTCCTTAAACGTATTGTATCAGATGAATAGTTACACACCGATTTCTCACTTTCAGTCGTCAGTAATTTGACTTTCGAAAGAAGAAGCCAAAGCGTTGTGAACTATACAGACGCGATACAACGTTTATTAGTAAGGAGGTAGGTATAAATACGAGTACGTTCACAAGAAAGTTTCTTCGGCCGCAGACGATACCTAATAATTAAGATCTAGACTTGTTATCATCAAAAGTGTATTTTACACATAAACCTTCTGGAATAAATTCTCTAAGTTAATATTTACTTAACTTACTTTATTTACTTGTTTTTTTTTTTTTTTTTGTTTGTTTTTATTTTATTTATTTAGTTAATATTTATTGCCCTGAGCTGTTGGGCAGTTTAGGATTAGTTACGCACAGCAAAATGTTTCGCAAACCTAGCTTGTTACATGTCCCTCATTCCAGGTCCGCGTATAGGCAGAATTCGTATTTGTTAATTAGTGAACATGATTTGGACATTTTTAATACCAGTGTTTCTCTGCTTAAGCATTTGCTGGTGAAAAGCTTTTTATGGGGAAGTAATTGTCTGCCTATAAATGATTTTTGGTTTGTACCTGGTAATCGACCGTGTTATTTTGTTTCCTAATTTATGTTAGAGGTATTTTGTACCGACCTTTTTTTTTGTTGTCTTTTTTGTTTTATGTGTTTACCAGCGGAAACTTGTAAATGGCCTTTAAATGTATATTGTTTAAGAGCACTGTTTAAGTTAGCTGTAAGGTTCCCGAACAGAATAAAATAAAATAATATAAGCGAACACTTCAAATAATAATATATACATGTTTAAGAAAAAAAGAAGCAAAATAATCATAGGGCATTAATAATTCATCCGCATCGCTGTCAAAATGTCAACAGGATCAGTGCCGAAAAAGCTGGCAGCATTGCCATTAGTGTATTTATAATCTAATTACCATTTTGCCTTTTCAAACGTTCTTAATAAGCCATTACTCCCTAGTAACATAACCAAAGCATCCTTTGACTCAAAGACACGATGCATTACTCACGGGACATCCATTATAACTGTACACGAAGAGTCTCTGGCCCAATTACAGTGACCCTTGTTAGCTAGGTTCACCTAGCTGAGCTGTGCCTGTAGTCTGGAAGTTGTAGGTAAGTAGCGTTGTAGTTATTCGAGCGAAAAATACTCCAAGAATACGCTACGCAGGCAACTGACTCTTACCATACTCCGGCTGAGCAGCGGAGAAATTGCGAAAGTAAAAAAAAAAAGTAAAGCAAACATAATTATTTATTCTCTCCCTTATTTATTCGCTCCCACAGAAAGGTAGGCACAGTGAAGAGCAGTGATTGCCCAGTGGCAACGGCTCCAACTTTCGAGTTGTATGGCCATGGGTTCCAAACCAGACAGGCGCTTTGCTTTGTGTGAAACCGGTATGTCCTAGAACCAAAAATTTGAAGACATGTGACATCTTATTCTACCAACCTGCACAGGGCCCGCGTGGTAGATTATATCCCACTCGCTCTCAAAGAGAAGAGTCCTTTGTCCCAGCATTGAGAACATTATAGGCTGATTATGCTTCTTCAGAAAGGCGTGACGCGACGGCGCGGCGCGACTCCGGTAGAACAATTACCATCAAGTTTTCATAAAAATTATTCCACCAGTGTCGCGTCGAGCCTGTTTGCGAGTGCCTCTCCTTTATGTATGTATGTTCGATCGTAGCTGAACCGAATTTCTTTACGAGGTGACAATTGAGAGATCGTTTTGAGTGATCCTGTTTACCTCTCAATAACAGAAGCGGCCTGTGTCCCAGGAGTGGAACATTATAGGCTGATTATGTAATTGAGTGCTCGAGTCGTATGACAGAGTCTTTGGTGAAATAGGCAATATACATGACTACATTTAAACATCATTTAAAAACGTCTAGATTTTTCACAGTTAGCTAAAAGTTGTTGATTGTTTCGGAATTTTGATATTATTATAAACTTATAAAACATTTTTTTTTAATAATATAGATTTTTTTTTTTTTTCAATCATTTGTAACATTTTAATTACCTACATGTTACAAATTAGCAAGTTTTTGTTCATAACAAGCTGTTGCCCGCGACTTTGTTTGCGATCCATAATGAAAAGTAGCATATATCCTTACTAAGGCCGTGGTTTATCTGTGTGCCAAATTTCATCCAAATCCGTTCAGCCGTTTTAGCGTGAAAGCGTAACATACAAACTCTCTTTCGCATTTATAATTTTGGTTAAGATTAATATTTATGTTTAAAAACTTTGTGTCATGATGACCTACTTCTGTGAATGTCATTACCAGTTTCTCCAAGATCATTTTCTTTGTAAATAAACCTCAGAACCTTTATACCCGAAATGAAATACAGTCGAGTACACAAACAAAGAGAAACAGAAATGTAACGATGTTTGTAGAGATATCAATTTCAAATGTAAACTCTACGGTGATTAACAAAGCTTCGACATAGATGCCTGTTTATTGTGCATTCTAAATAGATACATAGTAATAGACAATACGAAAGTGGAAGATGGAGGTATATGCTCAGCACGCGCACCATGACAAATAAGGTGTTGGGTGTGACTGCGCTCGGTTCAGTTGAGTAACTGGCGGAACAAACTGCGCTACACGAAGAGGCTTCTTCATGCATCCTATAATAGTTCACGCATCTACGATAAAATAATATTAGTGCTCAGGCTATCTAAACAAGACCAAACTAACAGAAGGCCAATTCACGTAATTTAAAATGTTCAAATCTAGTCACAGTCCCATCTCTGCGACAAACAAATGTCAAAATGTCGGGAAATTCGAGGTATTTTTGACAGATTGAGACTGAGACCAGACTGTTAACGTTCTTAAAATTACGAGAATTGTCCCTCTGGTAGCCTTTAACCCTAACTAGACTTGAACCCAATACTTCAGTTTGACAAACTCCCTCATAATCGGTTCTGATCGCCGTCTCGCTAGATGTGATGATCATTTACGAAGTTATGATAAGTTATGATAACGGCAGAGATTTCCCTGTAGTGGGTCATTAATATGCTGTTACTAAGATAGCGGAATGGTAAGGCGAGGTGCGTCTGTTAGCGGTTTACATAATCAGCATAGAATGTTCCTACTTTTAATGTCACAATTCCGACCAACAAGAGACAAGCAAATGCCGAGTTAGGGGGTCACCGTCCAGTCTTTTTTTGTAGCATAATAAGACTATAATGTTCCCACCGCTGGGATACAGGCCTCCTCTCCGTGAGAGGCAGTGGGCCGCCACGCGGGCCCATTGCGTGTTGGCGTATGTCACATGTTTTCGATTTTTTGGCTCTAGGACATGCCGGTTTCCTCACGATGTTTTCCTTTAACATTTTGAGAGTAGTGTTGATGAAGTAATTTACACAAAGTAAAGTGGCTGCTTGGGTTCGAACCCACGACCTTGGCCGTTACCACTGGGCCATCACAGTCACTGGTCTCTATTTCTGTAAGCGGTCTAGTAATAAATAAAAGATATAATTTAGTTAGAATTTTTTCATTGACATACAATAACCATTTTTTAAACAACCACGTGGGTGACCGTTTTCCAGGGCAAAATGATTTTTATAACATAACATCACATCTGTAATTTCCGAATGGTAAGGCAAAGGTGTACGTATAGTAATACACCAACATTTCGCCAATTATGTATATGTCCCATGAAATATATTTCTGTTTTGTTTTGTTTCATGTTTCCCTCCTACCTTTTTTGTGTTTATGTTCTTTTTTTGCGTCATGTTAACCGCAAATAAACGTTTTTTCTTTCTTTTCTTTCAAATCCTGCCTGAGCCTGTTGCCATCAATCGGGCACAACTCCAGACTCCCAGACTCCAGGCTGCTACTGACTCTCAAAACGGTAAAGCAAAACATCATAAGGAAACCGCTTTGTCCTAGAACCAAAAATTCGAAGATATGTGACATCTACCAACCCGCACTATGTCAGCGTGGTAGATTACAGCCCGGTCTTTCTCGAAGAGAGGAGCCCTGAGTCCCAGCAGTGGGAACATTTTGGGCTGATTTAATAGCATAGCATAGCATAATCAGCCTTTTTTTTTTTTTTTTTTTTTTTTTTAGGATGGGAAATCATCAAATGACCCCTCCCGCTCTGGGTGGAGCGGAAGGGAGTGTCAGACTCTTACTGACTAAAACCCATCCGTGTTCCTTCCTTAGCCCTTTATGTTCCGGGGTAGCGGTAACCCTTTCGGACAATCCCGCTGCCCCGGCAGGCTTCGGCCCTGACGGGCCCCTCCTTCGATGCTGACATCTCTTTGAGGCGCGCGTGGAACACATACGCGCCGTCCGGCACGGGCCTGGTCCTGATCGGACGGCGAGCTACCCATTACTCGCCGTCCGCAGGCCCGCGCCTACGGTGGCCGGGAGTCGTCACGCGGCTCCCGACGCCCGGAGCGTCTACCGCGGCGGCTGGGACGGGCGGCTCTCTCAGCTCTCTCCCTCGCCCATCCCGCCACCTCCTTCGCTAGCATGACTGCTTCGCAGAAGGAGGTGACTGCCTCCCACTCCCTCTCACCCCGGACCATGGCTTGGACCAGGGCCGGGCGCGAGAGGTCGCCGCCGCTGCCGATCGCCTCTACGAGGACACGGCGGTGCTCTGCCCAAGCCGGGCAGACCTCCACCGTATGCTCCACCGTGTCCTCAGGGCGATCCTCGCAGTGGTGACACCCGGGCGTTTCCTCCCGCCTGATGATGTGCAGGAACCTCCCGAAACATCCGTGTCCGGTGAGGACCTGCGTCAGGCGGTAGGTGAGGGCGCCGTGACGCCTCTCTAGCCACTCCTCAAATAGGGGCCTTACCGCCGCTATCGCGGCGTGCCCTGCGCTGGGTTGCGACAGTCGCGCTTTCCATGCCGCCATGAGATCGCGCCGGAGGTCCGTCCGCTCCGCAGCAATTTGCCGCGGAAGCGGGTTTTCCCCCCGGCGTAGTGCCTCCGCGCGCCACTCATACAGGCGCGCGAGGACTATCGCCTCCAGATCCCATGGCGGCAGTCCGGCAAGGAGGCTTGCCGCCTCGCGCGAGATCGTGCGGTACCCCCGTATCAGCCGTATGGCGACCACCTTTTGGGGCGCGTTCAGGTAGTGGGCGGCTCGAAGCCGCAGTGAACGCGCCCACACCGGGGCGCCATATACGGCCATGGACCGCACGACCCCCGCGTAAAGCCTCCGGCAGGAGGCGTTTGGCCCCCTCAGGTTTGGCAGAAGCCGCTTGAAAGCGGCCCCAGCCCGTTCCAGTTTGGGGGCCAAACGTCGGAAATGCTCGACGAAGTTCCACCGGCTGTCGAGGACGAGACCCAGGTATTTCATCGTCGTCTCGACGCCGATGCGAACCCCTCCTACCGTCAGTTGGGATCCCGATGGTGGCCCGTTCCGAAGCCCATGAAAAGACATGGCCTCGGATTTGTGCAGAGCCACCTCGAGACCCAACTGCCGGATCCTCTCCACGACTATCGCAACCCCGCGTGTCATTGCGTCGGCCGCCGCCTGATGCGACCTCCCCTGCGCCAGGACCAGCGTGTCGTCAGCGTAGCAAACTACGCTGACGCCATCAGGGAGGTCTGCCCGCAGCACCCAGTCGTAACCGATGTCCCACAGGAGCGGTCCCAAGACCGATCCCTGTGGGACACCGCACGACATCTCTCGCCTGTTCCATTCCCCATCGCGACCGGGGTAGATGACGGCTCTGTCCGTCAAATACGCCCCGACTATTCGACGGAGGTAGGTCGGCACCCGGTGATACCGGAGTGCCTCCCCAATGCAGCTCCAGGGCAGGGTGTTAAACGCGTTGGCGATGTCGAGTGACACCGCCACGACCACCCCACCCCGGGACACCGCGTCCCCCGTCGTGAGGGCTCTCACGCGCATGATGGCGTCCACCGTAGAGCGCCCCTTGCGGAAGCCAAACTGGCTATCCGCAAGATCCGGCCCCGTCCTCACCAGGTGCCCGACGAGGCGGCCCGCAATCACTCTTTCAAAGAGCTTGCCGACCTCGTCGAGCAGCACGATGGGCCGGAATGCGGACGGAGAGTCCGCAGGGCGCCCTGGCTTCCGAATGAGGACCAGCTTCCCCGTCTTCCAACGGAGTGGAAACTGGCCCCTCTCCATACATGCGCTTAAGAGCGCCTCCAGTCGGGGTCCGAGAGCCGTCGAGGCCAGGGCCCAGGCTTTACCCGGCAAGCCGTCGGGCCCTGGGGCGGTATTTTTGGCCTTCAGCCTACATACCGCCACTCTCAGATCTACCCCGGTCACTTCAGGGATGTCGTCGTCGTCGTCCGCGTGGTCCGCTTCGGGCACCGCAATTGGCGGAGCCATAGGCGGGGGAGTATGCTCCCCCCGTGAAGGGAACAGAGCGCTCACCACCTCCTCCACCAGCTGGGGGCGGAGACTCTGCGTCAGCGGGGGGGCCCAGGTGCGGAGTTTGTTCCGCACCATTTTGTAAGGGCGCCCCCACGGATCTCTGTTCAGAGTCTCCAGCATCTCCTCGCGGGCCATATCTTTGGCCCGCTGTACAGCCTCTTGGAGGGCGGTCTTCGCCGCTCTGTACCCCTCGTACAGCTCCGCCTCCGCGGCTTCCGCATCCGGAGGGCGGATGCGTAGCCTGCGGTGCCTGGTGTACAGGTGTCGCGCATCAACGCACGCCTTGCGTAACACTCCTACCTCCTGCGACCACCAGTACACCTGACGTCGGGCGCATCCTGGCCGAACTCGGGGCATTGCCACGTCACAAATCTCGGACATGGCCTCCCGGAACCACTCCGCCTCGTTGTTAATGTCGGCAGGCCTGTCTGGTGATGACACCCAGGCCTGCACGATTGAGGCTTCCAGGAGGAGCTCCCGGTCCAGCTGCTTCAGCGCCCACCGCGGACCACTCGGGGTCTGTTGGACCGGCGCGCTAGAGGTCTGGGCGGAGACGTCGATCCGGATATACCGATGATCGGAATAGGTCTCCACCTCCTCCATGACGCGCCAGTCAATTACTCGCTGTGACAGAGCGGGGCTAGCGAACGAAATGTCCACCACCGACTCGCCCCGCATCCGCACACACGTGGGAACAGAACCCCGATTTAGGACGACCAGGCCTGTTTCCAGAGCCCAGTCCTCCACCATCCTTCCCCGCATGTCCGTGCAACGGGAACCCCAGGCCAGATTTTTGGCGTTGAAGTCCCCGAGCACTAACACGGGGAAGGACTGGTTTCCGACGACGACAGTCAACTCTGTTAAGGAGTTGTGGAACTCGGCGAGAGTTCGGCTCGGAGAGAAGTAAACTCCCACTACCACTATCTCTCCGAACCGTGCTGCTACGCACCCCTGTCCCTTCGTGACGCCTTCAAGGGACGGGGTACCGGCGGCAGCCGACGATAATATGGCCACTGAGCCGCTCAGGTCCTCCACCCAGTCATCCCTGGGCGGGACAAAGTACGGCTCAGCGACCACGGCGATGTTAATCGACCACTGCGCCATGCTCTGGAGCAACAAGTCCTGAGCACAGGCGCAGTGGTTGATATTCGCCTGTAAGAGGCGCAATGGAGTCGTCACTCCTCCATTTCAGCCCCCTCCCGGGCCCCTTGTGAGGGCCTCTCTACGGCGCTGACGGCAGCGGCACCGGAAGCGGCGGCGGCAGCAGAAGCGCCGGCGGCGACAGAAGCGGCGGCGGCGGCAGAAGCGGCGGCGACGGTGACGGTGGCGGTGGCGGAGGGCCTGCCTTTCCTCCTGGTTCCGGCGGGCGGAGCGCAGGACTTGCTCCCCGCCCGGTGTTCGGCCGGCTTGCCAGCAGCCGCACATGCAACGCAGTGCGGCGCGGCAGTGCACGAGCCGGCCTTGTGTCCGGGCTGGCCGCAGCGGAAGCACAGAGCGCTGCGGTCTTCCGAGGTGCACTGGATGCCAACGTGGTGCCCCACGAGGCATCGGAAGCACCTCAGAGGCCTGGGCTCCAGCAGTTTGACCTGCGCTGAAACCCAGCCCACCAGGAGTCTTCGGCCCTCCACGATCTTTTTGGCCGCCGTCACGGGGCAGCTTACCGTAACGGTTCGCATGCCCGAATGATCAGGACGTACGGTGCCCGCCTTCACCTGATCGGCGAGACACCCGCCCGTCCTGACGACAGCGGCCACTACCTCCTTCTCCGTTACGGAGTCGTCCAGGCCCAAAATGCGCATGTCTGCGCACTTAACGGGCCTGGAGACTCGAGCCTCTTCCGCGTTAATGGACGCCCTTAGCTTCTCAGCTAGGGCGTCAGCGGTGGGGCCACTCGTCGCACCAGGGATCTCAAGCATGCGGGCGCCAGTAGCGGTCACCCTATGCCGGAGGCCCCCGGTGATCCCCAGCTCCTGGAGGTCCACCGTCTCCCGCGCTTTGGTGAGCACGTCGCGGTACGTCACTCCCCTCTTAACCGCGTCCGGCTGTAGCGTAATCACTACAGCCGCGGTTTTTGGGGAGCGAAGCCTAGCCGCGACGGCTCGCTCCTTGCGACGCCTCCTCTGCCGCTTCTTCCTCGCCGCCTTGGCCGCCTTTTTCTTCTCCCCGACCACCTGCCACTCGGCGGCGGTCGTGGGAGAAGTGGGAGACTCCTGGGAGGGGCGGGGCGTAGGTGCCGCGGCCTCCACCCCCCTTGCCGGACGGCCCTTCTGTTTCCTGGCAGGCGCCGGTTTTGCCGGCGCCGGGGCTCCACCAGTCGGCGGCGCCGGTTTCGCCGTCACCGAGGCTCCCCCTGCCGGCACCGGTTTGGTCGGCGCCTGGGCCCGGCCGGACGGTCCGGGCTTAGGGGCGGCAGCAGCCGCGTACGAGGCCGCCTTCGTCGGCCCCGGGGCCGTCCTGCCCGCCAGTGGGGGGCGGAGGACAATACCCTCCAAGACGGAGAACCGCGCCTGGAAGGTCGCCAGCTCCTGCCGAACCAGGTTCAGAACCTGGTTCTCCACCGGGACGGGCTGGCTCGCCTGGACGCCACCGGTGACCCTTAGGGCGGCCAGGTCTGCCCGGAGCCTCCCGTTCTCCTCCTGGAGGCCCCTCATGGCGGCCGTCAGGCGGGCGAGCTCCGCCCGCAATTCGGCGACTTCGCCGGCCGAAGGACCGGCGCAGCCCGCCGCCTCCGCTGCCGCCATGATGGAGGCCGTCGCCGAGACTACGGCCCTGTTCTTGGAAGCTTTAAGCTTCTTCAGGGCCACGTCCCGGATCGCGGCCTCCACGACTGCCGCGAACTTAAGTTTGCGGTCCGCCTCGGGGCCACCAACCGTACCGGTCTCATCGTCTGAGGACCCCGAGGCGACCGCGCGACCAGTCGGGGGAGACTCTTTTGCGGGCTCCTCCGCTCGCTCTGCCGCCTCCCGGGCAGTGAGCCCCCTCCCCTTGCCTCGCTCTCGGACTCCTCCCCGCCTACTGGTGGGGATTTTCCGAGCCGAGGCCAGCTCTCCGTCTGAGGACAACCTCTGGCTGTCCTCAGACCTTGGCCGCTTGCTGTAGCTCTTCTTTGCAGCAGCGGCCACCTCCTCCACACGGCTAGGGCTCCCAGAGCCTTCCGTGCTCGCTCCTTCAGATGCGGCGTCGGACTCCGACTCCGCATCACTCCTCATCTCTTCCGTTTGGTTTTTTTGTTTTTTTTTAAATATTTCCATTTTTGTTCCCACGAGTATATACCATGTTTTATTGACTCAAAATTCAGTGGTTCGCACTAGCGACTAAATCAAGCTACCCATTAGCCAAGCTTACTACCTTCCTCACGGTGCGCCGCCGCTTGAAGGTTTGGGGAATTTTTTATAGAGGTTAATCTTCCTCGCGGTCCGGGCGGTTAAGCCAAGACCCTCGACCCCCGTCAACAGCCAGAGACATGACCTTAACTGTCTCCGGGGCTACGATATTAGCGGTGGCAGGAAGGGTTTACCCCTCCTGCCTGCCCGGCGGCAGGGTAAGTGCACACCGGGCCCGCTCCGACCCCACCACACTTGTCGCTCTGCTACTCAGAGCGATCTGTGTGGTGTGATCCTCCTGGCAGAATATTAGCGTGCGGACAGCGAGATCCCACTGGGAAATAATCCCAATGGGAAGTCGCTGTCCGCACCCCAGGATGCACCGGCCCGAACACTGATCTTCCCCCCGGACGTATCCAGAAGGGAACTCCAGTCCCCGGGCACACGTGGAGGTTCTCTGCCCAAGCACCCCAGCATAATCAGCCTTAGAAAGGTTTATGATGTTGGAAAACGAGTGCTTCTACAAAATAAAATAAACGAGTGTACTTACTCGTTTATTTTATTTTGTAGACATAAAATAACTTTATCTGTAGTCAAAATTAAAAATAATTACATTTTCCCTTTCTCGCTTCCCGCTCTCATCTTGACCTTACCATAGCCAATGTAATAGAGAAACCGGGAGTGACGATGGTCCCGGGAGGCACCGGATGCGCCGACACGGCTACTGGAAGAACATGAAATATGAAATCTACGGGATTCCACTGTTTAAGATTAACGTCAGACTGAATCATGTTTGTGAAATTGATAGGGATTTTCAATTTTTTTTGTCGGTATAAGAAACTGGGGTGTTTAAGCGCTATGCAATTTAGTGAGCAAGATTCATCATTTACCTAGACTTTTCTCGGGTTTGGCTTCCAGTCTAACTAGATGCAGCTGAATGCCACTTTTTTACATGAAGCGACTGCCTATCTGACCTCCACAACCCAGGTTATGGATAACACGATACCCTTGGTAAGACTAGTTTTCAGCAAAATGACAGGACACAAAATCATCTGCCTAGCATTTTCCCAACTACATATGTTGGGGTCGGCTTTCAGTCTAACCGGATGCAGATGATTTCCGGTAGGTAGGTAATTTTCATGGGGCATTTACAAGACACATGCATGTCTATTTCGGCTATATAGTAGCTTGATTAATGATGATTATTAATATCATGGCAGTAAATGAAAATGTTTACCTTTGGTCCGCCAGTCTGTGCGTTTATCCGTTGGCGTATGCCGCTCATTATTTTTAACCGACCAAAAAACGAAAGAGGTTCTTAAGGCGACGTGTATATATATATTTGTTTTAATGTTTTTTTTTTAAACGATTTTGATCATTCCTTTTTTATTGGAAAGGGTATACCCCGAAGTTGGTCCCATATAAATGTTTGGTACTAAAGTAGATGGTTGTTTGTTTTGTTGACCTACTTACATACACATCAACTTTAGAATATAAGTCTGAACTACAATAATATACAAAATAAAAAATCCTTTATTTTTCGGTAATTACAAAGAAAAAAAATTAAGAACTTTTTAATTATGAAAAGTTCATAATAAAGTAATAATATTAATTAAATTAATTAAGGATCCCTCGACAGGTATTGCCCACCTCCATATATTTCCAGTTTTTCCTGTTTTTGTTATTACAAGCCATGACTTACCAACCAATTCTACTATCTCGTGCCAACGTTCTACTGGTGGTGGTAACCGGGTGCAGCTGAATACCACTATTTTACATGGAGTGACTGCCTATCTGACCTCCACAACCCAGTTGCTGGGTAATACGATACCCCTTGGTAAGACTGGTGGTCAGACTTTCGGGCTTCTGACTACCCGTAACGACTGTCATAGATCCTCGAATGACAGCCGCGCAGGTTCCGAGGCACGGAGGGGTATCGGTATGTCAATATGGTCACCCATCCACAGACCAACCGCGGCAAGCGTAGCTTAACCTGATCGATCGACCTGTGCGGCTGTTATTATTTAGCCTTGGGCCCCTCAACAAATAATAATAAACATATAATGGTTACATTACCAGTCGACAGCTACGCGGATGAATTTTTCAACGCTATATTTTAGTCTGTGTATAGTTTTAGTTAAGTTAGGACTTAATTTTGTTATTAATTAGGTATTAGTTTTAATTTTCTTACTTATTATTTTAATTTAAAACAATAAAGTATCCTTATTCCGCTAAGCAACATTATGTCTCGATTCTAGTACCGAAACATGATTTATTCCGGTCTGGAGAAACAGTTGAATGGTAGCAATTTCAGAGCAAAATGTCGTCGCTTATTACTTCGGACCTCTTAGATTAGTTTTTCCGTATAATCAACAAATATTTTCCAAAAAAAAGACACCGTAACATAACAGTGTGTTGAGCGCAGAGGTTTAACTGG
Source organism: Gortyna flavago (assembly GCA_963669345.1). NCBI lineage: Eukaryota > Metazoa > Arthropoda > Insecta > Lepidoptera > Noctuidae > Gortyna > Gortyna flavago. The sequence goes on from OY770141.1 coordinate 2,919,670, forward strand.
CTCAGCGAAATCACGCATCGTGACGTCATCGCAATGCACAGATTTGATTATGATTATAAATCTTTTGCGTGCGAAAGTCAGACAGGACAGGCAATAGCGGAACTACTGCGGTTTCGCTCTTATATTTTGAAGCGAAGATGTGTAATACCCGCTTAAACTTGACATATTACGTATGTCTTCCGTTGACTGTACACCTAAGCCACAGATAAAAAGCTTAACATAAAAGAAACGCAAATGTGACTTAAACTCAAGTAAAACATTCGACTTACGATGTTGTTGAAACTTTGAGTGCTTTATGCGATAAAGAAAATATAAGAATATTGAGTTATTTATAGATTTGAACATCGTTTTTGTAATTTTAATCAGGAAAAATGGTAATTTTAGCGAAGAGCATACCCTTTAAACCAGAACAAATGTACTGGGTGGCAGAAACAGGGAAGTATGAGCTCTTCTACACATCTACTACAACCAGCAAGAGTTAACTTGAGCCTTCGCTCGGGTGACGTATGCGCTTGGTGCTGAGGCGTCGATGGCAAGAGCGGTAAAAGCGCGGTGGTCTGAAGGGGCCGCTCGGGTCTCAAGTTAACTCTTGCGGGTTGTACTGTATTCTCTTCCTGTTTTTAAATGCTAAATGCAATTATTTCTTTGAGTAATATTGGGTTATTCCATCAGAAATTTCTCAGTAGCTGCCTGAATTCTGGATTGGTGCCTGTTTGATGGCAAAGGCTTGCCCCCTATTACATGGGACTTAAGCATAACTGGTGAAATGTGGGTGCACACACACCTCACAGATACCTCATTTCATTTCATTTATTTGCATACCATAATGTGAATAAAGGTGTTTCAAATAGGCTTAAAGCTAAGATACAGTTATGGACCTCTGCTTAACGCTTCGTGGAAAATACCAGGTTTTTTGCCATTTTAAATTTGGTTGATTCCTATTCGATAGTAGAGTATCTAGAATTCAAATCACTTTCACAAAAGAAACAAATTCAACGAACACAGAAACTGGAAACTACTAATACTTTTCTAACAGGTGGGTTGTACGAGGTTCGGAGTTCGATTCTCGGTTGAGAGTCCCTGCGGCTGCGGCGACTTTAAAGTTTTCCACAAAGGATTTAAAGACAGGCGGTGACTGTCATCCTCACAAAGCAATGGCTTTGGATACGTTTTTCTTGATTATTTACTGGAAGAAACTTGGTTTGTTTTTAAGTTGAAGATTCTTTGAGAATGCGGTGAAGTGGTAGATATTTATTTCTCTTTATTATTGTATTACTATCAATTATTATTATTTTTTTTATTCAAAATCTGTATTAACAATAGCATACACAAAGTCTGCAAAACTGCATAATAGTCTGTCGGCAGTTATTCTCGTATAAAAATAAAAATGGATTTAATTTTTTTTTAAACAAAATAGATTGTGCTAAAACTTAATTATGATAAGTAAACTATTTAAAATAAGATATCCACAGTCGAGATCTTACATTTAACAAAAAGCATTTTCGCCATCCACGACTTTTACCAACATTATCTAAGGACATAACGAGAGATAAGTAATGTTTTTGTAGAACTTTTTTAAGTTGGACCTTAGACTTGACATGCGTTATCAGTTTTGTGGGCAGCTCATTCATTAACGTTGGTACTACGTACCGTCTTGTGCGCTTCCCAAAGTAGTTTGTTACTTTTGGAAGAGCAAGTGTGTTCTTCTTAGATAAACGATTCTAAGAATAAGCAAAATCAGTAGGCCAATTCTCGTAATTTAAAACGTTCAAAATCTAGTCGCAGTCTCATCTCAGCGACAAACAAATGTCAAAAACTTGTCAAAATGTACTGAAATTTGAGGCATTTTTGACAGATTGAGACTGAGATCAGACTGTGAACGTTCTTAAAATTACCAGAATTGCCCCTCCGATCTAAGTATTCGGAAAGCACGTTAAGCCGTTGGTCCCGACTGTCATTCGTGGATCTTTGACAGTCGTTACGGGTCGCCAGAAGCCCGAAAGTCTGACAACCAGTTTTACCAAGGGGTATCGTATTACCCAGTAACTGGGTTGTGGAGGTCAGGTAGGCAATCGCTCCATGTAAAATACTGGTATTCAGCTGCAGTCTAACGGGATGCGGTTAGACTGGAAGCCGATCCCAACGTAGTTGGGAAAAATCTAGGCAGATGATGAGACGTAAGTATTTAAAGATAGTACAGGTAATGGTCTTTTGCTTACTTACCGTATATTTTGAAAGATACGGTAAGTACCTTAGAAGAAACGAGATTTTTCGAACCAAACGTGACGTCCTGTCGACGGCTGTCGTTCGTCTACCGCGACAGAACACAACGCACAAAATAAAAGTCAGGGGAAACGCGCCGCTGCCTACGGTGAGACTGCAGTGTTTTTTTATATTGCTGAATGGGCCTGTCCTTGACCTCGATCATGTCTGATGGAAAGCGATGGATGAGGTCTATGATGGAACGATTGTGCCCAGAAGATGCCTGTTCACTTTTGCTTTGAAGGCAAACGGGTTAAATGTGGAAGGGAACAGACGCTGTCAGAGAGTTCCACACTTTGACTATGCGCATAATAAATTTGCAGGAGAAGCGCTGAGTACGGTAGATACTTATAACAATTTTTTTTATCTGTCTGTTTGTTCCGGCTAATCTCCGAATCGGCTGGACTGATTTTGACGGGACTTTCACTGGCAGATAGCTGAGGTTATAAGGAGTAACAGGCCTTTTTTCCCGGTAGCACGTCCCCATTGGTTAATTTCCGACATCCACGCGGGCGAAGAGGACTATGTGGGTCATTTCTTTTTTCTGTTTTCCTTCTTAGTCAGTTTTAATCATGATCTGGTAGTTTGAGTAACTTACGCGGCCTACCCAAATATCCTTTTTCGGTATTGTTCGTCGAATCGTTGAGCTGCTCAAGTTGCTCGTGTGTAGGTATGCACACTTACTTTTATTGCAAGGGCACATCATATATCTTTAGTTGTGCTTGACACGTTTCCTTTAGTGCGATTTTAATGTTTAAAAGTTTTTCACAATAACCAAATACATATTCAAGTGTTTAAACATTCCATCCCGAAAAAAACAAATGAAGAACTGTGTGTAAGCAGATTACCATTATACCAATCCGGTACATGAAAAAGCGTATTTGAATATTTTACAAGGTCAAAAATTCGAATAAAATACTTGCGTTTTATTCGAATTTCGCATGGGCCAAAACTGAATATGAATGTGGTGCCATGGTAAAAATTCAATTGGTACGCGTCCCTCGATTTACATTCAAATGACATTTATTGATATCTATCTGCACCGGGCTATATTATCCGGTTTTACGTGCAAAAAGATTTTTGTGGTAAAATTTTTGTTATGTGTTTCTAAATTATACATAGTTTTGATTTTTGGTTATCATATTATGGGCATGTGGTACGGAGAAATGAGGAAAATGTCGTCAGGAAAGTTTGGAGTATGAATCTCGATGGGTATAAGTAGGGGAAGACCAAAGAAACGATGGATGGACTGTGTGAATGATGATATGGTTAGAAAGGGGGTGACTACCGAGATGACGACTAATAGAGAAGTATGGAAGAAAAAGACATGTTGCGCTGACCACAAATAAATTGGAATAAGGACAGGATATTGATGATGAGTGTTGAGTTTTGGTGCCAGTGAGTGGTTGTGAGTTTGACATAATCAATTCAGTTCATTTATTAACCGACTTCAAAAAGGAGCAGGTTATCAACTCGACTGAAGGTTTAAAAAAAATACATTATAAATAACAATATTACAAAATCGAAAATTAAAATGTAGATTAAAATGAAAATGAAAAATAGTTTTAAAAAGGAACTTCTTTTACCACGAGTTTAACCCAACGTCTAACCGTCACCAAAGGAGATAAGTAGCCAGGGTCGTCGGATATAGTAGAAGTTTAACAAGAAACCCATGGATGTTTTCGAATAAAATTTAATTTAATTATAAGAAAGCAAACAGTTAATTTATCAAATGAAAAACATCAATCGGTTACTAAACTTCACCTATATCCGACGACCCAGACTAATTATCTCCTTTGGAGACCGTACACTTTTACCATACTATGTCACTGCTAGAAAACGAAACATAATATTCAGTGACATCTAACATTTATCATAGACCGTTACTTGGCAAGATGTATCGCTGCCACATCTAGAGCATTCCCTAAAGATGTCATTACGCTCGCTTATAAGATTTCATCTATTTCTGAGGACGATGTTAACTCGTTTAAAAATACTTTTAGTTTCCTCTAGAGATGAAGTCGTATCTATTTGAGATTTTCTGGGGGCTCTAGAGAATAGGTTCTCAACCTTATTTTGCTAAAGTTTTTTTTTTACTTTTCTAGAGCCCCCAATTTTTTTTACTTACCATGGTGTGCATCTGAAACATTTATTGCCACGATTATACTTAAAGGTGTAATATTATATAGTCGTAAGATAGGATATATAATTTTCTTTGGGTCTTCTACTGCCCCCTGTAAATTTCAAACTCCCACAATTTTGATTTAGGAACATTCATGTTTACTACAACATGTCACAGGGTACTTACCCTCACCACAGCTTCAGTACTTTTCAAAAACATCCTCAAATATGATTCTAGTACGTCCCCAAAATATTGTGTCCAAATATCTGGAAACAAACAAAAGATGGTTTGCTGAGCACGCCAACTTAAGTTTTCCTTGTTTGTCTTGGAAACATGTCGAAACGTGTGCCGACTTCTAAATCCTACGTGCAACTGGTAAAGATTCCACGGATATTTTTCATTTTACTTTGTGTTGGGGACCTTCCAATCTACGACTGTACCATTATCTTGATATTGGAGTCAATGGTTTGAAGACTTGTTTGATTAAAGTTTATTTGGGATTTGTAAGAGGAAAAATGTTGGAAGGTGAATAACAGCACGATTTGCTTTCGTCAATACGTATCGCAATTTTGTTCCCTGCTTCGAACAACGTTTTAGGGCCTTACCCTGCGTCCTAATCAAAACCGATCGTCGCGCGAATACGCGATTACGCGATGTACCTGCATAATGTCGTAGGCACAAACGCGACTAGATTGATCACGCGATTATTTACGTCAGATTTATTTAAAAGAATGCGACGATCACGTTTGGTGAGGACAAGGCTAGGTCGTTGTACACACACGTTTTTTTGCCTTAAAAAATAAGGTTGATCCGGCATGTGCAGGCAAGGTCGTCAGTGTTGAGTGAATCACTATGGAAGCTTCTTGAAAGACATCGCGGCACTTCGGCATGGTGCTGTCACCATATGCCTCGTCCGGTGGTTTTCCGTGTCATATATGTATACAAGCACACACAATTATTCTACAGTGCGACTAGCGAGTCGTACCGTTATGAAACCGTGCCATGTACAACGGGCCTTATCGACGATCACCACGGGTAGTAACTGGTAGTAATCGCCAAGATTCATTCCAGTCTGATCCCCTTCAGACTGGAATGAATCTTGGCGATTACTACCAGTTACTACCCTCCCTGCACCCCCTCCTCGATCCCCTGCTAGTTCTTCTTCTATTTTAAAATCGTTCTTAAAATATACTTTTTTAATATGTGTATTTTTATGTTTTACTTCCTTTTGTGTGTCTTAAAAAGCCTTCGTTTGTCGTTTACTTACCATGCAATCAGACTTACATTCCACGTTGGTCAAAATCAGCCTATAATGTTCCAACTGCTGGATCACAGGCCTCCTCTCTGTGAGAGGGAGTGGGCTATAATCCACCACGCAGGCCCAGTGCAGGTTGATGGATGTTACATGTCATCGAAATTTTTGGTCATACCGGTTTCCTCACGATGTTTTCCTGCACCGTTTTGAGAGCAGTGGTGATGAAAATTAAATACACAAAGTGCCTGCCTGGGTTCGAATTTACGACTTACAACTAGTCGGAGCCGATACAACTGGGCGACCACTGCTCCCCTGTACCTTCTACGTTGGTCGAATGGTGCTATTATCTGTAAACTACGAAAGAAAATACAACATTTTGACGACCAATACCAACTGACACATGAAAATATCGAAGAATACCCATTATTTTATACTATGAACACGAACTAATACAGTTTCTGCTGACAAATTGGCATTGGTCCAGCCTTTGAAGCAAGAAACAATTGGATATCGAGACGTTTGGCCACGTAAATTGCATCGAATATAGTTAATTGAACGATGTATAGGTATCATTTTGTTTTCCATTTGTGGAATCAGTTAATAATTAGTGAATAATTATTGTGGGTGTTTGTTCATTGCTTTTATTGGCTTTATGCACATCTATACTACACATCTTTAGACTGTCCTATCATATCATCATACTATACTATAACTAATATTATAAACGCGAAAATTTATGAGTATGTATTGATGGGTGGTTGTTACTCTTTCACGTAAAAATTACTGAACGGATTTGCATGAAATTTGGCAAACAGATAGTTTATCACCAGGATTAACACATAGGATACTTTTTATCCCGATATTCCTACGGGATCGAAACTTATCAAATTCAAAATCAAAAGTCATTTATTCAAATTAGGCTGAGAATCAGCACTTTTCGAACGTCAAAATTACAAAAGACAGTCCCTAATTATTTTATCTACAATTATGCGGGTGATAACGCGAGGCGCTGTTTGAACACGCTAATCTCTGGAACTATCAGTTGGATTTGAAAAAATATTTTTGTATTTGATATGTAGCCTTTTGAAAGATTAGGTATAAGTTATCTTAACATCACGCTTCGACCTTTAGGAGGTGAGCAAAAAATAATATAAAAGTCAGGAAGAACGCTAAGTGAAAGGGAAGTAATATTGTGGGCGGGCGATGCGATGCGACGATTCAAATTTTCCTTTCCTTAACCAGACACTTGTCCCGCTTTTCCCGTGACATCATCTAGAACGTCCCAGAACACTTTTTTTACCAACGAACAGCATTCCACTTTTATTTATATAGATATATAGAAAGAATTCAATTCAACCCTACTTATATGAATCTATAGTTTATGTGATGTTACACGAAAATATACAGTTACTTGTATAAGACATCTATAGAGAGCATAATCAGCCTGTAATGTTTCCCACAGCTGGGACATAGGCTTCCTCTCTGTGAGAGGGAGTGGGAAGTAATCACAGATATACATAGACCTAGATAACGCAAGTATCACAATCTGTATGAAAACCAAACGTGGCATTTTTTTACTACCTATACTATGACGTCACAAGTACTATTTAGTGATGGGAAAACAAATCGATTCAAAGACGCCGCCGCGTGCGGCACCCGTTTCGCCCCACAGTAGCAGTACAGTAAAGTGGCGACTTACGATTTTTGTACGTAAGCTGGTGCGATTTTTGACACGCGAAGTAGTTGCTCTTGTGTTATCTAGGTGCATCTATATCTGTGGCCGTAGTCCACCACGCGGGCCCAGTACGGGTATCGGGTATCTCGATCGGATATCTATTGGCAACAAATATTGAATTAAAAACATGTGGTAAATCTGTCAATATAATAGTACGCACAACGATATAATCGCATGCTTAATGGAATACTGACTTAACTCAAAACAGACGATTTTTGGGATATCGCAAAAGAGAAGATCTTGCTATGAGGACATAAATATCCTACTTGTTGACGCATAAAATTTAAAAGGTGATTTGATTTGATTATTAATTAATCATGAATGCTTGTATTTTAAACGTATGATTAACTATTGATGAGATCTGAGTAAAAAACATCCGGAAATAATTCAAACCTATCTACTAATGGGTCAATGTTCCATTAAGCATGATCAAGCTATACATTTTCAGTATAAGCTGAATGCTCACACTTTGTGACAGGTACGTTTTTTTTTTACAACGTTCTCACATTTAATAAAATTATGATGTAACTAATTTTTGTAAAAATACAAAGTGAAATTGAAAACATGCGATATTCAATTTCAACCTGTATAATTTAAAACTGTCCATGGATTTCTTGGATTTCTTGCCATATGTACCTACGCTTTGGAATGGGCAACTAGCTTCATATTTTTTATCTGACCGAGTTCTTGACAATTCTAAAGTGCCTTTAAATGGTTTAAGTAATTTAAATAAATGCTTTGACTTTGAGTTTCTCATTGTACGAAAAGCTTATACAATGCGACGTCAGCTAAAACTGGAAGTGTATAGGTTGCTTGATATGTCATCGTGTGTACTAGAAATTGCCTTCAGCGTCTCTGAGCGACTTTCCAGTATCACGATAACGCCACTTAACAGTAATTGCGTCGGTCATTTCCACAAAAACGTTAGGATTATGAAAACAGTCCCCATTGAATAATTAGCAGCAGTAATCCATTATTTATTAATTCAAAGTAATTAATACTGCCGCAAGGCACTTAAACAAATTAAGTCATAACACGGATCGCCTTCCGTTTAGACACAAACTCCTACGTCACTATCTGGATTGGGTTTATCGTTATGTATGGTTATGGGTGAGTAAATTACTACACCACAGTTACTTTGGCAATTACGATAGTGGGTATTATCCGTTGTAGGTGTGATAATTTCTATCAAATGCAGCGGCATTTTATACATGGTGATTTTTTATTTTATAGATGTCCGTAGGTGGTGTTTTGTCTCTCCTTCCCCTTTTTAATACATCCAAAGGTTGTCTTTAAAAGATCGCTCTTAGCGATAAGCCCGTCCTTAATGTCACCCTATGTAAAATTTATAAATAGTATAATTTATAATAATATAATTTATAATACTAAAATTTATTTTTAGCCGGGTGGACCATAGGCAATACAAGGATATTTATGTCTGTAATTTATATGGTGTACCTAATAAAGAGTATTCTATTCCATGGTATCACAGCAGGCCCTATCAGAAAACCAGCGCAGCGGTATTTCTTTTACAAATACTAATGCAATTAATTATGCTGAGATAGTAGCCTTTTGGTCCTTTTTTGTTTTTTTTATGTAACTTTGTTAGATTTAAATGCTGCTTTTTTTGGTTTCCGTACCCAAAGAGTTTAACGGGACCCTATTACTAAGACTCCACTGTCCGTCTGTCACCAGGCTGTATCTCATGAACCGTGATAGCTAGACAGTTGAAATGTTCACAGAATGTGTATTTCTGTCGCCGCTATAACAACAAATACTAAAACCAGAATAAAATAAATATTTAAGGGGGGCTCCTATACAACAAACGTGATTCTTTGCCGTAATTTTATATGTAGTGTTAAATATTGTATAGTGGAACCCTTCGTGTGCGATTCAACTCGCACTTGGCCGGTTTTTATAAATTGGTAACATATTGTTTCGATGCCATTTTATCGCCCGCTGTCCCTTTAGCTTTTGCTATATAAAATAGCCACTACGTTTGGTAGAAATTATCATCACGGGTGTTTACCTTCACGGTTTTGAGAGCTGTGGTGATGAAATAATTTATACAAAATACAGAGACTTACACCTCATAATAGCGACCGTTACCACTATGCCACCACTGTTCAATCTTAAACACTCATTCACATTCAAGTTTAATTTCTAAAAGAAACACAAAGGCAACAACTACAACGCTGCTATAAACGAGTATTCACATCATTGCATCTTTAACACCATTTCAAAGTGTGGATGCGGTACCTATCCGCTGTAGTAGCGGGTCGCTGTTACGGCGAGAATAACAGATATTGAGCGACGCCAGTGCATGAAACTACCTCTGCACACACGCGCGGTGGTAGAACGTAGCGCGTCGCGTTTCTGAAAATTGAAAGAAAGTTTTGGTGTGTAAAAAATACAGTCTTCTGAACAGTCAGAAATGTGTGAAATGTGCGGAAATATGTGTTATTATTTAGAACTTATCAGGAAATATTTGTTATCATTATCATTCCGAAACGTTGCCTGCAAACATTACAAGGTCAAATTAAATTGACTAGCGAAACTCCGCAGACGTGATGAGTGTTAATATCCAAACATGATAAAACAAATAATTAATTTATTTATTTTATTTAATCTGATTCATTTGATTTTATTATTATTAATTTATTTGATTTTATAATTATTAATTTATTTGATTTTATAATTAATAATTTATTTGATTTTATTATTAATAACTTAAGAAAACCTTGTAAGTGCTGTGCACACCTTTAAGTGATAAGTTCACTGTAATATTTTATATAATAAGGCTAAGCTATCAGTAAATGTTTTTGTGAACTAATTGTTGGAGTGCCATAATAAATAAATAAATAAGACATACTTGATTGGAATTGAAATCTATGTCGCAGCCAACTGGTTAAATTAGCCGTTCAGTTAACCGCCTAGCCATTTAACTAAACGGCGGCCATTCAACTAACAGCCTGAATGATATTCAATTAGGTTAGGTTGGAAGTCTGTAACCAATCACGCGCGAGCCGAATTGGTCGCAGTAACTAAGCCAGGGCACTCCGACCAAATGGGTAGGACCAATGGTTAGGTTAGAACTGTGGCCAACCGCGTGCGAGCCGAGAGAGCGAAGCGACGCGAGCACTACTTCTAAAGGCTAGGCAGTTAACTGAATGGCTAATTTAACCAGTTGGCTGCGACATCTATTCACGATGAAACAGAAAACAGATATATAAGAGGGAATGAAATTAAAATGACGAGTTCTAACGAGTCGTGTCTGTTTACACATTACAGCGCAATTCTTAGTCTGCACAGGGGGCGCCAGTGGCAGCATTTAATGGTGGCAATTACACTGTCTGCGAGTTGTATCGCATTATATTAACAACGTGGCGCAAAAATTAACTTTGCTTGTGCCAACTTAGTTTTGAGGTTCGCTAGATGGATAGTGGATCATTCTGGTTAGTTTCACTATGTTAGTTGAAACTGTATTTTTGTTTTAGGAATAAAATAAGCCTGAATGCGGGAAATGGAGGCCGTTAGACGTGTTAGTGGAAATTATACTGAGGGCATTAATCTGATCCTGCTATCCATACTAATATATACATGTTATAAAAGCAATACAGGGCTTGTGGCTAAGTATTAACAGCCACACAGGTCGATCAGGTTAAGCTACGCTTGCCGCGGTTGGCCAATAGATGAGTAACTATCATAGGATATATGAAAGGACTAAACTTACCAAGAACACTCTGTGCATCGGTCCCGGCTGTCATTCGTGGATCTTTGACAGTCGTTTCGTCAGAAGCCCGAATGTCTGACAACCAGTCTTGCCAAGAGGTACCCAGTAACTGGGTTGTGAAGGCCAAATAGGCAGTCGCTCCATGTAAAATACTGGTATCCAGCTGCATCCGGTTAGATTGGAAGCCGACCCTAACCTAGTTATAAAAAGACTAGGCAAATGATGATGACATATTATAAATGCTGAAGGAACTCAGTCGATCTGTCTGTCTGTTACCTTTTCACGCTTTAACGGCGGACGATTTCTACCAATTTACTCCTTCAGCTTCGTTCCAAATAAATATATGCTGGCATACCCCGCGTCCTAACCAAAAGCAACTGTCGCGAAAATACGCGATCGATTATATGAATTATGACGTAATAAATCGACTTGATTGATTGCGCGAATACTTCCGTCACATATGAAGGAGTGTTTTTTAATAATCGACGAAAAATTTCAACGCATGTTGGTTCAGAATTCATGGCTACAGATTGCACTCTATGTCGTTGCCTTGCCACACTGCCTGTGTTAAAAAAAATAAAGCTTCTGTCCGCTCTGTTACTTTTTTTTCGCTTTTTAGCGTCTTTCTGAATTTTTTCCTTTTGTGCTCGACTCCTACGGGTTCTAGCGTGATTATAATGAGCCTATAGCCTTCCTCAAAATTCGTCTAACAAAAATGCAAAAATAATTTTTCAACGCGCGTTCAAACAACAGCTTTATTATTAGTATAGAATTTACAAATCAAATGTACCTGTAGTAAAAGTGCGTCATGCTGGACACCCCTACCCGATTTCAAGTTAAACAAATATCAACTTTATTTTAATGAAAATTACGTTGATCTCAGAGTGACTAGCACTATTGAAAAATTTATAAAAATGTTCGAAGTTGTAGCGTAAACTGAACTTCATTGTGCAGGAATTAAAGCTATTTTTCCATGAATTCATATTTGTTTACATTTTTGGTAAAGAAAACGCGAACACAGATTAGTTGGCATTATTAGTAATATTTTCTTACTACTAGTGTTAGTTGTAAATTTTTCCCTATCTGGGCCCCTTTTTTAGGTAAAGGCCTCCCATCCCGTGCTATTTTGCCCTGTTTTTGGCAGTCTTCATCCAGTTTTTCCCAGCAACATCAATGATGTCACTAATCTAACGTTTTCTCGGTCTACCATCGCATCTTATCCCTTATGTTACCAACCATTTCGTTATTAAAAACCTTCAAGGTCGCTCAGCGAGCTATGGAACGAGCTTCGCTTGAAGTCTCTCTGAGGGAGAGAATCCAGAATGAGGTGATCCGGAAAAGCACTAAGTTGTCGACATAGCTCACAAAATAAGCAAACTGAAGTGGCAATGGGCCGGCCATATTAGCCCTATAACCGATGACTGTTCTCCACTCAAGAACACGTCTACCCCAGACGTGTTCTTGAGTGGAGACCGCAAATCGGCAAATGTAAGGTAGGCCCCACCCACAGGCTAGGTGGAGTGACGATTTTCGCAGGTTGGCTGGTTGCAGCTGGATTAGAGTTGCCTAGACCCGAGCTAAATGACGTGCAATTGGAGAGGCCTATGTCCAGCAGTGGACTGCTGTAGGCTGATGATGATGATAATGATGACCCTGAAATATTTCCATTTGAGTTCGAATATAATGGCCTCTTACCTTGGCCAATTAACTATCACTTCTTTAAATAAATCAATTCCCAATTGGAATCATAGATAAATTATTCCAAACCGAAGTAGAACCACCGGCACACTAAATTGTAAATTCACTTGAATAATTTATTCCAAGAAAATCAAACCGGGTTCCGATGGTATTCTGTGAGGCCTTTGCAGCGGCTATAGACCACAAAGTGTGTTCGTTTCGTCGAAAACGACCGTTACGGCCACAAAATGTTAATTAAATGTACCGTACTCAGAATTATCGGGCCCGCAGAAATCTTAATAAGTTGGTGGAGTGTACAAAGGCTTGTATGAAAGTTGATTTTGACGAACTAAGATTTACAATGAAAGTTATAATTTCAAAATCATTAATGTAAAGTGTTGTAGTTCGGTTTATTTTTCAAACTGCTGAGGATCTAGAGTCCATAGCTTCTCAACGTGGGCGATAACGCCCCCTCGTGGGCGTTTGAGACTTTCAGGGGGGCAGTAGAAGACCCAGAGAAAATTATATATTATATCTTACGACTATTTAATATTTACACGTTTAAATATAATTGTAGCAATAGCTATTTCAGATTCGCGACAGAGGGTAAGTAAAAAAGTTGGGGGGCTCTAGAAAAAAATATTTATTCTCAAAAAGGGCGGTGGGCTAAATAAGGTTGAGAACCTGGGGACTCTAGACAAAGTAACATATAATGGCGACCGCGTAGGGGAAGGCATAGCCCCCATAACAAGGGTTGAAGACCTGGTGCATATCGTGGAAAACTACTGGATGCAGGCAACATTGACCTGGTAGTTGTGATTTGACGTTTGAAAAGTGCTGATTCTCGGCCTACTTTAAATAAATGACTGTAATTATGATTTTGATGTTAGAAAGAGCACCAGCAGTGTTTCGGCTGAGATGAAGAAAATGATGATGATGATCTGGAACTGTTTTAAAAACCAAAAATCAAAGAAAAATATTAAACAAAAGTCTTTTTTTCGTCTTTAAAATTAATCATTATACAATATGCCTATCTAATTAAAAGTTTATATCCTACAACTAACTCTGCTAGAAATAAAAAAGATTCTGACTATCTGACATTGTTCGTTTGAGTGGAAGAATGTCTAACCGCTGTTAAGCTTCCTGTGGTCCAGTATAACAGTACAAATTAGCGCAGACTGGACATAAACTTGTATTATTATTGCGTTTATTGCTGCCCATCCTTACTTTTGTCTATGCTTACCTATATATCAACTGTATACTGTTGAATGTAGCACATGTAAGGTTATATCGCCTTACTTGGCAAATTGGTTTAGGGTTTCTTGTACCTTTTTTATTGTCAGTTTGTTTGTAAATTTCGCATTAGGCAGTAGATTTTTTGCAGTAGTATTAATAATAAAGATTTCATGTAATTGCTGTTAACATCCAATATCGCTTGGATCAAAATATTGGTTTAGTACTGATTCTCCATGTTCTTGGTTCTCCCTGAAGGTTATAATAAAAATATCGTTTAATTACATTCTCGATTCTCTTCTTTTTATTTCTTTTTATTCTTATAAAAAATAAGTATAGTCAAGCGAAAAAGTGCAACCACCGAAATATTATTTTTAGGAACCAATTATAAACAGATTATGTATGAGACCTTATTTGTACATCTGCTAGCTCGTGCGTTTAACTCACCATTCCTGTTATTAAGAACATTATGTGAATAGATAGAGGTCTCGTCTCATATGCATCATCTGCATAGTCTAGTGTAGAATAATTTGTTGTGAAATAAACATACTTTTTCTTTGACTGTACCAATTCGATTTCGTCTGATATTATAAAACGGAATTATAAAGTATATACATTTTCGGGTGGAAACAAGTCCGAGGAGAATCAGTAGGTACTAACCCAACATATTTCCTACAACTTATATTGAACTTAAAGGGCCAATATATTTTATTGTTTTACTTTTTAGAGGTTTTTGCTTGTGTTGGGGGTTTTTAAATTTTAATATCGGTAATTTTTTATCTCAAAAATAAATACAACTACGTAAATTACAGTCACACTTCCGCTGTACAGTCAAAACAAACCAAAATGAACGTAGTGGCTACTACGTTAGTTTATACATGAGTGCGACTGTGTGCGTACGTAGATTTGTAATGTGACCACAATTTTCTCCCACAATCAATATACTTAAGAGCGTTTACGCCGTACGGCATTTCATACAAACTTTCAAGCCCTTGTTTTTCGAAATGAATGAACCGATTTTAATGAACCTTCATACGCATAAGCAGGATACAAAGGTCTAAAAAGTTACTTAAGAACATTTTCGAAATAATAATATTAGTCCTACAGACTGAATTTCGGGCATGGCGACTAATCCTAACACCTTTACCGCTGTAGATATAATATTAGTTCACAAGTGTGTGCGCAGACACAGGCGCACTCTCTCTTCCCTCACTCTCATTGTCCGATGGGCTGCCAATCCGACACGACCGTATTGAGGTCAGACGCAGGACCAACGGTTCATAACAGCCAACTTCCAAACTTAAAGCTTTACTTAGAAATTTCTAATGGAAAAATCCAAATTTTTCCATTAGAAATTTCTTAGTAACACTTTTCTCGACCTGAGAATCGTACCAAGGACCCCACGCTACTTAGTCACGCTTGCGACCACGAGACCGACGAGGCAGGGCCTATTGTACAGACGCCAGTACATCAAGCTATTACAATCTGTCAAATTTCTTTAATAGCGTTTCAACTTTATTGCTAAAGTCTAAGGTTCAAAGTTGATTTCAAAATTTGACAGTTTCGGGTAGGTTGATGTGCTGGCGTCTGTACCTACAGACCGAAACTCAGCATTATATTGTGCTGGAAATATAATAAGCAGTGTATTCACAAAATTTTCCATATCAACCTAATTCTACAATGGCGCCTATTTATAGAAATTCTCTTTGGTTGCGCACAAAGCCTCTGGATATGCACGTGAATAGTACGTACACAATCGGCATGGTTTGGCAGAATATTGAATTTATAGACATACTAGCTGCGGCCTGCGGTTTCATCCGCGTAAGTTTCGATTGCAAAAAAAAACTGTAGAGGGCCACCTTCATCACTTAAGGGTACAAAAAAATTGCCTACGACCTACCAAACACACTTACATAAAAAAAAAATGAAAATCAAATCAAAAAATGACACGAGATTTTTATATTTAAGACGTTATTAAGCACTGGCGACCCGAAATAGAAGGGGGATGACCTGAGAAACGATGGATGGACTGTATGAAAGATGTTATGGAGTGGAGTTTCTTGCCCGTTCTTCGTCATAGGTACCTAGGGCTTTGGGTGGGCTTTGGAATGGGCAACTAACGTCATCTTTCTGACCCACCGACTCCTTCACAATTTAAAAGTGCCTGTAATTGGTTAATTTGAAATAAATGCTTTGAGTTGAACCAAGATGACGACTAAAAGAGAAATATGGAAGAAAAAGACATGGTTGGATGAGGGCAGGATGGCAATGATGAGGCACTAGCGACCCGCTCCTGTTTCGCACAAATTTTACTACTGGGCAAAAACATCTAGATCTCTTTATTACACGTAAGTATACCTAATATTAATCTTAATATATATAAATTACGTGTCACGATGTTTGTCCGCGATGGACTCCTAAACTACTTAACCGATTTTAATAAAATTTGTACACCGTGTGCAGTTTGATCCAACATGAAAGATAAGATAGAAAAAAAAAGTATGACAAAAACGTTAGCCACAGCAACGCGTGGCCGAGTCAACTAGTGTATTATATACATAAATCTTCCGGAATAAATTCTCTACATTATAGTGAAAACCGCATGAAAATTCGTTGCCAAGCTGACAATAGGCAACGCCTATTCTGCTCGCCTAGTCTGTTTATCGCTTTCCTAGTCCACGTTTTTCCTGCTATGGCCTTTATTTCGTTCTCCCACCTTCGGAACTGTCTATAATAAGCTATCTTAGCACTTATCCTACATTTTCTTCTAAAAAAAAATACCTACTTAATTACTTACTCTACAAGTTAATTGGTTAACCAAACCGGCCCAACACAAAATCAAAGTCACAAAATCCCTATTACTACAAAAAGCTGCTATAATTTGCCGGCAGGATGTAAAGAGCAGTCAGCGTATGCCTAGGCCGAAATTCTAGGCACGTTTTTAGATAAAGCTGCAATACGGTGACGTCAGCAAATGGAACCAACGCTCTACGTGACCGCGGAACAACGACCTTTTTTGTAAGCGTTTTCCTCGCCACACGAAAGTTTGCTTGTATCGTGGATGCGTTTACGCACATAAATCTCATGTAGTTACGAGTACTCAGACACGTACTTTACGATTCAAGATCAGATAACACTATCCTAAAAGCTGGGGAAGGAAGGCTGGCTCTAGAAGGAAATAAATATATATTAATGAAGTTCTTCAGAAAGATCAGTTGCTTGACTTTAACGGAAAACGGTTAGGATTCCTTGGTTATTTTGTTCCTGACTGGTTCTTCCGACAACAGTATATAAAATATAGTTTATTTATTAAATTAGTTAGACTGATTGTGGGAGAAAATTGTGGTCACTTTACGATTCTACGCACGCACACAATCGCACACGTATATATTATTTTATGAAATGTAGTTTTAATTATTATTTTTGAGGTAAAAAATTACCCATATTAATTTAAAATGACAGAAATCGCTTTAGTAAACGATTCTGAACAAACTGCTTTCACAGTGTGCTTTAATTCAGTTACACATTGTATACCTATGCCTTTCAAAAACCACAACTAACTAATTAAAACGAACTAAAAACTGTAAATTGGCCGTCTGTCACACCTGTCTGCTACATAACATTGATTTTTAGTGAGTAATTACCTCGTACATAATAAATTTTTACTAAAATCTAACTTTCGTTCAAAATAGCACTGAAAACAAACTTAGTTTCTAGTTAGTTAGCTGCGGATGATCGTGTTAATATTTAATGAGGTTTCGTCCGAAAACTGTGTGTCTGTTTTTTGGGTTCCGTACCCAAAGGCTAAAAACGGGACCCTATTACTAAGACTCCACTGTCCGTCTGTCCGCCTGTCACCAGGCTGTATCTCATGGACCGTGATAGCTAGACAGTTGAAATTTTCACAGAATGTGTATTTCTGTTGCCGCTATAACAACAAATACTAAAGGTAGAATAAAATAAATATTGAAGGTGGCTCCCATACAACAAACGTGATTTTTTTGCCGTTATTTTATATGTAGTGTTAAATATTGTATGGTGCTACGGAACCCTTCCTGTGCGAGTCCAACTCGCACTTGGCTGGTTTTATTTTTAACCGACTTCTAAAAAAGGAGGAGGTTCTCAATTCGGATGTCTGTATTGTTTTTTTTATCTTTGTTCGCGCATTACTCAGTCACTTGTAAACCGATTTCAAATATTATTATTTTTTTGGAACGGGTATTCTTATTTGGGAAGTATACCCTTTCCAACAAAAAAATAATTTTTTCCATGAAAATTTTATCGAAATCCGAAAAGCGGTTTTTGAAAAATCAACAAAAATCTAAAAATTCAAAAGCAATATTTTGTAAAAGGTGATGAGCAGTTAACATTAGGCTATAGTAACTTAGATAAATTACAAACTCTCCCACTAAAAAGTGAAAAATAAAAACTTTTATAAAAAAAAAAAAAATAACCGACTTCCATCACTTTGTAGTGTATTTTTTTGGAAGTCGGTTATTTTTTTTGTAAAAAAGTTTTTAGTTAGATAGAAATTTCAACCGTGTAGAATTATAAAGTTGGTCCAGCAGTCGTAAGCGGTGCTGCTGAAAATGTGATCCTGGGTTCGATGCTCGGGTCGGGCAAAATGTTATTGGGTTTCCATCTGGAATTTCTCAGTAGCAGCCAGGAGTCTGGCCCCTATTTCATGGGACTTTAAGATAACTGAGGAAATCTGGGTGTTGGTACTATAGGTATGCTCTGCCTAACCCTTTTGGGGATACAGGCATGATTGTATGTGTGTAGACTGTTTGCTACTACTAGAACACAGGCCTCGACTCTGTAAGAGGGAGCGAGCTGTAGGTAATCCACCACGCAGGCGTAGTGCAAGTTGGTGGATGTCACATGCCCTCAAAATTCACTTTCTAGAAGGAACTTTCTTCACGATGTTTTCTTTCGCCGTTTTGAGAGCATATCAGCCTATAATGTTCCCACTGTTGGGACACAGGCCTCCTCTCGGTGAGAGGGAATGGGCCGTAATCCACCACGCGCCCGTTCAGCGTCAACTTTCTGACCAACAAATCGACTCTTTGGCAATTCAAAAGTGCCTGTAGATGGTTTAATTGAGCTTGAAAAACAGCAATTTGTTTCTTGACTCTTGTATAATGTATATTTTTATAATAAAAAAGTTTCTGGATATTTTATTGCTTTTGTGATCGCTTCAGTAATCAACTCCATGCCAGTAATTAGATTTAATATGAATCTTATCATGTGGCTGTAATTACCTCGTAGATAATTAGAACATAATTTGGTATTATTGCTAATCAATTTATGTAATGATGGTTCTAAGTATAATCGTTATAGTAATAATCATGTTATAATTAAATAAAATATATTTATACTATATACAAGTGTTTAATAAAAATTAAATTGAATTAAATTATTTAATTAAATTGATATAGATCGTTATGTCAGTCTAAGTATACCCGAACCAAATTTCATCAAAATGGGTCCATCTGTTTCGCAGATTAGCCGGAACAAACAGATAGACAGATATAAAATATAAAAATAGTTTTTTGTTATAAATACCGTATATACTTTCCTAAGCATTTAGTAATATTTGACATTACAAACCGAAAATTCAACACATATGCACATCTATGTATGTATAGATTTATTTGTATAGAAGACAGATATTACGTTTAGCTCCCACACTGAACTGCTTCAAGAATCGAATGGACAGATTAAATATCTCCAAGCTATTTGATACACACGAATCAGCTAATTAGCTGCTACTGTGTCTAACCAAATAATAATAAACCTCTCCAGTCCTCAAGCACCTCAGGCCATGTTGCCCCCTTGTCGCTTCGCCACTATGTGCTAGCGACTGCTTCCGAGGGCCCATTATTGAGTGTGCAAGGCCCCTGCCATCCGTGTATATATATTAACATTGATCAGGCAGGGGCCAACCCATAGTCCAACTTTTTATTTTTCCATGTCCTGCAATAGTCCTACACCATCCGGGGGTCATCCTTGGGTGCATTGGCGTAGTGTATACAGGTATAATCGTCGGTTGGTGACGCATTTTCCTAAGGGACCTCTGCGAGTTGGCTTCGGGCCCTCAAACGCCTTCTAAAGGACCGGGACACCATGGTACCGAGATATGCAAAAACATAAAAATCCTACTATTAATATAAATGTGAAAGTTTGTGAAGATATTTGGATGTTTGTTCCTCAATCACGCAAAAACTACTAAACGGATTTGGATGAAATTAAGTACACAGATAGTTTATAACCAGGATTAACACATAGGATACTTTTTATCCCCATATTCCGACGGGATCGGAACTAACGCGGGTAGAACCGCGGGGTGCTGCTAGTAAATAATAATATTAAAAACCCCTAAATAATACAGATGTTATCAGTGGCGGTAGACCCAAAGAAAACAAGTTCCGCTAGCATCTTTGTTGCTTTGTTCACGTATATATATGTATACCTGTAATAATCGCACATGTCACACGTCTTCGAATTTTTTGTTCTAGGACATGCCGCGGTTTTCTCACGAAGTTTTCCTTCAACGTTTTGAGAGCCACGCCTGTCGAGGTTCGAACCTACGACCTATCCTAACCTGACTCGTAAGTCGCGGCCGTTACCGTTGGACCACCTCTGCTCTCTGTCCATCTGTGTTTTTACTATCCACCTATTAATAAATGATGGCTAACAATCAAAACTGCTTTAATTCCATTGTAAATTGGTGACCAAACACCGGATACTTGATTTTAACACCAATAATCGCGAGTTATTTCTCCATATCAACCACGATAAAGATCACCATCATCTTCCGAGCCTTTTCCCAACTATGTTGGTGTCGGTTTCAAGTCTAACCGTATATGGAGCGACTGCCTATCTGACCTCCTCATCCACAACCCAATTACTGGGTAACACGATACCCCTTGGCAAGACTAGTAGTCAGACTTTCTGGCTTCTGAAATAGATGGTTACCTATCCACATAGGCAAACTTAGCATAACCTGATCAGTCGACCCGTGTGGCTGTTATTACTTAGCCACAAGCCCCTTATATTATTACTTACCCCTAAGAAATAGCAAGACCTTTGCAAATCAATCTAGGCACTAAAACAACGAAAAACTAAGCGACTCCAGACAGGGATATCTTAAAGTGTAAATAGATCCCCAAGTGAAGGCCTTTCCAACATATTATCTTCCACGGCACATGTATTATGCATGCGAGTCGTGGACCAACTTTCAGCCATCGAGACATTGTAAAATGGCTGCAGTTAACACATTTTGAGCTCATTTTTAAAGTTACGTTGAATTTTCAAGTTTCAATTTTGTCTTAGTATTATGTTTTTGCATGTTGTGTTGTTATCTTAAATCTTGAATGGGCCTTGGAGTTTGAAGGTCGTGCCATCTGAACTATGGATGAAGGAATTCGTGTTTTTTCAGTAGGTAGTGTTGACGATTCTACGTCGACTGTTCCGGTACAGGAGCGAAGAAATAAAATACGTGGACAAAGTAACAATCTGGTGTAATACACGAATACAAGTTAAATAAAAAACAAAAGCAGTGTCTTGGTCGTGGTAAGATTTTCAAGTGAGCCCCTCAGCCGCCGCCGTCGCCCGATGCTGATGCCGCAGTCCGCGCGCCCCCTCAGCCACCGCGAGCCTCCAACCAGTAGTAGGCATGCCATGCATAGACAGGTAGTTACAAGAAAAATACTCCCAGTTAAACAAGACAAATGTTACTGTCAGTTACGGGCAAAAAAACTCCACGGACACTCTTTTAAATAAATATAATAATATGGTTACAAAATATTTGTTACATCATGACATGTTAAAATTATGCATGATAGAACGATGCAGAACGTTAAAAGCGCACCTAAATAAAAGAAAAAAAAAACCATCACAGAGACTCACACAAACCCACACAGCTGATAATACACGCTTTAATAAACTAGCCTTGTAAACCGACATATTGCTTTCGGCTCATTCGCACTCAGACCCCCCAAGATACAAGCCCTGCTTACTTTGAGGGTCAACGGTCAAACAGAAAAATAAAACAACGAAACTTACAACAAAACATTTTGGATTTTTTTTTGTATATCGTCGATTCATGCCAATGCGCACCTGATGCAACCATTCAGCATTCATAGATCAATACAAAAAGTTCTGCAGTAAGAATTATAGTTATCCTAACTTCTTAACTAATTTAAATGCGAAAGTAAGTTTGTTTGTTACCTTTCACGCCTAAACCAATGAACCGATCATCCTGAAATTTGCATATTATACGTTGTCAGGTGTACAAAAACGGACATAGGGTACCTTACATCCCGAAAAAAAGTGCTGGTTCTGAAGAAAACAACAATAACGTTATTATGATAATAGATGGCGCCACGTGTCTTTCGAATCATCATAAAAAGTTTTCTAATATAATTCAATCGAATTATATTAGAAAACTTTTTATCCCAGTAATACGTTTCCGTGGGATAATTTACGACCTCCACGCGGGTGAAGCCAAGAGCGAAAGCTAGTAACTAATCGTTATAATCGAAGTAATAATCGTATTACGCATCGTTCATTGGCACCGGATCAAATGACTTAATAATCTGCAATGGTTTAATTTTACTCACTAGACGATAAAGACGCTACTGAGTTGCTGTTCGAACGATTTTGACGTACAGAGGCCAGCATTTCAAGCTACCCAAATCTGTCACATTTTCCCAATTGAATATGAACCTTATTCCTTTGCTGTAAAGTTGAAAATCTATCAAAGAAATTTGACAGATTGGGGTAGCTTGATGTGCTGGCCTCTGTACCTACTAAGGACGGCCACCACTTGGTTTACAGAACGAATGAAAAATGCTTTTATTGCATAATCAGCATAAAATGTTCCCGCTTATATTATAGTGCACAAGTGTGTGCGCAGACACACAGGTGCACTCCCCTTTCCCGCAATCTCATTGTCCGATGGGACGGCAATCCGACACGACCGAAGAGATATCAGGCGCAGGACCAACGGCTTAACCTGCTTTCCGAGGCACGGGGGTATCACACCGCCAACTTTTAAACTACAGGCTGTTTAGGAGTGAGGCATATTTATCGTAACAGATAGAAATAACAGATATTTAAAAATAACAAGTAACAATTGTTCCTACCAATTTAACTATCTGTTACATGAAATAACAGACCCTCAGAGACTGTTACTAATGGTAACAGCTGTTACTGATATTTCAATAAATCAGTCCCCACACAGGCTCAGACTGTTACCACAGGGCTGTTACTTTCATACACACTCACTCACACTAAAGGAAGGAAAATAACAGGGTTATCAATTTCTCTCTCTTCCTCATTAAAGAATGACCCTTGCTAAAAAGAGAAGCACCTATTATTTCCTTCGAAATATGTTTACTTCTCACTCTTACTAAAGCGGTTAAACTACGCTAAAAAGAGAAGCACCTAGTATTTATTATCCCTAAAATACAGTTGGTGGTCTAAAAAGAACCAACATTTTCGAAAAAGTGACTCCTAAATTAGGTCGTGTTACCTACCTGTTATCTGTAACAGTTAGCCAGTTACCATTATAAAAAAACAAACTACATTTTTCTATATGGAAAGGAGAGGTCAAAAGTGGTATAATATTCCGAAGAATTTTAAACGCTAATTTGATGTACAGACGCCAGCACATCAACCTACTACAATCTGTCAAATTTCTTTGATAGATTTTCAACTTTATCGCTGAAACATAAGGTTCAAAGTTGATTGGGAAAATTTGACAGTTTCGGGTAGGTTGATGTGCTGGCGTCTGTACCTTAATAATAATAATAAGCTACTCGATTATAGTTAAATTTGATTTTTTCAGGTGCCTGTTTTAGAAAAAAAGTGAAAAAAAATTCAATACAAACAAAACGCACGTAGCTTTTATTTATTCATTGCTATGCAATATAATTATTTTAAATGTGGCTAAAGACTAAGATTTTATTATAATTTTAGCTGCAACTTCATGAAATTAAGCCAAAAAATATTAATTATAATGACAATGCAATATCTATTCTGTTCTATTTTTCTCTATGGCAATGGTGCCGATTATTGCAATATCCAAACGTTTCGAAAAAAGGTCAAATCTATCAACGTCAGAATGACGTTGAAATAAAAAAAAAACCCGCTGGTATAAGTCCGCGAGGCGGAGTGTGTTTTTTTAAGTAAAGAATTAAGTCAACAAATGTATTAATGTACAGACGCCATCGTATCCGAATGCCTTTATTATCTCTGGTTTGAAGCAATTCATCGCAAAATGCTCCAGGTATTTGCCTGGTTTGTTTGTTGTTGACTTAAAAACTAAACATTTTTTTTTAAAGTTAGGCAACCAAAAGAATTACAGTGATCGTGAACGGACCCCTTTTATCTATATTGTCTTTGGTTTGACGTTTGATGGGATTGGTCGCAAAATGTTCCAGACATGTATGTACAGAGGCCAGCACATCAACCTACCCCAATCTGTCAAATTTCTTTGATAGAATTTCAACTTTACTACAAAGGAATAAGGTTCGTATTCAATTGGGAAAATTTGACAGATTGGGGTAGCTTGATGTGCTGGCCTCTGTAGATAGGCCAGCACATCAACCTACCCCAATCTGTCAAATTTCTTTGATAGAATTTCAACTTTACAACAAAGGAATAAGGTTCTTATTCAATTGGGAAAATTTGACAGATTGGGGTAGGTTGATGTGCTGGCCTCTGTACAACTTTATTGTAAGTAATAAAAATGATATTCAATTGAAAATAATTTGGTTTGTTTGTTGACATTTTTGAAATTTTAATTCCTGATTTCTTTCTGAAGTGTAATTAGAATTACTGGTGAATTGTAATTTAATTTTTCTCGATAACCTGTGACATCACATTTAATTGATTATGGCGCCCTCTAGTGGATATAAAATTATGAACTAAACAAATTTTGGTATCAAAAGAAAATATTTTTGAAATAAGAAAATTTTTTTGTTGAAAAAATAGGTGGTGGTCACTACGCGACCTACAATATTAATTTGTAAAGCGAAATTGTCTTTTAGAGCCTTCGTGACTAATCTCAAAAAACATAATCGTAACTAATCTCAAAAAACATAATTCGGGTGCTTGACAGAATAGTTCCAGTGCCAGCGGGCAAGTACTGCCATCCCAGTAATACTTCGGAAACGATTTTCGACTTAAAACGAAATGAAATAAAGAAGATACTCAATTGATATTTTTATACGTATTTATCGTTGGTACAAAAATAACAGGCTGTTATTTAATAACAGTTATTTGGATCTGTTATTTTTGTGGAACAGTAACAGTGATAACAGATATCATGTTTTACCTGTTACAACCCATCTCTAAGGCTGTTACTAAGAAATTCCTAACCAGAGTGCTAAAGTCCCAGTGGCGAATAAACTATAGTTTTTCAGGCCAAAAAATAAAAAAGTGTGCACGAAAAGCCGCATTTTGGCTGCCTAGTGCGAAACCTCAAGGTTTGCCTATGAACTTATACATATTGTAGTAGTACCTAATTATATACTGTCCAGTAACCTTCGCTTGTAATTAGGTTAAGTTAAAACCGGTTCGCGTTTGTTTTTATCACAGAATTAAGAGGAATTAGGTTGGATATACTGCCCATTGGTGTCGTGGACGTAAGTGCGACTGCTGATCAAGGGGTCCTGGGTTCGTTCGATTACCGGGCAAAAGTGTTATTGAGTTTTCTTTATTAGCAGCCCGGAGTTTGGAAGTTGGAGGTGTGATACCTACCTATTTACCTACACTATGTATCGGAAAGCACGTTAAGCCGTTGGTCCTGCGCCTGATCTCTATCCATTCGTGTCGGGTTGCCGTCTCATCGGACAATGAGAGTGAAGGAAGAGAGAGTGCACCTGTGTCTGCGCATATGCTTGTGCACTATAATACCTCCCGCGCTGAAGTTGGTCTCCGCTGAGATGGGTCGCTATAGCATGCAACAGCATGCTATAATTGTGGCGCGACAAGAAGTATATTCACATCAAAAGCATTCGTAACATTAGACGTTTATTCTACTTTAAATAAATGCTGTTGAACAAGCATTGTACAAACGAAATTAAAGATATTTAAACGAAAAAGGGGGCTTTCACCAAAATTTATTTCAATATTTTGTATAAACGAAATAAAAACCAACTGCGCGTATATAGTTAACATTAAATTCACATACAAATCGGCTTTCAAAAGCCCCGGTCGCCACTTTTATCAAGCGAATTAACATATTTCTCTGAAGTTCACCCGACTGTAACATTTATAAAACATAAGTTTCCATTGTTACGGTCTGGCTTTAAGTTGCTTTAAAGTTTTCCATTATGGTCGAAGGAAATCCTTTTTTAAGTTGTAGTTGGTAAGTTTTGCTCGGAACTTTTGTAAAAAAGAGAGTTGAGATAAGCAAGGCTGTTGTATGCTGTTACATATTTTTTGTTGACCTGCTGTGGCCTAGTTTTGGGTAAAGGCATTTTTTTTATCGCATAATCAGAGCCAATAATGTTCCCACTGCTGGGACACAGACCTCCTTTCGTCGAGAGGGACTGGGGTGGGCCCAGTGCGGGTTGGTAGATGTCACATGTCATCGACTTTTTGGTTCTAGGACATGACGGTTTCCTCACGATGTTTTCCTTCACAATTTTGAGAGCAGTGGTGATGAAATTATTTACATAAATTAAAACGTCTGCCTGTTTTCGAACCCACGACCTTCAACTCGTAAGTCGTGGCCGTTACCACTGGGCCACCACTGCCTGCTCATTTCTTAATGCTTTTAGTACCTACGTAGCCTAAGCCAGACTTTGTTGAGATATGAGAATTATTTGTTTCTTAGAATATACGTTCTATTTTTTTTTTATTGCTGAATGGCCCGCTCTTGACCTCGATCACGCCTGATGGAAAGCTATGGATGAAGACTATGATGGAATGAGCGTGCCCAAAAGATGCCTAAGGCACTGGAACTCCCACGCAACGACGAAACACAGCAGGCCGCTTGACGAAGGACTCCGGTGGGAGGGTGGTCGCAGTTGTTGTTGGAGTTTGCCACCGCAAGGGAAGAATTGGCCAGTCAAGTAATGTGCATTTGGATTGAGTGATCTTTTTTTACTCCGTTACAAAATCTGAATGTACATTTAATAAAAAAAAATTGTAGGTTTTTGCGTCCCTTTATACTTATTTAAAAATATTTATTCTTAAATTTTTCACAATAGCGCCTACCACTGTTTGTCTCTGAATCACCCAAAAGGTTGACTGGTAGAAAATGTCTATGGGTACATTTGTGTGCTTAAAGTATTAAATAAATAAATGAATATAACAAATAGTCGCGTATTTCCTTCCCTTAAGTTAAATGTTCTAGTACGAAAGCGTTAGTAACATATAAATAACATTGGCGGGAAGTAATTAATTTCCATTACAAAGTTTCAACAAGTCAAGCCAAAAGTTTAATTTGAGCGGACAGGGATAGATTAGTAGACAAGGTTTTATTTTGTATCGAGAAAACTTAATTAATTAAGGGCTGATTTTTCCAATGCAATATAATTTTATCCGAGGAATAATTTTGAATTTTTGACAGTTCTTCCTTATAATATCTGTCAGACGTCCATTTAATTCCACGAATAAAAATTATCTGTCCATTGAAAAGTTTGCCCTTAATGGAATTTAGCGAACTATAAACTACTTTTAATAGGCTATAGAGTTTAGATTGTGATTATAATTACCCTGTCCAGGTAGGATAACCGTTTTTTGACAGCTGCCTTAGAACGTAACTATTCCAGATTACGTAAAAGTTAACCTTAAAATGCGTCATAAAATAAATCTATAATCTACCTTATTGAATTATCTTATTTATGACTTCTTACAGACATTAGGTATAATACAGTAGGTCTATCAGTTTTGACAAAAATATTATAGGTAATTGTTATGCGTATTATATCGTACTAAGTGATGGGATCGAATGTAATGGTTTTCAAATTAATATATCGAAAATAATCATTTTAAATTATAGGTACCAAATCAGTAAGAACAACAAAATAACAAAACATAAACAAATCAACAAAATATATAAATTATTTGCCAGGATACGGATTTGCCACCACAAACAAGATGTTAATGTTTTATTTCGATTTTAAAACTTTTTTTAAAATTTTATGCATTAAAAACGGTGTGTTTTAATATGTAGTGAGCTCCATATTTATAATGTTTATACACTACAACAAAATTAATACGGCAAACTAGTAGATATTTTATTTTTACGCTTATTTCTGCTTTAAAACTTGCAAAATTTAAACTAAAGTAAACAAAGAGGTTAATTTATGTTGTTTCGTATTTAATAATATAAATACAGACATAAAAAATATAGAAACCGCACCATTTTTATTCGACAGCAAAAGGCTTTTGGCTACTTTGTATGTGTGTATTTTACGTACCTATGTCTTTTTAACTTTTGTAACACTAAAAATTCGAAGACATTTACCTTCTATCCACCCGCACTGCGCCCGCGCGGTGGATTACCGCTCACTTCAACTTACAGAGAAGTTGCCTGCACGCACAAGTCGATCGATCAGGTTAAGATACTTGCCGCGGTTGGTCCGAAGACCGTGGACCATCTTACATACCAAGACCCCTCCGTGCCTCGAAAAGCTCCAGTAACTTGGTTGTGGAGGTCAGATAGGCAGTCGCTTCATGTAAAATACTGGTACTCAGCTGCATCCGGTTAGACTGGAAGCCGACCCCAACATAGTTGAGAAAAGGCTAGGTAGATGATGATGATGCGCAAAAAAGCAATTTATTTCTGTTTAAGTTTATATTTCATTTAGTAACACAGAGCACATTTTTTCTTATTCATTCAGAACCGATTTTCGGCAGAATAAGTGCAAGGCAAAAATATTGGATTATACAAAGAAAAGCTCTTAAAAATACTTTAGCCATTTGTCATACTCACTCATTGTGGAGACCAAATTCGATTTGCAATTTTAGTACATTCTAACCATTGTAAGTCTTCGATCAATTTTAGTAATACATATAAGCCTAATGGAAAAGGAATGTCCAATTTTATAAATGCAGCAGCCATGACAGGCTATTTGAATAGGTCTTCTATATCAGAAACATTATAATATTAAAGTTTTTTGAAGTGGAAGTTATTTGAGGCTCGTTAGTGATTTTTGTGCCATAATGTTACAGGTTCGCATATCTGTAGCTATGAGTATGTCGTGTTGCGGCGTGCAGCAGTAATACTTCATTTATTTCAGTCAACGTCCATTCCATTCGATTAAATTACATTAAAACATAAAATTTATATAAAAAATCACACATACGAGTACAATGCTGAAATTTTTGCCACTGCCATAATTTTGATGACAGTCGATACCTTTAGAGGGCCCTATGACACTGGCGATTTGCAAACGAGTCCAAAGCGAGGCGAGTGCGCAGCGAGCTCACCGCGAATAGCGCTGTCGACGCCAGAGTGTACAAAATGGCGAGCTCGCTGCGCACTCGCCTCGCTTTAAATCGCCAGTGTGACAAACCCCTAATGGTAGGACATTGTATACCAACGTAAAACGAAGCCTTTCATATAAGGTCTATATGAAGTATTTTTGTTCTAGGACCAAAAATTCGAAGTCATAAGACATCTACCAACCCGCTATGGGCCCGCATTGTGGGTTACAACCCACTCCCTCTCACAATCTCACTGATAGCATAACTGTGTCCCAGCAGTAGCAGAATTGTATGCTAATTATGCTATGCTATGCTGCTATATGAAAGGATTCGTTTGTCGAAATTCAACGAATATGAAAACTCGTTAATCGCAGTTCATCCATTGTCAGCTTTATTTACTCGTGTAAAATAATCCGATATCACAATAATTATGATTTAGACACATCAAAATTTCGCTGAATAACCCTCCACACAGACGGGGTTTAATTTTAATTGGCTGAACGGCATTTAACGCGAATAAAATTAACTTGATACTACCTGTGGGGAATTAATGGTTTGATATGGATATTAGAGTAAGTCAGACAGAATGATCAAAACCCGTGACTTCCCTGTGTGAGATGAGGTCTTGTAGACTCATAGATGCTTCGATTTGCGGACCATTTGTAATGTGGTCCAGACCGAATTTCGGTCATGGCAACTAATCTCAGCGGAGACACAAATTAAAAAAATCAAAATATTTTATTTCCCATAAACCTACATGGGCACTTATGAAACGTCAGAAGCTAGGTGCACGGTTCCAATTGGTCGTTTCCTATGGAGAAGACCCGGCAAGAAACTCCACGGTTACTCTTTTAAAAATAGTTGGTTTTTACAATGTTTTCAAGTTATACCTAATAGGTATGGGAGGACAGCATAGGCCTGTCAACAAGTACCAGGTACTTGATAATATAAAAAATCATCTACTGATCTAAAGTCTAAAAGGCCTACAAAGTCCTCACATTTACAAAATTTTAATCCATCAAAAGGATAAAGTAAATAATAAAATAAAATAAAAAACTACTAAAACCAAGTGATATGATTGCCATTACAACCACTAATAAAGAGGTGACAAATGTCTGTACAATGCCAATAATAAAAGTTTATGTCAAAGAAGTATGTAAAAAATAAACATCGTAATTTGAGAGCAATTAATAGACATTTAAGTAGTTATTTATTTATTTGGTTCACCAACGATTGAATACACAGATTGTATGCTAAAAGTTACATGCAAAAAATTTAAATGAAATAGTGCAACAATCACTTACAGGTAAACTCCGCATGCATAAAGAAGTTGTACAATTTAAAAACTTAATCTAGTTTTATACAATTGCTTATCTGGAAGCCTAAAAGTCAAAAGGTCCAAATAGTTAATAATTAATAGGTCTAAATAATTAATACAACAACATAAGGTACATTGTTATACGTAAATACATACACTAACCCTTGAAGGAGATAATGAAGACTCGAACTATTCAGCAAGATGCATAAAAAAATTGGCCTTCAATTTGCCTAAACTTTCAAAATGCAAATCTATTGGGTCACTGCATCTATTTATTCCGTTAATGAGGTGCCAGGGAAGCCACATGTGCAGAAGGAATTATTGCCAGACTACCTTGTCTTCAACGAATAGCCATCTAGGCGGGAGATATTATAGTGCACGGGTGAGAGTGCAGACATAGGTGCACTCACTCTTCGCTCACTCTCATAGTCCGATGGGACGGCAGTCCGACACGACTGGAGAGAGATCAGGCGCAGGACCAAAGGCTTAACGTGCGCTCTGAATTTCCGAGGTACTGGGGTATCATAGCGCCAACATACAAACTCCGGGCTGTTACTAAGTAATTCGTAATCGAAAACCCAATAACACTTTGCCCGACCTTGGTATTGAACACAGGGACGCTCAACAGTCGCGCTTGCAACCACGTGACCAACAGAGCAGTTTTGTAAAGTACAGAGGTCAGCACATCAAGCTACTCCTCCAATCTGTCAATTTCTTTGATAGATTTTCTACTTTATCACAAAGGAATAAGGTTTATATTCAATTGGGAAAATTTGACAGATTGGGGTAGCTTGATGTGCTGGCTTCTGTACCTGTTACTCATATTTGTTGACAGGCTAACATTGTCTTTCAAAATCTATTAACACTGTTATTTGAAAACGTTGTTAAAGCCAATTGTTTTTAAAAGAGTAACCGCGGAGTTTCTTGCCGGCTCTTCTCCATAGGAAACGACCAATTGGAACCGTGCACCTAGCTTCTGACGTTTATAAATACCCATGTAGGTTTATGTGAAATAAAATAATTACAATTTGCCTTGTTTAATGTAACATCACAATTTTAAGGGCTAATAATAATTATGGCAAACCGCTTAACCAATTCATCTATGAAACGTAACTACATTATGTCGCGATTCGAGTAACGGAACATCATGAGAGTCAGTTGTATTGTAGCAATATCGGAGCAACATGGCAAATACAGTAAAGGTGTACTTCGCACCTCTTAGATCTATTTTAGACAACTTTTGGACAGCTGCTATAACGGTTTCGCGGCGGAGATATGATACCCGTCTAAGAGTCCGAAGTACTGTAGCTACACCTCTGTCTTATCCTACAGAAAAATACTGGCGTGATGATTATCTTGCTTATTCATCATCGAAATGAATTCCTCAAATCTAAGGTTCACACCAGTTCAAATACATCACTCATCGTAAATCGATATCACTCCAATCGCAACTCGATTTAAACTGCGCTTATCTGGGTTCCCATCAAATGACGGTTATCGTCTGCTGATGAGTTATAGCCTCTAGTTTAGAGCCTTGGGTTTATTATGGCCTAAAGGTTTCAAGGTTTGAGTGATGAGCTGGTAGCGGGGTGTTGGTGGGGTGTAGGTGGGGTGTTTACATTTCAAACTTTTACGAAGGTTTCCGTACCATAACACAAAACACGCTGAAAAAAAACACGTTTAGTATTAATTAATACCTTTTCTTGGTTGTTATAGCGGTCATAGTAACACACGTGCTGTGGAACTTTCAAGTGTCTACCTTACGGTTCAAAAGAGAAAACCCTGTGACAGGCGTACGGCCGAACGGACAGACAGCGGAGTAGTGGTAACAGGGTCAGTTGGCATTCTTTGGGTACGGAGCCCATAAAACTAGATTAGGTACTACCGACTACTCTGAGAAGAAACAAACTGAAATGGTTCTTAAATAACCGCCATCTTGTAAAATAATGTAACCCTCAAGGCAAAAGAGTTGTTCTGCTTTATAGTGCTCGTTTGCCCTCCTATATAAAAATAAATACGTAAAGAAGCAATCAACACCTCTACTCTAGTAAAGTTATTTACCTACCCTCTTCCTCGCGAAATATGCAGTTTTGCACTCAAAGAAAAGTTGAAGTTCTTGTACTGTAGAAATTACGAAGTAAATTATTTATTCAGTAAATTCGAGGTAGAACCGTTCATTCATTATATTTGTGCAAAGGCGACGTAAGGTTGAACTGGGGCACGACGGTCAGAGTTTTTTTGGTCTTTGATCACCATTATGGAGAAGTCAGCATCTAGACATAATAAGGTTTTAGCTATGGTGAAAGAAGTATCTAAATCCATCAGAGTTGGAGCGACTGTAAATCTAAGTGTGGATACACACGAGCGGCGTCAAAAGCAAAGACAACAGCAGTAGCCGGCGATAACCTGCCGCTCATGTGTATGGCTAAACAGGCAAATAATAATAAAAATAATATCCTCCCGACCGACTTCGGCCCGGGCGACCAATCTCGACGGAGATTGAGTTCGCAGGAGGTATTATAGTGCACAAGTGTGTGCGTAAAAACACAGGTGCACTTTCTGTTCGTTTACTCTCATAGTCCGATTGCCGTCCGGCAATCCGACACGACCGGGGAGAGGTCAGCCGGAGGACCAATGGCTTTACGTGCTTTTCGAGGCATAAGGTCGCGACAACAACTTTCAAACTCCGGGTTGCTACTGAGATTCCTAATGGAAACCAATAACACTTTACCCGACACGGAAATGTAACCCAGGACACCACGCTCAGCTGTCCCGCTTGCGACCACGAGAACAACTGGGCAGTTGCAGGTAAAAACAGCCGACCCAAACCTTGCCAAGGTTTGTATTTGTGTGATGCAGCACGGAAGACCTCTACCAAGGTCTGGTCTAAAAGTGTCATCGACAACCAGAAACCCCCTGTCCTTGTTTATTTATTAAGGTTCTGTAATTTAACCGTACGTCCGGATGAAAAGACGGAACCCTTATAGGATCACTCGTGTGTCTGTCTGTCCGTCTGTTGCAGCTTTGCTCTGAATCTACTGGGCCGAATGAATCATTTGGTTACATATACGCATTTCTGTGATCCAAACATGGACGTGTAACGTAAACAAAACAATTAGAATATGAGGGTCACTTTTGGGGGCAAATTAGACAATTCGAACAATAACAGTTTTTTTTATTTATTTTCACTTTATCACGCGAAAGAAGCCGGGGGCACAGCTTGTATAACAATAAGAGTCAGTCCCAGACTTCTGTCTGTCCTAAGATAGCATCAAAGGGAGTTACTATCAAAGAGAATGGCAAGTTCAATAAAACTTAATCTCGAATATAAATAGGCTGAATCCTTCGTCTTAACTTTTTAATGAATATTGAACTGAGACTAGACTTATCTATGTGGGCGAGGGGCTCGTGGCTAAATATTAACAGCCGCACGCTAAGCTACGCTTGCTGAAGCCGATCCGTGGATGGACGACCATCCATTACAAATCAAGATAGAAAGACACAACTAAAATGCATTTATTTGCGGTAAACACAAAAACAAAAATATAACAAGTTTGGGATATGCGTCACATCCACGCAAAACGGCCATCGCTCAGCATAATGCTATCCTATGCGAAATAGAACCCCAGCGGTTTTCAGCGACAGCTGGCGTTGACATGATGACGTCAACCCGATGCAGTATACAAAGAGGCATAAATAACACAAAAATAAATAAATTTAAATACACATTACCTAGATCCCTCCGTGCCTCGGAAAGTACGTGAAACCGTTGGTCCTGGCTATCATTTGTAGATCTTTGACAGTCGTTACGGCTAGTCAGAAGCCTAAGTCTGACAACCAGTCTTACCAAGTGGTATCGCGTTATCCAATAAATGGGTTGTGAAGGTCAGATAGGGAGTCATTCAAAGTAAGTACGGGTATTCAGCTGTGTTCGATTAGACTGGAGCCTGACCCCAACATAGCCTAAACATACAAGATACAGACATACAAGACAAACACAACTAAACATACAAGTTTCCTGTAAACAGTCTTGAGAGCGAGGGCGAGGAATTTAAGGTTTCAGTTGTTTTGAGTGGGATACTAGTAATAAATAAAAGCTAGTAATAAATAAAATAGGTACACAAGTACATATTTCAAGTTAATCAAGAATAATCAAATTCTCGGAAAAGCTTATAACTTGATTCCTCAACTGACCTTGTAAGGTCCTTCCAAAATATAGATACTAAATGATCCCAAAGATAAATTGCTCTGAGCTGACCTATTAATTAATATTGTCAACTATTTGCTACAGATGTTTATAATTAACGGTCGGAATGTAACCTCTGACTTAAACTGAAGTACCTATAGTTACCGTTTTAGAGGGTTTAAATTTAATTGGTCATAACAAAACATAATATCAAGCCTGTATCTCCGACGGGGTAGGCTGAGACCCAAGACTTTGACTCCTACTGAAAGGACTGGCCGGGAAAGACAAAATGACTGCAGGGAGGCCTCCTTTTGCCTTTTCTACAAAAAGGCAAAAGGAGGCCTCCCTGCAGTCATTTTCTGCGTAAGTATTGTCAAGAACATAATTTTTCCATTTTGGTTTTTGGTTTGTGTCGTGTGTTGGCCCTATTATAAGCAAAATAATCTCAAGTCCTTGCTCCAAATATTTTTAATTCCCTACCACTAATTTCATGGGTTTCCAGGATTTCAGGCCACAAATTTCAGGGATCTCGGAGTAACCCTGATTACTATGTAAATGACTGTGGCTCGAACATTTAATGACTGAAAGTTAAACTGAACCCTAGTTGAGGAATTTCAGCGAATTATTTTGAATAATACGATGAGATGCTGAATCTCCTTTGTTTTTATAGCCAGTCTCTCGCAAAGGATCATATTTTGTGAATTGCTGTCAAAACACTATAATTCTTGTCTCTATGTTTATAACTATGTGAACCTATATGAAGGGAAAAAATATATTAATAATAAATATACTTTGCATAGTTTTTTAGAGAACTATTACAAAATAACAACTACGACCACACGTTAGCTGATTGTATTTATTTCGCTACTTCATCCGCAATCCAGGATAAAAAGCAATGTAAGTGCTTCAGAAGGTCATGGTCTACATTTGTGGCAAATTTCATCCAAATCCGTTCAGCGGTTTTAACGTAAAAGCGTAACAAACAAACATACAAAAAATCAAGTCTTCCTCTATAAAATATTAAGTTTAGAAGAAGATAAACAAAACTAATTCGCAATGCCTCTAAGGTCAATAAATCACGTACAAAAAGTATTTAATTTAAACAATAAATTTCACCCCCTAACCTGAGTTTAGGCCAGGAGATACGAAGACGCCGGTCACGTTTCACCCGCTATAACCTTCTAGCACCCCTTAAAAATTTAGGTCAATTACTGGCACATACTTCGGTTTATTTATGTGGGGTTAAGAGACACCCTATGAAGCGGAGTCCATTTTTTATAAATATCACGTGTGGGGTCGAAATTTGCAGTGGGGAGGTTGGATTCTTTAATTAATGGGGTTTCAAACCAAACCCCAGTTTTGCAGGCTATTCTGTAAAAAAGTCACAGTGAAAACGTTAGTGGAGTGAGCTGTCATTCCACCTGGTGCTTGGTATTGACAGCTTACTTCATTCAAGCTGACTTCACCTAAGAGAGGGCGCCCACGAGCAACTTAGTTGCCCAGCTATTTTTTTGTCTCAGTCGCTGTCTTCTCGCCGAGATTTGGACGATGAGCACGCGGGAGCGACAGCAACACTACGTTTTTGTTAAATTTTCAGTTGAGCGGCAACTGTCTAGCCTGTAGCTTTTTTGTCGCCGTGTGAGTACTTGTATTGCAACCATTAGATGGGCGACAATTGCGTCTGTGGACAAAATGTCTCCCAGCTGTCACGTCTATACATGCGCGCTCTTTTAAACAAACCCGTAGACTTGATGTGAGAGACAAATTAGTTGCGGAGACAAAAGTTGCTCGATTTTAACTGAATAGCAAGTTGTTATATTAACAATTTTTTTTTTTATAAACAAATGATTAAATACTCAGTTGCATTATCCCTGTATAAGTTCCGATTTGAGTACAGTTCCCTAAAAATGGCGCTAACGAGCGTTCATGCCAAAAAAAGCGATGTTTCCGATTATACTTATGTAACGAATATTCTTTCCAATTTTGGATCAAGTTCCTTATCGCTTGTTATGCTTTGCACACTTAGCGAATGAGACCAATATCGAAAAAGTGTAACATTTTGACTCTCTGGAAACTTTGGCTGTAGTACCTATGTGTTTCATAAATCATTACTAAAATTGAATACACAAAAAAAAAAAATAAATAATAATATCATCATCTGCCTAGCCTTTTCCGTTACGTTGGCAATTTTCTAATATTAGGTTTATTGTAGGAATCGACGCCATTTTTTTCTCCTAGAAACGCTCTAATCTGCATTCTGCGAACGTTCCCGATGCACTGCAGAATCTAGGCAACCTCGCCAAAGCCGGGAAAGCGTTTTAAAACATGATTCTACCTAGGACATTCTCTCTACTCGGATTTAAAAACTTGTCATAAATTAAAATCTCAACTTTAATTAACACAAACTATGTTCACTTGAGTGCAATATAATTAACGATGCACACATCAGTGGCACATAAATCACTGTCCG
The DNA here is from genome assembly GCA_963669345.1 of Gortyna flavago. NCBI lineage: Eukaryota > Metazoa > Arthropoda > Insecta > Lepidoptera > Noctuidae > Gortyna > Gortyna flavago. Next base: position 2,957,111 of record OY770141.1, read on the forward strand.
GCTGCAAGCGACGCGTGCTCTCCGCCTGTCCGGCTGTCGTGACGTCACATAGATATTAACGTCACATGACAGTGTAGGTTTCATTATGGCCTAGGATACTGGCAGGCTGTCCTTAGCTTTTTTTGAGCTTTTATCTGTGACGAAGTTACAAAATTTCATCCCCGGAAATATGATACAGAGGAATAAAAATACAAAAAATAACAAGTTTGGGGAAAATATGCGTCACATCGACGCGAAACGGCCATCGCAACCGGAATAATATACGATACCCCTTGCTTGGTAAGACTGATTGTCAGACTTTCGGACTCTGACAACCCGTAACCACTATCAAAGATCTACAAATGGCAGCCGGGACCAACGGCTTAACGTGCTTTCCGAGGCACGGAGAGGTCTCGGTATGTAATGGATGGTCACCCATCTACGAACTGACCTCGACAAGCGTTGCTTAACCCTAAAGACCGACCCGTGCGGTTGTTATTATTTATCCATGAGCCTCTCCGATGGAACTTGGTTCACGTACTACAAAACCCTAAGAATTATCTAGATATGTAAAGAATCGTCACCCATCCATTGACTGACCGCAGCAAGATAGCTTTACCTACACTATCTTACAAACCGCGCTGTTATTATTTACCAACGAACCCCAACTATCATCCCACTTTATATCTTAGCCTGAAAAAAAAAACTGAAAATTCTAGTCTAGACCATTGTTTTATAAGCTCGGCTCATAAAGTACAATCTAAACAAACGAGACTTTATTTGCTTGCTCGCCGGGGACAAATTATTTCGGAGCCATACACTTTGTTAAGTAAAACTACTTTTAAGGCTAGTTTACGGCCTAGTTTATGGTGTAGGTAATAAGATTGCTGATCTGGGAGCAATACGTTTTATTTTAGCTTACACACTAATCTGAGAGGGTTAGAGTATAGTTGTAAGCAAGGGCTTTGAAGGTCCGTGGCATTCCTACCTGTCCGCCATCTTGTTTTTTTTTCTAAATGGCGGCACGTCAATACAACAAGATATACGCAAGCTCAAAAAATATGGATGACACGTGATCAACTTTGAACGTTAATAGGTATTTCGGAAACGTGACGCTTTACGGGGTTTGGTCCGATTATGTTTTCTGTTTGCATGGATGTCAGCTATCGATTTACATAGGTTTCTATGACTATATCATGAAATCTTGACATTTTAGGATACTGATTCTAATGATTTGTATTCTGTAAAAACATATTTGTTACGGCCGCGAATCATATTTTAATCAACGCACAACTTAATAGTAACCAGCAAATTGCAAAAACGTAAGAAAATTTTAATGCCGTGGGCTAGCTTAGCGCTTCCCCCTTAAACAAACACGAATAGCGTAAAAAATATAAAAACCTTACCTGTGCTCTGTAGCCCAGGATACCTACCACGAGCTCTTAACGCGATCCACTTTAGGACCTAAACTGAACTGTTCTTCTAATTCGTACTATGACGTCAATTTAACGATTAAATTTAGGTCGTGCCATCTGGATACCTACCACGAGCTCTTAACGCTCATTCACTTTCAACGATCCAAATGCCGCTGAGCGTATTGGACGTAATGATACGACTGTGAGCGATGCAGTTTAAGAACCTAAACTGAAATGTTTTGCTTTTAAATCGTTTTTAAATAGATCATTGTAGGCCTCCTGGTATTCAGCTGCACGCGGTTAGATTAGAAGCCGACCCTAACATAGTTGGGAAATAAGCTAGACCGATTGATTGACCTGTGTCCTGTAGTGTAGAATCGACTCTCTCAGCAATTAAATCAACGGTACCTTCCTGTAAAATACCTTTGTGGCGTTTACTTGATCTCATGCAAACTACGCATCATAATGACGTCACGCAAAATCCTGCATCGCGCAAGCAGAGTTTACCGTGCGTCCAGTATAAATACAACGTCCCGGCCGGCCGGTGGATCATCCCTTTTCTAAGGACAAGTGAACATTACTTCCTTTTCCTCATACCTCAATAAGCTCAAAAAAGTCCACACATTCTCACCGTCATACACACACACAAACACAAACGTAAAAAACAGCAACAATATCTATGAACGTAGTAACGATAGGTACCAATTTGAAAGAACGGCAGGCGTCTTCATTTATCCGCTGTACCAAATTCAATTTATGTGACAACCTGTCCACGGGCTGATATTCCATTTCCATTCCAGAGAACACGACAGCTTATGGTACAAGTCTTAGGAGACAGCTGGGTTTATGGGGTATCACGCCTACCATACCGGAAGGGGATAGATAACTGGGAATCTGTTTCTATGGAAAACTTAAAATCGGTCTAATTTGGCTGAAACACTATTTTTCGAAAATGTTTTCAATTGACATTTTAGACCTTTGTATCCTGCTTATTCATACGAAGTTTCATTAAAATCGGTTTATTCATTTCGATAAACAAGGACTTGAAAGTTTGTTTGAAATGCCGTACGTCGTAAACGCCCTAATGATTACTTTGTGATAGGTCTTTTAACAACATGTATCTATAGTACATCTACATTTCGTGACCGTATATTTTTAGTCCCAAATAACTTAAACACAAATCCATGTTCTGGAGTGCTTCTGGGAATTTATTTATTTTGCGGGTAGGGCAGGCCGCATGGATATCGGAAATTATCCCACGGGAACATGCTATCCGAACAAAAAGTTTCCACATCCGTCCCCAGGATGCCATCTATCTCCTTGTCAAATTTTATTGAAATCCGTTCAGTGGTTTAGGCGTGAAAAGTTAACATAGAGACAAGGTTACTTTCGAATTGATATGGATGAGAAAGCAAAATAAAACTTCTTGTGACCTGGGGATCGAACTTAAGACCCCACTTAGCAGCCGTTTAGGACAATTGCACTGACGAGACAATCTGGCAATGTCACAGGTTTTTTTAATGAATATAAACTTAGTTTTCTTACTTTAAAACAAGGCTTACCTCTCTTTTAAACCAACAAATCGATCAACTCTAATCAACATCTGCATAGCCTTTTCTAACCGGATGCAGATCAGTATCTCACATGGAGCGACTGCCTATCTGACCTCCACAACCCAGTTACTGGGTTATAGGATACCCCTGGTTCGACTGGTTGTCGAACTTTCGTAACAACTCGCTGAGACCTACGAAAGACAGCCGGGACCGCTAACTCTGATAACTTATGTCAAAACGCAATATACCTATTTATAGTAAATTTTTTTCACAAAAAACGTCTAATTATGAATATATATTTAGGACTAACGACCGAATTATATTGCTTTACACATAATTTTATACAGGAATTGACATTTCCCGGCATTTAATTTTAGCTAAAAATAACTTTTTTCTCGTAATTTTTCGACTTTGAGAAGATTTCATTCCCACTCGGGAATACTCTAGTACTCGTAGTTCTGGTGCAGACTGGCAAACTTTGAATTTGAAGTTTGAATTTCAGTCAAACGAGATTGGATTTAGTCTTTAGGCAGTTGGATCTAGATGAAGGTCTTGATTTAGAGAACTGTACCTACTCCTTGTCACGGTGCGTACTTATTTTTATAAGGTTCCCTTTGGAGCCCTGACCTCCAGTAATTTGAACCCAATTCTAGATACCGGTTGAGTAGCTACAAGTATTCAAATACAAAAATGTATATTATAGATACTTCTGCTTTGTATAATAAATATTAATAAAGTAGCAGCCTGCGGGATAATTGTGTAGCAACGGCTTCCTGAAACACAGGTTTGAATAAACCTAGTTCGGGTGGGTCGCTACCTAACACTCTAATTCCGAACCATCCTCCCTGCACCTGTAATAAAACATTTTAGTTTAGTTTATTTTAAGCACTATAATTGTATGGAAAATTTTCTCCTCTTGGCTAAATGTACACCTTTTTGTAAACGTTTTTATTAAATAAATTATTATTATTAAATAAATTATTATTATTATTTAATTTTGACAGCTTAAATATATTCATTGCGTTTTTTGCGTTGCTGAGCAGACAAATTTATCGAACATATGAAGCAAGTGATTAACAATATCTTTCAAAGTGAATAGATATTATGGGTTTTTCAATAGGGACAATGTATCTTTGACAGTCGATGGCGGCCATATGACTTGACCTTTATTCTGATGGATTTATTGAACTTTTCCTTGTCCCTTTGGGATGAGGAAGAGAAACAAGAAACGCCTCTGCAATTTTCAGATAAGTGGTGACCGCAAAACGAGCCGCCTCGCAGTTTTTACGTTCGCAGAAACATCTCTTTTGGGAAGTTATTTGTAATTAATAATAATTTCTTTATTTGTATAGAATGCAGGTGTTAAAATAATGGTGTTAGTTTCAGATATATCCCCAGTACATTCTGCCTGTTGGCATACAAAAATATAGTGGTTAACTTACAGGTAATTTAGAAACAAGGTACTTAAAATCAAAATGAGATCATGGATCAGCTAAGTCTAAAATTATTTACATAATAAATGAGATAAAGTAAATGTAAATATTACAATAATTCATCATTTATAAAATCTGTAACAGAGTAATAACATTTCTCTGTCAGCAGCGACGACAAGAGTTTCTTGAATTTTATTAAGGGCTGATCCTTAATACAATTTGGCAATTTGTTAAATATAATAGGTGCCATACCAATAATGTTTTTTTTAAGCAAAGCAGTGTTATATCTACCAGTACACAATAGACTCTGATATTTTGATCTCATGGCAGTAGTTCGCATCCTGGTATCATTCAATGCAGGAAATAGATGCTTGTTAGTTTTAACGAATATAGCTACTTCGAGAATGTATATACTAGGAAAAGTTAGTAGTTTATGTTTCTTGAAAAAAGGAATGCAACTATCTGTAACCTTTAGATTAAAAATGGATCTTATGCACCGTTTTTGTGCTTTAAATATAGACTCCCTTTCGGAACAATTACCCCAGAATACTACACTAAACCTTAGAACAGAGACAACCAAACCGTGATATGCAACCATTAATGTATCAATGTTAACTTTCTTGGACAGGTTGAAGAGAGCATACGCAGACGTACTTAATCTTTTGCAAACTTCTTCAGCCTGCGGTTTCCAAGTTAATTGACTGTCAATTAATACACCTAAGAATTTAGCCACGTTAACGCTATCAATAGTTTGTCCTTTATAATTAATTTTTAGGTTTAAAGGAAGAATTTTTTGATAGAAATGCATTATATTTGTTTTATTGAGGTTTATGATAAGGTTATTATCGTTGAGCCAGTTTATTATTAATTTTAGAGAATTATTTATTTCATGTTCATAAAGCTCTTTGTTGAGGCAGTCTATTAGGATCGTACTGTCATCGGCAAATAACACACAAGGGTATGGGATGTGTCGAGGTAAATCATTTATATACAGCAAGAATAATAATGGCCCTAGAACGCTGCCCTGCGGAACGCCATATTTAATCTCCCTAGGACCAGATAAATATTTAACCGCACGTTTTGATTTGACGCATATTTTAGAGATTTCTGTATATTGAAGACGTCCACTTAGATACGATTTTATTAGACGTAGAGCATTCCCTCGTATACCGTAAGCATCAAGTTTGGCCAAAAGCGTTTCATGGTTCACGTAATCAAAAGCTTTGGTCATATCGGTAAAAATGGTGCAAATTGGTATTTTTTTATCCACATTAAGCATTATTTTATTTATTAGATCGTATATGGCCATATTTATATTTTTATTTTTGCGGAAACCTTTTTGTTCCTCACATAATATATTGTATTTTGACAGAAATGAAAGAAGTGACTCATAAATTACCTTTTCAATGATTTTAGAAAATACGGGGATTAAAGCTATTGGTCTAAAGTTAGCCATGTCTTCTTTATTGTTCTTCTTATGGAGTGGTTTAACTATTGTAGTTTTAAGACTATCGGGGAATGTTCCAGCGGATATGCTTGCGTTAATAATGTGGCTTAGAGGGTTAGCAATAGTAGTACAGACAAATTTTATAACGTTTGTTGAAATACCGTCATATCCATAACTCTTCTTGTTCTTTAAAGATTTGATCACCCTTGTAATGTCTTGAGGGACAACAGGGGCCATAAAGATAGAATGAGGGTTATACGTTATTCTTACAGTATTTTTAGTTGGGTTCTGGGGTGGATCCGAGATCTGATCAATAAAGAAATCGTTGAATGATTGAGCTATTTCATTAGGGTCGGTTAATATTAAATCATTTATTTTTATTCTTGTTATGGGTTCACTTATAGATTTTGTACTATTTATTATTTGCCAGGATGTTTTAGATTTATTTTTGGAATTTTTAATTAGAAAGTTGTTCTGTGCTTTCTGGGTCAGTTTGATAATTTTTTTAAATTTTTTTGAGTATTCTTTAAAAGTCGTTTTATTTTCACTGGTAGGATTAAGTCTTTGTTTCCAGAGTAATTGGCGTTGTTTTTTGCTGCAGATTCTAATACCTCTAGATACCCATTTGATCTTTTTTTCAGATCTTAATACGACTGTTTTGAAGGGGAAGCATAGTTCATACAGTAGTTGAAATATTTCCAAAAAGTTATCATAGGCTTCATTTGGATCCTCTGTGCTATATATATCTGAAAATGATAAGTTTTGAAGATAATTTCTAAAGATAATTAAGTTTTCTTCAGATATGTCTCGTCTTGATGTTTTCCATGTTTTAATTTGACTAAACTTACTAACTTTCATTGTAAATATTTGAGCCGTATGATCGGATAATCCGAAGTCTATTATTTCACTTTGACAGCTTTGTTTTGAATTGTGAGCAAAATTATCTAAACAAGTTTTACTATGAGGTCTGGTCGGTTTATTTATTTCCAGCTTCAAATCGTAGTTCATCAGAAAATATTCAAAATCTATACTAATTCTGTTCTTTTTCAGAATATCTATATTAAAATCTCCGCACATAATTATTTTTTTGTTTGGCTTGGAAATCTTTTTAAGTATAATATCTAAGTTTTCGTAGAATTGGTGTAGATTAGTGATTTTTGGTGGTCTATACACACATAGGATTGTAAGTTTTTGTGAAGGTAATTCAATTGCGCAACATTCTATAATTCCTGTTACCGAATGTCTCACAATGTCAGGCAGGTCTTTATATTCGATGCCTTTTTTAACTAAGATACATGCTCCACCGCGCTTAATGTTTTGTCTAGCATAACATGCCGCTAGCTTATAATTTGGTATATGTAAAAGTTTCTCTTGGCCAGACATTATGAAATGTTCGGTTATACATATAACATCTAAATTAATTTGTATACTTAACAATTCTTGTATATAAATAACCAGTAAGTCTGACTTGCTTAAAAGACCGGCAATATTTTGATGCATTATATTTATATGATTAAAGAAAAAAATCGCATCGTGGAGACGATATGCTTGTTTGGTTGTCAGCTATATTTTCTTGTTGAGAAAATGAATTATAATCAGCTATAGTTACCGACAGATTATGGAACACATTTCGCATACCACGATCGTTTATTTTCCTGCTGAACTTAGAGAACATTGTAAAATCGTAGCACAAGTCTAAATTAGAGTCAAACGCCGTTGCATAGTTGTACGTCTGCAAGTCTAATTGTTGTAGCGGCATCGGCATATACAACGCCATATGCGAATTATGCATCACATTGACGTCATGCAAAATCCTGCATCGCGCAAGCAAAGTTTTCCGCGCGACTGGCATATAATTATATGAGATTCCAACATTAATCGACGGGCTGTAGTCTACCAGATATAATCGATCCTTCCTTTTCTATGGATGATGAAGAACTTTACACCCTGTTAATCTTACCATTATCATACGAGCATAGTTTCTGTACCCAACAATTATTAACTCTGCTACTCTTTTACCGCAACTAAGGCTAGTCTCAGCTGAGGTTGGTCACCATGGCAGAAATTCAGTCTGGAGAACTAGACAATGGATGGATAGAGAATATGTTAAACGGTTATATTTATTTCTGTAGATAAAAGTTATCAGACCATTGAAAATCAAAAAGATTTAAAAAAAGAGTCTCCAAAGGATTCTCTTATAATCGTGAATAAAAGTATAAAAAAAAAAAAAAAATATAAATGCCTCTTTAAATAAGACACTAACTAGATTTAAAAACATACAATCCGCGCCACACATACGTAAAAATAATGATTTATACATTACCTTCATTTTAAAAACTGTAAGTTTAGAAAAATACGTACAAAATACAGTGCAATCGGGCTTATATACCCGGAGTATATAAGCCCGATTGCACTGTATTTTGTGTGTTGGAACCTTGTCGTGGCAAAACGAAAATGAAATTACTGGACAAGGAGGTCCTGCATTGTGTGCTTTCTTTTGTGAACTGCCTTACTCTATAAGCTGGTTTGTGGCTCCTACAAGTTTTGAAATGAAAGTCCTTATATTAAAGTCCTTTAAAAAAATGCCGGCGGGAATGTAATTGGTTTTTCATACGAAAAAGTGCTTTAAGTGCTCTACATTTTCCATAATAACATCTTAACCATTCGTGATTGGGTATACCTACCTAACGAGTAACTCATAATTGAACATAACCTTATCAATGTGAATTTGCACGAAAATAAAAGGAAAGTAATTAAATTAGATGCAAAATGAAAAATAAGGGGCTTGTGGCAGGTTAAGCTACGCTTGCCGCGATTGCCCTGTGGATGGGTGACCATCTTTACATAAAGAGACCCCTCCGTCTCTCCGCCTCGAAAAGCATGCTAAGCCGTTGGTCCCGGCTGCCATTCGTGGATCTTTGACAGTCGTTACGTGTAGTCAGAAGCCCGAAAGTCTGATAACCAGTCTTTCCAAGGGATATCGTATTACCCAGTAACTGGGTTATGGATGTAAGATAGGCAGTCGCTCCATGTAAAAGACTGGTATTCAGCTAAGCATCCAGTTAGACTGGAAGCCGACCCCAACATAGTTTTGAAAAGGTTAGGCAGATGATGATGACAAAACGAAAAAAATACAAGCATTGAAAACATGGTGATTAGAAACAACGACGATTTCATCATCAACATTTCATCCCGGAATCACCGACTGCGGGGTACCTGTAGGCTACTTCTTTCTTCTGCCACACTTCCCGGTTCCATGACTCCCTCATCCAGGTGTTTTCCGGGACTTTGATGACATCGTCAACCTGAGTTTTGAGTTGAGCTGCACGATTTCTGACAAATGCGTGCACTGACTGGACAGGGCCTCTCAATCTGTGTGGTTTTTTCCTCAAAAGACCATCTCAGACATTGATCTACATGGTCTTCATATAACCTGACCAAGATTATGTCTGGACTTTAAAAGAGACTGTGACCTCTGAGTTTGTTTCGGCCTTTCTTCTCAAAGTAGTCAGATAGGAAACGCCGACCTCATCTAGTTTTATAAAAAATATGATTGACGTGTAAAAGTGTTTGTGCAAACCTATTTACAAAATAAAAATCATTTATCATTTATCATTTGAGGTCCTGGTTTGTTTTTCCTATCCTTGGCCACCATTCGGTCACAGCTCCACTCCATCGGTCATCTCCTCTTCTAGCTGGACGCCCTGCCCAACTCCGCTTGAGGTGCAGGCCGTGTCATTGACGTCGTATACTTGAAGCCGTCGACGGATTTCGGCAGCTGACAATGTAGGCTTATCGTTTCTAACCTGACGATATTATCACGGTATCACGATAACACAGGAAAGTGTTCACATTAAAAACGATAAAAGCACATTGAGCACATTGTCTGCCGTAACCTGAAGGTTCTCATAAAATGCTTCACACTTTATTTTTGGGCTCAAATGTATAATAGCTGTCTTTCCTCGTTACTTCATGGCGACAACACTGTATAAATAAGGATAAACATGAAACACAGACATGCACGGTCGTGCTGACTACAATTTATTATTATGGCGAAGGAAATCGGGTCAGGACGAAACTCTTGAGTTATATTCCTTGGAAGGATGAGGATCTGTTAGTATTTTTATAAGATAACATAAGATAACCATTTATGAGTATTAAAGGATCGTAACAGATGGCGTTCTGTAGTAACTCACGTCTTCTAATGTGTATTAAACATACATATGTATAACTGTTAGCTGTGCCCACGACTTCGTTCGCGTGCATGTCGGAAAACAACGTCAATTTTTTTTTTGCGCGGAAAACTAACTATTTTAAAAAAAAATCACAACTACTGTGCCTCGGATTCTGGGTTCGCGACTCTATAATGCGATTTTTCGGAAATCATAAATCCCCGTCACGAGAAGCTATAAATTTTGTAAACACTCATTCAGGGGTTCACAACCTTTTGAACAAAAAAAAAACAGTTTTGTACTGATTTATATTTTTATATAGGGATATTATTATGTTAACACACACATCTATTTACTGTTGTCAGACGATTCCGAGTATTCTGCATCTGTATTCTGCAGCAATGACAGCGTCCAGCGTAAACTTACTTTAAAATGGCGGCCCAAAAGTTTCCGTTCCATGAGTCAGACGCGTTCCAGTACCACAAAACATTACACGACAGCGCTATCGCTCAAATATAACTCGACCAAGTGAAATTGCTCGTTAGTTTCCTATCACACGTATGTTACTTTGAGTTGATTGAATTTGGGATTATTTGCTGTTAATTGAACTGTCGCTACGTAACTCAGTAGAAGTTCTTTATTTACAAAATGTATAGCTTCTCGTGACGTTTACCTAAGGTTTGAATTTTGAATTTTAATTGATGGCACTTGATGGTGTCAAAAAACGGTCTCGCCTTTTTTTATACTTTTACTTTCCTAAATAACGTTTCAGAGACGTCATTCACCGATAAATTGCGGACGTTATGTGCCGGACATAGATCGATGTGATTTCATGCATAGATATTAAATTTTATTCCGGAAAACCCACAAGCTAGTTCGTAACTATTTTAGTTTGTAAATATGAGCCAACCACGTCTAGTTTTACCAGCGCTCATACTTGTGAATATAAAAACATTTATATTTTATATCTAAATTTTACAGAATTTTCTTCAATATTGGCGCAAAAATAGGCCTTAAAACTTAAACTCAATGTTATTATTAAGAAAAGCAAAGAATTCCAAATAAGACTAGCTTTAGAAAATGTTAGTCACAAAAATGGCACGAGGTGGCGCTCCGAGAAAACAGAAGAAAATTATTAAAAAAAACCGGCCAAGTGCGAGTCGAACTCACACACGAAGGGTTCCGTACTATCGTACAATATTTAACACTACTTTTTTTTTACAAACACGTTTTTTGTATGTTTCATTATTTTATTTTTATCTGTTATTGTAGCGGCAATACTATAAGAAAATTTCAACTGTCTACCTTTTATGGTTCATGAGACACAGCCCGCTGACAGACAGACGGACAGACGGACGGACAGAGGAGGCTTAGTAGTGGGTTCCGTTGGCACCCTCTGGGTACGGAACCTTAAAAAGATCTGTCTGTTTTATCGGTCACTATTAGAAACTTGAAACACATGATAAAAGGTGCTTTACGTGCTTTATAAAGCAGCTGTGCAATCACAGAAACCAATTCCACAACTATAACAGAATTATAACCCTCTACAATACTAAACTTTAATTTAAAATCAATATCTCGACTGCCAGCACCTCAATCCGATTGAGTTTCAAATAACATAATCCCAACTTTATCGATATCGATATCTGCCCCTCTCTACGGTCATCAGCGACCGGCCTGGGGCTATAAAAGTTGTCTTCACTATTATTATGACAGGAAATTCCCTAGTTTTCCCAGGGTTTGGAGTGGGGTATCTGTGAAATACCATGTTAGATCTGTCTGCAGTTGTCACTCAGACTAATTTTGTTTTTTTTTCTCTAGTTTTTAGGGGCGTGAGAATGCCTGGTTTGTGTTCTACTTATACTCGGACTTTAAATTAGCTGCAGTAAAATGAAATTAATTCGGACTGCGTTTAAAGATAAAATAAGTTTCGTCTGTTACACTATTTTGTACTAGAAAAACAAGATTTTATTGATGGCCGAGAAAAAACAAAAAGACGCCAATTTCAGTCATTTATGGAACACATAAGCTGTCATTTTACTGCAGAAAATTAAAAGTCCGACTATCCGGAGCTGATGAACGCCTTAAGAATTGTGGGCACGCACATTGCTCGCAGAACAGGTGGCCGATGGGGCCAAAAGTTTCTGGATTAGTGACCGCGTACTTTCTTCAATCCATTGCTTCATAATTATTTTCCAAAAATGTGTCTGCTCAACAACGTAAAGCCATTACTACTGTCAGTGTGTTACACAGTTACCCCGCCGACGTCAGGCACGAATTCTCAATAAGGACACGTGATACTGAACGCAGCTTTAAACACGGATTTCCCTGATTATACTAACTATGATATGGTTGAAAAGGTCCTAAATTCGAAAAAAAATATCAACTGTCCCATACAAAACTTAAAAAATTCGATCCAAATGTATGAGACGGCTGATTATTTGTTGTCAAGTCACACAACAATGGCTATTCTGTTCCCTTTACATATCTTACTCCGTAATCAGCCTATTAATTATAACGTTCCCATTGCTGGGATACAGGCCTGGACGTGTGCCCAGAGCTCTTTGGCGAATGTCACATGTCTTTAATTTTTTTGCTTCTAGAACTAGCCGGTTGCCTCACGAAGTTTTCCTTCACTATTTTGAGAGCAGTGGTGATGAAATAATTTACACAAAGTAAAGCGCCGCGCCTGTCTGGGTTCGAACCTACGACCTACAACTCGTAAGTCGCGGCCGTTACCCATTGGCCACCCTTGTTCTACTGATTTTTTTACTGAACAAGGCCAAATTGTCGACTTATATTCAAGAACTTTGACTCAGCTCGTTTGCCGTTCAAGTTATTTTATAAATATTTATAAATATTTATAAATATTTATAAAAACATCTTATTCCACATTAAGAGGCGTTCTTAAAGGACTCTGAAACTGTTTACTGTCAGTCGAGTCGTGAAGATAAGCTTTAGGAGGATGAGCTTCAAAGGGCGAGGTTGGAGTGAAAGATGAGCGAGAAATGAGCGTACTTGTGTTATGTTCACTTGATTTTTGGGTTTTTGAAAGTCTAACATAATCAGCCTATAATGTTCCCACTGCTGGGATACAGGCCTCCACTCTTCGAGAGGGAGGCTGTAATCTACCACGCAGGCCCAATGTAGGTTGGTAGAAATAGACATGCCGGTTTCCTCACGATGTTTTCTTCGCCATTTTGAGAGCAGTGTAGATGAAACAATTGATACAAAGTAAAGCGCCTGCCTGGGTTCGAACCTACGACCTACAACTCGTAAATTGCGGCCGTTACCACTGGGCCACCACTGATCTCAAAAGAAAAGTCTGTATTTTTTTTTTATAATTTTTTGCCAATTACAAAAACGACTATCAGGCTGCGGACACGAAGTCAGCGGGAGCGGCGCGTTTCATTGCATAGATTTAGATGGAACTGGCCTCAAAGGCAACGGCGTGGCGCGGCGCGGGGAGCGGCGTACTAGTGGTGCGCACCAGTCCAGCGGTGCCCGCGCGTCTGCATTGACGTAGCGTTGTGAATTTTATTTACGACGCTTCAAAATGTTATATCATAAGACGTTGTCGTCGCAGTTTAGACATTTCGTTCGCGAAAAAGACACTAATTTCTCATAATACGTACGTATCTCTACGCCATTCTAGCGCCGCCGCCGCCGCCGCCCCGCAATCGCTGACTTCGTGTCCGTGGCTTTATAATGGCTGTAAATTACTAATGGGACACTTGTTAAGGATTAACGTGACGTGACGTACGTACTATAATTTTTTTTCAGCGTACTCAATATTATCAACCAACCCATTTCTTATCAATAGAATCAATATATTATTTTTGTACGTTAAAGCTTTATTCATAAACGTAGAAGTGAAGTAGACATATTGACAGGATGTGGCTATCTTTTATTTATTTACTTCTTTAAATGTTAGACATCTTATTCCAACCTCGCTGACCTCTTTCTCGCTCCGTTCATCTATATTTATAACCAAATGTCTAGTGCTGCAGAACCCGACGAGGTTTTAGTGTTTTTTACGAAACTTCTATCGTGCTGTGAGTTGTAAAAACTCTTAGCTGTATTAAAAATGTATTGCAGAATAAAGTGTTTGAGATCTTTTTAACAAAGATCTTTTTTAGGGTTCCTCTACGTTTCGCCATGTCCCTCCGTCTGTCTGTCCGTGGTTTAGTTAAGAGAATCTCTTAGTACTTGAAAGCTGTAAGATTTCTTGTACAGACGCCAGCACATCAACCTACTACAATCTGTCAAATTTCTTTGATAGATTTTCAACTTTATTGGTAAAGTATAAGGTTCAAAGTTGATCGGGAAAATTAGACAGTTTCGGGTAGGTTGATGTGCTGGCGTCTGTACCTAAAATTATATGTTAATCATGTGATACACACAGTGTTTTTTTTTTTTTGAGAAAATCTACTCGAATTAATAAAATTAAAGTGGCTGTTTGTAAAGTAAAAATAAGACCTTTTTACTAAATGGAAAATAAAAACAATTGTTACAATTTTTGTATATCTGTCTGTTTATAATCTAAATCTCCGAAACGTCAGAACCGATTTTGACGGGATTTTCACAGGCAGATATTTGATGTTATAAGGAGTAACATAGGCAATTAAACGACATCCAAACGGGAGAAGCCGGAGACAGCAGCTAGTTCTTAGTAAAATTAAACCCAGGTTTAGTACGTTTAAAAATTCGTTTATGTTCACTTTTATACCTTACCTTAAAATTGCCTGAGACTTTAAATTGGAGCACCTATGCAGAGATGAAATTTTAACGCACACCGTAAAATGCCTAAATGAATTAATTAAAATGTTTCAAATACCATTTAAAACATTTTTATATTACAACTGGCTGTAAAAAATAAAAGGGATATGAAAAAATATTATTTCGCAAAAAAAAACTTTTTGTAAAATAACAGGTAGGTAGGTTCCAAACGAGAGTTTTATTTCAACTACGCGGTACCAAAATATTCACAGTATTTTATGAAATACCTACATTTACTATGAATTCCAAACTTTTCTCTTTCATTCATAATTTTTTTCATGAATTCATTCTAATAATGTTTTTGTACACTTTTGTTAACGTGGTCGCTCACAAAGGGCCTTATTAGAAGGCTGAAAGACACCCAAAGGGCAATGGGGATCGAGGACTATGCTTGGAGTTTCCCTGCGTGTTCGAAACAGAAATGAAGAGATCCGCAGGAGAACCAAGGTAGCCGACATAGCCCGAAGAATTGACAAACTTATGTGGCAGTGGGCAGGGCACATTGCTTGCAGAACAGATGGCCGATGGGGCCAAAAGGTTCTGGAGTGGCAACCGCGTACCGTAAGACGTAGCGTTGGAAGACCTCCCACAAGGTGGACCGACGACCCGAGGTGAGTGACCATGACGATTTTCCAAACCGGAAATTTACCAACCTGCACTAGGCCCGCGTGGTGGATTACAGACCTCTCTCTCTCTCTTACAGAGCCTGTGCCTGTGTCATAATAGTGGGAACATTATAGACTGATTATCCTATTGTACAGACGCCAGCACATCAAGCTACTACAATCTGTCAAATTTCTTTGATAGATTTTCAACTTTATCGCTAAAGCACAAGGTTCAAAGTTGGTTGGGGAAATCTGACAGTTTGGGGTAGGTTGATGTGCTGGCGTCTGTACCTAGTCTGCAAGAAGCGAATAACATAATATAAGATGATGGGTAGCATTTGTATTCGTCTTTTTTTGTAACGACGAACTATTTTTACTCTTAAATTATTTCATTCTCTGGCAGTCAACGCACAGCCTAAACCCCTGGGTCTAGAACATGAACAAGAGTTCTGACAACAATTATTTATTTTATTTAAATATGCAATATTTTACCCATAATATGCCTTAAAAACAACAATAATAAACAGAATTAACCTTTAATTGAAACAACATGTAACGCAGTGGACATTTCGTTACCAAAAAGTAAAAAAGCAAAATTTAATTCAATTCACATTTTTAATTGGAATAAAGTCGAGTAGAATTCTCAATAAAACAGGAAAAACATTCAATTTGGTATGTCAACTGCGAGATGGGCTACATTGATTGATGACCAAACGTTCGCTAGTGTGGACACTGCTGAATACCCAATTTTTTTGTATGAAAAGCAACCATCTCTCGTGCCTTTTTCGTGATGGATGGAGATGCATTAGGTACCTACTCTCAGAATATCAAATGTTGTAGGTACAGAGACATCTTTAAATGTAAAAAAAATGCATTAAAAAAAATGTGAGAAATTCCGGAAAGTCAAAAGAATATTGATTGAATATAAGTATCACCTGTACGAATAAATATTAAAGACAAGAAACATTTGCCTTGAAAAATGTAGGACAAAACGTACCGTTTGTTCCATTTCTTTCGCCAAAGAAAACATATTCCGAGGGACCAGCAAACATATAAGATAAGTCAAACCACAAACGCATCTAATAATATTCCTTGAACTTTTCCCTTAAAGGGGAAAAGAACACAACAATACTTGTTCACGTATGTTAAAGTACAAAGTTACTATTCTGGGAGTTGTTCGACATTTCTCCAAAATTCCCGTGTAACACGTCAATACTAAGGGGTGTTGCACACATGTTCGGGTCGGTATGATTCGGCACAGCCGGGCGGCAAAGTCGAATATAATTATATATTACTTAAACATAAACATAACATCACGCCTATAATCACCGAAGGGTTAGGCAGAGGTGTACCTATACACATCACTTCATACATCATCACTTTTAAATAATATTATTTGGGCGGGTCGACAACTCCAGAAAGAAGTATTAAGCAATTGGCACATTGAAAGAAAGAAAGAAAGAAAATACATTTATTTAGCACAGACTAGAAGGCACACAATACACACAATACGATAATTACTAAGCAATTGGCACATTGAAAGAAAGAAAGAAAGAAAATACATTTATTTAGCACAGACCGACCCGAACATGTGTGTAGCACCCCTAACAAACACGAACACCTCTCGAAATGAAATTTTGTATGCACAAAACTCTTCGGGAAGTATTTCAAGTTGCTTTAATAATTGACGCCTTTGACTTGTAATAAGGTAACGAAAACGAGTTCTCTTAGAGACGGTAGGTGTAATAAACGTATTTAGGACGCGATGTTAATATTAAATGGAAAATGAGTTTAAATTGCGGTTTGAATATTTTATTACTTTATTTCGTCACAAAATTGTTGTGGTCGTCGCTGTTTACCGCTGTTATTGTGACTATGTTGCGTTGAGAAATCTGCAACTGGAATAATTAAATTGCACGTCTATTCCTCACTGATCTTGTGTAAAGCTATAATCACTTCAAATTGAGCAACCCAGAGCCTTGGTTGCGCACGCCAAAAGGGTGGAATCTTTGCTTGTAGTGCAATAGCAGAACTGTACAACGCCCAACGCCACATGCGAACTACGCGTCATACTGACGTCAGACAAATTCCTGGATCTCGCAAGCAGAATTTACCGCTCAACTAGCATATTATATACCTACAACGGCCCGACATGAATCATCGGGCAGTTGCCCGCCAGACACAACTGACAACACCCGTCTGGTCGGAGGATCCTCCCTTTTCTATGGGGGATGAGTGAACTTTACACCCTGTTCCGCATACCTTACCTATATATTTATTTTTTGCACTTCGTCAGAATATCGCCAACGGTCCTAAATATGGGTACTGTTTAGATGTTCAGTAAATAATGATTTGCAAAATGAGAGGAAATGGTTTATTTTTTAACTGCATAATTATTTTATATTAAAGTGCCCTCATCTCGGAACTGGAATTCTAGATCAAAAGTGTAAACAAAGGTGTTGCCAATTCGAATTCAATTCGAAGACATGTGACATCTGTCACATGTCCTCGAATATTTGGTTCTAGGACATGCCGGTTTCCTCACGATGTTTTCCTTCACCGTTTGGAGAGCAATGTTGGTGAAATAATTTAAACATAAATTTAGTCTAGGTTCGAACCTACGACCTACAACTCGTAAGTCGCGGTGGTTACCACTGGACCATCACTGCTCTCAAGTTCTATTTAATGATACCTATATAAGAACCAAGCATTACCCTTCTTTTAGGCTTTACCACAGTCGGGTAAAAGGAGAGACCACTACAGAGTATTTATTACCCACAGTTATAACCACAACGTTGTTTTAACTTTTACACTTACTTTAAAATATGAAAAAACTCGACTGCCTCATTTTCATGCTCCTACAATATTGTAGTCAAATTAAAATTTTAATTTCAGTCAATGTATTCAGACTTAGTTTAAGTGTTAAGCACTTTTCCAACGTTTTACTACTTAAAGTTAAAACTGAAAACTAAAAAATTATTAAAAATACGTACGTGTAACGTATTTTTCCATTTTTTTAACATACATTACTCATTTATTTTATATCGTAAGTAGGCTTACCTACTTACGATATAAAGAAATTAGTAATGTGTGTCTGGTTGCGAATGTATACTTTATAAAATTACGTATGGTGAAAGCACATTACAGAAATAAAATCGACACTTTTAAAACAACCAGTACGAAAAACTATAATTTTCCGTTGTCGCAGTTTGCCCTCCTTTAATTACGGGTTGAACAGATCAACTGATACAAGATAACACCCTGTATAAGGGTTATAAGGGGTGCGCTCAAAGCCTCGTTGAAGAAAGATCGTGGCGCGATAATGTCTTAATGATCAAACTTAGAGGTTAATTACTTTGTATCTTAACCCTCGTCTGCACTAGCGCACATTTGTATCGGCACAAGGTTCTCGCACAATTTGCGCCACAAAATATATGGTGTGTAATTAGCCCATAATGTTCCCACTGCTGTGATACAGGCCTCCTTACGGGTGAGAGGTAATACCAGCAGGGCAAAGGCCTCTCCTCATACAGAGAAGGCACAAGCATTGATCACCACGCTTGCTCAGTTCAGATTTCCTCAAGATGTTTTCCTTAACCAATGTCTAAGGTAAACTCAGAAAGCACAAATGAGTTGAAAAAGTGACATTAGAACGCCCGAATTTGAACCCATAACTCGTGAATGAGAGGAGCTCATTCATAGATAGAATACGCCGTACAAATTACAGATATCCATACTACTGATACTGTTAGCCTGCATCATCCCACTGCTGGGCAAAGGCCTCTCCCCATGACTTCCAGTTCTTTCGATCCAGGGCTAAAGTGGGCCACTGGTCGTTTGTTTTGTCCAGCTCGTCCCGCCATCTTTTACGGGGTCTGCCGCGACGTCTTCTAGCTGTGTCAGGGCTCCACGTGGTGGTTATTTTGGCCCACAGCTCATTGGGCATACGGCAGACGTGGCCAGCCCAGTCCCATTTCAGCTTAGCGGCTTTTTGAGCAACGTCAGATATCCATAATTCATAATAATATCATAAATGCAAAAGTGTGTCTGTCTGTCTGTTACCTCTTCACGCTTAAACCGCTAAACCGATTTAGATGAAACTTGGTATATAGTTTGAGTCCCGGGAAAGGACATAGGATAGCTGTTTTTTACATTTCTATGGGTGACACAATGGGCGGTCTTATCGTTAAAAGTGATTATAAGGTGCGTTATGAAATACACGGAGATAAAACGTTGCAAGAAATTATGAATAAAAATTCAAAGAAAACATTTTCATTATGCTCAAAATAAATTTGACATAATTCGATGGCGCAAATTTCGCTCTACAGATGTCAAAAAGAGACTCGAGGAGTCTCGAGTGATGTTTCTTTTTATTCGAAAATCGAGCAAATGTCATGTTTAATTTGAATTTTATGAATCGAATGTGAGGCAAACGAAATATTGTTCTGTTTTTAAACGATGTGTCGGTTTGTTCGAACATACAGCCTTTGCTGTCATGTACCAGTTAAAGTAGGTCGAATTAAATTTTGTTTTTATTTTAAATTGGTGTAACGTTTGGGTAAACTGTCAGTTCTTGGAATAATTATATAATGAATTTGTATGAACAGCTCTACTAACCTTACCAATTTTTCTTCAATATGTACTTACGAATGCTGCTGTATTTATTTTTACTGAGAGATATTATTGACCAGATATAATTTTTATTTCTTAACTTTTTTTTGTTGTTACCTGTCATTTTTACGTTAGTCAGTTTTAGTATAGGTACTTATTCAGTTTCAAGGCAGCAAGATTTTGTCATCCGCCTATGCTCGCCGTGATTGTCAAGTAAATAGTCCTTTAAGTTATTAAGATTATTTCTAGCATAAGCTTAATGTATGTGATGTGGCTGTGCTTTTTTTAATAAATAAATAAATAAAAGAACAGACGACATTTATTTATTTATTTATATATACTTTATTGTACACCAGAAAATAAATAACAAAAAATACGATTATTAATACAAAACATACAATGGGCGACCATGGACATATTATATAGCTGACTTTATCTTTACTTTACGTTAATAATTTCATCGCCACTACTCTCAAAAACGGTGAAAGAAAAAATCGTGAGGAAACTGGCATGTCCTAGAACCAAAAATTCGAAGTCAAAATCAAAATCAAAAGTCATTTATTCAAACTAGGCTGAGAATCAGCACTTTTCGAACGTCAAAATTACATAAGACAGTCCCCCAAAAACGCCCGCCCTTCACCACTTCCTAGTGCTTTCGCTGGGGAGAAGAAGTGGCGCAACAAACTCCCCAGCAGCACAGCTGTCTGTTCAGTTATAAAATACTCGACTGTATACAAAACTAGACCTGCAAAGTATCTAATTAACATTACAGGACACAGAACATTCAATAAAATTATTTGCCATATGTTAGCTAGCCACGCCAATATACCAACAAATACCATAAAAATCTATACGTACTCAAGCTAAAATAAAAATACTAAATCAAAAGTAATAAAATAAAAATAAAAACTACCTAAATAAAAGCCTCCAGGTATAAAGGGCGTGACAACTTACATATTTATGCAATGCTGGGTTCTGTTCACATAGCTGTCACCTGAAGGCACAAATGATAGACCAGGACCATCAAAGTAAAAATTAATAAACAAGTTAGGTATTACTAATAACAACAATAAAACCATGGTCAGCAAGACGACCAGTCACCACAAGCAGCACCCGTTCACGAGCATAACGCAAAGATCAGCCATTACCCCCCTCGCCATATTTGAGGGAAGGAGGCAACCCGACCCCCGACGCTACCGCAAGCAGTGACATCTAAGGGAGCATGACGAACTTGCTGCCGGTTACTCAGGCAAGAATAAAATGATCAATCATAGAGGTCGCTAGCTAATCACTTATTGCAATCAACTCATTACAAAACATTGAAATGAATTGATTATGTCAATAATAAATTAAAATAAAATTAAACTGAATTTACTTATACAGTCAACAAAAAAAAAAAAGAAAAAACAATTACATGAACTCATATAACCTGTCAGTAAGCTAATTCTGGAGAAAGAACATAAACATTGTCAGGTCGACCAACTATTCTTATCGTTTAAGTAGTCGTTGATTGAATAGTAAGTTTGAACAAAGGTTGGATTTTACTTGAGCTTTAAACGTATTATAAGGCAGATCTAGCAAAGAGGAAGGTAGCTTGTTATAAAAAGTTATACCAAGCCCAACAAATGAGTTATGAACCTTATGAAGCCGGTGAAAGGGAGTTCGTAGTTTGTCCTTATTTCTAGTGTTAACATTGTGAATATCACTGTTTTTAGTGTACAAGTGTATATTTTGCCTAATATATAAGATGTTGGCAAAGATAAACTGTGATGCAACTGTGAGAATACCAATATCTTTAAAAAAATCTCTTAGAGAAACTCTGGCACCTAGCTGGTAAATTGCTCGAACAGCTCGTTTTTGCAGGACAAATATATTTTGTATATCAGCGGCTTTGCCCCACAGCAGAATACCATAGGACATAACGCTGTGAAAATAACTAAAATAGACTAAACGAGCTGTATCAACGTCAGTGTATTGTCTTACTTTCCTGACGGCGTAGGCAGCCGAACTGAGCCTTCCTGCTAGGCTGGATATATGTGGTCCCCACTGAAGTTTGGCATCAACTGTTATTCCCAGAAATACTGCCGAGCCCACAGTTTCAAGCACCTCTTCATCTAAGACGATGTTGGGTCCTAGATTTCTAACATTTGGTAAGGCGAACTTTACACATTTAGTTTTCTTGGCATTGAGAACTAGGTTATTTGACGTAAACCAATCCGTAACTATTGAGAGTGCACTGTTTACGTCGTCAAAATCTTGTCTATTCCTGTCTACTTTAAAAATAAAAGAGGTATCATCTGCAAACAGTACAACGTCACAGATGCCCTTTAAATGGAATGGTAAGTCATTGATATATACTAAGAACAAGAATGGACCCAGTATTGAGCCTTGCGGCACACCTAACAGAACTGGTAGCCCGGAAGATTTCACACCATTAACATCTACACATTGGAACCTATTATGTAAATAAGAATTTATTACGTTGAGAGCCTCGTTTTGGACACCGTAATGACGTAGTTTACGTAAAAGAGTGTCATGGTGCATGCAATCAAAGGCTCCAATAGCATTTTGCGAGTTCTCCCATGCATTAAATATGTGTTTCAACAAAGCAACACCCGCATCTGTAGTCGAACGACCTTTTGTAAAGCCATATTGTTCATTATGAAGGAGGCTATTTAAATTAAAATGTCTTAGCAACTGCTTGAGTATTAATTTTTCAAATATTTTACTAAATGCAGGTAAGATAGAAATAGGCCTGAAATTGCCAACGTCATTTTTATTACCTGATTTAAATAATGGTATGACTTTACTACTCTTCATGAGATCAGGAAAAGTTCCTAAATCCACACATTTATTAAAAGTAACAGCTAGATAGGGAGCTACGATGTCTATTATATTACTTAAAAGTTTAATGGAGATGCCCCAGTAATCACCGGTGTTTTTAGACTTAAGTGTGTTAAAGACATTAACTACATCACGCGGGGTTACATGTTCGAAGCTAAATAAGCGACTACATGTAGGTACACTACTATGCAAAAGGTTTTCAGCTTTAGACGGGGACGAATTTAAGGAGCAAGTCGTAGTTATAGGTATATTGGCAAAAAACTCATTAAATGCCTCAGCTACATCAGCTGCTTTATTAACTAATTTGTTGTCGACCATAATCTCAAGTTGTTTATCTTGTTTAACCGATTTACCAGTTTCATTTTTAATAATTTTCCAAGTGGTTTTTACTTTATTATTAGAATTTTTAATTGTATCACTTAAAAATTTTGATTTAGCAAAAGCACTAATCTTTTTGAATAATTTTGAATAATTTTTTACATACTCTAGGAAAGGAGTATCAAACCTATATTTTTTCAAACCATATAACTCGTATAATCTCGCTCTACTTTTATAAATACCTGGAGTAGCCCATTGGTTAAAGCCAACGGAGGAACCATTAATGTTAATGGTTTTGGTCTTGAAAATAGATTGGAACTCTTTTTGCACAACATCAAAAAGGGCACCATAAATTTCATTAGGATTCTCGTGTTCTACTATAGATGGTGTAATTCTATGAGCTATATTATTTTTAAACATTTTGCAACGACTAGCCGTATAAGGCCTGCATTCAAGTTTTTGCGACTTTTTATTTAATGGCATGGCGAAGCTAGCCAATAAACCACAGTGGTCGGACGTTAAGTCAGTTAACACTAAATTATTTTTGGCATCACAATCGCTAAATATATTATCAAGACAAGTTGAAGTTGAAGTTGAAGTTGAAAGTCATGTGACATCTACCAACCCGCAGTGGGGCCGCGTGGTGGACTACAGCAACTCCCTTTCGAAGAGAGGAGGCCTCTGTCCCAGCAGCTGTGGGAACATTATAGGCTTGATAATGCTTAGTTGACCTCGTAAATACTAACTACACTAAGGATGAAACTATCCGACTGTCACACAGACAAATAGACCTTGCGGTTTTAAGACGTCAAAGTGACGTTCGACCATAGGGTG
The DNA here is from genome assembly GCA_963669345.1 of Gortyna flavago. NCBI lineage: Eukaryota > Metazoa > Arthropoda > Insecta > Lepidoptera > Noctuidae > Gortyna > Gortyna flavago. The sequence continues at coordinate 2,981,101 of OY770141.1, forward strand.
GTAGGTAAATGAATTCGACTATACAAAAGTGGAATAAAGTGGCTCAAAACTCTAAGTATTTATTTCACCTTTTTCTTTTTGGCCCTTTTGGCATTATATTCTTTGTTTTCTGTGTTTTAACTACAAAAAACAGAAAACATTTTTTTTATTTATTAAGTGAAATAGACGATGATTTACATGTCAAGAAAACGAGCATAAAACTTCATGAAAAGACCTTTGGGCGTACTATAGCTATTATAAAACAACTGCTAGATGTATTAATTCAAAAATTAAGATATTTGTATTCTTGAATAAATGATCTATAACTTTACGGCAACAATTTGGCCATTTTCTTATTCCGGGAGTTATTTAATTACACCCAAAGATGCGTTAAAATATGGAAGTTTCGACGCTCATAACTTACAAACGATTTTTTGAAGTGAAAACTTGTTTAGGCGCGTTGGGTATTTTTTCAGATGGGAAAAAACCATTGAACTCGCGCCACTGTTACCGTAAGCGGCACCGCTTCGGATGTGTTCGGCTGTCCTCGGGATGTACTCGGTTTTAATGTGTATCCTATATGTCAGTGAGTGAGGGCAAAGTATTCTGTTTTTTATTATGTCTGTGCACGGCTACATAATGACGAGACAAGTAGATTAAATTTTAAAGTTTTGTTGTACAGACGCCAGCACATCAAGCTACTACAATCTGTCAAATTTCTTTAATAGATTTTCAACTTTATCGCTAAAGCATTAGGTTCAAAGTTGATTGGGAAAATTTGACAGTTTCGGGTAGCTTGATGTGCTGGCGTCTGTACACTGTCAAACAGTGGAGTAAACTCCATACGGAGTTAGTATTGAAGAACGGCTGACTAGTGTAACCTTAAGACTGTCTACTGACTAGATTCGCAAAACTGTAGCCTAGACAATAGTAAAAAAGATTTCTTTGTTTCTTAAACTACCTCATCTATATTACGTAGGTACTCGTACCTAGTTCAAGAGCCGTGAAACAAGATACAGAGGCTGTAAACTTAAAGTGGAACGTGGATCCGCATAACTCCTCGACTTTACTGGCGATTAACGAAAAATTAAACTGCTTGTATTTAGATTGTCGCCACCCCGCTTCTCATTTACAGAATACTAATTAAATAAGTTTAGGGGAGGCGCTCTCGAGCGCGAGACACAGAGCCATGAAGGGAGGGAAGAAGCGAAATGAAATTCTGTTGATGAGGAGGATTATTATGTGAGTTACACCGTTGTGCGTTCAGATGGGCTCGTTCAAAGGTCAACGCCAATAGAGACGCTATAAAAAACGTTTTAAAATCACTATCTAAATCTTTTCCACTGCTGAGAGATAGGCCGGGTTTCCTCACGATGTTTTCCGTCACAGTTTTGAGAGCAGTGGTGATGAAATAATTTGCACAAAGTAAAGTGCTTGTCAGGGTTCGAACCTACGACCTACAATCGAGTTGCGGCCGTACTTAACCACTAAGCCACCACTGCTTTGTCTCATGTCTTAAAGACGGACGTAAAACGTAATTAGTGTTTGTTATCTACAAAAATAAGTATTTCAAAAAAATAATTATTATACAAGTATATAATAAAAAAATATAAAGGCAGGAACTAATTGGGCATCAAAAAATTCGTCCACATCACTGACAATAAAAAATTAATAAATATTGTATTACACAAGTTAATTAGAATCGCTTACGCAATTACGCATTATCAGCAAACCAAGATGAGTTGTAACAATTTTAATGATGTATTTAATAAATTGTGAATTACAGAATTTCATTAAAAACATGCTTAAAAGAAATTGTGCGTCATTTTTGAAATGTTCGGGTTTATTGAAAATTAATACGTTTAAATTTTTCGTAAAATTAATAAAGTTACTGAAATGACGAAGAGATAAATATCTCGATATTAATTTCATTTACATTTTAATAACATAAAAGGTTATAATATAATATCAATTCTTCGTTGTCCGTCTGTCTCATCTGTCAAGACCTTTTTTCTCAGGAACGCGAAGAGTTATCAAGTCGAAATTAATATCGAATACTCAGGGCTGCAATCCCTTGAAGCAGTGACAAAATCAAACTTTTAAGTCAACGCAATCAAAAGATACGGGCGTTTATGTTCCAGAATCATAACCTATTGGGTACTTCCTGTTGACCTAGAACCATGAAATTTGGCATGAAGCAAGACTTGCCAAATTCATGCCAAATTTCATGGTTTTTTTGGATTTCATGGATTTTTTCCTTGTGTTACATGACAATGTAGCACAATGAAAAAATCCGAAAACCGTAAATTTTTTGTTACATACCCACAAATTTGTACGGAACCCTCGGTGCGCGAGTCCGACTCGCACTTGACCGGTATTTTTTCTGTTAACCTATATTGTCCCACTGCTGGGCAAAGGCCTCCCCTATATTCTTCCACCTTTCTTCATGCTGTGCCTTCTTCGTCGAATCGGTTAGGAACGAATTAGTCGGTCTACCTATGCTGTAAAAATTACACTGTGATGACTTAGATGAAATGAGCTAGAAATGGGCTGTCCTTAGGCCCGGACTCCACTGAAGCGCAGCTAGGCGGAACGGAACGGAGATGCGCAGGAATCGACCAATCACAATGGTTGAAATCCGCATCGCGTCACTCGTCTCGTCTGTGGTTGGACGACTCCTACACATCTCCGCTCCGCTTCAGTGGAGTCCGGGCCTTACACTCATTTTTATTTTTGGACATTTTTATTTTTGGACATTTTTATTTTTGGACAATTTTTATTTTTCGACATTTTTATATTTTGGACTTTATTATAGTAATCCACCTGAAGCTAAGAATTCACCAGATTCATACTAACACACAGCTGACAGCTAACTAATCACCACACTCCATTCACAGTTATTTTACTTTTAATCACTGTCAAAATCAAATTGATCTTTATCGTCTTTGTTATAAGGCTGCTATTGGGTTGCTGCTACTGACAATTCTGTCAAAATCACAGTGATCTTTATTGCAGTTTTAATAAGGTTATATATATAATAATATAATATAATAATAATAATAATATAGGTGCTTGAGCCGGCTGTCAACGTGTCAGCGCAACGACTATCGGATCAGGTGCGGGTCATCCAGCGTAACCATATGCTGGATAACGTCGTACTTGATCGACTACGCCTCGAATCACGGAATAGCCATGTTACGCCTGCTTCGTCATTGGTCGCGGTACAACTGCAAGATTTACCCAGGGTTTCACCGCGACCCGACCGTGTTGACGTAGAGGACGATGACGAGGCTATATCCGTGAGCTCCCAGTGCAATGCAAGATTGAGGAGCGCTTTGGAGGATGCCTTCCGTGAGTACCGCTCTATTCCGCCTGGACTTAGACCACGTTTACCTCGTTTGCCCATGCACAAGAAAAACAAGGCGCTGGTGTGTGCTCTAGACTCACAGCTGTCAAATTGTTTTAACAACAGCAAAGACCTTACCGATACCCATTCAATTTTGTACTGTGCAGCTGTAGCGGCATGTCGTGTGGCTCATGTCAAATTTTCCAACAGTGACAGAGCCCCACGACCAAAACCAGCTGTACCAGCTTGGCAGTGCAGGATTGAGTGTCGTATCGGTGAGGCTAGAGCACTCATCGGCAAGCTAATCTGCTTCAGGGAGGGCAATACTCGCCCTAGAGTGATGCGCTTTGTGAGGCGGGCGTTTTCGGGGACTGGTATTAGTCCTCGAGATTACTTGTCGCGCGTCACAGAGCGTATTGACTTCCTGAAGCAGAAGATCTATGCATGGGCAAACCGTATTCGCCGGTACAGGCGGAGAGTGGAGCGGTACACTCAGAATCGCACATTCCAGAGTGATGAAAGGTGGGTTTATAGAGCTTGGGAGCGACCGGACCAATGTGTGACTGACACACGCCTACCGGATGATGACGCCATGTGCTCATTCTGGCGAAACATCTGGTCGGTGCCTGTCAATCACACCGAGGGTGACTGGACTGGGAAGATTGAGCGAGCGTGCGATCTAATACCAGAAATGGGGGCACTTATCATCAGCCCCCAAGATGTTGCTCATGCAGTCCGTCCGTTGCCTAACTGGAAATCTCCAGGGCCGGATGGGCTGCACAACTTTTGGATAAAATGGTTCCAAGGGTCGCACGCCCGCTTGGCATCCCAGTTCCAGTCAGCCTTAGAGTCAGGGTCGTTGCCCCAGTTCCTAACGACAGGAATAACCCACCTGCTCCATAAATCAGGTAGTACCGCGGACCCCAAAAATTATAGACCGATCACTTGTCTTCCGACGATCTATAAAGTTCTGACATCCATTTTGAGAGCTAAAATTAACAAACATATAGACACCAACTCCATCATGTCTGTCTCTCAAAATGGATGTAAGAACGGGTCCCGGGGTACTAAGGAGTTGCTTCTCATTGATATGGCCATTAGCCAACAAGTTCGTTGTTCCCGAAAGGATCTGTCGACATGTTGGATAGATTATAAGAAGGCCTATGACTCGGTGCCACATACATGGCTCATGAGGGTGCTGGAGTTGTATAAAGTAGATACAACTCTGCGCACCTTCCTGATGTCGTGTATGGGGCAATGGAGTACGGTCCTTCGCTATCCAGGATGTCGAAATATCCAGAGGAATAGCGAACCGATAAGGATCGAGCGAGGCATATTCCAGGGCGACAGTTTGAGTCCACTTTGGTTCTGCTTAGCCTTGAATCCTCTAAGTACACTGCTGGAGGATTCAGGTCTAGGCTATCGGTTGAGGAGAGGTGGCCAGGTTATATCTCACCTTCTTTACATGGATGACCTGAAACTCTTTGCCCCCAACAATTTGCAACTGATGGAGTTACTGAAAATCACTGAAAGTTTCAGTAGCGCCATCAGAATGGAATTTGCTGTGGACAAATGTGCGGTCATGCATGTAAAGCGAGGTGAGATTGTGGAATCCGTGGGAACCCAACTCTCGGATTCCACAAACCTGAGAGCCCTCTCCGCATCCGAAACCTATAAATATTTGGGTATGTCGGAAGCGTTGGGCATCAATGTTACTGACATGAAGCAATTGTTGAAGGAGCGCTTTTTTGGCCGCCTGAAAAAAGTATTTAATAGTCTTCTTTCAGGCGGAAACAAGGTGCGCGCCTTCAACGGTTGGGTTATGCCGGTTTTGATGTACTCTTTTGGCATACTCAAATGGACTCAGACTGAACTCGACGCCCTGGATAGGAAGGTCCGTACACTGCTGACTGCAAATCGAATGCATCACCCACGGTCATCGGTAATGAGACTGTATATCCCGCGAAAGTGTGGAGGTCGAGGCTTTTTAAACGCTAAGACTCTCCACAATCGCGAGATATGCAGTCTCAGGGAATATTTCTTAGAAGCCGACGTGGGGATGCATCGGGATGTAGTCGCAGTGGACAAGGGCCTCACCCCGCTCTCCTTAGGTAAAGAGAACTGGCGCAAACCAGTAGTGCTTGACACTAATGATCGCATGGAGGTATGGCAAAGTAAGGAGCTTCACGGACGCTTTTTCCGGGCCCTACATGGACCCGATGTAGATTTATTAGCGTCCGTAGCCTGGCTACGTTTCGGTGACCTCTTTGGAGAAACCGAAGGTTTTGTCTGTGCAATTATGGACGAAGTTATGATGACGAACAATTACCGAAGATATATTGTGAAAGACGGCACGGTTGACATCTGTCGGGCATGCCACCGGCCGGGGGAATCAATTAGGCATATTATCTCCGGGTGTTCTCGTCTAGCTAACGGAGAGTACTTGCATAGACACAACCTTGCAGCCAGGATAATCCATCAGCAGCTTGCTTTGAAATACAACCTTGTGGAATCGGGGGTGCCGTACTACAGGTATGTGCCCGACCCAGTTCTCGAAAATGGTAATATCACATTGTACTGGGATCGATCCATCATCACTGACAGGACTATTGTTGCCAATAAGCCTGATATAGTGGTGGTGGATCGATCAGAGCGACGCGCAATGATTGTTGACATAACCGTCCCGCATGATGAGAACCTCGTGAAAGCCGAGAAAGATAAACAAATCAAGTATCTTGACTTGGCTCGCGAGGTTGTCGACATGTGGGATGTAGACTCAGCAATCATTGTGCCGATAGTCGTAACAGCCAATGGATTAATAGCCAAGAGCCTCGACCAACACCTAAGGAGGCTCTCGTTGGGCAGCTGGATCAAGTGCTTGATTCAGAGAGCGGTACTTCTGGACACGGCTCGCATTGTTAGGAGGTTCCTCTCTCTGGAGCCCTGACCGCCGGTAGCTTGGACCTTGTTCCCGATACCGGTGGGCTACTATTTTTTATATTTTTAAATGTTTTTATATCTTTATATCATAATATTTAAAAATATAATTTATATGTGTATATAGTGAAATAAAGAAATAATAATATAATATATATTCTCAGGAACTTAAATCCGTGGCATCCTAACTATTATTGGGGTCGGCTTCCAGTCCAACCGGATATAGTTGAATACCAACATTTGACATGGAGTGACTGCCTAGCTGTCCTCCACAACACTATTGGTAAGACTGGTTATCAGACTTTTGGGCTTCTGACTACACGTAACGACTGCCAGAGATCGACGAATATAAGCGGGGATCAAAGGTTTAACGCACTTTCCGAGGCACGAAGGGGTCTCAAAATGTAAAGGACAGTCACCCACAAACTGACCGCGACAAGCGTAGCTTAACCCGTGCCGCTGTTTTTATTAGTCCTATAAAATTACCACATCCATTTCTTCTTAAGTAGGTATAACCCACGCATTTACGGAAGGCATGAATTCCAAGCCAGAGATAACGACGAATTATCCCTTCACAAACTCAACGACTTAGTTTAAGTAATTAAATCTGCCAGTGTAAACATCTCGGTGCTAATGTATCTAGTACAAGTTTGCTATAATTAATTACGACTCTAATTTTAATTAAATAAGGTTGTTTATTGATTGGTAGAAAGTTGTATTACGTAAATGTGCAACGGTTCTGGGGAGCTTAAGGGTGGAGCCAGACTAGCGTAATTTTTTGAGTTGTGAGTCGCGTAATTTCGGTCGCGTAATTTCGGTCGCGTAATTTCAACAATACACACAACAACTCATTTTGCGTCGCCGTGTGAAAGAAACAGAATTTTTGTATGAAACCGAATGTAGCAGAAATGACGCGACTCACAACTCAAAAGATTACGCTCGTCTGGTTTCACACTTAATGTGTTTTTAAATTCGGTTATAAATATCAAATAAGACTTTGGAGTCTGGATTTCCGACCGGTTGACAGAAGTACGCATACATACACACATTGGAACACATGGAACACACATGGTACGTGAGATTTATACCTTCATACAATCAGGGATATAATTCTCTTTATTCATAAACGTTGCTTAAAGTTAAGCACCAGTGTTTTTAGCGACCATAAATTTTTGACGTTTGAACGTCACTTAACTTAAATCGTCGTTTCTATAGAAACCAATAAATGTTAAGCAAACTGATACCGATGATAATTTGCCGTTGTACAGCCATTTCATGCAACAGTCAAAAGAATGATAGTTGTGATTTGCAATATACGGACAATTTAAGTTTGTAGTCAATTTGCTTTACAATTAATTTACAAAACTGACAAAACGTTTGAAAGGCTTGTAGAAAAATTACTCTATTTGCATTTGATCAGGAATCCTTTGAAGGCGAGAAACACGGAACCGGTCGAAGTGAAGGTGCTTGGGGGAGGCCTATGTCCAGCAGTGGACGTCTTTCTACTGAAATGATGATGATGATGACTCCAGCGAATATAGAAGTATAGAACTTTCAAAATTTAAAATAACAGGCCCTTTGTAGACGTTTTTCTTGCCGTGAAAAACTACGGTTTATACGCCAGTGTCGTTCGTCAGTGTTGTATGGATTAAAAACTTGTTGACACTACACGTTTTTTCCACGGCATGGTTTGCCTTCGACCTGGAAATAACAAATACGTGGTTCGAAAAACGAAATGAGCATCTGATAAGTTTTAAAAGTGACCGCCACGCATACACAAATCGGCTACTTACTAGTAAGACGAAACAGCCTTAAAAGTGTCAAAAATTTTAAAGTGCTCAAATACCTAGTCTCACAATATAGACTGATGATAATGGAGGTAAAAGTCACTGTCTCGTCCAGTAGGAACATGGAACGACCCCCACCCAAAACCAGACTTCTTTTAAATAAAGGGGTAAACTGTCTAGTTTGGGGCTCACTGGCAAATAATAATATATTGTAAGGTAGCTATAGGTGGTATTTTAAGGTACTCAGAACACACACACACACACGCACACGAACGCACACGCACACGAACGCACACGCACACGCAAGAACGCACGCACGCACGCACGCACACACACACACATTTATTTCTCCGAGTTTTAAATGGATTGAATGAGTGTACATTTCTTATTCGTGAGGGTATTTTATTGTATTGTTGCTATACTTCGAAACTGCGAACCCAGGGTCGGACCTTCAGCGGGATTGTCCGAAAGGGTTACCGCTGCCCCGGAACATAAAGGGCTAAGGAAGGAACACGGATGGGTTTTAGTCAGTAAGAGTCTGACACTCCCTTCATTGGATGGGTCATTGGATGATTTCCCATCCTTAAAAAAAAAAAAAAAAAAAGGGTCGGACCTTCTCGTCCGTCGGAGCCGATACAAATGGGCCAACACTGCTCTTACTTACTTTCTCTAAATTATTTCATCAGCACTGCTCTTTAAACGGTGAACGAAACATATCGTGAGGAAACCGAGGCAGTCCTAGAACCAAAAATTTGAAAACATGTGACACCAACCCACACTGGGCCCACTCCCTCTCAGAGACGAAGCCGGCAATGGAAACGTTACATTCTTATGTCACTCAAAATCCTGCATCGCGCAAGCAAAGTTTTCCGTCCCGACATCAATTCGGGCAGTTGCTCACCAGACACAACACCCGACTGGTCAAAGGATCATCCCATTGCTGTGAACTTTATACCCTGTTCCTCGTACCTTTATAACTCATACGCTGGTTATGCTGTCCGAGTCCACAAACGATCACTGGAATGTGAAAATGCATCCGACATTTGTTCATTTTAAAAGCCGATGAAAACCGTACTCCTGATACTTTATAAGCCCCTTGTTTATTTTAAATTCCGCTATCATCACACAGGCAGATTACCAATATTAAATAATACAACAGCCTGTATCATTTACATGCTTATTAAGTATTAAATTCGCATGAAATAATTAAAATAGTGCATAATTATGAATTTTTCACTATATATGCGCCGCCGCACAATGGGCGACTGGTGGTTGCCCGAAGCAATTGTCGCATTTTCATGCAATTTGATACTATTCACACGGATAACATTTGGCCTTTAAGCGGCAGTGGGCAGGGCACATTGCTCTCAGAACAGATAGCCGATGGCGCCGAAAGGTTCTGGAGTGGCGACTGCGTACCCGAAAACGTAGCGTTGGAATCCCTCCCATAAGGCCTATACCTTGTGAAGGCCGAATGAATCCGCTGAATACGGGAAGCACAGAATCGGTCGAAGTGGTGGTGCTTTGGGGAAGGTCTATGTCCAGCAGTGGACGTCTTTCGGCTAAAATGATGATGATAATGATGACATTTGGCTTTCAAAATCAACTGTGTGGGCGATACAGACCACATCAAGGCGACGTCGCAACGTCAAAGCAACCACAACTTTTCGTCGACGCAACGACACTGTCACTGCTGGAGTTGATCTGCCTGCAAACACTAGGTAGCCATAACGAAACTACAACTCAACTGCAAGGTAAGCGTAAATGAACAACTGTAGTGCAAGTGCTGGAAAGACGTTATTGGACGATTTCTTAATTTTACAGTTACTTAGCAGCTTAAGTTATATTTAAATTACTTATTAGCTAAACGGCTAGATTGTAATGTAAATAAAGTTTCTCGAATTGTGCTACTTTATAAAGGGAAAAAAAATTGCAAGGAGCTGCAGCGACACTATTCACACGTAACCACTGCTTACCCACATTTTGTCGCTCCCATGTGGTGTGATTGTGGGACGTGTGAACGGGCCCTTATAGTGCCAATGATTATTTGCAGCTGCACTTAATTTACACTCACTGTACAAATGGAGATAGAATATTTAAAATGCTATATTTATTTCAGGGAAAATAATTTTGGTATGAATCGGCCACGTTTGATAAACCCGGAAGGTAATGTTCGCAATCACATTCGCTAGGAATTTGGGATTATTAATTTTATCAGTATAATACTAGCCTATATATGTCACACTGCAGAACAAAGGCCTCTTCTCTAGAGAAGGCCCGAGCATCACCACGCTTACTCAAGTGGGGTTAGCGATTTCAGACTTTTATCCTACTTACACTTTTGTGAAGATGTTTGGATGTTTGTTACACAATCACGCAAAAACTACTGAACGGAATTTGGTTCACAGATAGTTTATAACCAGAATTCATTTCATTCAATAACCAGAACACTTAGGATACTTTTTATCCCGATATTGCCACGCGATCGAAACTAAAGCGGGTAAAACCGCGGGGCGCTGCTTGATGTTTTCTTTCATCAATGTCAGTGATATTCAAGATAAACTCGAAAAGTAGGCACATTGGTACGTGCGTGGATGGTACGTACTTGCTGGTTAATACGAAACCCCTTGGTAAGACCGGTTGTCAGACTTTCGGGCTTCTGACGCCTGTAACGACTGTCAAAGATCCACGAATGACAGCCGGGACCAACGGCTTAACGTGCTTTCCGAGGCACGAAGAGGTCTTGGTATGTAAAGATGGTCACCCATCCACGGAACAACCGCGGAAAACGTAGCTTAACCTGATCGATCGACATTTATGTGTAGGTACATATTTATTTGAGGTCGACGCAACATGTCTTTTTCTTCCATACTTCTCTATTAGTCGTCATCTCGGTAGTCACCCCCTTTCTAACCATATCATCATTCACATAGTCCATCCATCGTTTCTTTGGTCTTCCCCTACTCTTATAGCCATCGAAATTCATTCAGAGGGTAAATTATTATTAAGCTTTGTATTTTTAATATGAAAAAGTACGGTTAACCAAACAATTAATTATTAAAATTTAATTCATTATTATTATTCGAATAAACTTCCGCCGTGGTTTGTATTTTCAAGGAAATTCGTTCCCTGTGAAATTGCCTAGGGTTGCTGTCTCAATTGGCGATGATCTGATGCGGATAAATACCTACCTATAATATGGAGATGAATTCAGCCTCATATTAACTATAAGTACTTAAGTCTTGTATGGATCAGAATGTTGGGCCACAAAATCGATGAATGAAAGGCAATTGCATGCAGCAGAGATGAGAATGCTAAGAGGGATGTGTGGTGTTACACGAATGTATAGAATAAAAAATGAGTACATACACACAGTACACAGAGGAAGTCTGAAAGTGGCACCGATAACTGAAAAGTTGTGTGGAAATCGGTTGTCATGGTATGGGCATGTGATACGGAGGAATGAGGATAATGTCGTGAGGAGAGTTTGGTGTATGAATGTCGATGGCTATAAGAGGTGGGGGAAGTCCAAAGAAACGATGGATGGACTGTGTGAACGATGATATGTTAGAAAGGGGGTGATTACCGAGATGACGACTAATAGAGGAGTATGGAAGAAAAAGACATGTTGCGCTGACCACAAATAAATTGGGATAAAGACAGGAGAATGATGATTATGGAGACAGGAAGACATAGCTCTGATTTTGTAAGACCCATCATCCACGACGCTACTCTAAAGGAAGGTAAAATCAACAACAGGACGCTGCTTATTGGATGTTTTTTACTCAAATACGCAAAACTGCTGAACGGATCCGGATAAGATTTTGGCACACAAATATTTACCTAATAATCTAGATTAACAAATAGGATACCTTTTTGTCTTGGTAGTACGTTAATGTGGGATAATTTCCGTCCAACATGTGGGCGAGGTCGCGGTAAAAAAGCTATTATTATAAGCGGTAACTACCTATTTATTACTATTAGGGTTTACACACAAAAAACGCAAAAATTCGCGCATAAAAGAAATCTCTAGCTCTCCAGCCGCTTACACTACAGCTAAACAAAGGTGAAATAACAAAAGTCCAGTCGTTTACACACATTTAGCGCGTGCAGCATCATAAGCTAATGTTTGCGCTCCGGCGTTGCTTGTACAGCACTTGTGAGCGCAGTGAGCGCAAGCCCGATCTAGCAGCAGGACAATATTGACTGGGCCCGCTCGGAAATAGCAAATTAAAAAATACGTGAAAGATTTTTTGTGCTGTAGTGGAATTAAGAGTAGGGTAAAGATAAATTAAATTGAAGCACGTACTGGGGCATAGACAAGCGGCAATCGCTTTCAAAGCGTTTCGTATTTCTACAACGACTTTCAACATGATGACATAAATAAGCTTTTCGTTAGCTTAGTTCGTTCCCTAATATGTTTCACTAAGTAAAGTGAGTTTCTACCAGCTAAATATGAACGTTAATTTAAAAAAAAAAAATAATTGAAATGACATTGTTTATTCTATAAAAAGGATATCGGATATTTTATAAAAATATAATAACAAAATTAGCTGGAGTCGTGACGATTTGTGAGGGGCTTGTGGCTAAGTAATAACAGCCGCACGGGTCGATCGATCAGGTTAAGCTACGCTTGCCGCGGTTGGTCCGTGGATGGGTGACTATTTCTACATACCAAGACTCCTCCGTGCCTCGGAAAGAACGTAAAGCCGTTAGTCCCGGCTGTCATTCGTGGATCTTTGACAGTCGTTACGGGTCGTCAGAAGCCCGAAAATCTGACAGCCAGTCTTACCAAAGGGTATCGTATTACCCAGTAACTGGGTTGTGGAGGTTTGAATTAAAGTTCAGACATAATCTTGGTCCGATCATGTGAGGAACATTAGTGTCTGAAATGGTCTTTTGAGAAAAGAACCACATAGATTGGACTGGACCTGTCCAGTCAGTGCACGCATTTGTCAGTAATCCTGCAGCTCAACTCAGAACAGTGACAAACAGGCCGAAAGATTCCTCAACGGTTTGTTTTGGGACGAAGTTTTTTGCCGCGGCCTGCGGGACTGGTATAAATCGTCACGTAAGAAAAAGCTTTAGGCGACTTACTTCGAGACAGTTTGCATGGTTTTCGAGAGCGCTGAAGTCAATAGTGAGGTTAAAATGAAAATCCAAGACGGCGGCAGCGAAAATTTTGAATCTTTCTTCATGACTGTCGTTCATGGTTTTTCTGTTTGTCCGGAATGGCGCAAAAACGGTTAAACTGATTTGGAAGAAATTTGAAACACAGATACTTTATAACACGGATTAACACATAAGGTTCTTTTAATCCCGGTGGGATATTTTCCGACAACCACGCGGACGAGGCTGCAGGACAGCTAGTTTAAAAATACAAGGACATGTACAGACGCCAGCACATCAACCTACCCGAAACTGTCAAATTGTCCCAATCAACTTTGAACCTTGTGCTTTAGCGATAAAGTTGAAAATCTATCAAAGAAATTTGACAGATTGTAGTAACTTGATGTGCTGGCGTCTGTACTTCTTGAATCTCTTTGCTAACGCAAACGAACAATAAAACGACTCTGAAATATGTATAGTGCCTGCTTTATTAACCAGAATCTAAAAAACTATCCCGAAAACGGTATAAAATGTTCATTCCCAACAAAGATTTTCACAGCTTCCAAACAGCATAAAAAACAAGCTGCTATAAATACTTAAGCCGGAAAAGCTCTAATAATAGAACAGCTTTCAGCAACTAACGGAGCACTTCGGTCAATAAATCGGGCGAGCAGTCGATTTTTCACCGGAAACTTGCGGACAGAAGAAATTATAAAGTTGCCGGCTACGTTCATTGTGTTATTTACGTTGTTGAGCAGACGAATTTTTCTTTTCATTGATTATGAAATGGATTAGCCTCTAACACTCTGGATTTGAAATTGATTTACATTCTGTAATTACTTTAACTCACACCCTGACTTATTACTATATTTACATTACAATAATAATGTAAGTCTTATAATGACGGTAAAATATAATTAAACTATATACAAGTGTTTAAAAAAAAAAATGGAAAAGAAAAAGGTAGGAGCTCATTGGGCATCAATAAATTCGTCCGCATCGCTGTCAACTTATCACTTGTTTTTTTTTATGAAAAACGTCTTCTTTTACAATGTGTGTAAATATGTGAGCACCATGTATCTATCACATAATCAATTTATATGTCATGGTTTCATTTTTAATTCTTTCACCAATTACCACTCCACCACCCACCACCACTCACCACCACTTATGAACCCCACTCACCCCCCCCCCTCTCTTTCCCTCCACTTATGTTAATTTTATTTTCACATCATTAGCATCAGCATCGTCTTTACATAATATCCTCACTATCTATCTAATATATAAAATTCTCTTGTCACAATGTTAGTTTCCATACTCCTCCGAAACGGCTTTGCCGATTTTCATATGCATATTCAGTAGGTCTGAGAATCGGCTACTATCTATTTTTCATACCCCTAAATTGAAACTTACGCGGGTGAAACCGCGGGGCGCAGCTAGTAATAATATTATAAATGCGAAAATAAGTTTGTTTGTTTCCTTTTCACGCCTAAAACACTGAACCGATCATCCTGAAATTTTGCATATATGTTGTCAGGTGTACAGAAACGGACATAGGGTACCTTTCATCCCGAATAAAAGTGATGTTCCTGAGAAAAACAACAATAACGTTTTTATGATAATAGATGGCGCCACGTGTCTTTTGTCTTGATCGCAGCGCGGGCAACAGCTAGTTATAAATATAATGAATAATAAATATAATTATTTAGTTAATGTACCTATGCAAAATGATGTAAACATTTTAAAAGAGTAACGGTGGAGTTTCTTGCCCATTCTTCCCTTTTGGAAGGGCCGACTAGAATCAATTCTGTTTCATTGTAATTTTTGACGTTCAAAAGTGCCTTTTATGTGCCTATTTGAAATAAATGCCTGACTTTTGACTTTTGTTACGCACGTGTGCTGGTTCTAATATCGAATGTACCTAGTAACTTCGTTTTTCCCTAAAAACAATTTAAAAAGTATATTCAAGCTATAGTTTTGCAGAGTAAGCAGACTTTATGACGCCAAGCTAAGTGCACGTGCACTTAACATAAGCTGCCTCGTTCCTAACTAGCCGAGTAACTTAGATACTTCACCGGTTTCAGGGTACCGTAGTTGTGTGCATTAATATGAACGGAACATTTGTGAAATTGCCCTTTTGTGTGTCAGTATGTCTTTCACGGATGATTTTCTCGAAAACAAAGTGGCTGTTTTTTTTGGCATAAAAGCAGCCTTAATAACTTAATTTTCTTTATTTCTGCAATGTCTTTTTTTCTTTCAATTTAATTTAGTATGCTTTACAATATATAAAGCTACACAAGTTTTAAAAGATTTTTTTGATTGTATTTTTACGACCTCACCGTCCTTAAGTTAATTGAGGAAAAGCATCAAATTGCGAAATTAAGAAATAATTGTTACTTGTTCTCGTTCGTTTGTTTCGTTTATAAATAAAGAGCTTTCAAAGACCATAAAATAAAATTATAATCAAGCGAATTCGTTTTGTTCCATTAAACAATTCACACAAATAACAAATGTAACATAAAACTTTTTCACAACTGTATTTCAATTATTCATTTTCTCGCTTTACAGCTATGAATTATGCAAGAACATAAACTACGCCGTAGCAACAATTGCTACGGTTCGTAGCTGACCCGAAAATTGCTACGACGGCGTAGCTGCCGTAGCATTGACGTCACAGCTAACATGTCCCTAGGTGGTTACTCAGATGTTTGCTGTTAGACAATAAGTTAGCTAATTGACAGAACTAGGTCCGTATAGATGAATTTGATGACATTTTTGGCTTGTGCTACGGGTAGCTTGTTCGATTTCCGGACGGAGAAAATATTTATATGACTTGTTTATACAGGATGATTGGTAATTAAGTGCATCCTTGAAAATGAGCCATACTAAAGCTAATTTTGCAACATTTTTGATCGCAATAAATTGAGGTACAAAATATAGGTTGTTTTGGAGATTGGTTGTTTTTTTGTTTAAAAATTTCTGCCTCTCGACCATAAACTGCTAATTTTAAAATCTGGTCCTCTTTGAACACAAAATATAAGTTATTTGTTTTTTTATGAAATACTAGCTGCACCCCGCGGTTTCACCCGCATAAGTGTCGATCCCGTCGGAATATCGGGATAAAAAGTAGCTTATATTTTAATCCATGGTGTCAACTACCTCCATACAAAATTTTATCAAAATTTGTCTAGCCGTTTGATCTTGAAGAAGTAACAAACATATAAACACACACACACTCACAAACTTTTGCCTTTAAAATATAAGTGTGTTAACAGGCTTCGGGATGCTTTAACTAGTCCATTCTTTTCCTCCCTGCTTTAAATTCACCGCCACTTGCACTCGCCCTTCGCTGTGAGTGCGACAAGGACAACGCACCGCTCCCGCCATCTGACGGCGTAAAGTAAAACAAATTAGTTCGAACTCAACTAAAAAAGAAAAAAAAAAAAAAAAGACCGGCCGGCAACCAAACCGCGCGCGCGGTGAAAAAACACCAAAATATCGTATATATACCAAAAAATCGTGAAATACGACTGCTAGTGATACAGTGTGGTGATCTCCTGGCTCCCAGCATCCCGTGAGTACCTGACCATTCTCAATTTACATCCTTTAGCCAGTTTCTGAGTAGGAAACGTCAAAAGCGTGATTGAACAGTGTCCGTAGGCATAGCCACACTATCAGCCAAATAGGTAGGTAGACCTATGTCTAACCCTATAAGGAAAACAGACATGACATAAAAGTTATAGCGTTTATTGTTGTATATATGTATTTAAAGTCTATTCAAACTTTCAAATTAATATTATTTTAAGTTAAACAAATATCAACTTTATTTTAAGAGGGAATAAGTTGATTTAAGAGTGACTAGGACTATTGAAAAAGTTATAAAAAAAATTGAAGTTGTAGCGTAAACTGAACTATAGTGCGTAGGATTTAAAGTTATTTTTCCATAAACTCATATTTGTTAACATTTTTGGCAAATAAATCGCGAATGCATAATTATTATGTATACAGGATGAAATTGAATACATGCGACAAATCGAAATGGGAGATTGTACTCATCATTATGAACAACTTTTACTATGGGACCAAACCTGAAATCGCGAAAAAAAAAAGCAGCTGTTCCCTACATTTTGACGAGTTATGCGAACATAAATGTAGGAAACAGCAGATTTTTTTTTTATTTTTCGCGATTTCAGGTTAAAAGTTGTTCATAATGATGAGTAGAATCACCTATTTCGATTTGTCGCATGTTTTCAATTTCATCCTGTATGTATTAGTATTTATTCTTATATTTCATGTCCATGTCTCTGTTCTCTGTTATTTGAAAATGTTTGTGTTTATGTTGTTGATGTGCCTTAATAATAAATAAATAAATAAATATTTTAGAATTATTTCCAAGCTGTGTTGCACCTGCCATGTTTTACATGCCACATATAAGTGACGATAGCAAACAAGTAATATCACACCCTAACATCACGCCTGTATGCCCCGAAGGGTGAGGCAGAGCTGAATCTATAGCACACCCACATTTCGTCAGTTATGTTTAAGTCCCATGTTATAGGGGCGAGCCTGTTGTCATCAACCCAGTACAAGGCAAGACTCCGAACTGCTACTGAGAACTTACAAATGGAAAAATCCAATAGCACTGCCCGACCCGGGAAGCGAACCCAGGGAATCTTTTTTTTTTTTTCATCTTTTATTTTAGGGACTTTTGTTCTTGTGAGAACATGTCAGCCCCGTTAAGTCACAGCTAATTATACAACATCACAAATAACATAATTTATATATCGGTAAATGACCTCACTGACGCGTAAACATCCTAAATAAAGTGGCGGCAGCAGATGACGTGGGATTTGCTAGAACTGATGTAAATGTACCAACATCCATTATATTTAATTCAAATTCACGCATCAGTAATTCGCTGTCTCTCTCATATTTTATACAGTATAAAAGTACGTGTTGTACATCATCCAACATCCCACATACCTCACAATTAATCAACCAGGGAATCATGCTCCGCTGTAACGCTTACTACCACTACACCAACGAGGCAAGTCATATCCTGGCACCATGCTCATAGTGATGGGGCAATAGAAATACATATTCTGTAAAAATGTGTCTACCTCTCACAGTTCATGAGATACAGCCCGCCGACAGACAGACGGACGGACAGCAGAGGCTTAGTATGAAAGGGTTCCGTTGGCACCCTTTTTTTTTTTTTTTTTAAGGATGGGAAATCATCCAATGACCCCTCCCGCTCTGGGTGGAGCGGAAGGGAGTGTCAGACTCTTACTGACTAAAACCCATCCGTGTTCCTTCCTTAGCCCTTTATGTTCCGGGGCAGCGGTAACCCTTTCGGACAATCCCGCTGCCCCGGCAGGCTTCGGCCCTGACGGGCCCCTCCGTGTCTGCTGACAGCTCTTTGAGGCGCGCGTGGAACACATACGCGACGTCCGGCACGGGCCTGGTCCTGATCGGACGGCGAGCTACCCATTACTCGCCGTCCGCAGGCCCACTCGCCGTCCGCAGGCCCTCCGTTGGCACCCTTTGGGTACGAAACTTTAAAAATGAGGATAGTTCTGTTTACACGATGCTAGAGTCACACAGCTTGCTAGCTTACTGTTCTGGCTTAAAAAAATTTGTCTCGTGTAATCTGGGCATAGAGTACATTGCACATAACCTTGCAAAGAGGTTCATGCACCAAACCACCGCATACTAAGATTTCCAAAGCACATTAAGTTAGAATTAAGTATGGTATAAATTACCGTAAATTATACTTAGTAACTTAGCATAATTTGTTGTACGCTCGGAATAATTTATGGAATAATTGAAATTATTTGGGTTTAGTCATCGTGTTAGTATTTAAACATGTGGTTTATAGCAGTGAGTATAACTATTACATATTCTTTCCATACAACGTAGCAATGCCGCCAGTCTCTTGGGTACATTACCAGTCGACAGCGATGCCAAGGAATATTTGAACGCCATTTTTTATTTTGATAATAGTTTTAGATTAAATTTATTATTCTAATAGTTTGTTAGTTTATTTAGTACTAGCTGCGCCCCGCGATTTCACCCGCATAAGTTTCGATCCCGTGGGAATATCGGGATAAAAAGTAGCCTTTATGTTAATCCAGGGTGTCAGCTACCTCCACACCAAATTTTATCAAAATTGTTCCAGCCGTTTGAGCGTGAAGAAGTAAAAAACATATAAACACACACACACACACACACTCACAAACTTTCGCCTTTATAGTATAATATACCTAGTGTGATTAGAAGTTTGTTCTTACATATTAGGTCCCTTCGGCCGAGTGGTAACGGTCCCGGCTTACGAGTTGTATAGGTCGTGGGTTCGAATCCAGGCAAGCGGTTTACTTTGTGTAAATGACTTCATCACCACTGCTGTCTAAACGTGAAGGAAAATATCGTGAGGAAACCGGCATGTCCTAGAACCAAACATTCGAACGCATGTGACATCTATCAACCCGCACTGGACCCGCCTGGTGGATTACGGCCTACTCCCTCTCAAAATGAGAAGAGGCCTGTGTTCCAGCAGTGGGAACATCATAATCGTATCTCATGCGAATTGTTACTATATGTAATCCACAAGCCCAATGTCCCCACTGTTGGGATACAGGCCTTCTCTCTGTGAGGTCACGCGCTGTCTACAACCACCCGCGTCGATGCGGTGTCAGTGTCTTGCACTATTCGTGTTTTGTATAAAAACAGAAGTACGAACTTACGGTAAACATTAAAAAACCGGTCAAGTGCGAGTCGGACTCTCGCACCGAGGGCTCCGTACAAATTTGTAGGTAAGTAAACAGTTTTAAAATGTTTTTTTTGTAATGTTAATACAAATTTTTGGGTTTGGATTTTTCCTTTATTTGTGCTACTTGACATTGCTTCTTGCCAAATTTCAAGATTCTAGGTTAACGGGAAGAACATACCCTATGGGTTTTGATTCCGTAACATACACGCCCGTATCTTTTGATTGCGTTGGCTTAGAAGTTTGATTTTTTCACTGCTTCAAGGGATTGTAACCCTTAGTATTTGATATTAATTTCCAATTGATACCTCCACGCATTCCTGAGAAAATGCGTCTTGACAGATGAGTTTTCCTTGTGAGGTACGGAACCCTAAAAACGCAGCCCTGTGCAACGGAGCCTGGCGTGTGAATCGTGATAGTGATCCGCCAAGATTCAATACCCTGGGCAAAGATTCAATTCTGTTGTCAAAAGTGGTAAATCATTTACGAGGGTGACTACAATATCTACGAGTATTTCACCGGCTAACGGTATGTTTATTTAAATTCTGCCCCTATTTATCTAACAACAGCTTACAAAAACAAATAAAGTGTTATTTAGAAATCCGAATTTTACGACTGTGTCCGTTATTTTAGATTGGAATAGCCAAAATTATGATCCATATAACATGACAGGATTCATTGAGAATAATAGTCATGTGTACTTAACTTTGTATGATAATAGCAATATATTTTATTTTATTACGGATAAAGATATGAGGAATTTCAAATATGTATAGAAAACTTATTTTGCTCATAACTCGTCTTTAAATCAGTGTCCATTCAAAATATAAATTTGGGAACCTAGATATTCTGTAATCCAATCGGAATAAATACACACCACCTTAAGAATATGTTTGATTTACAAATTATTTTTTAACTACGCATGCTCCGCCGGCCCCTAAAGACTTACTGACTTTATACAGTACTAGCTTGCGCCCGCGGCTTCGCCCGCGAAGTATGTCGATAAAAACTATCCTATGTCCTTCCCGTAATCTATCTCTCTGCCAAATTTTATCGAAATCCGTTCAGCGGTATAGGCGTGAAACGGTAACATACATACAGACAGACAGACCGAGTTACTTTCGAATTTATAATATTAGTATGGATGAAGAAATGTTTGTAAAACATTAAAAGACAAAACAGTAACTTTTATTGAACATACTATATAATGAAAAAAAAAAAAAAAACGATATCACCACACGAATAAAAAAGTTACTTTTGTGACCTTTTAGCTACTTAATACATTTTGCCTCAAGCTTTAACTGTTTTCGGATCAGTAAAAAATACTGTTTTGTACGTTAGGCTCATATGGAACTGTTTAAAGCAGTTCAGATCAATGTTTTTTCATTTGTATTTACTGCTTATTTCTTTCAGTGCGTGGTGTCCGAGACACAGGGGTATCACACCGTTAACTTTCAAACTCCGAGCTGTTACAAAGAAATTCCTAATGAAAAACCTAGTAAAACTAAGATAACTGACGTGTTAGTTAATGTGTGCGAAGGCATTAAGCCTCACAAATTAATGTGTTTTTAGGTTGTTCAACTGTCTAGGTAATAAAAAGGGGGACTGAAAGGTCGTTGACATCAATCATACCTGAAAAAACACAGACTGTACTTTCCAATATATGACATTTATATTTATGGTGATTAAGGTTCATATTTACATATTCTGAGGGGCCCGTGGCTAAATAATAACAGCCGCGCAGGTCGATCGATCTGGTTAAGCTACGCTTGCCGCGGTTGGTCTGTGGATGGGTGACCATCTTTTCATACCGAGACCCCTCCGTGCCTCGGACAGCACGTTAAGCCGTTGGTCCCGGCTGTCATTCGCGGATCTTTGACAGTCGTTACGGGTCGTCAGAAGCCCGAAAGTCTGCCAACCAGTCTTACCAAGAGTTATCGTATTACACAGTAACTGGGTTGTAGAGGTCAGATAGATGGCAGTCGCTCCATGTAAAATACTGGTATTCAGCTGCATCCAGTTAGACTGGAAGCCGACCCCAACATAGTTGGGAAAGGGCTAGGCAGATTATGATGATGATTTGCATATTCTGTAAAAGATTTTTTTTTATTCTTGCAACACAAATATCAATACACACAGCTAAAACAAAACATTAATTTGAATAAGTGTAAAGGTCGGTTTACGCTCTACTAAATTATTTTTTTGTAACTGGAGCATTCTTTCGTAGGTTCATCCAGCAT
Source organism: Gortyna flavago (assembly GCA_963669345.1). Taxonomy (NCBI): domain Eukaryota; kingdom Metazoa; phylum Arthropoda; class Insecta; order Lepidoptera; family Noctuidae; genus Gortyna; species Gortyna flavago. The sequence goes on from OY770141.1 coordinate 3,003,265, forward strand.
AATTGCGTTTCACTCATTCGATATCAATCATTTTGAAGGGTATTACTAATCCAAATAGACAAATTATTAAAACGAACGTATGAAGCAATCGTTCAGTCGCAGAATGTACCTTTCGCAAAATGTAGGTACCATTCTCAAAACGTATCTACCATTTTCAAAATGAAAAATTTGTGTACTCAACAACATCTTCCTGCAATAACCTTATTGTTAATTATATTTTCGAGCCGTTTGGGGTTGAAACCCTCGGGCCGTGGGGTCTGAGTGCTCATGGTATTTTTGGGGAAATTTCGAAACCGCTTGTTGACACTTCTCGTGACCCAAGGGCTGGCTTTTAACTTTTACAACAATGCCGCCAGTCGCTTAGGTACCTACATTACCACAGCGTTTTAGTTAGGATATAATTTTAGTATTTTTGTTAATTAATTATGTATTAATTTTTATTTACTTACTTATAACTTTAATTCTGAATAAAAATTATATTATATTAATGTTGTCGAACTGTCAAAATTAAATCCATTCCTACTGTTACTATGTTACGCAGTTACCCGACAGAACAGAACGATACAGTGAAGCATGCCAAAACTACACCTCCGCTCTGTGCATAGACGCTCACACGCACACATTTACAACCATATGCGTCATGTTATTATTATTTTTTTATTGTTGTTTTGTTAAGTACTATTTGCTGTAGGTACTCTGGACGCTCTTAACACGTACGTCTTTTTTATTTTATTACATCGTTCTCACATATAATTATAAATTCAACATTAATGATGTAACTAATATTTTTGTAAAAATATAATTTAAAAGAGTGTCCATGGAGTTTCTTGCCCGTTCTTCTCCATAGGTACCTACGCTTTGGAATGGGCAACTAGCTTCATATTTTCTGACTGACCGACTTCTTGACAATTCAAAAGTGCCTGTAAATGGTTTAATTGAAATAAATGCTTTGAGTTTGAGTATGAGTTTGAGATTTACAATCAAACTACAACTCACTAAGTGCACACGTGTTTACGAAACTGGCTTTACTTTACTGTTGACAGCCCTCTGTCTTGGTTTTTTATTTGATTTGAGCCCGGCAGATGTATGGATAGAAGATAGATAGAATACTCTTTATTATATACACCATATACCTAAATTACAGACATAAATAAAGAAACTGTACAAAGGGTGACACAATGGGCGGTCTTATCGCTAAGAGCGATCTTTTAAAGACAACCTTTGGATGGATTTAAAAGGGGAAGGAGAGACAAATACTGTAAGTAGTCTGTGGTGTACCATTTACATAATAGACAATATATACATACATAAAGTAAAAACGTAAGCAAAGCGAAAGGAATACAAAAGGATCGTAACAAGTGGCGTTCTGTAGTTTCTGTTTACCACCATGGGGAGAGGTGAGTTTATGTATGTATGTGAATCGACAGCTGTTCTACAACTCCTTGAGCCATTCTAGTGGTTCTAGCATTCAAACCGTACAAAACCCGCTATTTGTAGCCAACATCCTACTAATATTCTAAATGCAAAAGTTTGTGAGGAGGGATCGATGTTTGTTACTCTTTCACGCATGTGAATCGACAGCTGTTCTACAACTCCTTGAGCCATTCTAGTGGTTCTAGCATTCAAACCGTACAAAACCCGCTATTTGTAGCCAACATCCTACTAATATTCTAAATGCAAAAGTTTGTGAGGAGGGATGGATGTTTGTTACTCTTTCACGCAAAGACTACTGAAGGGTTTTTGATGAAACTATACAGTAATATAGCTTATACATCAGAATAACACATAGGATACTTTTAATCTCGATCCACGGGATCGACACTTATGCGGGTGAAACCGCGGGGCGCTGCTAGTATATTATAATAAATTATTAATAATTTACTAATTAATTAAATATTGAATATTACTAACCCTTAGTTGATAAGTTATTTTTGTACTAACCATTGGTCCTATGTTGTCAAGATAAATAAATAAATAATAATAATAATTATTATATCCTCTTTTCGGTGATAAACTATGTAGGTACATGAATAATATTTTGCATATGAATTTAGTAACTTTTCCTGTAATTCTTCACAATTTTGAAATAGTCACACTGTTACCTATATTATAATATATTATATTATTAACTTTTTAATATTATATGGTAGGTACATAACGATAGCAGCTTTATATTAAACTCTCGTTTCTCAGCGGCTTCGCCAGAGTAAGTTCAAAAATTATACTACGGGAAAATACAAGAGCCTTGAAAAGTATCCCATGTCCCAACCCAAATCATGTCTATCTGTGTACCAAATTTCATCGAAATCTGTTCAGCCGTTGAGGCTTGAAAAGATAGCAAACAGACTAAGTTACTTACGCATTTATAATATTCAAGGTCATTCAGCGTGCTATGGAACGAGCTATGCTGGAGTCTCTCTGAGGGATAGAATCCGGTATGAGGTGATCCGGCAGAGAACCAAAGTTGTCGACATAGCTCACAGAATAGGCAAGCTGAAGTGGCAAGGGGCCGGCCATATTAGCCGTAGAAATTATGACTTTTGGGGTAGACGTGTTCTTGAGTGAAGACCGCGAAATCAGAATACTTAAGGTAGGACGCCCTCAGGCTAGGTGGAACGATGATTTTGGCAGGGCAGCTGGATGAGTCTGCAATTGAAGAGGTCTAATTATGATGAATGTTATTCTTATGCATTCCCTTGATTCATAAGCTTTCAGTAGTTAACTATAGTCAACCTCGTAATTCCTTTATCAGCCTAAAATTGAATGCAATTTGCACTTCATAAAAAAACCAGCAGCCTAATTTTATTATACACTTTAAATCTCAATCAGAGGGTATGAAGGATATTCCTAATCCATTGCTTCTTAAAATTGAAAAACTCGTCTGCTCAACAACGTAAATAACGCAATGAACGTGGCTGAACTGTCAAAATTAAAAGCCTTACGATCAATTACCATTTTATATGTGTTACCAACGTAATTACGCCACAGATCTATTTGTCTATGTGACAGTTAGATGGTGGACTTTGGATTACACGTCATTCTTTCCATCCAAGAGACCCATCCAGATGAAGCCCAAAGCCGGCCACACATCGGACTTACGCTTATCACCAAAGTCTGTCACTTAAAGAACGGTGACGCAGTGTTTGCTGCTCCTGACGTACTCGTAAGCATAGGTACTATCCATCAAGTGCTCAAACGAAAACGGAATAGAATTCATCGCTGCTAATATTGGTACCTGTCCATACTTTGGAATGGAGCGTAAATGTATTGCTGTTCCACAAACGATGGGACAGTTAATATCGTGTCCTGTCAGCTGCACGTTACAGGAACTGATGACCGAATGGGCAGACTCCATGTAGATTGCCATCGACACGCTAAGAGGTCAGTTTCAACCTTTGTGGGAATTGTTGTCAAAGTTGATAATAGTTATTTATGCAACTGTTGTATAATAAGGGGTATTAAAACACGAATGTGGGTTTTAATAGTACCTACCACATGAGTGTTTTAATACCTAATTATGTACAGTTGCATACAAGACTTTATCTACACCCATGATATGAATCCTCTTTAAAAGGTTCTGAAACAGTTTTTTTGCAATACTAATACCTAAGAATAATGGCGGCCGGAGGGATACGACGTGATTCGAATAACCTATAAGTTATTTTTAGGGTTCCGTACCCAAAGGGTAAAACGGGACCCTATTACTAAGACTCCGCTCTTCGTCCGTCCGTCCGTCTGTCGACAGGCTGTATCTTATGAACCTTGATAGCTAGACAGTTGAAATTTTCACAGAATGTGTATTTCTGTTGCCGCTATAACAACAAATACTAAAAACAGAATAAAATAAATATTCCCATACAACAAACGTGATTTTTTTGCCGTTTTTTTATTTGTAGTGTTAAATATTGTACGTATGTGGTGGTACGACGTGGTACGACGACTCTGCATACTTATCTCTTTTGCTGAATGTACAAAGCTATTATGTGCCTACCTAATTTTGGAACTCTACATTGAGTTAACGAAAATGGCTATCAACTTTAACATAATTTATTTTTTCACTGCTGCTCTCAAAACGCTGAAGGAAAACATAGTAAAGAAACCGGTATGTCCTAGAACCAAAAATTTTAAGACATGAGACATCTACCAACCCGCACTGAGCCCGCGTGGTGGATTACGGCCCACTCTCTCCCACAGAAAGGAGGTCTGTGTAGCGATAACACTGCTATAGGTACTTTCGCTGTAAGTGCTCTGTCTGAGGCAACCCTGGCTTTCTGGTAGAAAACAAGGAGACAAGTCTGTGACTAAAGACTTAGCCTTTCTAGAAATAAAGCGTTTCCTAATCTTTTATTGTTTACTAGTATCCGCCCGCTGCTTCGCCCGCGAGGTATGTCGATAAAAACTATCCTATGTCTTTCCCCGGGATGCAATCTATCTCTCTGCCAAATTTTATCGAAATCCGTTCAGTGGTTCAGGCGTGAAAAGGTAACATACAGATGGATATCTGAAGAAAGGAATAAAGGAAACATTTATTATTCTGACTTGCACAATCGTAACTTGCGGATAAATTAAATTGCACATTAAGCGGGCACGCTGTCGAGTTTATTTTTGCTTGAGCAAAATGTTTTGTTGTTTTATTAGCGGGTGCTAGCTAAAAATCCTAACTGATATTATAAATGCGAAAATAAGTAAAAAACCGATCAAGAGCGAGTCGGACTCGCGCACCGAGGGTTCCGTATCATCATGTTTTTAATTTTTCATCGGCGATGCCTATAATCGTCAGAGAATTTTAACACTGCACCGCGATGTATAATATTGCAGTTTCATGTCAGCGCCATCTCTTGGCCGATAGTGGAACTAATGTAACTTTTGTTGATACTTGAACTTGAACTTCTATCACATAGAATAATTTCAGATTTTTCACTTTGCAAACTTCGGAGATAAGGGGGGACGGTATTTTTTTTTTTTAATTTTCATCAAATGTCGTTAAAAATAAAAAATGTTTGAGAATGCGCAATGCACATGCCCTATAGCCCCACTTCGAATCACATTTAGACGATTTTATAGGCCACTAGCTGCGCCCCGCGGTTTCACCCGCGTAAGTTTCGATTTAGGGGTATGAAAAATAGATGTTGGCCGATTCTCATAGATACCGGATAAGCACAAAAAATTTCATCAAAATCGGTCAAGCCGTTTCGGAGGAGTATGGCAACGAAAACTGTGACACGAGAATTTTATATATTAGATTAAAAATATAGAACTTTACTCCTTATCAGTTATCGCCCATTGCTAACTGAATAGCAACAAGGTTATTTTGGCGCGTGATCAAAATCGGAACTAATGCCGCCATCTTGATTTCATTCATCATCACATTTACATTTCGCAAAAAAATAATTTGTGCGCCACAAAAGATCATTGCAGCAGTGTATCATGTAGGTAGGTACACACGGCTACACATCAAGCTATACATTTCCAGTTTTAGCTGACCTCGCATTTTATAGGTTTTTCGTACAATCAGTCAGCTTATACTGTACCTATGTACTGGCTGTGTGATAATTATTGTTGCGTACAATAAACAAGGAAGTGCAATATCGTCCAGGGAATGCGTTCCTGATACCTGCAGTTAGAGAGACAATTCTAACTAAAAAAAACAAATTCGCCAAACACGTATTCGTTTTTACGAAACTGACAAATATCCAGTAATGTCTATTCAAATTTACGTTTCCAATTGACGTTATTTCAAGTTAAGGAAATATCAACTTTATTTCAGCCGAATTAAAGTTGATTTCAGAGTAACTAGCATTATTTAAAAAGTCTAATGTTGAAGTTGTAGCGTAAATTGAACATTATTGTGTAGAAATTATAGTTATTTTTCCAATAACTCATATTTGTTATATGTTTGGCAAGTCAATCGCGAACGCAGATTAGGTATGGCGGCAAGACTGACGGAGTCGAGTTCACGGTCGTGATATTATCTTAGGGACGAACGGAATCACGGGAATGCCGGTCAGTGGGTCGTCTTAGCCGCCTCAGAAACTATGCATAAGCTACGTGCCTTAGAAGCAGAGCGCTTGCGTGAACTATAAAGCAGATTGTGTTTTAGATTTGTTTCTAATCGTCATTGATGACATAAAAGAAATCGGTTCCTTGTGTGTCCATGGAAAATATTTGGTGTAAATATTTGTGTTTTTTTTTTTCGACGTGTACCTAATATATGACACCATTCGTGGAGTAGGTAAGGTTTGTTCAACCTGACCTCGGTCACTCACATTATATTATGCCTAAAGATTTGTTTACTTTTGGTCTCGTTTTTTGTTTGTGTCATTTTTATTTGTTGAATGGGTATTAGACTTTTGGCTACTTATTTGGTTTAGTGTGTGTATGAATTTTATGTTTGTGTTTTGTGCAGAATTAACAATTTTGCTTTCTTTTTTTAAATTCTTAACCAAAGTAGGTAAGTATGCATAATAGCAGGAATAGGAAAAAATTGTTTATTTTTTGTACTTAATAAATGCTTTTTTAATGTTTTGTTGCCTGATGGCAAATATTCGCCATTGACAAACAATGAAAATTTTAATATTTTTTTAAAACTTTGTGATTATTGTGATATATTATTATTTCTATAGGTACCTACAGACAGACGCCATACATGAAGCTACTACAATCTGTTTTTGTTTAATAAATTGTCAATTTTATCGCTAAAACATAAGGTTCAAAGTTGATTGGGAAATTTTTACAGTTTCCGATAGCTTGATGTGCTGGCGTTTGTACTTCTTATTGTGTTAAACTATATCATTTAACAATGTTGTTTACAGTTTAAGTTTGAATGTTTTGCCTATGTTTATTTTATTAATAATTGCATCCACTTTTAGTGCCATAATTTGATTTTTTTGAATTAAATATCAAAACTCTTTATATTCCCACACTCTTGTTAAAAATCCATAATCCGTAAGTTGTAGTAATAAATTGGCAACACTGAACCAGCTGTTTGCCATAATTCCCCGAAACGTCAAACTAAATTTATTTACACATAGAGCGACACGGATATAAATTAACGTGGCAAAATTGAGAATAAATTGAAATGTACTGGATTTGACTGCTTTTTGAGGATTTCCTTGACAAGCAGCGCACCATTCACATATACTTTGGATCTATGTCGCACTGTGTTAAGAAATGTCAAACGACTCGAGTTTCAGACCCTTCAGTAAACGCTAATCTGTATGTAGAATCTGTGCATAAAAAAAAAATACAGTAAATTAAATTAAGTGCAAACTGCAAACAAGTGTATTATACAAATGAGTGAATAGTCGACAGAAGTTTTTCGCAAACAAGTGACAACATTAAACAGGTACCATAGCATTAATTAATTTGTTTTGACCTTGACTTCTTTTAATACCCTGGCCTGATAAAATTTTCTTTTTTCTTAAACAGTATGGTATGTAAGTTTTCTAAGTAATACTCTAATTAATAATAGGTATCTTACGTGAACATAACGTTCACGTAAGATACCTATTATTAACAGCTGTTTAATAACAAATCACGTAAAAATTACGATAAACCATTATAATAAAGGTACTTACCTACCTAGCCATAAATAATTCTTTAATTATTATTTATGTACACATATTGAAACTGATACAGATACGAAATAAATAAGTATTGGGTACAAAGGGTACAAACCTACCTACTGCTTATTTCTTCCAGCAGACCTGCGAAATGAAAAAAGGAAAAGTAAATAATAATCTTCATTGACCATGTTTATTTATTTCAACATTATAATAATGCAGGCACTGGTTAATAGAATGCCGCCCCTAAGGCTACCCACTGACCCACAATCTTAAATAAAGAAAGGTGCCTGAGGTAAGAGGGTCCTGACTCCTGAGTTACAAATCACCCGGGTCTCTTAGAACATAGATTTACTTATGATTTAAATACTAAAAGTTTAAATTTTTTATTAAGTATAAGCAGATTCTACAAAATTAATATGTTGACTGCCAGACAACAGACACAATAGAAAATCTATTTTTCGTGGTCACCGGTGACCTACACGACAGTGAACCTGTTAAGAGAAAGATTAAAAAAATAAAATTTATTTTTTATAGGCACTCACTAACCATCATTGACAACTTGCTTTGAATCTATTTTAAAATATTTCGGTGGCCCTAGCCATTGATACAAAAAAATCAGTGTAAAAAAGCAATCAAACGGTTTTTAAATACTTAGTATTTTTTATCAAGATTGTCTTAAATGTTAGCAAATTCATTAAAAAATAATAATAATGCATCAATAACATGGTACTTACCTACTTATTCAGTAATATTAGAAGAGTGTGAGTGGAGTTTCTTGCCCATTCTTCTCTAGACTTTGGAATGGGCAACTAGCTTCGTCTTCCTGACTGACCGAACTCGCATAATCAGCCTATAATGTTCCCACTGCTGGGACACAGGCCTTCTCTTTGTGAGAGGGAGTGGACTGTAATCCACCATGCAGGCCAGTGCGGGTTGGTAAATGTCACATGTTTTTGAATTCTTGATTTGTGAATTTGCCAGTTTCCTCATAATGTTTTCTGCCCCCGTTTTGAGAGCAGTGGTGATGAAATTATTTACACAACTGGGCCACCACTGCTCATAACCCTTACAACATCAGAAACATAGTAAGATTACACAGTAAGATAACCACTTTTTAAAGCAAAATTAAATGTTTTAATTGTTGGTACGAGTAGTTCTGTTTCTGCTAGAGTTGGTAATAATGGCAACGAAATAAATAAAAATAATATCAATAATTGCCATCTCACTGCCCGGCAAAGCAAAGATTACTTTTATTATTTTATTAATTATAGTATTATTAAAAATAGCACGCAAATTAGGTACAAAGGTGGACTTATCGCCTCGCCTTAGAAAAAAATATTAAAATATTAAAAAAATATTTTGCTTCCATTACAAAAATTATGAAAGTCATATTTTTACTGTCTAACTCTACACTTACCTTTCATTAAATAATTCAATAATATTAATATTGAATTTTTATAAGTTTTTATTATGTTCTAACTGAATTTTAACTGTTTTACTGTGATAATGGATTATATCTTGACACTTTGCAGGCAAGCAAAAAGCAGGGTTAGTCTACGCCAAACTGGTACAGTCAACCGCAAGTTATTGTAACATTTGCACGACAAAAACCGCTATCACTGCTACAATATTAGGTCTCTGTCAATGTCAAATTGTTACCATAGGTGTGAAGTTGATGGTACCGATTAAAATTTTACTATCCTTTCTAATTTAATTTTTATCCCGAGCCCTAAGATACAGACTCAGATGTCTAATTTGGGGCTCACTGTCAAATTATAAAATATGTTATTCTAAGCTAGCTGTATAGGGAAGTATTTAAAGCTACTCATGTCGTCTCAACTTGCTGCTAAACTGTGAACCTGCTCACTGTATTACCTGCGCCATAAAATATTTTCTATTTCTATAATGGATAAATATTGGCTGTATAAAAATTCTATTTTTATTTAGAAAATAATTATGTTGTCAATATTTTATTTCAATTTTGAAATACATAGTTAGGATGTATAGTAGAAGCCATTCGTAATTTCGCGTTTTGTGTGATCCTATTTTTTTTAATAAATTTTATAAATAAATCCTTATCCGTTGCGTTAATAATTTCTCAATACATCTCAATACCATCAATCAATCGTTTTGTTACATTCTCCGTACTAACAAGCCGTTATTAATATTCGGATACATACACAAATTATTAATCTCCTCGTAAAGTTGTCTAATATTTTTGAAAATATCTGATTCTGATGATGTAATCTTGGTATCCTGCTTTGAATTCAAAAGCAAAAACAGTATCAATTACATTAGGTACCTATTGTACAGAGGCCAACATATCAAGTTACCCCAATCTGTCAAATTTTTTCGATAGATTTTCAACTTTATTACAAAGGAATAAGGTTCATATTCAATTGGGAAAATTTGACAGATTGGGGTAGCTTGATGTGCTGGCCTCTGTACTACTAATTAAAAACAAAAGTGTAAAATTACATGCACTGGCGAAAGAATGTCATTACGTTTTCATATTTGCAGCACAGTATCAAATTACATGAGTGTTTGTGCACGGTAGAACATAATAACATTAATTGTACAGACGCCAGCACATCAAGCTACTACAGTCTGTCAAATTTCTTAAATAGATTTTGAACTTTATCGCTACAACGTAAGGTTCAAAGTTGACCGGAAAAAATTTACAGTTTCGGGTAGCTTGATGTGCTGGCGTCTGTACATACATGTCGATACTATTTTTAGAACTACCTATCTAAAATTACTTAAAGTTCTTCTAGTCGAATATTATTTTGAATGACTTTCACTCGCGATATTTAAAACACAATGATGCATTATCGATTATTTCACTTTGATAATTTTCACTTTAGTATATTGAAGGCTCAGACCAAATAAAAAACCAAGACAGAGGGCTGTCAACAGTAAAGTGAAGCCGGTTTCGTAAATATGTATGTGTGCACTTAGTGAGACGTAGTTTGATTGTAAATAGTTGTAAATGTGTGCGCGTGGGCGTGTATGCACAGAGCGTAGACGTAGTTTTCGCATGCTTCACTGCATCGTTCTTAGCGCTCTGTCTTGGTTTTTTATTTGGTCTGAGATTGAAGGTAACTCACTGTTAAAGTGGAAAACATTGAGCATTATGCCGCAGCTTTTACAGTCTGGCGTCCCCAGTGATGTGCGGATACGTTGAATAGCCTCTAGACCAATTTAGTCCTGGATCCATGGCAGCTTTTGTAGACACGCACCAAAAAATAGCAGGCTACCACGATGAAGATAGCCAGCATTGTACAGACGGCGATGTTCATACGCTCCACGTGTTCACCGACACCCTTCATTGATGCTTCGTTGTTCCCAGCAGCATGAGCAGCAGCAGCATCTACGTTTGATAGTTACGTTTTAATTAGCTACCGTATAACGTAACCCGTGGCAGGGTCGCCATGAGATGTATGTAAAAAGGTTCGGGTATAAAATAAGAAGGCTTCTGCTTGGTTCCCAGAGGAATAGTATAATTAATCTAAATTATACAAGAAATATATAGCGCTACGTAAACAGTAACATGAGACGTTAATCTAAAGGAGCATGCTTAATAAATAATATAAAGGAACATACATACACTTCAGGCATCCGGTTAGACTGGACGCCAACCCAAATATATGTAAGTAGTTAGGAAAATGCAGATCATGAATGGTAAAGGCAGACTTAATTCACAAGACAATATCATCCAACCCTAATTGGAAAGCCTTAATATTATGAAGGTCTTAATTATTTGTGTTATAGGTTATGTAACATTTACATAGTTATTAGAAACGAAAATCGGGTACTGACAGAATAGTTCTACATGATGTCCCTCGTTTTACCAGTCATCTACCTACATAATTATTTATGTATTTAATTTTCAATGTTTTGAAACTCAAGAACATTTTATCTTTACAGATTCGTATGAAAAAGCAATTGAATTTATCACAGAAAACGACAGAAAGGATTCTCCAGCTAGGATGCACCAGCAGGATGATACAGCTTCTGATGAACAGCTGGACAACACGATGAACGAAATAAGTAATTATCGTTATTCATTAGTTCCCTATAAAGGCCAGTGATAACCCAGCCAGGCACAATACTTTGTGCAATTTATTTCATCAGTACTGCTCTCAAAACGGTGGAGGAAAACATCGTGAGGTAGCCGGCATATCCTATAACCAAAAATTAGAAGACATGTCTCATCCACCAACCCGCACTGAGCCCGCGTGGTGGATACAACTCACTCCCTCTAACAGAAAGGAGGCTTGTGTCTCAGCAGTGGGTTCCATCTTGCTTCAGAACTCCAGCATCATCATTCTTCTGCCCTTATCCCAATTTATTTGGGGCCAGCGCAACATGTCTTTTTCTTCCATACTTCTCTATTAGTCGTCATCTCGGTAGTAAGAAAGTGGGGTACTTTCTTACCGTATTATAATCATTTACAAATGTTCAGAACTCCAGCATATGTTATTATTATAAAACTAAGTACTTATTTGTTTTTTTCAGAAGCTAGTGATAGTGCAACTCCATCGACATCAGGTAAACGTAGACATTTAGAAGAAACTTACAATAATACAACTAACGAGGACAGTCTCCCGAAAAAAAAACGCGAATCAGCCATACGCTCCGGTAATAATCTTAAAATGTTAATACAGAATAAACAGTTACATTATGTTCCTAAACAAAAAGTTTCTCCAAAAAAGGTTCTATCTTTACGAAAAGAAGCTCGAACCGAAACTCTTAAAACCTTAATTAGCGCCGGAAAATTTAACAAACTAGAAATACTCTACACCAAAGCTGTTGTAGCAGAATCGGATGGATCAACAGTAAACGATGACACAATTGCTACTGACGATAGTGATAGTAACAATGAGCCTGATACAATAGATCTACCTGATATAAATATACCAGAGCCTGTACCTATAAGTGAGCCTAATCCAACGAATACAACAAAAAAACCGGGAAGATCCAAAACTCCTCTGCGTGACACCGTTATTGCTATTGATGACAGTGATAGTAACAATGAACCCGTTACAATACATCCACCTGATAGAAATATACTAGATCCTGTACCTATAAGTGAGTCTAATCTAACGAATACAACAAAAAACCCGAGTAGGTCCAAAACTCCCTTGCATGACACCGTTATTGCTATTGATGACAGTGATAGTAACAATGAACCCGATACAATACCTACACCTGATAGAAATATACTAGAGCCTGTAACTATAAGTGAGCCTAATCCAACGAATATAACTAAAAACCGGGGAAGGGCCAAAACTCCCTTGCGTGACACCGTTATTGCTACTGAGGATAGTGATAGTAGCCATGAACCTGAAACAATACATCCACCTGAAAGAAATAGACTACAGCTTGTTCATGAAAATGAGCCTAATCGAACAAATACAACTAAAAACTCAGGAAAATCTAAAACTCCATTGCCTGAGACCGTGGATTCTGACCCAACTCAAATATCTTATACAAATAATCTGGACCAGCAAAAAGAATCAAATACTAATTTTAAAGGATTTCAGTCTTCATTAAATGACTCTGCATTTAATGAAGACGTTTCAGCGCTTCAAAATCTTATACAGCATCTAGCACCAGAAAACGGGACTGAGCATCAGAATATAAGAGATATAAAACACATAGAAGATATTTATAACTCTATTTTAGAGGTGAAAAGCAAGATGAATGCTGTATACACGGAAAAGAGTAAACAATTGAAAAAAGCTTTTGAATCTATTAATTTGTTTGTGCCTGAGCTCAAGAAAGGCCTTTCTTTGCCAACGATTCAACAACTAAAAGAAAATATTCAGCCTTAAAGTGATAAACTGAAAACTGTATCTTCACTGCAAGAACAGCCATCTCAAAGAAAAGGACCATCTTCTCATCCACGAACACCATTTCTTCAACAATCGGAATCATCTTCAGATTCATAATATTTTTCTCAATCACCAAAACCCTCAACATCTTCAAAATCAAAATATTGTTGTAGTTATGTTGCAAAATGGACACTCAACCATCAGGGACCCGGTTCAGGTGTAACAGAACTCATGCCAAATACAGGAATCTATGTTATGTTTGGAAAGGAAATGAGATTTGCTAGGCTTCTTCTGCCTCTAATATTTACAAAAGAAGCTCTATCCAAGTGTTCTTACACTGGTAAGGTCTGAATGGAAAGCGTTCCAGGTGTAAATATACGGAGCCTGGGTTAGATGAACATGCTAGAAACGTATTCATGATTACGAGAATAAGCATTCCAAAGAATCTGGCTGGACCATTGTTGGTCTGGAAGTTTTAATACAAAGTTTGAGAGATAAATTATATATTAAATAAAAAACAAAACTTCGATAAATGTAGGTACCTATTAGAAAAGTTTCATATTTCAACATTTCAATCGAGAATACCGGAAAAGCTTGAAATGTTGAAATATGAAACTTGTCTATTACTTACTATTTATCGAAGTTTTGTTTTTTATTTAACACGTAATTTATCTCTCAAGCTTTGTTTTAAAACTTCCCGACCAACAATGGTCCAGCCAGATTCTTTGGCATGCTTATTCACGTAATCTATCAATACGTTTCTACAATGATAAATGAATATCTGGTTAGGTTTAACAAATAGTCAACGTAGTCAAAGCCATGGGTACAGCTATAGTCCGGCCGTCGGGAGAATGCGTTCCTGACACCTGTCAGTGCGACAATTCTAGTAGCTAATAAAGATCAATTTTGCAAAACACGTATTCTTTTGTATGAATCTGACAGTGTCAAGAATGCATTCTCTTGTCGGCTGCACTATAGTATACTTACTTCTATTGTAGGTATTGCTTTCAATAAATGTAAGTACTATTAACAAACTATAATTGAAGAGATACATACAAATAAATATCCGATATCAGTTTTGTGTGTGTTTATAATCCAATTTCTAAGTCAGGAAAATTACTCCTTTATTCATAAACTTTGCTTAAAGTTAAGTACCTAGTGATTATCGACTGTTTAACCATACATTTTTGACGTTTAAAGCCAATTTAATCATCGTTTATAAATAAACCCCTTGAATTATTAAGGAAATTGACACCCTTGGTCAATTAGCCGTGTCATAGCGATTTCATTCAACTGTCAATGTGATTTATCTATACCTGCGGACAATTTAAGTTAGTAGTCTATTTGATTAACAATCAATATACAAGCGGGGTAATTGCGTAACACACTAACAGTACCAATAGCTTTAATTTTGACAGTTCAACAACATTCATTGCGTTTTTTACGTTGTTGAGCAGACAAATTTTTCTAACGTATGAAGCAGCGGATTCCGAATCCTTCAAAATGTTTCAGATTGTGGTTGAAACGTTGAAAGTGTGTTACGCTATTAGGGTGCTGATGTTACACATAAATTTTTGTAAGTATAACATAATACTTAAGGATTCTTGGCATCCATTCAAGTAACATACTATGAAACTGATAGCGCTGCCATAAAATATAGCGGAATATATTCAAGAGCGAAATTGGGACGTTTATAGGTACTTTTAGATATTATCTTCGTATATGGAGTTTCTTATGGTGTGTTCTTTCATCGCTTACTACCTACAGATAAAAAGTAAGGCTATCATCATTTCTGGGAACATATTTTGAACGCCGCCTGGCTAAGTAATAACGGCCGCACGAGTCGATCGATCAGGTTAAGTCGGTCCGTGGATGGGTGACCATCTACCGGGGGGACGGGGCAGTTCAAAACTGCTCCGTCGGTCTCGCGGTCGCAAGCGCGACTGCTGACGTGGGTTCCTGGGTTCGATTCCCGGGTCGGGCAAAGTGAGTTTTTCCATTAGGAATGTCTCAGTAACAGCCCGGAGTTTGGAAGTTGGTGGTGTGAAACCCCCGTGCCTCGGATAGCAAGTTAAGCCGTTGGTCGTGCGCCTGATCTCCCCGGTCGAGTCGGATTGCCGTCTCATCGGACTATGAGTAATGGAACAGAGAGTGCACCCGTGCCATGTCCTGCGTACGGTCTGTCTAATCTCCGTTCAGATAGTCCTCCGTGACCGAAATCGGTCAGGAGGATTTTATTATTAATGTACAGACGCCAGCACATCAACCTACTACAATCTGTCAAATTTCTTTGATAGATTTTCAACTTTATCACTAAAGCATATGGTTCAAAGTTGATTGGGAAAATGTGACAGTTTCGGGTAGGTTGATGTGCTGGCGTCTGTACATATAACAGAAATATTTATACGAAATATATTTCGTATAAATATTTCGTCGAAATATATTTCGTATAAATATTTCGTCGAAATATATTTCGTATAAATATTTCTGTTATAAATAATATTAGGTAGGTAACAATAGTTAATAGCCACAATAGAATTAGGTCTAAGGTCTGTAAAGAAAGTTGTAATAGGACTAAGAGGTAAAATACAATAAATAAAAACATCTTTAAAACAGTAAAGGGTTGTTTTTTTTTATTTGTTATCGTTACCCGTCACTTCTGTGAAATTTTCCCAGTTTCGCTGTCATTATAATTAGCCTATAACGTTCCCACTGTTGGGACACAGGCCTCCTCTCTGTGGGAAGGAGTGGGCCGTAATCCACCACGCGGTATCAGTGCGGGTTGGTAGATGACACACGTCTTCGCGATTCTCTGTGTATTGATAATATTGGTCAAAATCCAACAAATTTTTCTCTGTGTAATAGTGACCGAATGATTATTAAAGTCACTCGATATTTAAAATTTACGAAGGCTGCACTGCAAGACAAAGCCGCTAAAGGTCGGTTAAAGTCGAAACTTTAAGTTGGGTTTCGTCTCTTCTATACAACTTCGAATATTAAGTTTAAGTTTTCCGTCCGCTAACAAGTATTGAGGTTAACGGCGATTTGACCGGATTAAGTGATGAAACTTGAAGTAAAAAGTCGTTAAGACGAAATCGTCAGGGTAGCTCACGAAATTCTTTGCTTACGTTTTTTGCAATTTGCAGGTCAGCAGTGTCGTATGTTGATATAAATATGATTCGCAAACAAGGCTTTACATAATTATTATCATTAGAATCAACAATAGCTACAACTCCTTTAGTTAGAATTGTCCTCTAATTATGAAATAGTCATTCAAATAGGATACCTAAGTAAAGTGAACTTAGAGAGATGTATTGTTGATTATAATTCTATAAATCAATATTAATACATAATCATATTTAGATCAATGTACAACCTGACAGTAACCTGCACATTACTAATAACCAGTATACGATAATTTGGATTTCGCGGGCTACCCTGAGCCCTGACGCTTTAGTAAGAAGCATCGTGTAAGGGTCACCATTGATTGGTGCAAGGGTTGTGACCTCAGACCAAATGAAAAACCAAGATAGAGCGCTGAAAACGATACAGTGAAGCATGCCAAAACTACACCTCCGCTCTGTGCATACACGCTCACACGCACACATTTATAACCATTTATAATCAAACTACACCTCATTAAGTAAGTGCACACATGTTTACAAAACCGGCTTCACTTTACTGTTGACAGTCTTCTGTCTTGGTTTTTTATTGATTTGGTCTGCGGTTGTGACAATCTGGTTACTCATTGGTGAATTCAGTTTGTGACAAGTTTCTTGGAGTAGCGTGGATGATGGGCTTAAGGGTTATTTTACCACTAGCTGCGCCCTGCGGTTTCACCAGCATAAGTTTCGATCCCGTGGGAATATCGGGATAAAAACTATCCTATGTCCTTTCACGGGACTCAAACTATCTCTAAGTATACCAAATTTCATCTAGGTACCTATATCAGTTCAGCGGTTTAAGCACGAAGAGGTAACAGACAGACAGACACACACTTTTGCATTTAGGTATAATAATAATATAACCTACTATGGATTTTGGCACAAAACCCTAAAAATTTAATATATTTCATTCCAATTTCAATTTACTAGTGTAGAATATTCTAGCACTAGGGCTGTCCAGCCGCTGAAACCAACAAAATACTGATGAGTTAAAAGTTGATAAAACTGCGGTGTATCACTAAAGCGGAAGCCTTTGTGGAGTACAAAGGCATAATTTCATACTGCAGTTCACAATGAACAACTGAATAATGTTGTCTAACAAGTACACACAATTTTTATGGAGGAAATAGGTCTGGTGTCCGACGAGCCATGCAGGTGCACTGTCGGACACAGGTAAGCATGAAATAATGTTAGAAAAAAAAACACCGTTCACGTGATAAAGTAAAATTTCTTAAAAAATAAAGAATAAGAAATTTTTTTGGAAAAGCAGAAAGGGTTATATCTTTCTTCTCTCTCATGTAACGTAATGGGCCTAAACGTGACGCGACCTTAAAATTTCACGCTTAATTTTATTGTCATATAATTATCGAATGCTGCATAAGAAGTTTCTCTTCAATTTTATTACAGTTGGTTAGGTACTCTCCATAGAGTTTAAAAAAAGATGGACTCCGCGTCACGCATATCTAAAATGAAGCACCGTACCGGTCTACGTGTGTGTGATTGACGATTGACGCTGTCGTGTCACGTAATGGCGGCCGGTCGGCATACTATGATGATGTAAATGTGAGCGTGAGGCGTGTTTGTACAAACGGTCCGGCGTACTTACTGTGCTTCACTTTCGATTTGCGTGGCGCGGAGTCCATCTTTTTTTATAAGTCTATGGTACTCTCATAAAAAATTTGATACCTACATTGATTTCGTTTACGTCGGGCGTTCGTGCTCATCTCCATGTAAGATGTAAAATACTGTTATTCAGCTGCATCCAGTTAGACTGGAAGCCGACCCCAACATGGGAAAAGGATAGGCAGATGATGATGATGATGTTCGTGCTGGCCTCTGGTTTTACTCAGTGTTATGCCTGAGTCTGATCTAAGTATATATTGCTGCTTTGATTAAATTTATGTTCTCTGAATCCCGTTATCTTTGCTTTGGCTGCCGCGGTGTCGATGTCGCCTGTTTATTGCTTTTAGAGCTAGTAGTTACTTTGCTCAATTCACCAAATGTCAGCTCTGCACGATTCTAAACGTACGGTGCAACTTTATTGTATCGATTGACTTAGATTTACAAAGAATTACTTACCTACTTTTATAAGAATAGCTCCGAATAATTTATTATCGCAATTTATGAAATTCTGATATATTCAGACGCTTGAAAAGCAAAGCAGGCGAGGGTTGGCCGAAAGCCGTCATCCGTCAATTTATTCTATTAAAACAAAAGACTAGGTACACACACTATCATATAAAGCATTGTTCTCATCGAAGGGTATATACGATAAAACACTTATGTTGGCGCGAAATAAAAAGGTAGTAAGACTTGGCAGTAAATTTTCGCATGACGGCCGCCTCATAAGGCTGCTAGCGATAAAATGTTATATGCCCGACGTAGGGATGGCACGCGTTTGTGATTGTTGGTTTTATATTATTATCTGCCTAGCCTTTACCCAACTATGTTGGGGTCGGCTTCCAGTCTAATCGGATACAGCTGAGTACTAGTATTTTACATGGAGCGAGTGCCTCTCTGACCTCCACAACCCAGTTACTGTGCAATACGAAACCCTTTGTTAAGACTTCTGACGACCCGTAACAACTGTCAAAGATCCACGAATGACAGCCGGGACCAACGGCTTAACGTGTTTTCCGAGGCACGGAGGGGTCTTGGTACTTATGTATATGGTCTCCCATCCACAGACCAACCGCGGCAAGCATAGTTTAACCTGATCGATTGGCCCGTGCGGCTATTATTACATAGCCACAAGCCCCTCTCCTTTGTTGGTTATCAGTGACAATGGAAGAAGTTTTGTGTTAGTACCTTTAAGACGCAGATAGCTTTTTTAATCGTTAGACTTGTCATGGAATACAAATTGGTACAGACGGTGTTGAGCTGCTGAATTTTTTTTTGTCTAACCGTCTCTGATAGTTCAAAAGTGCCTGCTAATAGTTTAATTAAAATAAATGGTTTGATTTTGAATTATGAAAGTTTGAGTTCGATATGTTGTATACTTTGCATACTATTCTATAGAATCAAGTTCTTCTAACTGAACAGACAGCTGTGCTGTTGGCGAGTTTGTTGCGCCACTTTCCCCCAGCTAAAGTACTAAACGTGTTGAAAGGCGGGCGTTTTGGGAAAAAATCGGAAAAAAGAATCAGGAATCGGGAATAAACGGCTTTTGTTTTTGAAACCGGACAGCCCTGCCGCCTGGCAACAATTGACGATGGTGCAATCAGACGCGGAACAACATCACTCACGGTGTTACCCGGAGATTAGTTGTAACTAACGTCCGCTCTTCGTCCTGGGCCTTCTGGGCCTTCTGGGTTGTTCGAGAACGATCCCGTGTTGTTTAACTAAAGCTAGGAGTGAAATAATTGGGTATTTGACTTGTGTTTCTTGATTGGGTTAGGGCTTTTGTAAACTTGAATCTTATTTTCAGACACTTAGCACTAACATTTCGCTGGTATCGTTATAAGGGCACTTGAGAATACCGCGAAGGCTTCGGACCATTTAATGCTTTGCTGTGCCATGCCGCGTCGTACCGCCTGCTGTATCAGATGGGTGCTGACTCCGCTATTTTACATAACCGCTAGCTGTTTTACAAAACAGCTCTGTTATGTAAAACAGCTCAACGAATTTTAAGATCTGTAAAAGTTTGTCCACGAATTTTATTCAGATCAAAAAACCTGATTCGATCAGGGTTTAAAATCCCTACTACACTAAACTCAAATGTCAACTACTGTCCACTGCTGAACATAGGACTATTCCATATTAGGTTATAGGCCCGAGACAGGACCCCATCAGCTGCCTACGGCTCCTATTATTATTTTAATATTTATCTGAATATTAATAAGTATGAACTATTTATCTCGACCATGCAAAGTAATTACAGCGGCGAAATATTTCCCTTTAATTTTTGTACACGTCTGTGGAGCAAGTCTATAATTTTTGCAATTAGTGTGAAAGTTATAATTATATTGTGCTCCAGTACGAGAAGGAAACAGTGATTATGAATGAAACATTGCAATTGGGTCGTAAATAATGTAAGTCTTTTTGCAAAGGTCTGGATTTTCTTTGGCTAATTTAATTTGTGCACAATATAGAAGTTATTACAATCAGCCTGTAATTGTCTCGCTGCTGTGCAAAGGCCTCTACCTTCATAGAGTAGCAACGAACATTATCTATTTACCATTTTTGTTAGCTTGCATGGTGGCTATTTCAGACAATGAAATTCAGGCTACCTGATGATGTTCTCCTTAACCGTAATTCGGTAGTGTGACAAAAAAAAATTGGCTTTAAAAACAACACAATGCTTTAGATCTGGTTTGAACATCATCATCTGCCTTTTTCCCAACTTTGTGGGGTCAACTTCCAGTCTAACCGACTGCCCATCTAACCTGTACAACCCTAGGAACTGGGTCCGGTTTTGATTATTTAGCAAAATTTTAATAATAATCGTCGCCCTGACCTTCTCAAGCCTGAGTACAAAATTAAAATAAAATCACGTAGATTATGTCAAATAAAACATGCACATCATCATCAGCCAACAGCAGTCCACTGCTGGACATAGGCCTCTCATATTGCACGCCATTCAACTCGATTTTCGGCAACTCACATCCAGCTGCTACCAGCCATCCTGCGATCGTCGCTCCACCTGTCCTGAGGGCGAACTTACGTTTACCGATTCGCGGTCTTCACTCAAGAACACGTCTACCCCAACGGTCATCAGTTCTGCGGATAATATGGCCGGCCCATTGCCACTTCAGCGCTTATTCTGTGAGCTATGTCGACAACTTTGAAAACATGCACACTAACTTGCAATTTGTAACCGAATTAACTCAACCCACGACATATGCCTTGGTACGATTCACACTTGTGTCCAAGTGTTGGGGCGGACGATAGCGGACCACAGTGTACGCTCTCGAATTCTGCGGCTTTGAACCGCGATATGTGTGGTCCTTAACTTGAATACATCCTCTCGCCATCTAGACGTGAGATAATTGATACAGAACCACTTAGGTATCATAGTTTGTTACTAGGCGAAATGCATTTCTGTGAGAAATTGGTAGCACAATTATTTGGTTGGCTGGCAGGTGTGTTGGCGTCAGTTCGGCGCAGATAAGACCGGACGAATCAAATCCGGCCATTTTGTCAATATTTGTTATTGCTGACAAAGATTCGCGTTCTGTGTCATTTTATTCTGCCCTGACCATCAAGGCATAACAAAATGGCAAAGAACTTAAGTAGGTACTCGTAGTTCTTGTTCTTACGGTCTTATCTCAGCGCCGAACTTAAATACCCAAACATACTCTTTAGCACACTTCTATTATTTTTACCTCGGATCGAAACGTAGGTAAATATTAGATTTCATGCCGTGTTAAAATTATCAGCAGCTCAGCAAAAAGGTAGCGGTGCTGACGGCCCAGGGTGCGCCGCCATTTTAAATGCACGTTGCCGTCAAGTTACATTATTGCATTTCAAATACGTTTTGATTCGCGCCACAATGCACCCCGGCGCTATACGACGCGCTCGCTCAGGTGTCAATGGTAGGTACTTAGATTTTTCTTTTATATTTGTTGAAAAATAATTGAAAACGAATATGATTTTCCTTCGTAACTTCAGCTGGGGCACTGTCGAGCAGACATTCAATTCAATTACAATTTACCTAAAATATGAATAGTAATATTGAGCACCGAACATAATGAAAAGGTATCGTTGCTTGTATATAAGGGGCTCGTCGCTAAATAATAACAGCCAAACGGGTCGACCGAAGGTTAAGCTACGCTTTTCGCGATTGGTTCGTGGATGGGTAACCATCCATTACATATCGAGACCTCTCCTTGCCGCGGAAAGCATGTTAAACCGTTGGTCCTGGCAGTCATTCGTAATATTGGACAGTCGCTACGGTTAGTCAGAAGGCCAAAAGTCTTACCACAGATAAGAAGGCGGGTGGTGTTACCCAGTAACTGGGTTATGGAGGTCAGAAAGGTAGTCACCCCATGGTAATTAGCTGCATTCGGTTAGACCGGAAGGCGACCTCAACATATTAAAAAACACGAACAAAAGGCTTTACAGATTGATTTACGAAGTTGCATGCGACCTGAAGATCTGTTGCCAAAGGAATCTCGGTTACTTTGGTCACATTGCCAGGAACCAGATAACCTTAAAAAGTTGGTGGTGATGGGCAAGGCAGATCGACCACCTAACGCTGGTCAGCTCAAGTAACTGCCCTCACTAGACTCCTACGACCGCACCGAGAGAAGCCGAGAACCGAAGTGGATGAACATCACGTCACACTAATATCATAAAGGCGAAAGTTTGTGAGTGTGTTTGTATGTTTGTTTTTCTTCACGCGCAAACGGCTGGACCAATTTAGATGAAACTTAACAGTAATATAGCTTATTCATCAGAATAATACATAAGATACTTTTTATCGATATTCCCACGGGATCGACACTTATGCCGGTGAAACTGCGGGGTTGAAAACTAGTCTTACATAAAGCCACGAAGGCCTTTCAGGGACCCAACCTTCAGTACTGCAGTAGGCGACCAAGAAGAAAAGACTAAATGCGGGATCAACAGGCAGGTTACTTTTGAGAACGCTATACGAAGGATCCCTTATGATGCTTTGAAAACCGAGTACTAGGACTTTATAAATATAATGTCATCATCACCTGCCTAGATTTTTCCCAACTATGTTGGGGTCGGCTTCCAGTCTAATCGGATGCAGCTGAATAACAGTATTTTACATGGAGCGACTGCCTATACGTAATACGATACCCGAAATGTACAAATCGAATGTATTTTCTCAAATTAAAAACACTGTGTTGTTAGTGTAGTGGTCGCAAATGCCTCTATTGAGCACGAGGCTCTGGATTCGATTCTCAGATCGGGCAAAGTGTTATTGTGTGATTCCGTCTAGATTCTCTCAGTATCAGCCTGGAGTCTGGATTTTTGCTCGGTTGACGGCAAATATGTGAGCACCATGTACCTATATATTACACAATTAATTTATTTATCTGTCATGACTTCATTTTTAAATCTTCTATAATCTCCTAATACACATTGTCTTTACATATAATTATAAACAGAGTAACGGTGAAGTTTCTTGCCAATTCTTCTCGACACGAAAACTACCTTTTGTAAGGGGCGACTAGAATCAATTCTATTTTGTTGTAATTTTTGACGTTCAAAAGTGCCTTTTATGTGCCTGTTTGAAATGAATGCTTTGATTTTGACAGTCCTTTACGTTTTCACTCCATTTAAACATACTCAGTGTGATCGCTATTTATTTTAAATACAATTTTATGTCTTGTTTCGGCCTGTCTGAAGGTGAAACTCGATCGATGAGATAAAAGTATCTATGTAAATAAGGCTCTTGTGTGACCTACGCGACCGCTGCCAATAAGACATTAACAATTTATATGCAAAAAATATCATTTCTTTAGTAGTTTAGAATATCAGAGCTTACTCCGCTAGTCTCGGTTGAAAAGAAATTATAGCTTTTTAGGGTAGGTACGCAGTATCCAAAGGGGACCAATGGTACCCTATTACTAAGCCTCCGCTGTCCGTACGTCCATCTGTCTGTCAGAGGGCTGTATCCTATGAACCGTAAGTAATAGGTAGACAGTTGAAATCTTCACCACGGTATAATTTTGTAGCGAATACATCACACTGCACACACACTGAATGAAATGAAGCTTTATTTGTTACAGAAACACGAGTACATAATAAAGAGAAGTAAAGGAGGTGTTTCTTTTTTCATACAACTGTGGCCAAACAATGTACCTTAAGAACAAAAGTACTGAAATACAGGAAAAAAATTGCAGATTCTGAAAAAAAATATATTGGATTTATTTATACATTTGTACCACATGAAATTGTCGTTCAAAGATATTAATAACTTGCAACCCATGAATTAATTTGGCAATCTCATTTTATATTTTTCCGAAGATGCGTTTCAATACTTCATGTTATAAAAGTAACATAAAGAAATTATCCTAAAAGTATATTGAATATTATCTTATTATTGTATTAAAAAAAGTTTTTTTGGTTATATAAAACATTATTTTTGTGAAACATTTAGCGAATAAGAATTAAAAAAGACATTAATAGATTCAGATATTGTATGCGTTTGGTTAGCTTTCTGAAAGGCCAAAAGACTGTGCTCCAGGGCCGATAATTATCTATTTTTTTTAATTAGTTGTTTTGTTTACCAATAAATAACATCTTATCATCATTCCGTTTCGTTTCGGTTCCTCGGCTCGTTCGTTGGTTTCCCATCTCTTGGAGTGCTATTTCGTGTGTGATTTCATAATTGTTGATTTGGCTATTCTTTCCTTAAGGAGTTTGACATTTATAAACCAACTGTTTAATAGTTTAATACCTAAACGGCGGTTTGAATGTTGATGAGCAGAGCCCTTGAATACCAGATACTCAACGTGTATTTATCGTAGAATCAAAGAGTAGATGGAATGGGTATGTAGAACGAACAAATACACATTTTAGGTCCCTTGGACTGTCATACAACATTTTATAGACCGATGACCGTCACTAATAGGAGGTCCATGCCTCCTATATGGTACAATTCCATTCCATTTTTATATTAATGGCTTCATCGTTTTATCGATGATGAAATGTATTCGCTGGGGAATGAGGACTGATGGGATCACAGACTAATTAATATAAAATGCATCTATAATATACAATATTCAATATTGTAGTCTAAAACAACCGGAATCATAATATTTATTTTGACAATTGGAATAGTTTGACACTTGACAGCTGTCACTGCTGTTATGAACGTTTCGTTGAACGCAGTTACGATGTGAGGTAGTGATTTTTTACATTCTCTTATTTCTTAATCAATCGAATATTGGAGGATTTTAAATACTGCTACTATCACAATTTATTGCAAGGAATTTCATTTGTAATTTGTACCTCGGTACAAGTTTGGCCGAAAAAAAAACACATCCTTTCATCGAACGTGCTTGTAGCTAAGTCATTTTATCATGTATTTAATAACGATTTAAATCGTTCATTGAATAATTTACTTTATTAATTAATGTACTTAACTAGTATTTTGCTATTTTAATTATGTTTTTGTTTGTCATAAAGTAAATAAAATCTACTCATTGGGAGAAGACACTGGCGCCTGTAACACAACTGTGGGTGCTGTTACCTAGCGCAGGAGTCAGGGCTTCACTTTGTTTGAACACATTTTTTTATAAGCTGTACAAGTTGTAACGGAATAAACGCAAGTCCTGAAAGTAGTTTGTTCATAATTGACTGCTGAATCCGATATCAGTAACTATTAATATAGGTATTTTTTCAAACATTACTTATATATTTTTCCATACTGACCGGTGATTGAGCCAAAGAAAATTAAATCTTATTGCAAAGCAATAATACTCAGTTTTAAATGCATAAATTAGTGTTGGGTCAAAACGTATTTCAGCTTTAAAAAAAATTTTTTTGATCATTGTGTTATGCTTTTAACTGAATACTCTAATTGGGGTGTATGAGGTCTTGCGTTAATTATAATGTACAAGCAGTAAGATGAATAACTTAAAAAAAAAACATATTTAAACATGTCGTCAGTAGGTAATGAAACTCATAAAAGTAAAAGTACACAATATTTTTTTTGCGTAAAAAGTTTAAAGAGGTTTCGTAATAAATGCCGAAAAACCACAAAAAGTACTTTCCCGTACCGGGAATCGAACCCGAGCCTCCTGGGTGAAAGCCAGGTATCCTAGCCACTAGACCATACGGGAGATATACGAATCGTCAAAATAGTAGTATACTACGAACTGACACGAACAGCTGTAACTCTTTATTTTTATTTTATCGGTCACGACTCTATTAAATTCAAGGTCAGTTGAACGACAACAGGCATTGCACTTACGTATTGATGACGTCAGCGCACGTAAAATGTTACCTTTTGTTTTTGTATTTATTGTATAGTAAGGGCGTGGACACATCATGTCTACGGTACGGCATGCACCGGCCGTGGCGGCCACCGTGTAACGGCACGACGCCACTACCGGGAGACGGCATCGCATGGAGGGGTCTAGGTATGTAAAGATGGTCGCCTATCCACAGACCAACCGCGGCAAGCGTAGCTTAACCTGATCGCTCGACCTCGGGCCCTTCTATTACCTATCTTACATAACCAAAAAAAACTTCCAGAACCAGGACAGGACCATATCTTCACAAGTTATATGCAATCTTCATAAATCCGTGCTGTAATCTATTCAAGGCCTAAGTAAACAAGAGTTAATGGTCCTTGGGGCCTCCGAGGTCCTAAAATAACAACATTCACATGATTTGTGTGGAAATTGCACATTTTTTCCTGAGTAAAAAAAGATTTTCAATTTTTTTTGAGGTGGGTAGGTAAGTATTTCATTTCATTCGGGTGTTTCGTTTGAAAATATGAGTGTTAGGATTTTGCTGCTTTTATAATAAAATAAAAACATGACAAGGGAAGTCCGTAGGTACCTATGTAATCAGAATTTTTTCCCGTGCTCATTCCGGAAGAGTTCGTCCGTGGAAACAAAAATGCAATAACAATTTCTTCCACTCAGCAGCATTGCTGTTTTTTGGTGTGAAAGAAATGGGTGCAAATAGTAACGGTGAAATTTAATAATAATGTCCACCAGACCGTAATTCGGGGGTATTCCACTCAGAGCACTGGCTATATATAACAGCCAATCTCAATGGCCTTCAACGCGGGAGATATTATAGTGCACAAGTGTGTGAGCAGACACAAGTGCACTCTCTCTTCCCTCACTCTCATAGTCCGATGGGACGATACGTAATCCTACATGACCGGAGAGAGATCAGGCCTAGGACCAAAGGCTTTACGTGCTTTCCGAGGCACGGGCTATCACACAGCTAACTTCCAAACTCCGGGCTGTTACTAAAAAATTATACTAAATAACACTTTGCCCGGCCCAGGGATTGAATCCAGGACGAGCCTCAGCAGAGATCAGCTCAGCGGTCGCGCTTGCGACCACGACACCGACGGGGCAGTCAGATAAAATGTACTATCTATAAATTACAATAACATCTCCAAAAGGCAGGTTATGGCGGGAGTTTTGTAAAAGACTGTTCATTGAGTCAAATCCCATTATCATTAGCCTACAGCAGTCCCCTGCTGCACATAGGCTTCTTCAATCGCATACCATCAGCTCGATTTTTCCGACCGATGTTCCGCCCCCAAGATATACAGGCAAATTCCTAGTTTGGGGATCACCGTCCAATCTGTAATCAATTATTAAGAAATTTATTCTAAGCCACTTTCATCCATCTGCTACAAGCCACCCTCCCAAAAACTTAGGTTTTGAACCATCTGTAATTGGTTATTTCTTAATAAATTCCTAGGATATCCAACAAGAAATCTGATACCAATCAGGCTCCCAGAAATCCGGCCTAGGTATATTTCTCCGCTAAACATTTTCGCTAAAACCTTGTAGATATTATCCATTAAACAAAAATTAAACAAATGGCCCAAAAGGAAAACACAATCAGTAAAATCAATCCATCATCTGCAAAAACATAAAGATAAATGAACGATCCATTGTGGTGAGTCGTTTACGAATTCCAT
Source organism: Gortyna flavago (assembly GCA_963669345.1). NCBI lineage: Eukaryota > Metazoa > Arthropoda > Insecta > Lepidoptera > Noctuidae > Gortyna > Gortyna flavago. The sequence goes on from OY770141.1 coordinate 3,031,424, forward strand.
TTGAGACAAACGCTCCAGTTATCTTAAGACGAAATATTATCGAAAATCCCTAACGACTCGTTTTTGAGCCGACACCTATTTAATGGCTGATCGTTTCAGCGATCGCCCTTCATTTCCTTGGCCCGATGAGCTCATTTAACCCCCTACTTAAGGGTAGGCGCATGGGGGCGATTGGTTTTGAGATGCTTAAATTGAAACGGTAAGGGTGAGTCTTCTATGAACGTCATTAGCCGCACACCGGCTTTCCGTACGCCGCATTAGATGCTTGCCATAATTATTTAGGTACAGCTGTATCAATATCCTTCAAAATGATCCAGATTGATATTGATAGTGTGTTACGCGTATCGGCAAGCGTAGTTTGGGACCAGCTAGATGGACGGACGACCTAAAGAAGGCGGCTGGAGTTGACTGGATGCGGAAGGCGGAGGACAGGGTGTTGTGGCGCAGTCTGGGGGAGGCTTATGTCCAGCAGTGGACTGCGATAGGCTGAGTTGATTACGCAATTGGGGTGCTGTAAATTGAATTGAAAACAGTATCTAAGAAAATTTTAATATAAAAAAATATACCTTATCCAGAATCTTTACAATTGCCTCGAATTGATAAAACTTCTAAGCAGGTGCAGGACACAATTTCATACTCCCTAAAACAAAATTTAAATAAAAACAAAATTAATCGCGAAACTCAATAACGAACTTACAGCGTGCGCCCGATCTTACGTTAAAATGACGAAGATACCCGAGTTTTTAGCCAAGTTTTTCTGAAGGCAATTAAGCCTCAACTTTATAGAAGGACGACGCAGATTGTTTTCAAATATCTTTAGTTTTGCTTCACCGATAGTAAGTTTTAATAAACGTAGTGGGTTTAAAAGGAGTTAGAATACATTTTCATTTGATACTGAAGTAAAATAAATTTTGGGTTTCTTTTGTAACCATTGACTATTTGATTAATACTCTGAAGAAAATCGCAATTGGGTTCCTCGAAGAATTTAATTCCGAAAAGACCTCTATTTGTTTATATTTTTTCCTGTAAGTAATTCTAAAATCCTAAGTAGGTAATTTCATTGCACTCAAAATGTGCGTATTTAGGTAATTGAAAACTCTGCCTGAAAATATTTTTGATATACAGCTTAGTTTATTTTTAAACAATTTTTATTTGGTTTAGAGCTTATGTTGTTTTATTTTGGTTCCAGCGCATTGTTGCAGAACAATTTAAAATGTCGGTTATGTATGTTAAACAGGTTTTGACATGAAAACAGTACTTAACATGTATAGATTTGTGATATCTGAGTTATAACATGTATATTATGTTTTCATTAATCACAAAACAATTAATCGTACTAATATTATAAAGGCGAAAGTTTGTGAGTGTGTGTGTCAGGCAAAATTTTTTGCTTAGAAAAATGTTGTCCAATAGTACTTTGACATTCATAAAATTAAATAGAATTCAATGACTGGCCTTAGAGAAGCATCTAAGAACCTCTTACCTGCAATCTACTCAGTAGCGGTTACTCCAGTGTCCATCTCAGATGCAAGCCTCACTGTTTCGAGAGTAAATATTGTAACGAGGTGTATAATACGCGTCGTAGAGCTGACTAGGTGAAGGATAAATGCGATCAGTTAAGACATTATAGAAGTATGAGGAACAGGGTATTATGATCCGCCAAAGAAAAGGGTCAATCATTCGACCAAGATCTTAAGAGCTACGACGTACGGCTTTTCGTACAAACTTTCAAGCCCTTGTTTTTTGAAATGAATGAACCGAGTTTAATGAAACTTCGTAAGTACACGTATGCAGGATACGAAGGTCTAAAAATTTTGTTTAGAACATTTTCGAAAAATAGTGTTAGTGTTAATTTTCCATAGAAACAGAGATTTCCAGTTATCTTTTTTAAATAAGACATTACCAAAATGTTCTTTACTGACTTTTTTGGATCTTTGTATCCTGCTTATGCGTATGGAGTTTCAATAAAATCGGTTCATTCATTTAGAAAAACAAGGGCTGAAAGTTTGTATGAAATGCCGTACGTCGTAAACGCTCTTAATGATTTTGAAGACTAATCCATAGCTTGTTAAGTTCGAGAAATGTGTTTGCTAATCAATTATTTACGTAATAAAGCAATGAAAGACATTCCTACTGTTGATGCGTTAAGCAATTTCCCCACTGGTGGGAGATCTTCAGCAGGTACAGGCAAATGTTCTTGGGGCTTAACAAAGTCAGGAGGTGATATTAAAATTACCTATGAATCAGGCCTGGCAATACTCTGAGGCTGTTTCTTTACAAGCCCGATTCGACACCCTATATTTTTTATTTCAATTAAATTTTATCTTCTTCCTAGCGTGTTGATGGCAATCTAAATGGATTCTGCCCCGAATTCGACTACGTGTTTGGCGCCATCACTAGCGTTTATCAGTTCCTGTAACGTGCAGTTAACAGGACACGCAGGACACGATATAATGTGTCCCATCGTTTGTGGAACAGCAACACATTTACACTCCAAGGCGGAGTCGACTAAAAATCTCCTCCTGAACAAGGTTACTTGCTTCGGTCAATCTGGGTCCGGAATCTGTTTAAAGACTTCCAGGTTAGCCAAGGCAACCCTTGTCCAGGTGGAAGATCTTCAGCAGGTGGTACGAATGGTATGTGTAAGGAAGCACTGTCTTGCAACAACTTTATTATTTTTTCATCGTTCAGTTCGTTCGCCAGTGACAGAAACGCCGAAACTGTTTTCTAAAGTCAATCAATCATCACTCGGACTATCGCAGTACACTGCTAGACATAAGGGCCCTTGCGTACGGCGACTTTTTGAGCGATGCTGTCGCGCGTTTTGTAAAGGCGCTTCTGCATCGCCCCTATCCCGCGTTAGTCGCGTTTGCAAAGTGCGACAGAAACAATGCAACGCGCGGCTGTGTTGATACACATGCGTGACTGCATCGATGCATAATCTAATATATTTTACGCTGCTTACGTCGCGCACGCTTCGCCTACTCCATCGCTACAAAAATTTGCCGTGAGCGAGGCCCCTGAGCCTCTCCCATGCTGCGCCCAGCGCCACAATACGCTGTTATCTGCCTTCCGCATCCAGTTTGTCCCAGTCGCTTTTTTTAAGGTCGTCAGTCCATCTAGCTGGATTTCTAAAGTAACGCACTTTAAAAAACTGTTTCGGGTTTACTTTTAGGTACTTAGGTATAGTAGATACGCTCCACATTAAAACCTTATTTTGAATTACGTTCAAAGGCAAAATGCACAAATCGATGCACATTTGATATCTTCGTATCCCTTCCACCTCGAACGTAAGAACTAGGGTTCACAAGCTCCATATAATTTTAGTCGCCGAACGTCGAAATTAACCAATGCAATTACACTAACGGTATATCGAATGAACGCTTTTTATATGATAACTTTGATTAATTTACATTATAGTCTCTAGGTTTATTTTATTTAGGTTACGTTACATAAGTCTTACTTAATAGTTTTATAAAATGGAAGACCATTTCAGTAAATACCTACCGATTAAATCAACTTAGAAACTCCCAAAATTAGAAATTCCCTCAAAACACCAAGTCATCATCTGCCTAGCTTTTTCCTCTGTTGGGGTCGGCTTCCAGACTAACCGTTGCGGCTGAATAACAGCATTTTACATGGAGCGACTGCCTATCTGACCTCCTCAACCCAGTTACAGGGCAATACGATACCCCTTGGGAAGACTGGTTGTCAGATTTTCGGCTGACGACCCGTAACGACGGTCAAAGATCCACGAATGACAGCCGGGACCAACGACTTAACGTGCTTTCCGTGGCACGGTGGGATTCGCACGTTATTTGAACGTGCCCAATCCAAATATCATGTTTCATAACAGTATGAACTGTACAGTACTAAAGCAGTACAATTGGAGCTTTTATCTACAGAGAAACAAGTTCCAAGAATCTATTAATAGCATACATTTTCCCGAATGTATATTTTACTTTCCCGGTATTGGCATGATTGAAAACTAACAATGATATCTAGTATTATAGTTCGGTAAAAAGAGTCTGAAAACGTTTTTTTGCTGATAGGTAGGGTAGCACAGCTCCTATGTTAAAAAAAAGGATTTAATTGTTTAAAGGTTTGCCAACTAAACACATTTACTGCATTATCCCAGTCACAGTGTTATTATTATACATATAACTTGCATGTATCTAAATTATAGGAAATTAAGGCATTATTAAATAACATACTTTTACATTATACAAAAGAAAATGTGTTTTTATCAACATCTAATAATAAGCACAATCAGTATCTTTCCACTGCTGGGACACGGGCGTCCTCTCTGTGAGAGATGTGGGTCATAATCCACTATGCGGGCTCAGTGCGGGTTGGTGAATGCCACATGTCTTCGAATGTTTGGTTCAAGGACATGCCGGTTTCCTCACGATGTTTTCCTTTACCATTTTGAGAGCAGTGTTGATAAAATAAAGTACACAAAGTAAAGCGTCTGTTTGGGTTCAAACTCACGACCTTTGTCACGTCCGATTTACTACATTATTGCTTAGAAATTCTGGGATTTTAGATATTTTTCAAAAAAATTACATTTACCGCCGAAAACGTCAAAGTTGCAACTCCTTCCAGATTTCCGTAAATAGCCACTCAGACATCTTAATTATAAAGTATTTCAATTGGCTCAAATAACATCACCTGCATAGCCTTTTTCCAACTATGTTGGGGTCGGCTTCCAGTCTAACCGGATGCAGCTGAATACCAGTATTTTATATAGAGCGACTGCCTATCTGGCCTCCATAACCCAGTTACTGGGTAATACGACACCCCTTAGTAAGACTGGTTGTCAGAATTTCGGGCTTCTGACTACCCGTAACGACTGTCAAAGATCCACGAATGACAGCCGGGACCAACGGCTTAACGTAATTTCCGAGGTACGGAGGGTTCACGGTATGTAAAGATGGTCACCCATCCACAGACCAACATGGCAAGCATAGCTTAACCTGATCGATCGACCTGTGCGGCTGTTATTATTTAGCCCCGGGCCGAGATAATTGTAGGAGTTATACCGACGTAACCCTCTCTCTCTTTAAGACATCCAGTTTTTTTTTAAATGATTATTTATTTATTTATTGAAATATAAAATACATTTAACACTACAAAACATACAGTAGGCGGCCTTATCGCTTTGTTTTTTTATTATTATTTGGCTCGCGCGCCTTTTACTTATCATACAGCCTGTTATTTGTTCATACAATGTTCGTGAGTGATCTCTTTGGTGATTTTAACTTTTACTAACAATATCCACTTTCTAAATACAAATCACTTTTAGGCCCTCGGGATTAAAGAGCTCTTTTAGTCCCTGTTTACGAAGAATACACTAGCTCTTTTTGTGTAGACGTGATAAATTGATGTCCCACAATATATTTACGAGCCCTGTGTCCGATGGGATTTTCCACCTTCTCCAACTTTCATGCAAACTTTCACGCCCTATTTAATCCTGAATTTTTTAAATCACTTCCTTAAACTTTCTTAAACGAAAGTGAGCAGCACTTTCGTCTTTTCAAGATTTTTTACGCAAATTGCACACTTCTAAACCCATCGGTTTAGGCTGTGCGTTGATAGTGAATTTAATTATATAAAGCAGTGATCGCCCCGTGGTTTCAACCCCGACTTACGATTTGTGTCGTGTTTTTGAACCCAGCACCTAAATTTCATAAAACATTATCAATCTCAATCTGAATCTTTTTGAAGAATATTGCTAATCCACTGCTTCATATGTTCGAAAAATTTGTCTGCTCATCAATGTAAATAACGCAATGAATTTTGTTAAACTGACAAAACGAAACCCATTGCTACTACTGATGGTATGTTGCGCAATTACCCCACAGGCTGGGGCTTTACTTTGTGTAAATAATTTCATCACCACTGCTCCCAAAACGGTGAAGGAAAACATCGTGAGGAAACCGGCATGTCCTAGAACCAAAAATTCGGAAACATGTGACATCTCCACGCGTGGTAGATTACAACCCACTCTTGTTGGCAACATTGCACTTGGAGCGCCATCTGCGGACGGCAGCGAAGAAACTGGCACCAACTAAGGCAGTTTCATGTTGCTGAGGTTCCCGGAGTGGGGCACCAGCAGAGGCTTTATAATGACGAAGGCCTCTTGGGCTTTTGACTTTTGGATAGTTCACTATCATCATACTTACTTTGATTGTTATTTTCTTGTACATCCACCTAAGTTGTAAAATAATAAACCAGTTGATTATTAGTCGACTCTAATTTATTTAAGTAGTAAAGCCTACACTCTCTCTCGAAGAGAGGACGTTTATGTTCCAGCAGTGGGAACAATAGCCTGATTATGTTGCTCTTCATTACACACAATTAAAAATAACCTTGCCAATTAACCCGTCAAATGCTCGCCTACTAGAATCCGATTGTAAGTAAGCGCTCAACGGTTTTCACGATTAATATTTAGTGTCGTTTCGAGTGTATTTTTGTTATGAACCGGTGGGGTTCATACGACATTTAAGAGGCAAATAGCTCGCTTCAAAAGTCTTCTGCAATACTATATTGAAGCAAAGTACTATGGCACTTTAAAAGCCTGTTCCTGAGAGGTTAAACTTCTCATTTAGTTTGGATATATCTGCAGTGGGGTTAAAGTCCTTGCTTTTCAGGTGGCTCTCGTTGTAGGCCATCTTGTAACCCCATAGAAGCATCGCTTTTTTACACGCTATCTGAAAAATTTATTATTTATACAGGTGAATTTTTTATATACATGAAGGTGTTCGAAAAGAGTATTTTTACGATTAGAAACAGTAAAAAAAAAATCGAGTAATGAACAAACCTGTATGTCATTAACAGCGCTGAAGTTTAATGTCTTCTGCCATTTATCAGCCTCGTCACGGAACACTCTGTAGCCAGATCTCAGTTCAGAGTCTCTCACATCCATTATTGTATCTCTATGGTCAAATGAAGAATCGTTTGACCATTTGCCACTGATCTTTAAAAACTTCAAAACTTTATGAAAAATAACATCGGATTTCTTTGCCAATTGTTCGTATCGTACAACCCTGTATGTAACCAAGATGCAAGGTGTACTAAATTGAAATAATTGAATAACTTTAAAGGTAACCAACTCATCGTTATGAACATCTATTAATGAGACTGAAACTGAAAATCAGCTGCTCCATACGTCCGCCGTTTTATACGAACGCAAACTGATTTTATGAAAGGTTACTCAAGATTATTAGCTAACGTGTAATATGAGAAAACAATTGCAATAAAAAAAATCAAACAAGATATTATTTACGTAATTTAATACACAGGATGAAATTGAATAGGTCCGCCAAATTAGAAAATTTAGAGATTTAGAGAAAGAGATGGACATGCATGCGCGTAGGCAAGCGATTTGGCAACGTCGTCATTCACTCTTGACCAAAATGTTATGCTTGTGGACCAAGCAGCTTATGCTGTGCGTTGTCTGTCAGTGAATGAAAGAATTCAAGATTTGTTTAAAGTGGAGTATTCACCAACCCGCACTGGGCCCGCGTGGTGGATGATGGCCCTCTCCCTCTCACAGAGAGGCTTGTGTTCTAGCAGTGGGAACATTACAGGCTGATTATGTTTCTTATGTTTAAAGTAGATAGAGTATTTCACTTACATAAGTCGACCAGGATAGTGCTGCAATATTAGACCAGCTGCAACAAAGTCTCTGACCATGTCAGCACAGACAACTGGTGCTGTGAGGCACTCTGGACTCTTCTGGCAAAAGTTACGGTGTTGTCTAAACTGCACCACACCGCGTGGGTCCCGGACCAACAGGATCACCTTCACATTCAGTCTGAAATGTGATCGAAATGGCTATACCGAAAGTCAGACCATCAATCTTACCAAGGGGTATCGTGTTTCCCAGTAACTAGGTTGTGGAGGTCAAAGAGGCGTCCATGAGTAAGTCGCTCCATTTTAAATATTCAGCTACATACGGTTAGACTAGAATCCGGCACCAAAATAGTTGGAAAAAGGCTAGGCTGATGGTGAATTAGAATGGGTAATATGTAAATATGAACTACTTTTACAATGCGATCAAGTATGAATTATAGAAAAGAACCCAGCTTTGTCAGAACATTTTGAACTGGGTACATATTGTGTTTTGCGTGGATATGTGTGTTTTTTGTGTTATTTGTCTGCGTCATGTTTACCGCAATTAAACATATTTTCTTTTCTTCTTTTTGTATGGAACAGCGATTTTGTAAAAACATATCATCAAAATTGAATACATAAATATTTAGGAAACTTTGTAGTTAACTTAAACTTTTTTGTGACGTGACAACGTCTTATAAATCGATGAACGCTGGCTGCACGCACGAAAAAGCATGACTCATTGTCACGTTCCGCCTGACCCGAGCGTGCAAGCGAGAGAGATGTACAGATAACCATTTTTTTAAGGAAATTTCTCGCCGGCTGGTCGACACTTCACGTGACCAGAGGGCTGGGTTGATCTTTGGCCAAAAAATTAGCATTGCCATTCAACGTGGCAATGCTGCCAGTCTTCTGGGCACGTTTCCGGATGACAACTTAGTTAGTCATTTAAAATATTATCTAGTGTAAATAGTTATTTATTGAAATAAACATAATAAAAGTTTAGTCTCATGTCATGAAAAATAAGGAAAATTTGTTGATCTTAAAAATGACTCACTCTTCATCGTCTAATATTTTAGACATGAGGTGTAATCTTAGTCGTACAATCTTCATAGCTTGTATAGGAAACAGCTTGCAAACCCGTGACACAAACGAAGCATCATCACACAATTTTTTATTTATTTTACAATGTTCCCACAGTCTTTTGTTTTGCCCGAAGAAATCCAAATTCCTCCTCACAAGCGTAAAGTTGTCTTGTAATAAGCCTTCATAATTACAATTCAGTAAATGTTTCACTATTGTTAAACTTCGATTAGCTTCTGGGACAGACCTTATTCGTCGAAATCCATATGGAAACAGTGGTTCAAAATGATAGTAGGTACCTGGTACAGAATTGAGTAACTTTCCTAAAAACGTACTGCCCGATTTCCACGTTGATATAATTATGCTTTGCAGCGGTGTTCCTCCCAACTCCATGACTAAATCTTCTAACCCACGGTCACAGGAGAAAGAAAAATTATACGAAGAGAGTTGATACTTGATTTTTGACCGAGTTTTGTTTAATAACCCTTCTAAAAAAGATGGCGGGAGTGTATGAAGTGGCGTGGATGCTGATGAATCTTCTTCAGCCCGTTGTTTTAAATACAATCTTATATTAAGTCCAACAGAAAGTATGAAAATTATAACAAATACACTGGAACAAACAGAATAAATATCCAGGCACTGCGAAGACAACATCGCGTTGAGAACACCAAAAAATTCTTAGGTAGAATGTCATAGAAAAAATTTAATCGGTTATACAGGATGTCCCTGAAAGTATGGATCAAATCGAATAGGGACGTGGGCAAGGTGGTTTCCAAATTTTTTAACCCTGAGAATGTCGGTGAATTTTTTTACGGTTCAAAAGTTATGACCATGTTTTGTTTTTTTCAATCACTTCGTATAGTGCTCAAAGGAAAAAATCGTTTAAAAAAATCTATCAGGGCTATCATTTTAATTTTTTTTTAAATAGCCCTGCATACCTACCACGAGCTCCTAACGCGATCCACTTTAGGACCTAAACTGAACTGTTTTGCTAATTCGTACCATGAGGTCAGTTTAACGATTCAATTTAGGCCGTGCCATCTGGACGAGCTCTTAACGCTCATTCACTTTCATCGATCCAAATGCCGCTGAGCGTATTGGACGTCATGGTACGACCGTGAACGATGCAGTTTAAGAACCTAAACTGAAATGTCTTGCTTTTGAATCGTTTTTAAATAGATCATGGTAGGCCTCCTGATAGTTTTTTATGGTTTTTTTTTTAACACAAAAATTGGTCGTACATTTTGAACCGTAAAAAAATTCACCGACATTCTCAGAATTAAAGAGTATGGAAATGACCTTGCTCACGTCCCTATTCGATTTGATCCATACTTCGAGGGACACCCTGTATATTGCAGCAATTTTAAAATAATTGTTATACTATTATTGGAGGCCCTTATCGAAACAGTAAAAACATTATAAAATAACACTTACATTAACTAATTATTAATTGATTATGGTACGTGTAGACACAGCTACACATCAAGCTATACCTAACCAGTATAAGCTGACTTCTGATTGTACGAAAAACCTATACAAGGCGAGGTCAGCTAAAACTGGAAGTGTGTGTACCATTCAGTGTTCGGGCAAAGCTCGGAGTTTCTTTGAAGGATAAAATCAGAAATGAAATTATCCGGAAAAAAACAACAAAAGCAAACTGAAGTGGCAGGTGGCTGGCCATATTTCTCGAAGGACCGGTGGCCGGCGGAGCAGACGAGTTCTGGAGTAGAGGCCGGGTATCGGTAAGCATAGCGTTGGACGTCCCAGCTAGATGGATTGACGACCTTAAGAAGATGGCTGGGACAGACTGGATGCGGAAGGCGGAAGACAGGGTATTGTGGCGCTGCCTGGGAGTGGCCACGTCCAGCAGTGGACTGCGACTGTCGACAAAGAGCCGCTCGTGTATTTGAGCGTCACGAACACAAAGGCCCGTCATCCACGACGCTACAAGTAAACTCTAATAACGCTAAAAGTAAACAGTTACAAACTCATATCACTAAATGAGTAGGCAGAATGTCATATCTAGTGTTGTCTCTTTGTGGTATTTTAATGGTGACGCACACAAAAACAGAATATATATAACAGTTTATAGGTAACACGTTGGTAAGTCGCGTTGTCTGGGTAATGGGATGAAACCGTGAGCACCTTCCCTTCCAGCACTTCCTAAAACAAAAATGCGAAAACTTGAAAAGGGTGTCTTACCTTCTATCTTTTTTTAGCGACACTGTTCTGACAGACGTTAGTGTCGCAATTTATGTCAGGTAATATCCGCATAACTGGCACTCGCGAGAAATGAGGAATAAACTGAAACAAACGTAATAATGAAACAGAGAATATTATAAAGTATCCTAGAATTAAAATAACAAAAAATATAGGTCGCGTGTTGCAGATTTATAGGAAAAACACTACATATACGAGTAGTTTAAGGACAATGATAAGGAAAAAAAACAAATCTATCTATACTTATAATAAATCTGTAGAGAGGTCAATTCTGTACATGATATATATTTTCAAAATAACTATCAGGGGGTAATTAGTGATCGAAGTAAAATTTTTGTCTGTCTGTCTGTCTGTCTGTCTGTCTGTCTGTCTGTCTGTCTGTCTGTCTCTATGTTCCTTATAGAAACAAAAACTACTCGACGGATTTTAACGAAACTTGGTACAATTATTCTTCATACTCCTGGTCAGGTTATAGTATACTTTTCATCACGCTAGAATGAATAGGAGCAGAGCAGTGAAAGGAAATGTTGGGAAAACGGGAGAAGTTGCTCCATTTTTTAAGCTTCCGTCGCGTGTGCAGCCTTAATGGTTAAAGCCACATAGAAATCATTTATGACGGAAATGTTCTACATAAAATTATCTAAAAAATATCCCACAACAGCATATGTCTATCTTTTATGGTTGACTCACAATAACACGTGTAACTTCCGACAGCTTAGCAGTTCGGAGCTTTCTGATTATATTTGTTTACTCTTACGTTTATAATACTCTCACTCATCCCTAATTAAAAGAAGTTAATATTATTACTTACTTATTCAATAAAAAAAGAATCATAGTAATCGGTATAGAAACACCAAACTTATACATGAAATACGCTAATAAGCCATCGCGCCATCGCGCGTGAATACTGAATCATGCCATAAGGATTATTTTTGTGTAACGGTTGCCGCGCTCGACGCGGGTCGTGGCGGTAGGGTATAAAAAGGCGGGAGGTCCGAGCGGAGCGCGAGCTTCAATCAATATTTGGCTGGACAATAATTGATATTAACAAACCGTGCTTATCAGCGCGACTTTTAGTCTTTAAATAGTTTATTTGAATTTCTTTTGTTGTTATTTTATAAAATAGGTATTAGTTGTTTCGGTAGTGTTTAAATATTCGTTCAAATTACAAATCTATACTTATAATAAATCTGTAAAGTGAAAATTCTGTACATTGAAAATAAAAAAAAAAAAATGGCAGGGGGTGTTATTAGACCGACACAGAATCCAAAAATGTGATTAAAAAAATGTTTGTCTGTCTGTCTGTTTGTTCAGGCAACACGCAAAACGTACCGGTCCGATTACGATGAAACTTGGTATAATTATTCTTTAATATCCTGGGCACCACACTGGGTACTTTTTATCCCGGAAAAAAATATACAATAAAAAACAAACTTAATTTTGCGGTTCGATCCCTAGACCGGATTACTGTACCAACCGCAAATAATAAGTTTGTCGTAGTACACGACGAAGATAATAATAATAGGCGAGCGTTCGTTCATATTAGCATTCTATAAATTGTATGTCTGCTACTTGCAATTCCAAAACGTGCTTTTCAGTGCGACCTTTTTATTCCTTTTAGTTTTTACTAAGTACAGTTTAAGGTAGAATTATTTAGGTTTATTTTTATAAGTCGTAGGTATAGATTTTAATTTTAAAGTATGGGTAGTATATTTGATAGTGTACGTAGTGACCGTAGGTTATTTTATAAAACTGTTAGGTAGGTGTAGGTCATTCGTTGGAATTTATTGAGTTTAGATTAGTTATCGTCAGAAATAGGTTTATTTAGGTATTTTATTTTCTGTTATTGAGTTTTTTTTTTAATAGGTTGGTACTTAGGTTTACTTTTATAATCTAATATAAAATTCAAAGTCCTGTGATCCTGTCTGACTGATTATATCAATGCACAGCCTAAACCGCTGGTCATTAAATTTGGAGTGTGTTCTGTGTGAAGTGTATAAAGGTATCCACTAAGAAAGGGTTTTTCGAAATTCCACTCCTAAGAGGGTGAATGGGGGAGGGTGAAATTTCACGCGGACGAAGTCGCGGGCAGAAGCTAGTTCAAAATAATTTATTTGCCAGAATGTAGGTACGTCTGACAGTTTTTATATGGAAGAACTGTCTAAAATTCAAAATTATTCCTCGGATAAAATTATCTGGCGTTGGAAAAATCAGCCCTAAATATTAGATATAGTTTTAGTTAGGTTAGGATATAATATTTTTATTTTAATACTTTGTTAGTATATGAAGTTTGTCCATGTAAATAAATAAAATTATTCCTTATATTTTATCTTGCATACCTACTTATTTCTATTATTACTTATTTAATTTTTTTTTTATTAACAGAAGCAAATTTGAGTTCATACATTTGGATGTTTAAGGAAGAAATGAATTAGTTGATGTCAAAATTATATCTATGTCAGTTCAAGAGATAAATTTTAATATAATGTCCAATTAAAAATGCATAGATAGGTAAATTGTAATTTATAATGTTATAACCATTATGAAGCCAAAGTGACAAAAAGAAAATCGAATGAATTAGGTACACAAAAAGGGTGATACAATGGACGGTCTTATATTTCAAGTTTTCGCTAATCCGCTGTTTTAACTTTACCTATAAGCGAAAATTGAAAATAGTCTGGCGAACCCTTGGTTACAACACTGGTTCAAAACCTACATGTATCTTAAGGACGCAACTCGCATACCTAAGTGCTTTTTGTTATAGACTTTTTTGTAAAAGGTCAAATACGTATTGTTTTCTTTTATATTTTTCAATGTTATCTATCATCATCAATAAAAATTATTTCTATTAATTGGTGTGTTATTTTTGCTAATTAAAGTTATTTATTCGTTTACGTCGTTTTCTAGCAAAATAAGCCTTAAGATTTGAGCTCACATACACAACACAAACACACACTACAACTTCATCATTATAATTATTATCTTGCCCGCACCCCGATTTAATTAGGGTCGACGCCTTCTGGAAGGGTTGGGGCCACAGATATACAGGGTGAAATTGAAAACATGCGACAAATCGAAATGTGAGATTGTACTTATCATTATGAACAACTTTTACTAAAAATAGCTGTTCCCTACATTTTGACGAGTTATGCGAACATAAATGTAGGAAACAGCTGTTTTTTTTTTCGTGATTTCGTGTTTGGTCCCATAGTAAAAGTTGTTCATAATGATGAGTACAATCTCCCATTTCGATTTGTCGCATGTATTCAATTTAAACCTGTAGATACAAATAGATAACGCAAGAGCAACTACTTCGCGTGCCAAAAATCGAACCAGCTTACGTACTAAAATCGTAAGCCGCCACTTTCGGGCTCAGTCCTGTGCACTGCTGTCAGGGTGAGCGTGAGCGCTGGCGCTTGGCCCCGGGGATGGGGCATCTTTGAATCGATTTGATTTTCCCATCACTAAATAGTGCTTGTGACGTCATAGTAGGTAGTCAAAAAATGGCACGCTTGGTTTTCATACAGATCGTGATACTTGCGTTATCTAGGTCTATCTTATCTGTGGTTGGGGCTTTCTTTCATTCTTTTTCTTCAATACCTCAGCCGAACCTAATTCTTTATTAATAATAATAAACCATTTATTTTCAGGTAACAAATACCCATAGATACAAACGTTAACCTAAGTATATATAATAATATAGTAACAGTTGTGTTAGTAAATAAAACTTAATAACTATGTTAGTATCACTTGGTTGCACTAAGTCTTTGTGCGTTCCGGTGGCACTAGTCCGCGAAAGCGGCGAAATACCACATCCTGCGGCCAAAAGCTTTCTTAGTGTCATATCAGTAATCACTCTTTTTCTTGCCATATCATCTTCACAGTCCATCCATCGTTTCTTTAGTCTGCCCCATAGACTTATAAAAAAGATGGACTCCGCGCCACGCATATCGAAAGTGAAGCACCGTACCGATTTATGTGTGCGTGATTGACGATTGACGGTGTCGTCTCACGTAATGGCGGCCGCTCGGCATACTATGATGTAAATGTTAGCGTGAGGCGTGTTTGTACAAACGGTATTTCGATATGCGTGGCGCGGAATCCATCTTTTTTTATAAGTCTATGGTCTTCTATTCTTTTTATTACCCAAAACCCAAAATCCACCTCCAAACGACTTCTAATTCCAATCTAACTACACGCAGGAGCCGTTGCAAAAACCGTTTGAAGCTTAAAGAGGCTTCCAATTTCCGTTAGCACAAATCAATCCCTATACGAAGTCAGGCAGTACATCGAAGCAATGTCGAGTACGTGTGAAGACGTTTGTGGGCAGATAAGCGATATCGGGAGCCCATTTGCCGCATAGCTGATAATTTCCGCTGTGCGATGGCGTCATTTACCCTTCGAAGAGTTTGCGGTGTGGCTTCAGTGTGAGAGAGTTTGGGCGACAATTATATATTTACCATACATGTATTATCATCAAAAAAATTCTTACCAAAACTATTCACTCGAACATAACACTCACCCTATATAAACAAGTCAGTCAACGCAGCACACGGCGAGCTAGCTTGGTAGTTTTACCCAAAACTAGAACTAACTATCCCAGACCAAATAAAAAACCAAGACAGTGCTGAGAACGATACAGTGAAGCATGCCAAAACTACACCTCCGCTCTGTGCATACACGCTCACACGCACACATTTACAATCAAACTACAACTCACTAAGTGCAGACTTTTTACGAAACCGGCTTCACTTCACTGTTGACAGCCCTCTGTCTTGGTTTTTTATTTGGTCTGAGCGTAGCAAAAAATGCTTACCTTTGAAGGAGCACATCTTTTTAATAGAATACCCTCTAGTATAAGAAATCTGCACTCTTTCAATGCATTCAAAACTCAACCTTTTCAGTATATATAATGGCAACCTGCTCCACTCAACCACCAGGATTCATTCATCCCTCCGTACGGGTCCCCGCGCACGGCACAAACACGCGGGAGGTCATTGCTGTCCACCATCTGCTCTTGTTTGATGGTGGACACCCAGGGGCATGACCTCGCCACCCCTGAGGTAAGTCGCCCGGTGATTTCTGTTACGTCTAATTCATATGGAATAATCATCATAATCATATATGTAATGGTGGATCGAGCAATTCTGGAGAAATGAAGGCATTGAATGGGTGTAGTCTAGTTTGTAACTGATGACGCCGAACTTTGTGTAATTTATATGTATGTATTAGTATTTTTCTCAAGTAAGTGACATTTGTCTTTATTGAGAATAAAGTTTCTTTACACCTAAGAAAGAATATAGAAAGAGAAAGAGAAATTCCAGATGGACAAACCGACAAACCCATTAACATTTTGTTCCGACCGTCGCCGGCGCTTGGAAATACTACTTCTTTTTAAATATATATTTTTCGATGTTTAAGTTAGGCCTGGTTTGGCCTAACTTTATTCTGAGTTTATTAATAAATTTCACGCAGACGAAGACACGGACAGAAGCTAGTGCTTCTGCCCGCGACTTCGTCTGCGGGAAATTTGGCCTCCAATCCGTCGCTAGACTCCTTTATGAGTCTTTTAAACCTTTTTTCCTAGATGGACCAGGATGCTACGAAGCCAAGATAGCACGGCCGTTGGATATGTGTTTGACCTCGAAATCGCTTCACCACTTTTGACAAAAGTTACGAATCAATTGAAACTTCACTATCATCATCATCCATATCCCAACGTCGTTCACTCCTACGCATAGGCCTCTCATTTCATGTGCCAATGTCGTCCGCCCATCTTGCCGCCTGACGACCGATTGGACGCCACTCGGTCACTGGTTGCAACTATCTACTGACACACAGACAAAAAGACTTACACAATAATTGCGTAACACACTATGGATATTGCTAATCCATTGCTCCATATGTGTATGAAAAATGTGTCTGCTCAACAACGTAAATAACGCAATGCATTTTGTTGAACTGTCAAAATGAAACCCATTACTACTGATAGTGTGTTACGCAATTACCCGCATCTTAACATAATTATTTCTGGCTAGGATTTATAATTCCCGTAAACTGAGAACTTAACAATATAAATCGCACGCCAGCAGAGAGACCACACCCAACGTCTTTAGAGCGACCACGCGTTCTGCGGCCACACTGCCACGTACTACACCATTTTGAGCCTTAACCCTATTTATTAAGGTCCTCAAATTTTCAGCATAGCAGTCCTGACATGAACCAATATTTTAGTTAATATCTTGAACTGTCTTCAGCCATTACTGACTGTCAAAGTCATCGGTGAGCGACTCGATATTTGGAAAAGATAGTGGAGGTTGATAAAATCCTTAGTGGAAATTCAAAATAGACCCACCCTACCACAATATGGACGTCGAAAACGCATGTTTCATAGATATTTATCTCTTAAATTGTGGGGTAGTTTATCATGCATAATGACACTTTTAGTGGCTTCATCGGTTTTGGGATCACATAATGTGGTGTGGTTCAGTTGATATTTTATTTTGATCTTTGGGAGGAGACTTTGATGCCATTATTCAATTCCTTTTTGGTCTAGTGTCCGCAAGCGTTACTGCCGAGCATGAGGTCCTGAGTTCGATTCCCAAGTCGGGTAAAGTGTTATTAGGTTTTTCATCTGGAATTTCTCAGTAGCAGCCCGGAGTCTGCATTTGTGCCCGGTTGAGGGCATCGGCTCGCCCCCTATTACATGGGACTTAAACATAACTGGCAAGACGGCAGTGTAGGTACTCTGCCCAACCCTTAGGGGAAACAAAGCGTGATGTTATGTCATGTTGGTTTTTCTAACTGAAGCTATAGTTACAAAGTAAAACCTATTTGCACCATAAATTTGGGATGCATGAAGAAGCCTCCTCGTGTAGCGAAGTTTGTTCCGTCAGTTACTCAACTGAAACGAGCGCTCGGCGCATCCTGGACAGTCACACCCAACACCTTATTTGACTGGCCAATTCTTGCCTTGCGGTGGTAGGACTAACGCCCGCCTGATTTGCGACCACCCTCCTACCGGAGCCTGCTGTGTTTCGTCGATGCGAGTTCCAGTGCCTTAGGCGTCTTCTGGGCACGCTCGTCCATCATAAACCTTATCCATCGCTTTCCATCAGGCGTGATCGAGGTCCAGAGCGGGAGCATTAAAAAAGAAAGCACGTTTAGTGCTAATCGGGTCTGAGTGTCTGTCAACCGTTTGAAAATGACAGAGAGAGAATGATTGTAATCATGCTTAAGGTGAATGCGCCCGCGAAATTCAATACGAAACTAGTTGCGCAAACTTAGTTATTCATTGATAGTTTCACGTCGATATCCGTGTTTTCACGTGTAAATAGATAATTAAATGATTAAACGTGAAACTGTAACTCAGTTTGCGTAAGTAGTTAGTTTGGTAAAATAAATCCGGCTTTAGTCAAAATATGATTCGCAACCATAACAAATATGTATTCACAAAAGAATTATAAAAAAAAAACCTCATCGTCATCATCTTCCTAGCCTTTTCCCAATTACATTGGGGTCGGCTTCCAGTCTAACCGGATGCAGCTGAATACCAGTATTTTACATGGAGTGACTTCTTATCTGAACTCCACAACCCAGTTACTGGGTAATGCTCCCCTTGGTAAGAGTGGTTGTCAGACTTTCGGGCTTCTGACTGTCAAAGATCTACGAATGACAGCTGGGAACGACGCGTCGGTTTATGGTGCTTTTCGAGGCACGGAGGGGTCTCAATATGTATTGAATGGTCGCCCACCCATCCACGAACCGACCGCGGCAAGCGTAGCTATTATATTATAATAGTAAAATATTGTTCAAAGGAACCTAAAGGTCACTTTGTTTTAAATTCTACACCTCTTACAATACAATTATTATTGCCAGAGTTTTGCCGTCATTTGATATGGAACATAATTACCACCTGTGTTGAAATTAATAATAATAAATTCGTAAAAGTCCGCTCTAGTGTTTACTGTGATTAATTAAATCATTGGAAAGCTTAATTAAGTGTAAAGTATACAAATACCTAGGTACTTTTACACTTAATTAAGCTTTAATAAACCTTCAAAATAATTAATACCTTATACAAAATAAGGTATTAATTTATTTTGCAAGTTTACTTGTATGTTTTTACGAAAGCACAATATTTGCTTTCATTTATACGCGGCTTTTTGGGGATTATCATAAGCTAATTAGGATCTCCTTTTTATCTCTCCGCTTATTTGTCAAGTAAGGACCTTCTAAGTCCTTACGATAAAAAAAGAAAAAGTGTTTTTCACATAGAAATGTAAAAAACAGGTTCTTCTCCGTAGAGATTACGTTTTGGAATGGGCAACTAGCTTCAACTTTCTGACAAACTGACCGACTCTTTGACGATTCAAAATTGCCTGTAAATGGTGTATAATATTATGGATATATAGGTATTAAAAGCCTGTGATATCCCACTGCAGAACAAAGGCCCCTCAAAGGACAAAGGACTCTCTTTCCACTTCTCTCTATTCAAAGCTGTTGAGGACCAGTTCTTGTTAAAGGAGTCCAGCTCATCCCGCCATCTCCGTCTGGGCCTGCCACGATGTCGGTTGCCATTAAGAGGGACCCATTGGGTCGTAAGTTTGGCCCATTATTCATTTGACATGCGGCAGATGTGTCCAGCCCAATTCCATTTTAGCGTGGCAGCTTTCCAAGTGACATCACATCAGTTATCTTTGTGAACAACTTACTCCGTGGAACCAACAACGTATTCGCGTGAACATAGTCAGGCGTCTCATACATTCAGGTCGAGTAGTTACTGATGTTTTGTAAGGACAGTTCATAATTTTTTTTCGAGCTACCTTTTATAAATATGACACACCTTTCTGATACGTATATGTTTTTTTTTTAATTGATTGCTGAATGGGCCTGCTCATGACCTCAGTCACGCCTTATGGAAAGCGATGGATGAGTTAAATCTCTTTGGATGCAACGAACGATTTCTGTTTTTGCCTTTTGTAACGTTATAATATTATAACGTTACGTTTATAATATTACGCGGTTTCCGTGTTAAGTATCAAATCGGGGCGACATCTAATTAAAATTTATGTTTGTCATGTGTAAGCTGCAAGGAACTTAGGGATTTATAGCTTTATTCAACACAAATTGGTAAATGTTTTGAACGAATCAAAAGGGTTTAGGTGAATTTCCGGCCTTACAGTGTAATGAGGTGACTTATGTCTGTATTATAAATTAAAGTAGCTTTCCGTGGGCCTGCGGACGGCGAGTAATGGGTAGCTCGCCGTCCGATCAGGACCAGGCCCGTGCCGGACGGCGCGTATGTGTTCCACGCGCGCCTCAAAGAGATGTCAGCAGACATGGAGGGGCCCGTTAGGGCCGAAGCCTGCCGGGGCACCGGGATTGTCCGAAAGGGTTACCGCTGCCCCGGAACATAAAGGGCTAAGGAAGGAACACGGATGGGTTTTAGTCAGTAAGAGTCTGACACTCCCTTCCGCTCCACCCAGAGCGGGAGGGGTCATTTGATGATTTCCCATCCTAAAAAAAAAAAAAAAAAGTGGCTTTCCGTGTCTGGCTGTGTGACCACGTTTTTCTTCTAAACAACGCAGCGGATTCTGATGCAGTTTCCACCATCATTTAGAGAATTTATTCCAGAAGTTTTAAATGTATGTAATTAAATAAAACATTGATATTAAACGAAGTTTTTTGTTTCTGGCTCCCACGACAAAATTTCGTAAGTCTTCACAATATCCTTATAACTATAATGACCTTTGGCCGGCATTAACCACGGGTAATTAATTCCGTTTGAACGTCTGTAGCATGTCACGATGGATGCGTTGCGTAGCAGCTTGGCAATGGCATTTGTGCTACGAATTATTATGATAGATACTGGCTGCAATACTATCGGCGAAGTAAACGGGAGAATTAACTGCACTGCTTACACCTTTTATGGGGTAAAGCGCCGTGTGCCCAAAGGGATTTCTCAACGACAATTTGGTTTTCTCATCAGTTTTCAGGAGCCTTACAGCGTTTGTCCACCGCCATCGTTAACGGGACGTCTCGTTCACGTACACGGGCTTCCTCTCTGAGAAAAGGAGTGGGCCATTCCACCACGCGGGCCTAGGACGGGTTGGTAGATGTAACATGTCTTCGATTTTTTCGTTCTAGAACATGCCGGTTTCCTCACGTTTTCATTCACCGTTTTGAGAGTAGTAGTATTTAAATAATTTATATAACGTGAAGCGCCTGCCTGGGTTCAAACCTACAACCAACTCGTAAGTTGGAGCCGTTATCACTGTACCACCACTGCTCCCTGGATACGCGGCCATAGATCGCCGTCATCTCGTTCTCGTTGAAGTGGCGGTAGACAAACGGCCTTAGGGAAAGCCTTCTAACTTGAATCAAATATTTAGCTCAATTATTAGATACTAATTATTAATTACTTTACCTAATTATTTAAGTAATGTAGCAGCAGTGTATTATACCTCTATTTCAGGCTATTATCAAATGGTCATCAGTTACAATAACAGAGCTATAGGGGCGTAATTAATTCCGTAAGGACGTCTGCGACATGTCAGGGCGAATGCATTGCATTGCAACTTGTTGAATACTGCGACTTAACGGCTTGATACTTGGCATCTCACTTGGTTTTTAGGAGGAGTTATGACACTTGGTCGGTCGGCACTTGTTGCTTTTTGAAGTGGTTTAGTTAGAACTCATGAATAAAATAGAAATTTTTGTCAGTAGGTAGTATTCTTAAAATGTATTATTGTGGTTCTTAAAAATACAAGTTCTTGAGGATGTGAATGACTGGCATAATACTTTCGTCTTCGGACACAAATGCGAAGATGTTACTTCAACCTGGTAAAGTTGGACTACCTCTACGGAACGGTAGTAGGGTGGGGATGTGGAGCTATATCACAAACCATGCTTCATCTCCTATCTTCCCCTCTGTGTCCCAAAACATGCAGTCAAAGTGACCTCCGCGATGCCACCGATGCCGTCACGACAGAATTGGCAAAGTTTTGGGCCAACAAGATCTGACATAATCGTGCCAGCGACACTTCAAGCGGCAATTCAATAATCAATATAGCAAAATCTTAATAGCTTCACTAGAAAGATAAGATAAAATGAAATACGATTATTTAAAGCACTTTGTCAATACTTATTAACAAGAGCATATTTCATCATTTGCTTTGTTCCGCATTCCCTTTACGAGCAATAAAAACAAATGATACCTCACAATATTTTGAGTAGTTCCCAAGCCTTTTAACTTCCCCTGGGTCCAAAAAAGCCTCATTGTTGTGAACAAATAATACAAAACAGTAATTTCATGTCTCTGGAAGCACGTAAAACTATGCATCAAATCACGTTACGCCGTTTGTCCCGGCTGTCACTCGTAGATCTTTATTCAGAAAAAAATATATATATACGCGTCGACTTGAGAACCTCTTCCTTTTTCTTCGTCGGTTAAAAAACATCAAAACAACATCGAAAGTATCAACCACATTCAATCCTCACATTCACGCTCCAGAACGTGAAATCCCCAAAGCCTAATCGCTTCATTTGCCTGACATGTCATAATTTATGACACAAACGAGTGCTATCTTCAACTTGATATATTAAGGGGCAATTAAAACCTTATTCTACCTGCTAATGGGTTTAAATAGCGTTTAAACCTGGCCTGAAAAAGGGGCTGGAAAGGGGACTGGAAAGTACTTACTGTAACGCGTGTGTGTGGCTGTAGGTTTGGTTTTATGAGAGCAAAGAGGTGCTTAACTGTGCCAACCTGCCATATCTGATGTATTTCCAGTGATGATGTTCATGTAGTTAAGGTAAAATACTTTAATCTTTATATTAAGCATGTTCCTTAACCAGCTTAGCAACGCAAAGCTTTTGTTTTGAATGATGATACAGAAAAACATTGATAAGTAAAATATGTGTAAAAACTGTTTATATTACGGGTCGTCAGAAGCCTGAAAGTCTGACAACCAGTCTTACCAAGGGGTATTGTTTTACCCAATAACTGGATTGTGTAGGTCAGATAGGCAATCGTTCCGTGTATAATACTGGTATTCAGCTGCATCCGGTTAGACTGGAAGCCGACCCCAATAACATTCTCAGGGTTAAAAATTTTGGAAATGACCTTGCCCACGTCCCTATTTTATTTGATCCAGACTTCCAGGGACAACCTGTATAAGTACTGCAAAATTCCTTCCGGATCTTCTACCACCATTAAACCAACCAACAACAATTAAATTAGCAGTCTTTGATCGCCGATTCTATTTCAGAACGTTGTGCCAAACTGTCATGGCCACTGAAGTCTGCTACGTTAGCTTAAATGAGCACAATTAAGTATGTTGCGTCCATTGCCGGTTGAGTGCGGTGAACGCGGGATCAGCAGGAGAACACACGGCAGCGGAATTAATACTGGCTGGATTTACAGATGGATGTGCAAGTAATGGGCAGAAGCGTACAGTCCATTCACTATTATTTTACCTCTGAGTTTGCTTCACTGTGCAAATCATTGTGATCTTTATTTTCATACAAGTGGCCGCTGTAAGTGCGCGGGCAGCCCGCGCGGGGACCGGGGTTCTCAAACCAGTTCGAGCTATTTTCTAGTAAAAATAAGTCTTCTTCATCCATATTATATTTTGACAAACACTGGACACGACAACACTCAGCCACTCAGCTCACTCAGCAACGAAGCCGCGCTCGACTGCGGACAGGCAGATCGCGCGCGTTCCCGCAAACGCGCCGCTCCCCGCCCCGCGCTGCCAGTCTGGCCAAGCACTAAGACGCCGAGGTCGTCCGGTCTGTAATTCCGTCCTTAAGCACTCGCCTTTATAATAGGGTACATCAGTTAATTGATATTTACACGTTGACCAAGTTTACACAGAAAGCAAAGCTTACTAATTGGTTGCAGAAGACTTTATAGAAGGTATTTTAAAGATCACCTCATGAATACCTTTCCTGATAATGTAATTACTGAGTCACTTTAACCTGATTGTTGTATTCACCCTTCGTATCGAACGTAGATCCACGCGAGACACAATGGCTTTTTAATTGTGTAGGTATAACCAAAATAAAATAATACCAATATCTAATAAGTATTTTACATGGAGCGACTGCCTATCTGACCTCTACAACCCAGTTACTGGGTAACACGATACCCCTTGATAAGACTGTTTGTTGGAGAAAAAGATCCACGAATGACAGCCGGAACCAATGGCTTAGAGGGGTCTTGGTATGTGAAGACCCAGCCACGGACCAACCGTGGCAAGCGTAGCTTAACCTGATCGATCGACCCGTTCGGTTGATATTAGGTACTTAGCCACAAGCCCCTCAACAATAAACTACAACTGTACTATAATCTTATTGTTTATTTATTTGTATTATGTATAATTTGTGTTATGTGTTTGTTTGTTTGACTTCTCCTCCTTTGAAAATTATAATGAGGTACAGTCGCCTATTCCGTCTCATAGCTTGGCAAGGGGTCTGGTGCTGAAGATCGATCTTCTATGAAGCAATCTAGTTCAACTCGCCATCTTGGCCTCGCCAACAATTTATTATTTCGATTATGCGACTATCTCTTATGACTTGAGCTCGCTACATAGCTGCTAAGTATTCAAGCAGTTCGAACCTCGTTCAGTGCTTTACCTACGAACGCTACTGACTGTTTGTTACCGACAGGGTTTTGGGGCAAGAGATACAGTTTCATATTTAATTTATTTAATCATTTTTGTACAAAACAGAAAAATACATAAGGCACAGGCCTCCTCTCTAAGAGAGGGAGTGGGCCGTAATCCACCACACGGGCCCAGTGCGACTTTGTCTCATGTCTGCGAATTTTTTATTGTAAGAAATGCCAGTTTCCTCACGATGTTTTCCTTCGCTGTTTTGAAAGCAGTGGTGACGATATAATTTACACAAAGTAAAGCGCCTGTCAGGGTTCGAACCTACGACATACAATTTGTAAGTCGCGGCAGTTACCACCGGGCCACCACTGTTCTCCAAGTCATTCTCTGTAAGTTCCATGGTAGTGAAATAATTACCGTCAGAGACAACATAGCCCTTACACAATAGCTGTGGTAGTGGTCTAATGCCCAGTCCAGTGTGCCAAACACATGAACTGACATCACTAAATCGGCTTAGCCACACACGCTTGTATTGATAAGGACACCGGTTGATTTACGCGAACGTAACATCCATCCGAACTAAGTGAATACGACTTTACGAGTTGCAAGTGATTAATGGCGTACTGATTAAAAATATAGTCAAAGCATTTATTTCAAATGTTCACATAAAAGGCACTTTTGAACTAGTATCTTCGCCTATACAGTATTTATCATGAAGGTATGATCATATTTAAGAGTCCAACTGAACAAAACAAATATCAACTGTCGTATACAAATTTCGAATACCTGCTCGATCCAAATGTATGGGACGGCTGAGTATTTTTTGGCGATTACGATCCACGCAAATAAGCATTATAATGCGAAAGTTAGTTGTCTGTCTGTCTGTCTATTACCTTTTGTAGCCTTAACGGCTGAACGGATCTCGATGAAATTTAGGACACAGGTGGACCATGACCTGAGACAAATTTTATCATAGGATACTTTTTATCCTGGTAATCCGTTCTCGTTATTTCGTTTTCGCTTTGTTTTTTCTCACCTTTCTCAATGATTGAGCTATCAAAAACAAAAATACTTTTTCAGATCCGACTGGTATCCCAGATATATTAGCACGTTCAAACAAATGAAACTCTTTGGTTTTAGTATTATGTAGTACCTAGTATAGATGGATTCGGAAAGGTCAAATAGGTTATAAAAATAGCATAAATCGTAGGTCGGCCTTTGCAGTGTAGCCTCTGGCTTTTCTTTTCACAAAAGCTGTCAATTAGCTGTCCTATTATTTAAAGTAGGTACCTACCAATGTTCATTATTATTCTATCCCTCTCTGTCCATTTTTACGAGTTGCAGCACTAAACGGAGATAGAATTTTAATTTAATTGTTCTTTCAAGCTTTTTATTCATGAACATTGCCTTCAACTTAAATAAATAGCTCTACCCACTTAACATTTAACAATGAGAAGAAACGCCGAAAATTACTTTGTATGAGATCATACAAAGTAATTTTAAAAAGACGTAACAAAATAGATATTTTGTTACGTCTTTAGCTTTACAGCTAAAAAAATAGATTTCCCTGAAAAATGGCACAAGCATGGCTAATAAAGCAGTTCTATCTCAAGAAGCGACGTGCGTTTTACTTGTCGTAATCAAGTGTACAAACACGCTATGATTGTGTGCATGAAGACGAGTAGCTTCAGCACATGAACTCACATACACACACAGTCCCGACTTCGCCATTGTCTCGGGAGCTCCGGCAATTACACACACATACAACCACAAGTAAAGCACAGGCCGCTTCTTGAGATAAAAATACTGTAAGCTAAAACCTACTTACATAAATAAATCATTTATCATTAAATGACAAATGATTTATTTCTGTAAGTAGACTAAACAAAACAAAACATATGATAAATTTTATCATATGTTTTGTTTTGTTTAGTTTGGTTTCAATACCATGAGCCCAGTCAGATTACACGACACACACACACGACACTAACACGACACTTAACTCACACGACACGAACCCGATTATAATATCACGAATTTCTCAGTAGCAGCTCGCAGTCTGGATTTGTGCTGGGTTGAAGGCAATAAGCTCGCCTCCTTTTAGGTGTACACCCTCAGTGATACACGTCTGTTTAACCCTTCGCAGATTACAGGCGTGATGTTATGCTATTATTATTATATTTGACGTCACGCTCACGTCCTGCGGAAAGCACGATAAGCAAGGTCCCGGCTGTCGTTCATGATTCATTCACAGTCGTTACGGGTAGTCAAAAGCCCGAAAGTCTGATGACAACCAGTACTACCAAGGGGGTATTGCGGACGGTGATCAATGGGCAGCTCGCCGTCCGATAAGGACCAGGCCCGGGTCGACGGCGCGTTGTGTTCCACGCGCGCCTCAAAGAGATATCAGCACTAACTGATGGGTTCCGCTAGGGCCGATGCCTGCCAGGGTCGCGAGCTGTTCGAAAGAGATACCGTGGCCTCAGCACAGGCAACTGAAGGAACACGGGTGGGTTTTAGTCAGTAAAAGTCTGACATACCCTTCCGCTCCGCCCAGAGCAGGAGAAATTATTTGATGATTTTCTACCCAAAAAAAGGGGTATCGTATTACCTAGTAAGTAGGTTGTGGAGGTCAGATAGGCAGTCATTCCATGTAAAATACTGGTATTTAGCTGCATCCGGATAGACTGGAAGCCGACCCCAATATAGTAGGGCAAAGGCTAGGCAGATTGATTGAACCTCATGCTCGCGTAAATCAAACCCTATTTCAACCATAATTGGGCGATCGAGTTGGTTAGTAGTTAATAGCTCACAAATCAAAAGCAGATAGTTATATAAACCCCAGCTTGGCTTATCGCGCATCTACGCGGCTTATGAACGGTTAACACTAAGCTCGCTATGAACTAAGTGAATACGTCTTACGAGTATTAAGTGATTTAGTTAAACTTAGACACATTTCGAGGATTTGTAATGGCGTATTGATTAAAATTAATATTCCGGTATCTTTGCGTATATTGAAGTTTGTGTTAATAATTTAGCAATAAGTTGTTCAGGCAGATGTAAGTGGAAGCGCCAGGAAGTACCGCCCAAGGAGGACCTTTAGTAACCTTATTGGTGATGTTCTTCTGAAAGGTCAGGCGCGTTGTACTCGCAACCAGCGTGCGTGTATGATAAGATGTACGAAGGTCAATCAATCAACTCAGCCTATTGCAGTCCACTGCTGGACATAGGCCTCTCCTACCACAATACCCTTTCCTCCGCCTTCCGCATCTAGTCCGTCCCAGCCACTTTCTTCAGGTCGTCTGTCCATCTAGCTGGAGGGCGTCCCACACCGGTTGCCGATACGCGGTCTCCACTCAAGGACTCGTCTGCTCCACCGGCTATCGGTCCTTCGACAAATATGACCAGCCCACTGCCACTTCAGTTTGCTTACTCTGCAAGTTATGTCAGTTTTCCGGAGCAATTTCATTCCAATTTCAATTTAATCGATGTATGAACGTATACGAGGCAAAAGGATGATGTAAGGATCGTAGGAGGGGGGGGGGGGGGTTCTGTAATTTCTGCTTATCCCTACGGGAAGAAGGCGTGAATGTATATATGTGTATATGTAAGTTGTTGAAAGGAATCATAGAGTTTCTTGCTAACTGTTCTTTATAGGTGGTGATGCTTTAGAACAGGCAATTTTCTGAAAGACTTCTTGACTGTCATAACTTCAACTTACTGCAATGGTAACGCTTGTTGAAACGAATAATTAACTCAACAGGTAAGTGCCCAGCTATATAAGTTAGGGGCCCATACTAGACTAGTACAGCATAATTTGAGTCGCTCAATATGAGTTTTGCATAACACTTAAAACGAGAAAAGAGTTAGTGCACACCGCAACATTGAATGAGACCGAATGAAGCGTAATCTCGGCGACTCACTTTAAGCGAAAAAAAGTTCGCCCGGTAACGCTCTAAGCTTACATACATGTAACCCACACCTTTTCATGCTCATATAATTCTATACAGGGTCAAATTAAATTACCTAGAGAAACTTCGGAGACGTGATGAGAATAGATAACTAAACATGATAAAACAAAAAAGAAATTAATTTGATAGATCTTTTTCTGGGGTCATCAACTGCAGTTAGTGTAGTCACTTCAAATATCAGTTTTCAGTTTAAACAATCCTGTTTATTTTTTGTAAACTGTACAGACGTGATGGGTTTCGATATATCAACACGATAAAACAAAAAAAAAACATATTTTCTCAACTCGGGAAGAAGGTTGGCCAAAATGAGTCGCGTAATGATAATGACCCTTAAAAAAAGCGATCTCATTTACGAGAGTGCAGGAAACCACAATGTTGTGTGAAACTGAACGCCACGTAATTTCAGTGACTCACTTTAGGCGGCGCAAAGTTTGCCACTATACACCATGTATAACCCGCTAATGTACCTCACAAACTCAGGTAACCATATACAACCACCTTAACCACAATATAAACAATCCGGTCGCTTCCACATTACCATTGATCAGCAACTAACGGGTTTTAGTTAGTAGCTCATTATCGTAGTTAGTACACGTAATAACTGTAACGCACAGTAACTCTCCGTGTGTTTCGTGCAGATAACGAATGTAAACAGACTATTAATTGTCGGGTAGGGGAAGGAATGATGGCGAGCTTGTTGCCGAGCAGAATTGTTGGGCGTTGAAATGTCGTGTCGTATTTTTGGGCCGTACATAATCCTACTATCATCATCTGCCTAGCCTTTTCCCAACTATGTTGGGGTCGGCTTCCAGTCTAACAGTATGCAGCTAAATACCAGCATTTTACACGGAGCGACTGCCTATCTGACTCCACAACCCAGTTACTGGGTAATACGATACCCCTTGGTAAGACGGGTTGTCAGACTTTCGGGCTTCGCGCTACCCGTAACGACTGTCAAAGATCCACGAATGACAGCCGGGATCAACGGCTTAACGTGCTTTCCGAGGCACGGAGGGGTCACAGTATGTAAAGATGGTTTCCCAACCACAGACCAATTGACCTGTGCGGCTGTTATTATTTAGCCACGAGCCCCTCTCCTACTAATCCTGCTATATCACGCTAATATATTATAAAGGCGAAAGTTTGTGAGTGTGTGTGTGTGAGGGTGTTTATATCTTTGTTACTTCTTCACGCTCAAACGGCTGGACCAATTATGATAACATATTGTATGGAGGTAGCTGACACCCAGGTTTAACATATATAGGCTATTTTTTATCCCGATATTCCCACGGGATCGACACTTATGCGGGTGATACCGCGGGGCGCTGTTAGTCAGCCTATAATGTTCCCACTTCTGGGACACAAACCTCTCGGTGAGAGAAAGACTGCCGCGGACATACCGGTTTCCTCACGATGTTTTCCTTCACCGTTTTGAGAACAGTGGTGATGAAAAATAATTTACACAAAGTACAACGCCTGTCTGGACTATGATATGAGCTGGATTCCTTTGATAAAGATCGGTCTTTGACAGGTCTGGACAGATAGAGGTGGAAAGAGAGTAGGGAGCCTTTGCCCAGAAGTGGGAAATTAACGGCAAAAAAAATACCTGTCTCGGTCTTATAGGGAAGTCGTTTTGAATTTTTAAAAAGGTGAATCTTTAAAAGCTTGTAACTTGAGCGTTTATAGCTGACTAACTGTTGCCCGCGACTTCGTCTGCGACCCCTGGGTCAAATAAGCATATGTCCTCACCCAGGTCATGGTCTATTTGTGTGCCAAATTTTATCCAAATCCGTCTTTGACGATGTCAGGGGAGCCGCTGTCGCATCACGTCCACGACGAACTGCTATTTGTATATTCAGGCACAATCCTGATAATATTGAATCTGCTAAACCACCATACGAATACCACTTAAAAAAAAGGCTATAAAGCAAGGTAAAAGTAAGGTAAAGGCTATTTATTCTGCGCGGTTATACTTAAGAATTTTTGCTCGCAATTCTCTCCGCCCGTGTGTCGATTTCATAACTAGCGTTCCAACACATATAACGGAAAATTCATTACCATAATATATAGGTATCTGCAAACAGTTGTTGCAAAATGTAAAGTGTGCGAACTGATATTATATGGGTTTTATGATATTTGATCAACGTGTCAATGGGTCTGGAATTAAAATAGATAAATAAATAATAAATAGGTAGGTAAAAACATTCGTCGTAGCAATGTTGAAAGTTATTGCAGAGGCATCATGATCATCATTTCACATAAGCCTCTCATCCGTTCACCTTATGGGAGGCCTTCTAACGCTCCGTCAACCGGTACGCGATCGCCACTCCAGAACCTTTCCGCCCCATCGGGCACGTGTTCTGCGAGCAATGTGCCCTGCCCACTGCCACTTAACACGTTTGGCAATTATTTGCAAAGGCGTTTGCTTGAAAACTTGGTACGTCACCATTTGTATATTTTGTAGTGTTAAGTCGTTGTGCCGTAGAGCAGTAGTAGCCCAGTGGTAACAGCCGCGACTTAAGAGTTGCAGGCCGTAGGTTCGAACCCAAGCCAGCACTTTACTTTCTGTAAATTATTTCATCACCACTGCTCTCAAAAACGGTGAATGAAAACATCGTTAGAAAACCGGTATGTCCTAGAACCAAAAATTCGAAGACATGTGACATCTGCCAGCGCGCACTAGGCCCGCGTGGTGGATTATGACCCATTATGCTTATGCTTAGCCGTTGTCTGGCTGTCAACTGTATTTACAAAAAATGCAAATGAACCTACTTACATCTGTTTTATTTGTTAGTCTAGTTTATCATATTCTCTCTCTAACTCAAAAGAAATTGGCATAATTATAACAAAGTAACAAAACAAAGGAATATCATGAAAGAGTACGAACTACCACTTAGATAATTAAACAAGCTACTAATTGACAGAACAATATATTCTGACGGCAGAAAATAAACTTAGTTAATTACTTTATGTCTTTATTGCAACTCTGTTGTCTTTAGTGTCTCTGTTGTTTAATTAAAATGTTGTTTTTTTATTTTGATTAAATAAGACTTTTTTTTTAAGTACACTGTGCTTCTATAAATATTATAAACTAGCTGTGCCCCGGGGTTTCATTCGCATAAGTCTCGATCCCGTGGGAATATCGGGATAAAAAGCATCCTATACAGGGTGAAATTGAATACATGCGACAAATCGAAATGGGAGATTGTACTCATCATTATGAACAACTTTTACTATGGGAATAAACATGAAATCGCAAAAAAAAAATCTGCTGTTTCCTACATTTATGTTCGCAAAACTCGTCAAAATGTAGGGAACAGCTGTTTTTTTTTTCGCGATTTCAGGTTTGGTCACATAGTAAAAGTAGTTCATAATGATGAGTACAATCTCCCATTTCGATTTGTCGCATGTATTCAATTTCACCCTGTATAATATAATCAAGGTCATGGCCTGCCCATGTGCCAATTTCATGCCAATCCGTTCAGCCGTTTTAGCGTGAAACTCAGTCACACTATAGTACGTCTTATCTATTAAAAATGTACGTAGTCTTCTCTTAAACAGCACTATTGTCAAGTTTTTTGAACCACTCGGTAATTGATTAGAAAATATTTATGCAACTCGTATCGCAAAATATAATGAAACAAAATAAATGTTCGTGAATATAGTATCTACATATTAGTGTCAGACAAATGGCGACCTTTTACCGTTCTCCAGAACAGTTCCCTAAACAACCACAGCATCACTAGCTGAATTTTGTTCTCCTTCTCATTCTCCGATTCACTGCCATTTCTTTCTAAACTATTATCACTTTCAGGATCCTCCTTATTGCAACCGCAGCAAGGTTCAGATTCGTAACACTTTTCGCAGTGACTTTTTCTTGATCGTCCTTCACAGCTATTGTTGTGGCATGGTCTTGTGTGGTCACAGCATAGTCTGGTAGAAGCATGGTGACAGCATTCTGATCTACGGTGGTCAGATCCACGAGTTACTTCGCATCTTCGTCTACAGGAACATTCGGAGCAGTCAGATGGTCTACGACGTCCACAACAATGCTGATCAGCGTTGCGACCAAACCAAGGATGAGGTCTGTCTGTTCCTGGACTGTGGCAGCTACGTTCATGTCTGCGTCCACCGCTGTGACGTCCACAGCAATGGCATACCGATGGACCACGGCGACCACATCCTCTATGGCCATGCTCGAAGGGTCCCCATCTCGGAAGCTCAGGTTCACGGAGACAATGTCTTTCAGGACTATGCTCGAATCTTGGCCTGCCGAATGGTCCGAAACTTGGCTTATGGCTGTGATGATCAGAAGAGTCACCACGGAAAGGACAACCAAAAGAAGGTCTGCCCATTCCTGCGAATTGTGGCCCAAAATGGCCGCCGAAGGGAGAGTGGTTCTCCCAGGGTGGTCTCATGGTTTAGATTTTATTGATCTCTTTATAGTTTTGTGTACAAATGTGATACACAAGATTGTCTCAACTGTCTATTACTTATTTTTAATTTACTTTTGGTAGGTATAATTTACTTTCCGTAGAATAGATGTTTTTGCTTTGAATGAGTTCACTCGAATGTCGAACATATCAACACACATAAGTTTATAACGCAGATAGTGATGCAATATTCACAACTGATTTCAAGTACCAATGTACATAATTATGCTGATGAAATTCTTGGCAGATATTTTTCGTCAAGATAAAAAAGATTGTTAACTGTTTAAATAGTTAATGTATTTAAAGGATATTATTTTAATCAATCTCCAAATGTGTTTCAAATATTGGAACATTATAATTTATGGATGCTTTTGATTGAAAGTCAACATATTATTGGAGTAGATAACTTCCATTTGACCGTGTTTGACACAGTCATATTTCGCTAATAATATTATGAGACCCCACAGGCAGAGACACATAACAGAGGGTAGAGCTTTTTTTTTTTATTGAGTTTTTTTTTTACTGCGTATGAACCCTTGCGTTCATACGCAGTAAAAAAAAAAAAAATTTTTTTGGTATAAATTTTTTCACAGACAGCATATCACAGAAAGGTTTGGCGTCTATATGGGCGTTGACTGAAGAGAACTCACATTATTTAGAGTAAGTGCACAAGTTAATTCCGTGGCTGGAGTGAATATGTTATGTCTAAACTGGCAATTTGTCAGGACGGGCATTTTAAAGGTTTGACCTCTGCTGGTAAATCGGTAAATTAGTTTACCGTATATGTTATAGTTGTTTGAAGGATTATTTTATCAGCCTATAATGTTCCCACTGCTGGGACACAGGCCGCCTCTAGGTGAGAGGAAGTGGGCCGTAATACTCCACGCGGGCCCAGTGCGGGTTGGTAAATGTCACATGTCTTCGAATTTTTGGTTCTTGGACATGTCGGTTTCCTCATGATGTTTTCCTTCACCGCTTTGATAGCAGTGGTGGTGATCCATCGACCCAACTGTCCCGTGGCTGGAAAATTACTGTTTTACCTCCTAATTACGTCTATGTTTTAAGAGGCGATGACATCATAATTAATGTCATAATCGCTCGGCTCACCGTTAGGCAGATGTTTACTTACTGTGACACAACTCCAATCGAGAAAATGAAGCTAACAGCAATATTACAAATAAACTAACCTAATAATTATTTGTAGTGTAAACTTTATTTATATCACACAGAGTCGAGTTTCCATTGAAAACATTTTTTTTTTGTCATTCTTAGTAGTTTTTGCCCATTGTAGAAAACAAACAGATTAATCTGCGTGCGTCACCATTAATATATATGCCAAACTCATACAGGTAGATGAAAATGATGTAATTCATGCAATTCATGCATCATTTGTGACACCTATAATTTATTTGTTTTGCTATATTGATGTTAATCTTATCAAACTACTTGATTTAGATAACAAAAACAGCTGTACTCATTGAGATCTAAATTGTGTAGGTAATGTTTTTAAGTGGTGACAGATTGCATAATTGTTTTACCTTAAGGGGATATGTTGAAAAAAAAATTGGTTTTTCTATTTCGTGGTATGTGGAATAGGGATTTAACATTTTGGTATATGTTTTTTGACTCTTTGGTCTAGTATCATGTGAAAGGAATACAGGATTTAATGAATTATTCTCGCTACGAAAATATGCAAAGTTGTATCAATTTTTTTACTTTTTTCGACTTCACGGCGTAACGCTTGAGAGTTATTCAATGGAATTTACTTTATGGAATGGAATTATCATATCAAAGTTTTCTCATGTAATTAAAATCATTTATTTTGTTAAAAAAAGGAGTAAATACGTCACCTACGTCGTTTTAATCCGAGCGCACACACATTATAGCCATCTCTCTTCTTTTGCGTTTCAAAAGTAATTGCATCACTTTCGCTCTCTTAGTAGGTTTTCGAGGATTTTAGATCTTCGAGGTAGTGCCTTATGTGCATCATCTAAGCAAGAGGTCCTTTGTCTTCAACAACTGTAACTATTACTCACGCCACACTGCTATAGCGGCCTGTAACTGTCCCATTGTATGTCAAATACGTCTTCTCACACAGAAGATCTGTGAAATAAGCACCACGCTTGCTCTCGATCAGTTCTGTTCCTCGAAATTTTTTGGTAACTCAGATAATTCATAGCAAAATTATGCTAAAGTGGCCATGGGCTCGCCAAATTTGCCTCAGAATCGATGACGGTTTTAGTACACGTATTCATGAAACCACGAAGTTTTCGCAACAAGCTCTTATTACTGGCTTATAGAAGCTCCTTTGCCTACCGCTTCTACTTTCGCCTGTTATGTTTCACCTAACAAAACATTTAGTTATCAAGTTATCAGTAACTTCATCAGCATGCAGTGTCAGGCAGGTGTGGCAGTGTGTGTGTATGTCTTCATAATGTGCAGATATCGAAATGAGGGAAACTAAGCTTCATTTCATTTCTAATATATCTAATCTAACTGGCCTGTACTGTCCCACTGCAGGGCAAAGTCCTCCCTTTCCCTTTTCCGGGCGACGGTATTTGTTTATGATAGGAAAATTAAGCATTTCGTCAATAAAACATTGACTTTTTATTTGGCGGCTAACTCATAGAGGGAAGAGAATTGATTTTTCTGAACCGAAGGCGCGGATATCAATAGGTAATAGAGAAAAATGCTTATTTCACTTTTTTTTACAATTTATTGACATTAGGTAGGTACTAATACAAAATTATAAAGACACATTAATAAAAAATAAAGTCCTATAACTTTTAAAATCACTAGAAACAGTTATTGATAATGTTAACGTACCAATAAGTTCATAATTAGAAAATCACATACAAAAAAAAACATTTCTGCAATATTTATGTCAACTAACTATCCATGTATAAATAATATTTACTATTCACAAAAAAACCAAACATACTTAATAATAAAATCACATTATTCATCATGCACCCACGATAGATACATTCTTCTTAAAGTATTTGTACGTTATCACTTCAAACACACTGAGGTCTTGTAGCTTTTCAGGGTCTCTGATCAGGTCCTCCCCAAGGTCTTGCCCATGGACGTTCTGCGTCAGATGGACCACGTCGTCCAAACCACCAGGGTTGAGCTCCGACGTTGTGACTGCTAGGTCCATGTCCGTGGAAGTCGTGAGGTCTGCCTTCATGCCGCATAAAGCCGGGAGGAGGTCCATGGAAAAGAACACCGCCTGGTAGCTCTTCACCATCGCGTTTAGGTTCCCAGCGTCCACATCCAGATCTTCGGTGGCCATCTTCGGGAGGTCCACGTCTCTGATGGTCAGGTCCGTGGTGATGGTCGTGCCTTTCAGGGCCGTGATCAAATCCAGGTCTTCCGAAGTGGCCAAAACCTTGGTGGCGGTCATGGTACCTACTAAAATGACAACCCCAAATTCTGCGTTTTATTTCCACTTGAGGGGCGTGGTACCCATCGAAGGGTAAGTCACAAACATCGAACTCCTGTCCTTTCATGATTTTGTTTTTCTATAATATTTAATGCACAATATTGGTATACTCGTATATACAATATTTTCTGGATCAATACTTGAATGCAAGGAGATATTAGTACAGAAGATATTCTCTATTGAATACAGAGATGTTCTTGCTTTGAATGAGTTCACTGGAATGGCGATCATAACAACAAACACCGGTTTATATCGTACTGATGAATGACGCAACTTCACGATAGATTATGATGAGCGCTGCACTGATATGCTGATGAAACTGATTGTGATATGATAAAATATTTTGATGATGAAATTTTGTTTATTTTGAACATTCATTCATTTATTTATTAACAGTTAATTTAAACGGTACAACACCAATTACATTAATTAACTTTTGGTAATCACCAAAGGGGCAATTCTCGTAGTTTTAATAACGTTCACAGTCTGATCTCAGTCTCAATCTGTCAAAAATACCTCTAATTTCCCTACATTTTTGACAAGTTTTTGACATTGATTCTCGCTAAGATGAGATTGCGACTAGATTTTGAAGGTTTTTAATTACGGGAGTTGGCCTTCAGATGTTTATCTAATATTGGAACAACGGAATAGAAATCGATTTTGGAATTGGAACAGTAATTTTCTGACCATTTTGGAATTGGAACAGTAATTTTCTGGGTAGGTATCTGTTCATTGAAAGCTACCATAATTTTGAAGTTGAAAAGTGTGTAGGCTTCCTCACAAGGTGAACTGACGAACTGGTGAAGGGTCGTGGGTATCCGTTGGATGTAGACTGGTCATTATGGCGATCAGTAGGGAGACCCTTGTTCAGCAGTGGACGTCTTTCCTCCTAAAAGTGGTTATATTAATACGTTTGTTAAGTTTTACACGTATTTAATGGTCCACATACATACCTTTCACAATATTTAACACAACAATATTTTACAATTGGTACTAAATTAAATGAATAAATAACTAACTATTATATTTGTACCTAATTATATTTTTTTTATCGTGCTTATTATGTAAAAACTATAAAAGACATTTTATCATCTGCCTAGCCTTTTCCCAACTATGTTGCGGTCGGCTTCCAGTCTAACCTGATGCAGTTAAAAACCAATATTTTACATGCAGCGACTGCCTGTCTGACCTCTACAACCCAGTTCCTGGGTAATACTATACCCTTTTTTTTTTTTTTTAGGGATGGGAAATCATCAAATGACCCCTCCCGCTCTGGGTGGAGCGGAAGGGAGTGTCAGACTCTTACTGACTAAAACCCATCCGTGTTCCTTCCTTAGCCCTTTATGTTCCGGGGTAGCGGTAACCCTTTCGGACAATCCCGCTGCCCATACGATACCCCTTGGTAAGACTGGTTGTGAGACTTTCGGACTACTGACTATCCATACAGACTGTCAAAGATCTACGAATGACAGCCGGGACCAACGGCTTAACGTGCATTCCGAGGTACGGAGGGGTATGTGAAAATGGTCACCCATCCACGGACTAGCCGAGGCAAGCGTAGCTTAACCTGATCGATCGACCCGTGCGGCTGTTATTACTTAGCCACAAGCCCCTAAAAGACATTCTATAATTTCCTAAAATTGTCCCAAAACCACCAACCTAACCCATATTTAATTGTATAATCGTTGTAAACCTATACGAGTAAACTGCTACCGGAAAGTTGTTTTTGTATCAAATTGACGTAAGAATAGGCGATGACGTCACATGGTTAAGGTCGGTCATTGACGCTGATGTTATGGAGTATATTATTACATTACATCATAGTTTATTTTAAGATTACAATAAATATCTTGTATTGACTGCCTTATTACCTGAACTGCGCGAAGATAGGGTTAGGTTTTTCACGCGTATCCAAGTATTTATGTTTCTTTGTATGTAGTATTCTTTATATCCTCGATGAGTCCTAACGGCTAGCAGCTGGATGGATTTTAATATGTCTATCAACTAGCCTTGGCCTAGTTATAGGCAGCAGGTTTTAGACGTCAAAAGGTAGTGTTTAAAAAAAAAAACATGTACATGTGGGGTGTCAAAATGAGGAGACCATTCCAAAAAAATATAGCACAAAAAGATTGAAAAAAGAAACGCTTATTTTTTTTTTTTTTTTAGTGTAGCGGTACCCAAGACTATCTACTGTGGGTTCGATCTCCGTGTCGGGCAAAGTGACATTAGTTTATTTTATTCTATTACAAAATTCTTAGTAGGCTGCAGACCGGTATTTAGATTTGTGCTAATAAATAAGTACTTATAGTATAATCAGCCTATAATGTTCCCACTGCTGGGACACAGGCCTCCACTCTGGGAGAGGGTGTGGGCCATAATCCACCACGCGGGCCCAGTGCGGGTTGGTAGATGTCACATGTCTTCAATTTTTTGGTTCTCTGACATGCCGATTTCCTCACGATGTTTTCCTTCACCGTTTTGAGAGCAGTAGTGATTAAATAATTTATACAAAGTAAAGCGCCTGTCTGGGTTCGAAACTACGACCTACAACTCGTAAATCGAGGCAGTTACCACTGAGCCACCACTGCTCTCTAAGGCTTGCTCCCTATTCATAATCAGCTTCACCCTACAGCAGTCCACTGCTGGAGATAAACCTCTCCCAGCACGCCATTCATCTCGATTTTCGGCTACTGTAATAGTCGTACCCGCCACCATGCGCAGATCGTTGCTCCACCTAACCTGAGGGCGTCCTACCTTACGTTTGCAGATTTGCAGCCCCCTAATACATGGAACTTATAGAATAAGTAGGAAAATGTGGGTCAGCTGGTAGTCTGTTTTCACCATTGTGGAAAACAGTCGTGATATGACGTTATGCTATCTTATATAGCGATATTGAAACGTTTATCTTTTCAAATCACTTGATTTTAAATAGCAAAAACGGAGACATTTTCAGGTAAATTGTGTAGGTTGGTTGGGTATGTCTGACGACATTTATAATAGCTGTTTCGTACATAACTGGTTAACATAACCCCCCGAGAGCTACAGGCGTGTTCGCAGATCGTTTCGTTAATTATAGCTAACTAGCGGATTCTGCGAACTTTGTACCGCCTCAGGTCAATTCGGTCTCGAGACACCATCAAAAAATAAGTTCCTTTACCCACCACCACCTTTACCTTAATTTTTTTTTCGTAAATTTTCACATTTTTTTATACACTCGAGAGCAATGAATGGGTCGGGTCACATACTTAAAGATACTTGAAATTCTCGGAAACTAAGAATAAATTGTTTTTAACAGGCAATCAAGTGTTCCTTAAATCAAAGTAATAAAACTTCTTAGTGTAAAGTTATGCTATCAGAAATAACAAAATGAAAAAATGGGTCTTTTGGAACTACGAATATTCTGCATCTGTTTTTGCTTTTGTTTCTATTCTGTCATATAAAAAAGTGTGTACAGCGTTCCTGATGTTCAATATTCATTATTGAAGCTGTTATAATGTAGCTTACACCTGAAGAATGCAACAGATTCTCACAATGCTGGAAATCGGCCGGAGTCAGCGCGATACAGCAAGGACAGTTGATGTGTCGTTTTCAAATGTACACCTAATTCATTGCTCTCGAGTGTAGTTATTTTGATATGAGGAGCGGAGACAAATCCAACAAATCAAATCCCAAAAATGAGGCCAGCCGTTCTTGAGTTACAAATGTGTGTAACTAAATTGACTTTGTTATATTTAGATAGATTAAATTTGTTTAATAATTATCACTTGCAAAGCCATCACTATTCACTACTCTTTACGTCGATGTAACAGAGAAGTAAGTGATATATTTGAATTTGTCATTGATACATCGTTTTTGAAACTTTGATGAATACAATTAACTGAATTAATAAAATTAATTGACTTAATAATAGAATTAATTGACTGCCTCATTGGTCTAGTGGTT
Organism: Gortyna flavago; assembly: GCA_963669345.1. Lineage (NCBI taxonomy): Eukaryota > Metazoa > Arthropoda > Insecta > Lepidoptera > Noctuidae > Gortyna > Gortyna flavago. Next base: position 3,071,754 of record OY770141.1, read on the forward strand.
GTAAACGTTACTGGTGAGCATGAGGTCCTGGGTTCGATTCCCAGGTCGAGCACAACATTATTGGGTTTTTCCCGGAGTCTGGATTTGTGCAGGCTGATGGCAATAGGCTCGCCCCATATTTGATGGGACTTAAACATCTGCCTAACCCATCATCCCATACAGGCGTGATGTTAAGTTATGTTATGTACTGAAGCCAATGAAGGGCAATAAAATCATGGCTATCAAATATAAACAATCACAGATTTATTTTAACTTCGACAGCCGACGCCATATTACAGCGCAGGTCGTTTCAATTCGTCCGTGACGTCACCCTTCCGGTTGCCAGCGGTTGCACAGTCTGCTGCAACATGCAGAATATTAATATCCCACCTACATTACAATTTATTTTAATAAAGTTGTTTCAGTAAAGTATTATTTTTTTCTCGATTTTATTTTTGTGGCAACCCTGAGTGTTATAGAGAGGCTCTTAAAAAGTGACTCTTCCTTATCCTTATACGACCGGCGTCCTGCCTCTGTCTCGCATGACTTTTACGACTTGGAACATAGAGTTATCTTTATTCTAAGTAAGTTAAATATTAATGGATAACACACATAAACCTTCCGGAATAAATTCTTGAAAAAACGGTGAGTGAGAACCGCATGACAATACAAATTTTCAATTTCAAATTCTTGCGAAGTTAAAAAAAAACAATGCTGTAAGAAATTAGTAAATAATAATAATCATTTTATTCAAACTCAAAGTTAAAATCATTTAAATCAATTAAACCATTTACAGGCACTTTTGAATTGTCAAGAAAGTCAGTCAGTCAGAAAATATGAAGCTAGTTGCCCATTCCAAAGCGTAGTAGGTACCTATGGAGAAGAATTATTATCAGGCAACTAAGGCCCATAGATAAAATACACAAAATAAACAACAATAAACTAATACATATAAAAAACCTTAAAACTATGATAACTATACACGTAACGTTGTCGGCGTCGTCTTTCGCTGCGTGATGTCGGGTAAATGCTTAGATGGTTTGTTTTTTTTTTCATGTTGAAAGGATGAATGAAAGGCGACCAACAAAAGGTATTAACAAGGCAGATGGGCGTGGAAATTCCGGGAAGGGACGCCTTAGGAGCATACTTTATTTGTGATGTTCTTCAAAAAGGTCAGGTGCGTAGTACTCGCAACCGGCGTGCGTGTATGACCAGATGTATGAACGTAAACGAAACAAAAGGAGTATGTAAGGATCGTAGCTGCTGGTGGCGTTCTGTAGTTTCAGAATAACCCCATGGGAATAAGGCGTGAGAGTATCTATGTATAGAGAACACTTTTAACTCGAGAACAACATCCATTTACATAATCAGCCTATAATGTTCCCACCGGGGACACAGGCCTCCTCTCTGTGAGAGGGAGTGGGCCATAACCCACCACGCCGGCCCAGTGCGGGTTGGTGGATGTCACATGACTTTGAATTTTTTGGTTCTAGGACATGCCGGTTTCCTCTCGATATTTTCCATCATCGTTTTGAGAGCAGTGATGATGAAATAAAACACACAAAGTAAAGTGCCTGTCTGGGTTCGAACTCAGAACCTACAACTCGTAAGTCAGGGCGGATACCAAGGGGCCACCAATAGAATTTATCATCATCAGCAATCAACAACAATCAATCAGCAACATCCATTTAAGCACTATTTTTGTTTCGAACCATGGATTTATAAAACACGATCAAGATAAACAATGAAAAATCAATAACTGGCTAGGTTTTAAACAAATAGTCTACGTAGTTAAAGCCATGGGTACAACTATAGTCCGGCCGTCGGGAGAATGCGTTTTGACACCTGTCAGTGCGAAAATTCTTCTTTCATCTTTGGCCTCGCCTTGTCCCGTTACGCGGGGTCGGTTTTCCCAATCTTGCGACGACATATTTTATTTCGGTCTTGTGTGTCATCTTCATTCCCATGTATTTCATGTCCTTTTGGACGTATTCGTTCGTGTATGAAATTTAGAGGTGTCATTGGTGTCAAGAATGCGTTCTCTCAGCGGCCGAACTATAGTCATTTACAATTCTAACGTTCATGAATGTATGGTTACATTTTATTGAATCGCAAACCAGGGCCCCAATTCTGTATTATTCCCCGCGACATCTTACCACACCACATGCAAACCACGTCAATATATCGTGTCTTGTTAAGGCAATTAATGGAAATGTCAATCGTACGGACAATATGAATTTTGACTGTTCATAAGACGCCATTGTGCCATAGAGAATACGGTATTAGCAGATGTCGTGATTAGGTAAGGATTTGACGTGGTTTCGTCTGGTCAAAGTGAATTAATGCCCAGCACCCTAATTGCTTATCTAAGGTGCACTTTCAATCACAATCCAAGGGTTTTTAAAGAAATTTCCATTGCTGCATAGGTTTGAGAAGTTCGTCTGTTCAACAACGTTAATAACGCAATAAAAAATTTACAAATTTAAAGAAATTGCGATCAATTATAATTTATGTAAATTACCAATAACCCCACAGATCCCGCCTTTATTGCATTTTGGGGGACAATAATAAGGGAGGCCTATGTCCACTAGTGGACTGCTTTCGGCTGAAATGTTGACCCGATAATGTAAAGTCAGGGAAAAATAATTGTTAAGCAAATTGACTACCAACTTGAATAGCCTGTAAGTTCAAATCACAACCGTAATTCTTTGAAAACGCTTTTGAATATTGCGTAAATGTAAGTTATTTGTGCTCCTGACTTTACAGTCGGAGAAATTAATTGTTCAACAATGTTACAACCTATGTCAATTTGCTGTACTACAGCTATTTCATACAACTGTTATATTCCTATAATCAGGTACAGGCCTACTCAACATTTAACAGACACTTTCTCAACCCACACTTCCTAGTTTCTACAAACACGTCAGCTGTCCTTCATCAAACCATCAGAACTAACATTTACAACCCAAAATACTCACACAGAAACAGCCCAAGCCGGGAGCGAATATAATTAGAGCAGCAGCCACCGTTCCAACCTAATTTCAATTCATACTGGAAATTAGACTAGCTTTAGACTAGATAATTTCAAACTGCGCTCTGCTAGGCAAACATAAGGCTTAGCGTATAACGTGGCAATCTTAGAAATGGAGTCGGTAGACATTTAAGCCTGGGATTTTGGGGAGTTTATGCGACCGTTTGAGGTGCAGTCTTTTACGAATGTATCCCCGAAAGGGTTAAACAATTAACCACAGTCGAATAGTGTGCCAATATATTACCAGAGCCGTGAATGGCTCAGTGGTATCGGCCCCGACTTGGGAGTTGGAGGTCGTGGATTCGAACTAAGGCAGGAGTTTTACTTTGTTTAAATAATTTCATCACCACTGCTCTCAAAACGGTGAAGGAAAACATCGCGAGGAAACCGGCATGTCCTAGAACAAAGACAAAATAAATACCTAAATGCACACAACGACGAAACATGCCATCATTTGTATTATGAACTAGCTTCTGCCGAGCTCTGTCGCTTAGAACCTTCTTAATATTTTCATAATGTATAAACGTATTGCTAGAGAGAAGTAGAGCAAGTGGTGGCCCAGTTGAAATGGCCGCGACTTACGAGTTTCAGGTCGTAGGTTCGAACCCAGACACGAGCTTTACTTTGTGTAAATAATTTCATCACCACTGCTCACAAAACGGTGAAGGAAAACATCGTGAGGAAACCGGCAAAAAAATCAGAGACATGTGACATCGACCAGCCCGCACTGAGCGTGGTGTATTACGGCCCACTCCCTCTCACAGAGAGGAGGCCTGTGCCCCAGCATTGGGAACATTATAGGCTGATTATATGTGTACTATGATGCTGTTACTAGAAAAGCTGCACCTTATACCATCGTATGTATTGTAAGTCGGTTTCAAATGTTGCGGTTGTGTGTCCCAGCCGATAACGACTACGAGGGTGGTGTACATAAGGCTCAAAGCACCGATTTAAATAATACTACGAAATTGACAGCTATTGGACAGACTAGGTGCCCTAACTGTGATGTAGGTCTGAGATTAGGTTCAGATGCGATCGATATCTCTAGAGTGTCATCGAAACTTTGTCAGGTATTATAAAATCGCACACGAAGGGTTCCGTACCACCATACAACATTTAACACTAAATATAAAATAACGGCAAAAATATCACGTTTGTTGTATGGGAGCCCGTCTTAATTTTTAATTTTATTCTGTTTTTAGTATTTGTTGTTACAGCTGCATCAGAAATACACATTCTGTAAAAACAGCCTGGTGACAGACAGACAGACAGATGGACAGTGGAGTCTTAGTGGGTCCCGTTTTTACCCCTTGGGTACTCGTACGTAACCCTAAAAAATATTGGTGAAGTTGTGTCGGGATGGTGTTATAGACCTTGCCTTTTATGCACGGAGTTTGTGGGTTCAAATCCAGGCAAATGCCAATGTAACATTAAAATTTTATAATAATGTACTTTTTGAGTTTAAGATGTACATTGCTGCCATTGGTGAAGGATAAACATCGTGAGGAAACCTGGACTTATAGGTAATGCTAGCAGCTACCCTGCGGTTTCACCCGCATAAGTGTCGATCCCGTGAGAATATCGGGATAAAAACTATCCTATGTCCTTTCCCGGGACTCAAACTATCTCTATACCATATCTCATCTAAATCGGTTCAGCGGTTTAAGCGTGAAGAGGTAACAGACACACTTTCGCATTTACAATATTAGTATGGATAGTATGGATGTCTGATGTCGCCAACCTGTCTTGAGTAAGCGTGGTCATCAATGCCGTGCCTTCTCTATATGAAAAGAGGCCTTTACCTGCAGTGGAATCCTAATCGGTAAAGTTATTAAATCCTCTTATTGATCGCCAAAAACATCTGCCTCTAATGTACCCACAGCGGGGACTCAGGCCTCCTCTTTGTGGCCGTAATATGCCCCCCCAAACGGATTGGTGAACGTCAACTTACATAGGTACAAGAGGGCCTAGACAATGGCAATCGCTTTCTAGACCGACTCCCAACAGGATTGACATAAGCTTTTCGGTAGTGTAAGTCAATCCTATACATTTGTGACCATCGTTATTTACGATATTCATGTTTTCAGTAACATCTAAGGTCATCATCATAATCATCAGCCTTCAGCAATCCACTGCTGGGCATACGCATCTCTTAAGGTTGTATTAAAAACATATTCAGAAGAGTAAAGTGCGTGCCTGTCGATTTTAGACCTCCGATCGACGTCAGCTAATGAATATATAAAGAAAATGAAAACGGATCCGTCAGATCCGAAGTCTTGTAGGTACGGCCTTATAAATAAGATTCAAGATTGTTTGGAGCTAGAAAGTGATGAAACTAAATCAGGCGGGTTGTAGACTAGTGGTGCCACTATCTCACCACGTAAAACTACCAACTCGGCTCACGGCTTAAGCAAACTGATTGGTGAACATGATTTCGATATTTTCGATATATTATATCCAAATCTTGTTCACCAGACAGTTTATTAAAACTTCTGCTAAATTAAAGAAGATAAATTTTAGTTTAGTCCTGTCGAAGAAGATACATTTTAGTTTAGTCCTGTCAAATTAATCAGCGTCTGACGTAATTTTAGTAGGCAAGTTTTTAATCACGCCTAAACTTGTCAGGCGCTGATTAATTTGACAGGACTGAACAAAAATTTGTCTTCTGTCCTTTTCTTAATGAAATAGAAAGAAAAAGATGCACTAAATTTAAATTTTGTTTAGTTTGTGAACATGGGAATCGGCGCCATTGTCTCTTTTCAAACAAAAACATTACCTCTCTCGTGTCTTAGAATTTACATAAGGCACACTTAACATTAATATTACTAGACTATTCCATCTCAACTTCATTTTCATTCGAAACCATTATATAAAAACTACATAATATGAACCGAAAGTTCTCTATTTCAACACAAGCGTACTCGCTGACAAAGGCTAGCCAAATACGAAATTTAACCAACATTTCACACATACCCTACTCTCGAAATAAATTCTATCGCTAACCATATAAGGTTGGTTTTCCATTGTGAGAAATGTAAATAAGAAGTCACGTAGGTCGTTACTTCCGCTAGTTGTCGCTACAGTAAGGGATACGGGATTTGTAGAGTGACCATGAGTTGTAGTAATTTGTGGCGTGTCGGGACAAAGATTTTATGATGTATGGTCCGGTGAGTTTTTCTTGAACGAAATAATAAGGACGGGTTATTTAGGTGCGGCTATACCTTTTTAAGTGGCGGTGCTTGGGGTATTATGTCCAGAAGTTGACGTCTTTCGGCTGAAATGATAATGATGATACCTTTTTAGATTGCTGGTATTTTTTGGTAGAACTTTTTTATTTCGTAGAGTAAAAATATTGAAATTTTGCGTTGTTTTATGTAGTGTACAGTCACCAAAAGATATAAGTAACCACCAGGGTTGTCGAATATAGTTGACGTTTAAAAAGAAACCGATGGATGTTTTCGAATGAAATTAAATTTGATAAATGAACTGTTTGTTTTGTACTAATTGTATTAAATTTTGTGTTCGAAAACTTTCATCGGTTTCTTACTAAACTTCTATAATATCTGTTTACTTATCTCCTTTGGTCATCGTATATTATCCCTTACTGGTACCCTTCGGAACGTGGATCCACGCGAGGTAAAATGGCTTTTTAATTGTTTCTGCAATTACGGCATTGAATCGGTTAATAAAGCGATAGGGAAAAAAGGCAAAAAAAGTTGGCAACAATTAGCACTGAATAAATTCTGAACACCTGGTAAAAATAATCTCATTAACTTTTTCAACGGTTTTACCCAGTTTTGATCATGAAGCTTAACACAATAATAAGTTCAGAGATTATTAATGAAGTGAAAACTTTTTTAGGCGCGTTGGGCATGTTTTGAGGTGGGAAAAACCATTGAACTCGCGTCACTGTTACCGTAATCGACAGCGCGCGTGTTTTGTTTATAAGACGATTTAAAAATTACCCGCTTCGGATGTGTTCGGCTGTTCTCGGGATGTACTCGGTTTTAATGTATATCCGATATGTCAGTGAGTTATGGCAAAGTATTCTGTTTGTGTTTTGTTTTCACTTCTGTCGGCACTCCCGGAGTGCCACTGTTTTTTTATTATTTTTTTTTTAGCAAAGGCTTCCTTTCTCCTTTGCACTCACTCCAAGGATATGCCGAAAGAAAATCAGTTAATTTTATTGATTGTTGATTTTTTTAAACATTTCCAGAACCTCAATTGCGCAACAAACTATTGATCCATTCCATTTCTTCATATGTTCGCAAAATGTGTCTGCTCAACAACTTAAATAACACAATGAATGTTGTTGAACTGTCAAAATTAAACCCACTGCTACTGATAGTGAGTTACACAATTATCCCGCTGGGTTTTGAGTTTGAAAGAAACTACGGCTACTACGGGAAATATTTGCGGCCAACATGACGCAGGGAAAGAACACAAAACACAAAAAAGAACAAGTTAGGGGTAAATATGCGACATATCCACGCAAAACTACTGTCGCTCAGCAGAAAGATTGAGGCTCTTATTACTTCCTAACTTCTGCCCGCGACTTCGTGCGCGTCAAGTTTTTTGTTCCCCTGACCCACCCCGTCGCATACGTACTCGTATATAAGCTATAACTTCGATATCGCTTAGCATTCTTTCTGACTTTTCTTTTTTTTTCACATCTAGTAAGGTTCTTAGCGTAATTTTACATAGCCTATAGACTTCCTCAAAAATTGGGCTATCAAATGCAAAAAAAAAAAACTAGTCCGACCGGAGGTTCAGAGATTAGCACGTTCAATAAAATAAACTCTTCAGCTTTATTATTAGTTGTTATATACATTCGTTATTGCTTACTTTCAGTAACTTTCATGTCTTCTTTTCATAATTATTGGATACTAATTAACAATACTGTCCTGCTTAAAACTAATCAAGCATAGCCACTCTACCTACGCAAACTCACTGTAACTACTTTAAAGTGGTGATTTTCTAACGATTCCAAAATGGCTTCATTTTCCCAGTTTATCCTCGCTGAAAAGCAACAAGAAATCGCTTTTTTCAGTCACTTTGTTAAGGGAGACAGCTGACTAATTTAAAGCATAATTAACGTCTCATTGTTGAAATTAGCGGTGTCTTAAGTTTGACAAAATTATTTTCCTTTAATAGTGGAATTTCTTATGGGTATCGTTTTATCGAGTTACTGGGGTGTGGAGGTCAGCTTGCCTGTCTGAACTCCACATCCCTGCACTGTAACTAATCTACACTTATAATTATAAAGAGGAAAGATTTGTTTGTTTGAATTGAATAGGCTTCGAAACTACTTTACCGATTTGAAAAATTCTTTCACCATTAGAATCCTTTATTATCCCTGATGAACGTAGGCGATAGAATATTTTCAAAAAAGTTAGGGATCCGTATAAAAACTTGATAATGTAACACAAGTTGTAAAAAAAAAAAAAATCTTTTGTGAAAAAATTAAAAAAAAATCCTTATATTGCGTACGCTGCGGAAACTATGAACAATAGAGCAAAGTGATGTACTACAGTTTTATAGAATTACAGGTATGTCACAATAACTACTTTTCCATGTTAAAATATGCAATAGTAACGCCATATCTACCCGTGCGAAGCCGGGGCGGGCCGCTAGTTCGATATAGTACTATGAACTCTATTTTAGGGTTCAAAGAGGCAGTCATCATAATCAGCCTATTATGTTCCGAGCTCTGGGATACAGGCCTCCTCTTTGTGAGAGGGAGTGGGCTGTAATTCACCACGCGGACCCAGTGCGGGTTGGTAGTTGTCACGTCTTCGAATTTTTGCTTCTCTCTCTCTTGTTACTTAGCCACAAGCCCCTCTCCGAAGAATTTTAAAATATATTCGTAATCCAATGATTCATTTGTTTGAAAAAATCGTCTACTTAACAATATAAATAGCGCAATGAATGTTGTCCAATTATCAAAATGAAAGGCAATGCACATTTACTGTGTTGAATCGTGTTGGGACGCCTTCTAACACAATGTTAGCCAATCAAAACTCGTGATTTGACGTACCTAGTCCAGAACAGGGGGTCTACTCCGAAGTGGTAAATGTATCGTATCGGCCATGTATCTGCCGAATGTTCGGTCATTTCCTACTACGAAGTTCATTATATTCGGTTCGGTCGGTTCCGATCCGACTGAACTTAATTTTGACACTTGTTGTATCGTTACCCTACTCTGAACGAGAAAAGACTGACCGATAATTTGAGTTTGACAAGAGTTACATCGTGAAATTTGTGTCAAAATACACGACAGCAAAGTAGCTACCTTTTGATTTTAATTTTAATTTTATTGTATATGCTTATTTCATTTTGTACTCCATATGTATTGGCAAAGCATAGTGCACATAATTTTAACAACAATACTATCTATAATCATACCTATGTTAACAGAATAAATGATTGATTGATTGATTTGAGTACCGTAAACTTATCGAATTTCATGAATTATTACAATTTTATTGAGTTTTACATTTTTTTTAAGTGAATGTACTACTTAAAATTGTAGCGAAATGACAGTACGTAAGCTTTTGGGTGGAAGAGGCTCTCAGAGAAGAGCGTTTGGAGCGTAGAAGGAATTGCAGATGATCTTATGACTCCTTCACTACCAATTTAATGCCCGACCTTGAGTTTGTAGCTAGTTACAGACTCAGTTGATCACTTTGCCAGGACATAGTGCCCCTGTCACCCTGAAAGCGTAATAGCCATGCAATTGAGCCTGCTACAAAGCTACAAACATAGATGTAAGATCTAAGTTTTCCACAGCAGTCCACTCACTAGGTATACATATATAGAGATTTTGTTTAGTTCGATGTCTATCTGTTTGTAATTAGTATATCTAGCTTAGTTTTATTATTGTTTTCCATATTCTAATTCAATAACACTGATTAAAGTAAGTTTGTAGGGCATTTTTTGGAATATGTAAGGATTGTCAGATAATTACGTAACTTGAAAATGAGATTTTCTGTTTATGTAGTTTATTGAAATAAATTTGTCTCAAATGATAGAGTTATGTATAAAACTAATTTCCCAATTGGATTTATGTAAATCGGATCACCCAATCCCAAGATATTAAAAAAATTGTGTAAGGAAAATGTACCAACCTAATTTTTTTAAGGTTGATCGTTTTTTTTTTTTAAACAGCATGCCCTCTCCACCAATGAACGCACATTTGAAATAGTCAAGGGTGGAGGTGTGTCTTGACAGCGCGGGAGGTGCACTAGAATGCAGATAAAGTAGGCAGAATAATCTTACCCTGCTGTGTTTTGCATAATACCTATAATAATAATAATAATAACCCCATCGCCGTATCTCTACGTTGACGTCGTGGTGGGGCTTGCGCGCTCCGAACTCTAGGCCCGTGCCGGAAAAGTTTACTTTGCCGGAACGGGTCTAAGGTGAGGAGCCAGACCAAGAGAGATACAGAAATCCGCAGGGCAGCATGTGGCGAGCTGTTGGGCAGTAGCGACCCCACGGACCCTATCTCCCGGGAGAAGTCTTGTACCTCACCTCTGGCTTGCCTTTATTGGCCGGCTGGAGTGAACAATGACGAGGAACAGAGCTCCCACCTCATTCTTGCCTATATTGGCTGGCTTGAGTGGAGATTCGCAAGGGCAAACGTGCTCGGAGGAAGGAAGTATTCCAGTAAGATGCTGGTAGGGACCTTGACCGTACTTCCGGGATTGTCCTGATAGCCGTGGAATGCCTCTCCACTTCTCATAAGCACCTCAGGACATGTTGCCCCCTTGTCGCTTCGTCACTATGTGCTAGCGACCGTTTCCGGGGGCCCATTATTGAGTGTGCAAGTCACCCCCTGCTATTTTATCCGTGTATATATTAAACATTGATCAGGCAGAGGTCATAGTTCTTCCATAGTTCTTGGCAACCAGTCCACTTTAGCCACCCAAACCCATAGTCCAACTTTATATTTTTCCATATGCTGCAATAGTCCTACACCAACCGGGGGTTGTCCTTAGGTGCACTTGCATAGTGCACACAGGGATAATCGTCGGTTGGTGTCACATTTCATTAAAATTTCCTAAAGGGCCTCTGCGAGTTGGCTTCGGCCCCTCGTACGCCTTCCAAAGGACCGGGACTCAATGGTCCCGAGATATAAACAAGAAAATAATAATGTCCTTGGACATTTCACACAACGCCATTTAGTCCCAAGCTAAGCAACCTAATGCTTGTGTTATGGTAACGAGATGGCTGATAAACTACTTATATACTTTTTTTTTTTTGTAAATACATACATGTTTAAGGGACGGAGCGAGTGCTCCGGAGTTAACCCAAGATGATTTTTGAATCGGAGAACTCTCGGCAGGTGACTTAGCAACCTGTTACATTTGCCACAGATGCTTTGAAGAGGGTACAAAGAGAGAGGGAGATTAATACAATCTTAGAAAATGATGAATAAAATATATTTTTTACAATTCGTACCTCCTAAACTAGAACTAATCTTCTATTTGTTACAAGTAAAACTAAAAATAATACAGAATTCAGCGTGGTGCACATTTCTTTCCACAGTCGATGATGCAGCGTACGACTGTCGATCAAGTTGCCTTGGGCCAAATCTCGATGAGGAGAGCATCAATTTGTGCCGCTGTTGGTCTGGACATGGTGACTTTTCTTGCAGAATGTTTGTTCATAATTTTCATTTCCAAATTTCCAAAACACGAACATGAGAAAACGATAAGCCCAAGGGGCACTTTATCAAGCGTAGATAAAGTGAATAATTTAAGTAGTTTATTAAACTTGTTTTTTGTAGATATAGTACATCTCATAACTTGACTTTAACACTACACTTCAGTCAGCACTTGACGATAAACGACCGAAATACGATTAGGTATCTCTATAGCGATAGCGGCAGATGAGATTTGGTTTGAGTTTAAAGTACTTTTTCTCAATTTCGCATTATTAAAAATCACAATCTCTCCCCTTGTTTGTTTACTTGCATTATTTAAAATTTGTAGTCTGTGCCATAGATAATATTACCAAAGTCTGTGCTTGTCATCCTTTGACTTTTATCCTTTTTTTTTTGACAATCGGCAAAGTAATCTTTATGCCAGCTACAAATATATTGTTTTTTCGAGAAATATTACAATTTTCTTAGGTAAAAATATTTAATTAAAAGCAAAGTTCTATTTTCTTACTATAAAAATAATTTTACTCTGTAATTCAACAGTTCAAATAAATCGAAATGAGTCTCATTGACTTATAAAAACATATCGATAAAACGTTCACCTCTGGCACTACATTTCGTTCGGTCCGACACTCTTTTCGAATATTGACTATGGTCTCGACCAAACTCAGCCAATCCGAACCTTTTTCGTAGTATGACAACAATATTCGGTTCGGTCGTGTGTCGGATCATTCCGAACATTCGTATGTGCCACTTCGGAGTAGACTCCCTGATTCGTTTGATTGGTATATCCCGAGTCACGACACGACAGGAAAATATCTGCGACACGACAAAGTAAGTAAAAACTCTTTTCACATCAATTATTTCTTAAAACCACCCTCCCATACACATGGGACATATGACAAAAATCTAACTTACACGAATGGTACCATATACCTTATTTAACAAACTCTCAAAGCAGTTTAGGTGCCTCACGCGACATACAAGCATAACTTTCAAAGCATATTTAAATTTATTCACCAAAGCGAAATCTGATAAACTCAGCGAGACGAACTAGCTGTTAGCTAGACGTGTATTACTGATATTAAGGTATCTTACGTGGCCCTACATTACCTCTTCATCTTTTGAGATAGGGTAAAAGATTTTGTAGGGAAATTGCATCGAAAAAATAGGGTTATGTCTTTTTAGGGTTCCGTATCTCAAAAGGGAAAAACGGAACCCTTATAGTAAAGTAAAGTAAAGTATTTTTATTGACATAAAAAAAAAGGTTACATCTAAAATATATGAATCCTCTGGCCCCTAAACTAGTGTTATAGGATCACTTTGTTGTCGGTCTGTCTGTCTGTCTGTCAAGACTCTTTATCTTATATCGACTTGAAATTAAAACCATATACTCAGGTCTACAGTCCCTTGAAGCTGTAAAAAAATCAAACTTCTAAAAATACGTATATTTCGACACTCTTAAGGGAATCAAAATTTATAGGGTACTTCCTGTTGATCTAGAATCATGTTTGGCAAGAAGCAATGTCATGTAGCAAAGTCAAAGTCAAAGCACAAGTAAAAAATCCGAAAACCGTAAATTTCTAGTTAGAAAGTACAGAACCCTCGGTGCGCGAGTCCAACTCGCACTTGACCGGTTTTTGTAGGGGTTGTTGGAGATTCGTTATTGTGATAGTGGAAATATGTGTGAGGATGTATCGCCTGCGTTTGACCAGTTGTTTAACATGAGCGTCTAAGAGGTAAAATATTATCAGCCTCGTGTTATCTCACTGGAGGGCAATGTCCTCTTCTCATAGAGAGAAGGCATGAGTATTGATCATACTCACTGCGTTTTTGCGATTTCAATCCTGTTCAGATTAATCTTTAAGTACTAATACCAATAATCAAGCTGAAGAGTTTGTTTGTTTTAGGGTTCCGTACCCAAAGGGTAAAACGGGACCCTATTACTAAGACTCCGCTGTCCGTCCGTCCGTCCGTCTGTCACCAGGCTGTATCTCATGAACCGTGATAGTTAGACAGTTGAAATTTCCACAGAATGTGTATTTCTGTTGCCGCTATAACAACAAATACTAAAAACAGAATAAAATTAATATTTATCCCATACAACAAACGTGATTTTTTGCCGTCATTTTATATGTAGTGTTACATGTTGTATGGTGGTACGGAACCCTTCGCGTGCGAGTCCAACTCGCACTTGGCCGGTTTTTTTTGCTTGTTTGTTTGTTTGAACGCGCTATTCTCTGGAACTACCAGTCGGATATAAATTAAAAAATAAAAATAAATATTGTTTGCTTTTGATAGCCCAATTCTTTAGAAAGGCTATAGGCTATCAAACATCACGCTAGGACTCTTAGGAGCCGAGCAAAACGAAAAAAAGTTAGAAAGAAAGCTGAGCGAAAACAAAGTAATAGCGGGCAGGCGATGCGATGCGACGGGGTACGTCGGAGGAACAAGAAATTTCGCGAGTCGCGAGCAGAAGCCAGTATTTTTATTAAATCCAGGTTTACATACCAATGGTGTTTTTATTTCAGTTTTCAGAAACAGGGCTTATATGTATAAGTAACCCTTACTTACATACATAAGCAAGTAAATTCTTGATAACTTTGAAAACTTACCTCAGAAATCAAGATGAATTCATATAATAATCTGGAAATCCTGTAATATCTTATTTCAGTGAACCAGCCACCCTGGGACCGACGCTATAGAATAATATTTAATGTTATTTTTCCATCTCATCCGACAGCATGAATCCCCATGGTCGGTCGCCGTTTTTCTCTTAATCTTAAGTGGGGTTATGCCACTTGGTATTCTGCAAAGATGGCAGTGTTAACACACCCACTCTGGTGAAACGCATAATAAGAAGAAAATTAAGCATGCGATTTATTTATTTTCTCACCACAATATCCTTATAAAATAGTAAAACAGAACAATATTTTCCAATCCAGCCCGAAGAATTGCCGAACTTAAGTGGCAGTAGGCAGGGCACATTGGTCGCAGAACAGATGGCCGATGGGGCCGAAAGGAAGACGTAGCGTTGGAAGGCCTCCCACAAGGTGGACCGACGACCTTGTGAAGGCCGCAGGAACCCGTTGGATGCGAGAAGCACAGAACCGGTCGAAGTGGAGGTTCTTGGGGGAGGCCCTTGTCCAGCAGTGGACGTATTTCGGCAAAAATTATGATTATTCAGAAATATCTTTGTCCATCTGTCCATCATTTAACTTGAACTAAACTGTAGGTAACTAAACTGTACAAGTTACCACAAATACCGTTAGTTCCCAGCGAGCTTGAGTGACACAGAGGCGCGCCAAACGCGCGAGTATTAAATTACGTGTCCAGTATGTTCTGTGACCACATACCGTGAAATGTGCTTCTGCCCGCGCGAAGTTCAGTACACATGGGGGAAAAGTTTGGCTAACAATCTAGAAAAATATTTTTAGTATTTTTTTGAGTGACTTAGTCGTTACTTTTTCATCTGTAAGTGATATAATGTCTAAGTTGCTCCAAAAAACGTGTAAATCCCCTAAACGTCAATACTCAATACTTTATTTGCAATCTTCAATGTGTACTTACGTGGTAACCCAAAATTATATGTGATCGTGTATCTATCACTATGGCTCCTGTCGGGCAGAGCAAAATCGTAGGCAACAGGAATTTTTGAAAAACTTAGCTTATCTTATTATTCTTCTGAATTAAATCTAATACTATTATATTTTTTTAATATATATAGTTAACTGTACTAATACTTGTTACGATATGCCACCACTTATATTTTGTAATTTAAATATTCTGTCTGGCGCACTTTGGACACCTAGCACTCGATAACGCAGAGTCTAGGTGATTAAACCTTTCACGATTTAGAGACAGAAGAAGTAATGTCAAAGTTTTTATTTTATTATTGCTGAATGGGCACGCTCTTGACCACGATCACTCCTGATGGAAAGCGATGGATGAGGTCTATGATGGGACGAACGTGCCCAGAAGATGCCTAAGGCACTGGAACTGCCACGCATCGACGAAACACTGCAGGCTGCTTGACGCCGGACTCCGGTGGGAGAGTGGTCGCAAACCAAGCGGGCGTTAGCCCTACCACCGCAAGGGAAGAATTGGCCAGTCAAATAAGATGTTGGATGTGACTGTCCAGGATGCGCCGAGCGCTCGGTTCAGTTGAGTAATTTTATCTAAAATCAATGATCACCTGCCTAACCCTTCGGGTGATACAAGCGTGATGATCATCAGAATCTCATCAGTCTAACTGGGTGCAGCTGAATACCAGTATTTTACATGGAGCGACTGCTTATCTGACCTCCACAACCAGTTACATACACCGGCCAAGACGATACCGGGCTTCTCCTCATCAACTTGGCTGGCTTTTGGCAAAGAGATACGGAACGCAGTCAGGGCAGGTTGCGTACCCTTTATCGGTTTTTCCCCTTTCTTGGTTTGTCGCTTAGGCTGCGACAAAAAAAAACTGGTCTCCACAGTTTCTGACCATCTGTGTGGATGTAAACAAAAGATAAAAAAGCTCTTCATGTGTGTCTGGCGGCCGGCTCCGGTCGCAATATCTGCATGGGATGTCTAGGAATTTGTTACAAATTATTCATTAAAAACAGTCGGTACACCCGAACTCGGCGTTACATCCAAAGTCGTTAAGTATAGCCATAAGAATTGTGTACAAAAGTATTAAAATTATAAGCTTTAAATTCAAGGGACTTAGATTTAACGTCGATATAGCTAAATGAACGCTACAAACCAAGGTCGCAATAAATGAAATCCACTGTATAAACTAAAATATTTTGCCAAAGTGGCCTAAAAAGGCAACGCAATTCATCTGTTTGACAGTTTCACACCTATGTATCCCTGAAGGGTTAGGCAGAGGTGTACCTATAGCATTTTACGAATCTCCATACAAAACTGTCATACAGATGAAATTGCGTGATATGAATTGTTTTATGATGCTGCCAAAGACCCCAGAACTTCACCACCGAGACATTTGTGGTGTCGCACTAAGCAGATATCAAATACTACGGCCACTTACCATATTTTAGACTTCTCCGACTGTTTAATATTATTACAAATACTTATCTTTACGAGTATTACTCCCTTAACGTTTATGTCAGCTTGTTATTACTTGAAAGCTGTTAATTCTAAACATTATGCTCAAGTCCAAGAAGTTCTTGAATTTTAAGGTTTCTTATCTTTTAAAGATGTTTCGGAGGCTCATTATGAACTAAAAAGGTACTATTTTGGGTAAATTATAATAATACAGTGCTTGAAGATAAGACAAAAATTACGTTATAGTGATGTGAGTATTTAGATTACCAGGAGTTCAGCCGTTCGATTCTGTAAAAATCACACCGTGTAAAGTTAGGTGAAGTGAGCTGTCAGCAGTACCAATCTCTAGCATTGAGGTGGAATGACAGCTCACTTCAATTATGTTTTCACGGTGAGTTTTATACAGAATAGTCCGGCAAGAGCTTATTTTGTAGGCAAATAGCTGTACCCGTGGTTTTGCCTGTGTGGTAATCGTAACTATAGCTACTGCCCGCGGCTCCGCCCGTGTCTATGTCGGTATTTATCCCACGGGAACGTGCTACTCGAAAAAGAAACAGCCTTTGTCCTACCCCAGGATCCTATCAATCGGCTTGCCAAATTTTGTCTAATTCTTTCAGTAGTTTAAACGAGAAAGTTAATATACAGACAGAAGAGTTGCTTCGCGAATCGAATTAATAATATTACTAGCAGCGAGCAGCAGTTTCACCCGCATAAGCTTCAATCCCGTGGGAATATCGAGATAAAAAGTATCCTATGTATTCGTCCAGCGTGTCAGCTACCTCCAAACCAAATTTTATCAAAATTGGTCCAGCCATTTGTACGTGAAGAAGTAATAAACATACAAACACATCCACAAACTTTCGCCTTCATAATATCAGTATGTTAGCGTGATTAAAGTATTGAAGTATATATATTTTTGGTATGTACCTACTGTTTTAATAATAAAAAAATGGTGGAAATAATTGAAGGGCTTTTTACAAAAACTACGTAACTATAAATTTTAAGGTTTTTTTTTTAATGATGGCAATATGATCTATGGAAAAATTACACTAGACAGTTAAATTCGATTTTACAAAAACAGCATATTTAGCACAGAATCACACTGTAAAAATACACATATTTTACAAAAACTACACAACTGCGTACAAATTTAACAAAAACGACGTATCTGATCGCAGTTAGGGTAGTTTTTGTGAAAAATAAAACGTCAGTCATAGCTGTCAAAAATGTCGGTCTACGCGGAAAGCGAGGAATTACCTAATTCATTTTTTTAAAGAAAACGCAAAGAAAAGAAGGAAACGATTATTAAAAACAAGAATGTATTTTGTATGGCAATAAACCACTTAATTATGATTAATTAGATGTTTTTTATTGCACTACTTTTACTTTTATTTTTACAAAAATAACATAAATGCATTTTTTTACAAAAAGAACACTAGTACAAACTACATTTTATCATTTTGTTCCATAACAGCAGGTATAAATAATAAAAAATGTTAATATATGTAACATGAATAAATGATTAAAATTTCTAAGTTACTAAACGAAAAATATGGATTGGAGAACGGTTTTTTTATTTCATGTAAAATTGTTGCTAAAAAATTGTGCTGTTTTTGTAAAAAACCCTTCAATTAGAAACAAAGAAAAAGTTACTTTCGCAATACCTAATTATTATTATTATTTACACCACAATCATGATTTCACAAGAATTCTTGAAAATTTCTGTGTTGTTTCATAATATTTGTTCATTGTTCACTTGGAATGGGTAACCAACTAGCTCCATTTTTCTGACTGACCGATGACTCCTTGACAATTCAAAAGTGCATGTAGATGGTTTAATTGAAATAAATGCTTTGAGTTTGAGATTTAATCTGTTTTTGAAAGAAAGAATCACAAAGGAGGATCACAAACCTGAAAAGAAAAATCAAACAGAAAGTCCCATACGAGGCTAAAAGGCTCCTATCTCAGCACGATGCTGCGACATTTAAAAAATAAATGTCGCAGCGCTGGTATTCTGATAGGGCCCGCATTTTTGTCGTCTTCATGCACTAAAAGGCTGTGTCTTACGGTCTTCAAGATAATCGAAACTCATTGCTCACTGCAGTCTCATGTACGTGCACGTTACGAATACCCTTTGCACTTTGTTGCACAGTATTGTGCAATATAAATTTTCCATGAAATAGTTTAAGTTCTCTTCTTGGAATGAATTTCACATATTTTAATTATATTTCAACAATGAACAAATATTTTGAAACTATACTGAAATTTTCAAGAAGTCCTATTGTGTCAGTATGGTGTAAATAATAATTATTATAATAATAAATATGATCACATATCTGAATTTCGTACAAAGCTCAAGTGGCTTCCCATACGTCTTCGCCGGAATTCTCATATCTTGTTTCAGCTCTACAGTATTTTGTTTAATCCTAAAACCCCCACTTATCTTAAAGAACGTTTCAAGTTCCTTCATGACACACATCGTCATCGGAAAACCTGAGGCTAGAGATGCCGATGCATTCCACCAGTTTCTATGACCAATCTTTTACTGTTCAAGCTACTGCTTGAACAGTAAAAGATTGGTCATCGGTTATGGAATGACTTGCCCGTGTCGGTAAGGCGTGCTCAATCTTTGTCCACTTTTAAAATTATGATAAAAAAGCACTTCCTCTCTCCTTAAACTTCATTATTATAATTATTTTCTTTGCTTTGTTTCATTCTTTTTATTATATGTATATATTTATTTAGGTTAGTTTAATATACTTTATGTATGTATTTATTGTATTATGTAAATGGTACACCTCAGACTACCTACAGTATTTGTCTGTCCTTCCCTTTTTAAATCCATCCAAAGGTTGTCTTTAAAAGATCGCTCTTAGCGATAAGACCGCCCATTGTGTCACCCTTTGTACAGTTTCTATATTTAGGTCTGTAATTTATATGGTGTGCATAATAAAGAGTATTCTATCTATTCTATCTATCTATTATTGCGAAGTTTTTGGAATTACTAAAAGTGTCAAAAAATTACACAGGCAAGCACACAACTTAGTGATGGCCAACTGACCATAACCTTATGACGTGATCGTCTCTTAAAACCGTTGTCGATTAGGGTTTCCGGTTACTGGACAGTTTAGTGCTAACTGCGACGATCGTAGAGTAAAATACGACTAGGGTTGGCGATTTTAGGAAGGCCAACTAAAACAGTCCTTAAGGCATTGACTGCCAACGCGGTCACCGGTGACAGCGAACAATAGATTTTTTATTGTGTCTGTTGTCTGGCAGTCAACGTGTTAATAACCAAATTAAGGTTGTTTTTCGCACGAGTGTTAATGTATGTAATGTGGCTGAGCCTACACTATCTATACATATTATAAACTAGCTGCTGCCCCCGGCTTTGCCCGCGTGGATATCGGACAGGAACGTGCTACCAGCACAAATACACAATATTGTTTTGTTTTTTTTTATTCCGGATATAATAATGAACCAATATTTGACAAACATTTGACATTTCCTGAGATATTCCATATCATAAATCAACCACCAACCCGCACTGGGCCCGCGTGGTGGATTACGGCCCACTCTCTCTCACTGAGAGGCCTGTGTTTTAGCAGTAGGAACATTATAGGCTGATTATTATATTCCGAAGTTATATTACGAAGTTACTAGTACCATTTCATAAGCATTTTAGTGCAGCCCTGCTTGAAATCGATTTCACAAACTTATGCAACAATCGTTCATATAAACTACTTTGAGTCGTTAAGTCTCGCATTCAAGTGAACTCGTTCAAAGCTAAAGCATCAGTATTCAATCGTGAAAATCTGAACAATGAGGGGATACTTTGAAAGCGACTTCTTCGGCGGCCATTTTGGGCCTCAATTTGGTATGGGTGGACCTCCTACCTGTCCTTTCCGTGGTGAATTTCCTAGTCATCGCGGTTCAAGGCCAGGTTTTGGACCTGGATCTTTTGGTCACAGGTTTGACCATAGTCCCGAGAGACAAGAACATCATCAACATGGACCTGAGCACCACAGACGTGGACCCCCCGAAGATGGTCATCATGGAGCTAGATGTTGTCATCATGAATCTGAAAGTGACAGTGATGGACCTGCGGAACGACATTGCCATGGACCTCCCGGCTTCAGAGGACGCGGTGGCAGACGTCCCAATTTCCGCGGACATGAACCAAGCTGCCACGGGCCTCGTCCCTGTTTTAGGCGCAGTCCTGAACGCCATTGCTTTGGAAGACGTGGACCATCAGAATTCCCTGACCGTTCTTGGAGAGGACCTTGGGAAGGACCATGGGGAGCTGGATGGAGCCGCCATATGCATGGATTTGGTCGTGGTGGAGCTAGCCATCCATGGTTTGGCCTTAGAAGACCATGTCCTTACAATTCTGAAGAACGACCAATATGGAATGCTGACTGCGAAAAGTGCCGTGAAACTGAACCTTGCTGCTCTGGGGATAAGGAGAAACGAGGACGTAGTAGAGGAAGAAAGGAAAATGGACCCTGCAATGATAAGGATAAAGATCAAAATCTTGGTGATACAGTGTTTGTTCAAAGAATTGTTTTGGAAAAAGCTACAAGGCCACAATCTGTTTGAAGTAATGACGTAGGTACTTTGTTAATTTGAAATGTTTATTTTATGTATATTACTTTCTCTAATTATTTAAGTATAAGGGTTTATACCCCTGTTCTGGTATTACCTTTCAACGATACAACCGTTTACAACCAGTTCTATATAATTTATTTTTGTGAGTCTCTTTCATCAACAAAGACCCCTAAAAATTAAAAGAAATCTAGATATTACCATGATCTTACATGATATTACCATGAGCTAACAATCACTGACTCACATAACACATCTAATCTACAGACTATGTTAATATACAGGATCCTATTATAATAGATGGACAATTTTAACACAGGGCTCAGTATGTCTAACCAAAGATATCCAAGCAAAAAAAAAAAACACTGATTAAAGTGATTTTATTTTGACCTAAAATAATAAATTGCCGGCACATTAGTGTATTTTCGTTAGCTGATTATTTTTCTTGTAAGTATCTAATACGTTTTTCTTATATATTTTTTTACCATCGTCCTTATTTTGTTGGTCTGAATTATTTCTAAAAGTTTGTCCATCTATTTTAATGGGATTTTAAATACACACAATATTTTATCTGATGATGTTTGTTATTGATTCATATCAATTAGGTACTAGTAGAGTAGTCTTTTCTGTCTAACTTTCATTAGGAAGTCATGGAGAGGCCTTTTGCCCAGCAGTGGGATGATTCAGGCTGACAGTTTTATTACTATTTTATATAAATTACATGTAATTTTTATATAATTTTCCATTTCCTATTTCATATCAATTATTTTTATTTTAGCGTAATTTATATGTTCACGAATTTACTGCAAATATGGTGATAGTGGCCAAATTATACGTTCTGCAATATGGCAAAGATGATGGAACAAGAATAGAAGATTGTCATAACGACAGATTTCAGCGAATAACTTGTGGCGGCATCTGCAACGCCACATGCGAACTACGCATCACACTGACGTCACGCAAAATCCTGAATCACGCAAGCAGAGTTTACCACGCGACTAGATACAACATCCCCATATCAATGGTCGGGCGGTTGCCCAACAGACACAACACCCGTCTGGTTGGAGGCAACCTTTGCTATAGAGGAGATGAGAACTCAAACTCAAACTCAAACTCAAAGCATTTATTTCAATTAAACCATTTACAGGCACTTTTGAATTGTCAATAGGTCAGTCAGCAAATATGAAGCTAGTTGCCCATTCCAAAGCGTAGGTACCTATGGAGAAGAACGGGCAAGAAACTCCATGGAGAGAACTTTACACCCTCCTCCTCATAGTAAAAAGGCAAGAAAATCAGCCAGCCTAGCCAGCAGAGGACAGCACCCACCGAAAACATCTGCCTGAGATGGTAGCTGAAACATCTAAGACATAATTTTATTATAACTACATATGTACTACTTATATTCAAGTAATTGAAGAAAAGGTAGGAAAAATGTAATATACTCTATTTAATAAAAACCCATTAAAACAATAAGTTATGTTTTTCTTTTTAACTTAAGAAATCTGTTGGTTTTTTTTTTACCTATTATAATTCTAATTCTCCTAAAATAATATTTTTCCCCAAACCTATTACCGATGCCGAATAAATAAAAAATCAATCTGCCTAGCCTTTTCCCAAATATGTTCGGGTCAGCTGTCAGTCCTGCCAGACGTAGTTGAATACCAGTATTTTACATGGAGGTTGCTCTATCTGACCTTCACAGCCCGGTTACTGCGTAACACGATCTCCCTTGGTAAGACTGGTTTTCAGACTTTTGGGGCATCTGACTACCCGTAATGATTGACTTAACGTGCTTTCCGAGGCACGGAGGCGTCACGTAGTGATGGCCACCCATCAAGGAACTGACCGCGGCAAGCGTAGCTTAACCCCAAGCCTGAAAAAAATAATAATTATCATTGTCACAAAAAGTACATTTGTTATTCATTTTCTGTTAAAAGAAACTCCAACGACACGTGCATTTCAAACTCTGACCGTACTTTGTTTATTATCATATACCTATTGTGTAGTCGTATAATGCTGTCGAGTTTTTCAACATGACACGTATCTGCATAGTGTGAAAACTTTCCTAAACAGATTATGTTCCATAGTTTGTTGGAAAGCTAAGTAGTGCACTTTCTAACAAAATTATGTGGAACATGTGAACATGTGTAGCATTCGACCGGGAATAATTGTTGCACATAATATTATTAGTAAACGAATGAAAATAGAAATTGTGATCTGTTTAAGTACAGTCACATACAAGTTATATTCGTCACTTTAAGGGGAAAGCGCCACAGTAGCCTGCGAAATTCAAACCCGCACCGAAGGCTGGTCTCCGCTGAGATTGGTTGCTTCCACCTTAAGGGCCATTTTTGTGTGCTCATTGAACGATAGAACCTGCTTTACCGACTCAGCATTATATACTGCGTCGTAATGTCAACACCATAGAATGACATTCAGCCATCTTTTTTACATGTCAGACCGAATAATAAACGTGACACTGATAGACTGACAATTAAAGTTGAAAACAAAATGTTTTATGAAATGACCAGGCCATTAAAAGGTTAGGTTGATGTCAACTGGACATTGGTGAAAGGTGTATGCTATTTTGATCTTTGTTATCAAGTAATTAAATATAGTTTTCTATGCAATAAGTAGTCTGCTTTAAAAGGTATTATGTGTGTCCTGGCTTGGTAAAAATATGAAAACTGACGAAGGTTTGTAGGACTTACTCTTTCTACTGTAACTAGGTACTTACTAACAGTATATTTTGAGGTTGTTTATTCTTCATAAACAAGATACAAATTAAAAAAAAAAAAAAATACACACGTAAGCACTCACAAAGTAGCCAAAACAAAAATAAATAACAAAAAATAAAATAAAAAAGGGTAGTTTACAAAAAGGTACAGTCCGGCCGTCGATAAATTGCGTTCCTGACACCTGTCAGTGCAACAATTCCAGTAACTAAAGTTCGTTTATTAATCCCAGAGACTAATCTGACATTTAAGTCTTTTGTGTTCGCGTTTTTTTATTATAGAAGTTTGACATTACACCTGTCAGATTAGTCTCTGGGATTAAAAAAAGATCAAATTCGCAAAACGCGTATTCGTTTGTATGAAAGTGACAGATGTCAAGAACGCATTCGTCTCGACGCCAGGACTGTAAAAAAGGTAAAAGTTTGACAATGTTGTCTATTGCTTGATGTCAGGGCAGATCACAATTTAATGGTCACACCAAGATCAGATAAAACACATTTGGCAGCTAGCCGACATCACCTTTGTATGCCATTTAATTTAAAAAATAATAAACATTGTGTAATTATTCTGTGTTGCGACACTGGCAAATTACAGCAAACAATCAAACTTCCGAGTGTAAATTATCTAGCAAATATTCCTACCATTTTTATAGACATAACAAAAAGCCCAAAGACCGACTTAAATTAAACCGACTCAAACAGCCAACTCAGTCCAAAGGCTATCTTTCAAAAATAATATTTCTTGAGCAGCCCAATTAAGGGTGAGTTCTCCAAGCTAGGCCCATTTCAGTAAGGATTTTTGCAGATCACTGAGAATTAGATTTGAGTGAGCGGCGTCATTTAAATTCTTTAATAATTGTCAGGGTGGGGTACATAATACAAGCGGATAGATATTTTGTTAATTTTAAAAATGGTTTACTTAATTTTGGTGTCGTTTTATTGTGAAACATGATTTAACAATTGTCCAACAGTAAAATAATTGTTTCTGTAATGTTAAGAGAGTTAATTTTGAGGTTTATCTTTAACAAAACGGGAATCAATTCATCTGTCCCCTGAGCCTTCGGTGCGCAAGTCCGACTTCCTGCGGCTCTCGCTCGCCCCCGCCAAAAGTCGTGAAAAGTTGTTTAAATATTATTATGCTAAGGACCTTTTGTTTCAAGGTTTTGTGTTCATAATATATTGCATAAAATAAAATGTTTTCGTGCAATGAACAAGTGTTGAACACGCCATTAGAGACTATAGGTTATACGTATAATTACTATAGGTCATAAGTAAATTGACGTAATTTTAGTAGGTAAGTTTTTAATTACGTCTAAACTTCTTCATATAATACAAAACAAAACCCTCTTCTTCTTATTCATATATTATATCTGGTAACAGCTGGATGAGAGTTGCCGAAAATCGAGTTGAATGGTGTGCAATAGGAGAGGTAGTACTGTAGTAGTACTGTAGGCTGGTGATGATGATGATTCATATCTTTATTTGCATTCCATAATGTTTTAGAGGTGTTAGAATGGTTTAAAGCTGACCTTCTGTCCTTTTCTTAATGAAATAGAAAGAAAAAGATGCACTGAAATTTTTAGTTTAGTTTGTGAACAAGGGAATCGGCACCAATGTTTGACAGACAGGTTGATAGCGCGTTTTTTATTTTATTAAAGTATTATTACCGCAAATAAATGTATTTTCTTTCTTTCTTATTATAAACTAGCTGCGCCCCGCGGTTTCACCCGCATAAGTGCCGATCCCGTGAGAATATCGCGATAAAAAGCATCCTATATTATCTTGATAAAAAGTAGCCTATATATCAATCCTGGTTATAAACTACCTGTGTGCCAAATTTGATCCAAATCCGTTCAGCCGTTTGTGCGTGAAGAAGTAACAAACATGTAAACACACACACTCACAAACTTTCGCCTTTATAAAATTAGTGTAATTTATGTATAAGTATAAAATTAAATATTAGGTTCATTATAAAACCAGCGTTAGACGGCATCTGTCTGGCATTAAAGCTGAAATTAACCTTTTTGGCGCAGCCGTGGGTCACACACTATTGTTGTCTGAAACATTATTTTTATTTTGTTAATTTTGTGTTTCACGAACTGTGTCAAAAAAAAAAAAAACTTTTTCCCAAAATTTTATTTTAGATCGCTCTCATTGTTAACTTGCGT
The DNA here is from genome assembly GCA_963669345.1 of Gortyna flavago. Classification (NCBI taxonomy): domain Eukaryota; kingdom Metazoa; phylum Arthropoda; class Insecta; order Lepidoptera; family Noctuidae; genus Gortyna; species Gortyna flavago. The sequence continues at coordinate 3,097,988 of OY770141.1, forward strand.
CCCTTTTGAAATCAAGAGAAATCATATATTTTACTCGACAGTCGATAAGGTGGGTGCCGATTGAAATTCCTTTCGCGCACTGGTACCTTTGAATACTGATACAGTCTATCCATCTTATACGGAGCATCAAATGTTTTATTAGTTTTTTCTTGTTTCATCTTTTTTAGGGTTCCGTACCTAAAAGCTACTAACGAACGCCTATTACTAAGTCTCCGCTGTCCGTCTGGCTGTCAGTGGGCTGTATCTCAAGAACCGTAATAGGTAGACAATTGAAATTTTCAGTCTGATTTCACAGTTCCAATCAAAGCCATTCATAACCTTATTCAATAGCAAACTTATAAAAGAAACCTCCTTACGATACCACAAAAACTTCATACACAACTACACGTATTGAAAACAAAGAAAAAACTATTTTCAATATAACTCCCGCAGTTATACCCGAACTCTCTCGAAGTGAGAAGGATACATATTTTCACAAAACTTGCAGCGCACTTAAACAACAGTTTTATTAAAAACGGTCCGATAACCCGGTTTTTCTTTTGCAACTCGAATATCGAGCCGTTTAAACTTCTGAGGGAGGTTAAAAAAATAAGCTTAGTTATGCTGTTGACTGTTGACTGCTGTAGCCTGAGATTTATCTTGGAGAAATGCTATTTTAACTTAATTATTTACGATATTTAATTTGTTTTTAGTATCCTTGGCAGTTCGATTTACAGCGGAGTAATTGCGTAACACACTATCTGTAGCTATGGATTTTATATTGTCAGTCCAACAACATTTGTTTTTTGAGCAGACAAATTTTTCAAACCTTCATATGTTCGAAAAATTTGCAAATATCCTTCAAAATAATTCAGATTGTGGTTGATAGTGTGTTGCGCAATTCTGTTGCGGATAAGGAACAGATACTGCCCTTTAGGACACATATCGCAGACGTCACCAAAAAAGCAGCCAAGTTCAAATGGGACTGGGCTGGACACGTTTGCCGCATGTCGATGGAATTTGAGCTAAGACCACCACAGCATGGGTCCCTGATAACGTCCAACGACCGGCATCGCGGAAGACTCAAGTCCAGATGGGGGGACGAAACTTGACGCCTATATGAAGCATTGGCCCAGGATCGAGTTGGATCACTGGAGCTGAGGCTGATTATTTTGTAGTTTTGGTGTAACTAAATAAAATGATGTTGTAGTCGTTGCTAACATGCCTACTGAGCGTAAAATTCTGGTTTCGATCCCTAGGGTCTGTCAAAGTGCTATTGAGTTTTTCTACTACAAAATTATCAGCAGCAACCCATAATCTGGATGTGTGCCCACTTAATGGCATAGACCACGATCCCTAATACATAGGACTAAAAAACGTGACGAAATGTGCCGAATAGTGGTGGCCCAGCGGCGACTTACGATTGCAGGGTCTTAGGTCCGAACTCAGATAGGCGGTTTACTTTACGTAAATCATTTTATCACCACTGCTCTCGAAACTGTGAAGGAAAACATCGTGAGGAAACCGGCATGTTCTAGACTCAAAAATTCGAAGACATGTGACATCCACCAACCCGCACTGGGCCCGCGTGGTGGATTACGGCTCACTCCCTCTCAGCCAGTGGAGGCCTGTGTCCCAATAATGAGAAAGTTATAGACTGATTAGTACGCCAACGTAGACTTCTAACTAAAATTATGATGGCTTAGATTCAGACACACGTTACAGTTTTTTTCTCTTAAAAAATCCTGCGACAATCGTTTACTTCCCAATGAATGAGCAGAGGTCGATAATAAACTTGAACGAATGTACTCGTGAGACAAAATGGCGGCGTAACCCATTTACTGTCCATTGTCAATGGTTTGTATGTGCACTTTAAGTGCATTATGGCATTTTATGACTTTAAGCGGTCCGCAACTTGAGTTACGAGCACAGAGCTTTTATAAATATAGAGAAGAGAAAATCTTCTCTTTGTTTTTTGAACAAAGTTCTTTAACGGAGCTTGCAGTAGGAGTTGACTGGTAGAAATCGTCACGTAACCAAAATGTTATGCCCCATCCATGCTACTTTCTATTAAAAAGAGTCAGAGAGAGAGTGAGATAGTTTTCGTGTTTTCGAGGGTACTAAAGTCTATAATGAGGTCAATATGAAAATCCAAGATGGCGACTGCGAAACAAATCATATTTTTCATCATGTGTGTCGTTTTCATACTCTTCGAGGGTGCTGAAGCCAATAGTGAGGTAAAAATTAAAATCCAAGATGGCGACAACATTATAAGAGCTTCTAAAAACTTATACTAGATGGCTCTGTATTATAAACGCGTATTAAATTCACATGGTCATGATCATAACGATAGCGGTTTTGCGTAGATGTGATGCATGTTTTCTCTCAAATTGTTATTTTCTTTCATTAGATGTATTGAAACATATTTAATCTGTTTTTTGTTTTTTTACGAGTGTGTATGCGTGCGTTTATGACGTTAGGAAATTCGTTTCTAACAGGAGGGAAGGGAGACCACACACTTTTTTTCCTAGTGGTCGCAAGTGCTACTACTAAGCGTGAGATCCTGGGTTCGATTCCCAGGTCGGGCAAAGTGTTATTGGGGTTTTCAACCATGAATTTCTCAGTAGCAGCCTGGTATCTAGATTTGTGTCCGGCTGACGGCAATAGGCTTTTACATGGGACCTAAACATAACTGGTGAAATGTGGGTGTGCTATAGGTACACCTCTGCCTAGACCTTTGGGATTGCAGCCATGATGTTAAGTGTTTTTTTGGTATTTAAATCAATTGATGCCATCTTTTTCCACTGGGCACAGTTTCACAAGAACACTGTCTCTAATGAATGTCAACTTTGTCCCTTGTTTTTTATCACTTCTTACACCTGTCTTCTTCTCTTCTTTGTTCTTCTTAACTCTCAAAACGATAAAGGAAAATATCGTGAGGAAACCGGAATGTCCTAGAACCAAAAATTCTTCTCTTTTCTCATTTATAAATTACAAAAAAGAAGTAAGTAGGTGCTAACACTCGACCTGCTACAAAGCCGCGCTATCAATATAAAATAGTTACTCGTATTATGGAAGTCAATCAATCAGTCTACCGAGCGTTTTTCAACTGTGTTGGGGTTGGCTTCCGTACCCAAAGGTTGCCAACGGAACCTTAGTCTCCTTATCCGTCCGTCCGTTTGTCTGTCAGCGGGCTGTATCTCATGACCTGTAATAGGTAGACTGTTGAAATTTTAACAGAGCAGGTATTTCTATTGCTACTATAACAACAAATAATAAAATAATGATAAAACATATTTTTTTACTTCCCCTTTAATTCCCCTTATAAGAAACTAATAGGGGTCTATAACTATAACTAATACTCGTACAAATTACAGGGGGTCAAAATACAAGGAACGTGTTTTATCGGCGTTTTTTGCCTTGTGGTACGGAACCCTTCGTGTGCGAGTCCGATTCGCACTTGGCCGGTTTTTATTATTTAATTTATTTATTTATCCATTTATTTCAGGCATCAACGCCCATATAGACATAGAAAACAATATTAATATAACCCAAAAAATACTATAGATACATACAACATGAACGCCCTGCCAGAATCAGGTATTTCTATACATTTTCACGCTCTGTGGTCACGACGATGGCGAAATTGAAAATAATTCCATTAATATTTATTCAGGGGAACTCAAGTGTTATTTATACGATTCCGGCAGACTTAAATTAAATTCATATGGAAATTCTATCTCTGCCGGCGACTCCGCCTGCTTGTAAACTTTTAAATGTTCCGAGAGAAAAGTAGGTAGTAGAAATAATTTTGCTTCTTAGGTACATGCAACCTCCACGAGTCTGTCGGAGAGACTTTTGAAAAAGCCTAAGTAAAAAGTCATAATTCGAGGTTTGACTCTCGCATATTTCCTCCTCCAATATTGGACCAATTTAAAAGATATTTCATAAGCTGAATAAAAAGGATATATACTGTGTCCCTATGTTTTTCTTTTTTCATTAATAGTTGTCAAATTTGTACACTAGGCCTCTATTGACAGCGGTTTAAATCGGCATTTTTTATGGGTTCTAGTGCTTATAAAAATAATGTATCATCAAAAAGGAAAACATAGGGACATACATACAAGTTGTTAATATTTATTATTCTGTAGAAAATCATTGCTTTACGGTCATTAACCAGAAAGAAAACAGCCGAGAGCGTTTCTATGGAGGGATTCTTAAATACGAGACAAACATCATCATCCTCAACCTAGCCTTTTCAAAACTATATTGGGGTCGGCTTCCAGTCTAACCGGATGCAGCTGAAAACCAGTATTTTACATGGAGCGACTGTCTACCTGACCACCACAACCCAGTTACTGCGTAATACGATACCCCTTGGTATAGACTGGTTGTCCGACTTTCGGGCTTTCGACGACCCGTAACGGGTTAACGTGCTTTCCGAGGCACGGAGGGGTCTTGGTATGTAAAGATGGTCACCCATCCACAGAAAAAGCACGACAATTTATGATATAATATCAGTTTGTATAAAGAATAGTAGAAAAAAAACGGTAGGAGTCAGATTAGCTGACAAGCGAAGTCATGTCACAGAAATATATTCTAATTTGACAAACCCTCGTTTAATTTATTCATCCTGGTACCGCGAGCTCGTAAAGGGCTCACAAATGGTGGAGGCGCCGTATTTTTTGCGTTTTCATAGTAAAACGCAGAGTTCATAAAGCGTAATGTAGTGTGAAGAAGGGTACTCCCCATATAAAATACTAACTACTACCCGCGGCATTGCCCGCGCGGATGTCTGAAATTATTCCACGGGAACGTGCTACCGTAGCCTAAGATGTTTGTCCCCAGGATACCATCTATCTCCATGCCAAATTTTTTCGAAACCCGTTCAGTGGCTTAGGCGTGAAAAGATAACATACAGACACACAGATAGAGTTACTTTCGAATTTATAATATTAATATGAATGATAAGGTGAGGCCACACGCCAAGAAGAGTGAAGAACAGAGCCAAGCGTTTTATTATTTTTTTGTAAAAAGAGCAAAATGGCTTAGCAGATGCAGTTCTTCTCATCAACGGCGTATAAAATAACACATTACAGAGTTAACCTATAATGTTCCCTCTGCTGAAAAAACTGAAGAACTGTTCATAATAGGTAGTCTAATAAATAAATTTATTTCTCATCACAAATATTATTGTGGACAGGAAGTGCTTATCTAAAAAATAGGGTTAACATTTGTGAGAGACTGGTGCCCAAAAAAGGCATAAAAGAGATAAAAAATTTCGACTCCATGTTGCTTTTTTTTTTAAATAGGTATTACGTGTAAAAATGATTTCGTTATCGTATTTACAGAATAAACAATTTCATTCATTTCGAATTTTTCTCCGTTTGTCTGTTTATCTAGATGTAAATTTTCCGAATTGGCGCAAAAACAGTCGAGCAGATTTGGATCTTTGGTACACAGATACTAAGCAACATATAAGGTACTTTTAATCCCGGTAGATATGTTGCCGTGGGCTATTTCCCGATATCCATGCGGGTGAAGCCGCGGTCATAAGCTAGTTCCTAAAAACATAAACACCTCTACAACCTTTCTACGAGCCCCACTCAAAAACATAATTACAAAGGAAATCCCCAGTTAAGTTCTATCAAAACTGATAGTTAATCAAGGCGCACCTATCCAAACGAATCGTTATAAAATGCAAACAGTTTGCAAGATGGTACCAATAATAATTTTCATTAAAATCCTTCGTAGTTAATTACCTGGTGCTCCTTGGAGAGGTAACGAAGAGATAAATGATATTACTAGAAGTGACGATTTAACATATAGATTATTTTATATAGAATTGGCTTTGCCCGAGGCTTCGCCCGACACCCAGACAAACAGGCAGACGGACAAAATAAAAAAAAAATGTTATAGAATCGTTTGACGTTCGAAAAGTGCTGACTCTCAACCTAATTTGAATAAATGACTTTTGATTTTGATTTTGAGCTGTTTTGCGCCAATTCAATATAAATACAGACAAAAAGATAAACTGACAAAAAAATTCGTTACTATTTTTTACCGCGACCCGCCTCTGCTTTTATGACTCGCCAAAAAATCAAGATTTCTTTATCATAATAATGTAAGTTTGTTATAAATGCATTATAAACATAAACCTTTCTGATTAAGTTCTCCAAATGATGGCGAAAATCGCATTAAAATCTGTTATGTAGTTTAGAAGAAAAACGCGGTCATACAGGAAAACAATCTTCGAACCATAGATATTTCTGTGCTATATAGTAACAGCGCCGCGCCTTTACTTTTTGTAAAACACATAATAGCGTTGTTACGAAGCTGAATACGAATTAGGCTGAATGTCATCAATGACACTGAACGCGTCAGTGTCATCATTTTTGTGGTACAGCCCTTCACAATAATTATTTTACCTCTGACATCCGAATAGCAACCATTTCGTAATGAAAATAAAGATCTCTGTGATTATGACAATGATGTAAAATAACTGTGAACGGACACTATATTGACACTGACAGCTCTTGAACGCAGTTTAGATGTACTGATGGCGTTCAGTTTCATTGGTGAAAATGGCACTTAAACGTTTCGTATTTCAAGAAATAAAGACAGAATATATTCCTGTACATCACAGGCTGAAAGGTACACAACATTTGCAAAATAAAAACAAACACAAAATATTCGCTAGTTAAAACCAGTAGGTATGTTTGCCTCACACATAGATACAACACGTGTTTTCCATACTTAGCATTCATCACAAAACGGCAAAGAAAAACATCGTGACGAAACCGGTCATGTTCTAGAACGAAACATTTGAAGACGACAACGATGCAACATCTACTAGCCCGCACTGGGACCGCGTGGTGGATAACGCCCACTCCCCCACTCCCTCTCGCAGTGAGGAGGCCTATGTCCCAGAAGTGGGATCGTTAAAGGCCGATTAAGCTTTTGATTATGCTTTTAGCGATAAGACCACCCATTGTGTTACGCCTTGTAAAATTTCTACATTTATATCTGTAATATTTATGGTGTACAGACGCTAGCACATCAAGCTACTACAATCTTTAACATATTTTCAATTTTATCGCTAAAGGATTAGGTTCAAGGTTGATTGGGAAAATTTTACAGTTTCGGGTAGCTTGATGTGCTGGCGTCTGTACATAATAAAGAGTATTCTATTATATTCTTATGCTGCACAAATCCTACAAAGATTATCTTGGTCACGACGCATCCAGCAGCTCTATCGTAACTTATGGCCAAAGATGGTAGAAATTCATTAAAATTTCTCATTGGGAGTGACTCATAGCAGGGACCGACAGCCGTGTTGCGTTCCGTTGCATCTAGACAAACGTTGCTCAGACGTTACTCAGAAAGTCCCAGCATATTCCTAGAATGTTCCAGAATCTTCTAATTATTTTTAAGCTTTATTTTGATAATTTAATTTAAGGGATATGTCACCTAAGTGACGCTCCAGCGTTTCTTCTTTACCAAGGAGTATCGTGTTACCCAGTAATTGGGTTGTAGAGGTCAGATATGTAGTCGCTCCATGTAAAATTCTGGTAATCAGCTGCATCCAGTTAGACTGGAAGCCGACCCCAACATTTTTGGGAAAAAGCTAGGCTGTTTGATTGGTTCATAGGATGATGAGAACATTTTGTATCTCATTTTAAGTGAACTATGGAATAAAATCTCTTTAGAAGAATTTGAAGAATCACAAAATCAGTTTCGCATACTTAATTCGAAGCGCTGACAATCTACTCTCGATCTCGTTTCCCGAAAACAGACTAGACTAATAACAAAAACAAGCAGCGAAATCTTATTAAATCCACGACCATCGAGATTGGGCCATTCAACGTCTCGGACAGTCTAAGAATAATAAAATGATAAATATTTCGGTTACTGCCGAACTTATTACCAATGTTTGATTATATGTTTAGTTTGGGCGTTCTGATTGGCTGGTGACGGCAGATATTTGGTCTTTGGGCATTACTTATTATTGGTATACTTATATCCAGTAGGGAAAAGCCGGTGGGGGAGGTTCATAGTAAATTGGTGGTATGATATCCCCATTATCCCCGTGCCTCGGAAAGCACGTTAAGCGTAAGTCGTTGGCGCAGGACGTTCTCCGGTCGTGTCGGATTACGTGCCGACCCATCGGACTATGAGAGTGTGGGGAGAGATAGTGCACCTGTGTCTGCGCATACACTTGTGAACTATAACATCTCCCGCGCCATAGGCTAGTCTACGTTGAGATTGGGCGCCTTGGCTGAGATACGGTGTGAAAGACTTTAGAGAAGGGAAGACGACCATTTTACTTAATAAATTGTAGCCCGCGAATTCCCTATATTATATTATATTATTACCTATCAGTCAAATTTCAAAACGATCGGTTCAACGGTTTAGACTTGAAAAGGTTACAGACAGACTGACATAGTTAGTTACTTTCGCATTTATAACCTAACCCCCTTACGAATAAACGTATTATATGAGATGTATAATTCAATAGTCCTGTACCAACCAGGGTTTGTCCTTGGATACACTTTCGTAGTGCAAACAGGGAGCATCGGTTGGTGCCTCTTTCTCTTAAAAACGAATAACGGGCCTCTGAGAGTTGGCTTCAGCCCCTCGTATGCCTTCCAATGGTCCCAGGGTCTCGAGTTATGTCGAATCAGAAGGTAACAGATAGAATATTTATATTTTTCTATATATTCACCCGCATATGTTTCGATCCCGTGAGAATATCGGGATAAAAAGTATTCTATGTGTTAATCCAGGGTGTCTGCTATCTCCATACCAAATTTTATCCAAATTAGTACAGCCGTTTGTTCGTGAAGAAGTAACAAACATACTCACAACCTTTCGCCTTTATAAAAAAAAAGCTTAATATTATAAATGCGAAATTATGTTTGTTTCTTACCTTTTCACGTCTAAACCACTGAACCGATCATCCTGAAATTTTGCATAAACGTTGTCAATCAGAAATAGCGTTATTATGATAATAGATGGCGCCACGTGTATTGTTGTTTTCCTCTGGAACAGCATTTTTTTTAGGGATGAACGGTATCCTATGTCGGTTTCTGTACACCTGACAACTCTTAAGCACAGGATGATCGGTTCAGTATTTCAAACAAACAAACCTACTTTCGCATTTATAATTATTAGTTAGTATAGTTAGGATAATATTTTTTTTTTTTGTGAACTCGCACTCCATTAAATTAAATGCGCACCATCGACTGATAGCGATATCTCGAGGCAAGGAACGATACCATACGCTACGTCATATCAATCTCTCAACTGTGATTGGTTTTATTTAAAAATATTGTTCACCACACCCGTCCCTTTCAATTTTGAATACATAGCTTGCTCTTTAAAAATAATGCATAGTTTTTCATTGCAACATTCTCAACACAATCTATTAAACACCAAAATTTTCACCAAACCACTGCTACTACAAAATTATTTAATTGATATATTAACCCTTTTCAGTAAATCTCTTTAACGAGGACATTGAGCACGAAAATAATGCAATACATACACAAAATAAAACTGACAACACAAAAGCTTTTATAACTAACTTCTGTCGGTCTGTGCGTAAATTATGCTAAAACGCTTCAACTTTGTTTGATGGGGTTTGCTATGCTGAATAATTTTGCACCTCGCGAGCTTCCAAAGTTATTGCTTCAATTAAGCTAACTTATTTTAAAAAGAGAAGAAAAGAAAATATTGATTTCCTTCAAAACTTAAAAAAAAGACACTTAAATATTTGACTTAGTACGAGTAAATGAGAAAAAAGTCATTAATAAAGAAAGAATAAACAAAATACCTTGATAGCCGGTACCCTAATAATTGGATAAGAAAGATTTCAAAACAGAAGAAGAACTAACAGGGGATCGAGGAGGGGGGGGTGGAGGGGTTGACAGACCCGAATAAATCCTAATAGCGTAACACACTCAATCTTACAATCTTAATCTGTATCATTTTGAAGGATATTGTTAATCCATTGTTCACCAATTTTTTTTTAGTGAAAACTACTTTAGGCGCGTTAGGCATTTTTTGAGATGGGAAAAACCATTGAACTCGCGACACTGTTACCGACACCGCGCTACATTCGGATGTGTTCGGCTGTCCTCGGAATTTACTCGGTTTTAATGTATATCCGACACTGACCTGTATTATACAAGCTTGTTTAATAGAGGTCAGTGAAATCCGATATATCAATGAGTGATGGCAAAGTATTCTGTTTGTGTTTTGTTTTCATTTCTGTCGGCACTCCCAGAGTGCCACTGTTTCCATCCGTGTGTCCTCCATCCAGTTTTGACGGAACCTATCCAACACATAATGATGTTCGAAAAAATTGTCTACTCAACAACGTAAATACCGCAATGAATGTTGGTACTGATAGTGTGTTACTCAATTACTCCGATGGTCATTACAGTACTGATGAAAATCATCATGGGTCTTATAATTTTTTATACTGTCTAATCTAACCATATCCATCAATTTAAACGTCAACCAAAACCAATTCAAATCTGCCTTTATTAAGTATTAACTAGCAGCGTCGCGGTTTCACCCTCATAAGTTTCGCGTGGGAATATCGGTATAAAAACTATCATAATAATTATGTCCTTTCCCGGGACTCAAACTATCTCTATATAAAATTTCATCTAAATCGGTTCAGACGGACAAAAGACACTTTCGCATTTATAATATCGCTCACCTAGTAATATATTGGCACATCTACGTTTTTCACATTTTACAGAAACGAGGATCAAAGATTGTATAAAATGTTAAAAATTGATTTATGGGTTTATATTACGTTTTTTTACTGATTTTATGGGTTTGATTACTAGTATAGCGTTCTGCCGTTTTACCACTTTATAAATTATGCACTTTTGATACGGTAAAAACTCAAATTCACATTTTTTGTAGATGTGCCGATATATTACTAGGTGAGCGATATTAGTATGGATTTTCACATAGTAATTCAAGTCCCAATACCATATCATCACTCCTCCCGAAAGATAAGGCAGAGGTGTGCCCACATTTTGCCCTGTCATCAACCGGTTGAGATTTGTACAGAACCAGCACATCAAGCTACCCGAAACTGTAAATTTTTCCCAATCAACTTTGAACCTTATGCTTTAGCGATAAAGTTGAAAATCTATTAAAGAGATTTGACAGATTATAGTAGCTTGATGTGCTGGCGTCTGTACCAGGCCACAAATCAGGAACTGAACTGAGAAACTGATGGAAAACCTAAAAGGTAACACTTTTCCCTCCCTGGGGATAAAAATTAGAATCTCATGCTTAGCAGTAGAAGGTAGTGGAAATAAATATTAATGTATTTTTTTATGAGGGGCTTGTGGCTTAGTAGTATTAGCCGCACGGGTCGACCTATCAGGTTAAGCTACGCTTGCCGCGGTTGGTCCGTAGATGTGTGACCATCTTCACATACCAAGACCCCTCCGTGCCTCGGAAAGCAGGTTAAGCTGTTGGTCCCGGCTGTCATCGTGGATCTTTGACAGGCGTTACAGGTCGTCAGAAGCCCGAAAATATGACAACCAGTCTTACCAAGGGGTATCCTATTACTCAGTAACTGGGTTGTGGAGGTCAGATAGGCAGTCGCTCCATGTAAAATACTGTATTCAGCTGCATCCGGTTAGACTGGAGTCCGACCCCAACATAGTTGGGAAAAGGCTAGGCAGATGATGATCATTTTTCATTTTTTACACGAAACAACTAAAGTCTCCAAAAATCCAGACCGTCATTTATTCGAGTTCCAGTACCAAAGTTCATAATAAGCGCTAACTTCTGCCAACCCAAATTAGTCCATCAATATTCCTTCACTTAATACTATTACGAAGTCCTAAGTATTCAGAAGTATGACGAGTATTTGCATATTTCTTAAGGGGTCGCCGTGCATGTAAACTCCGCGCTTTAATTGGAATTTTACCATCGCTCTCGAAGGCGCGAAAGTTTTAAGGCAACGCGGGGATCAATTTCCAATTCTGAGTATTCTATTCGCGTTCGCTAGGATCTTTAGCGGTGGCTCTAGTATCGATAAAATTTTATCGATGATTATAGTATTTTCTTTAATTTCTTTATGGGGTAAAACGTACTCATTTCTTCATTGATCCCAGAGATTTTAAAGATTATTTAGTTCTGTAGGTATAGTCGACTTTGTTTTCTAATTTGAAACTTAACTAGGGATGAAAGACCCCAACTGTCACATTGACAAATAGACCTTGACATTTGATGCTTTATAAGTGACCTTTAAACCTATGGTTGTAAAAAGTCTTAGATTATACCTACTGTTGTACTAAAACCCATCCAGGTTAATTTGAAAAACAAAAATTGTCATGTAGAAATAAAAAAGCATTCATTGGAACTTATCTTTAATCAGTATCGGCAATAAATTAAAAATTTCACAGGAATTATTTATTTTGAAACAATTGTCCAGCTCTTCTGGCACCTACCACCAGACCAGCCCAAGTCTCACGGCACACCTGTTCAATGAACCTGGGTTCCAGATTGAAGCCTTCAAAACCATTAGCAAGGCCAGGCAACTCATAAGTGTAGGACAAGGGAACTCCGATAGCATGAGCGTAATCTTCAGAAGCGCCAGCAGCCGCGTAGTTAAGGACCAACGCGGAGTTGCCAACGACGTAGCGAGGGAAGTTTGGCAAGGAATGACTACGGATAGCATCAGCCATGGCAACACCAACTGTATGCAGACCAAGGCTGTTATGAGAGAGTGCACCATTATGCCCCCATGGGTACAAGATCATGCTCCCGAAGCTATGAATGGTGATGTACAAGGCAGTACGGGCAAGATGCTCTTGAAGTATATCCCGAACGACCCTCGTCTCGATCTCGGAGAAGGCGCGGTTCCCAGCGTAAATGTCGGAGCAAGGATTGTTGCTGGTGCCAACGCTGTTCCAATGGAAGTCATAGTTTCGGTTTCCATCGACTCCAGGGCAGAAAATACTGCTGGAGTGGGTGTTGGTGGAGCGGGTCTTGCGCCAAAAACGAGTCTAGAAGGGAAAAATGTTTTTGTACTTGTCTTATAACTTCTCAATATACTTAAATTTATACTAGGAAAAGATATACTTACGTTGGTGAAAGTGAACTCATAGCCGTCAGGGTTGACAACAGGCAAGAGGATCCAATCATAGTTATTTAGAAGGTCAGGCTCAGTGACATCCTCAGTCAGCTTCCTGATGGCCCAAGTGACGGTTGGGGGAGAGATCCATTCCCTGGAGTGGATACCACCATCGATGATAATGACTGGTTTGCGACTATCTTGGAAGTTGGTGGTTGAGATTTTCAGGTATCTGATAGGCCGTCCTTGAAAGGAGTTTGCTGGTGTCACCAATGTGGCCTGCGGGAACCTAGCGGCGATATTAGCCATGTAGGCGTAGATCTAGAAATAAAAACAGTTGATAAAAAATAACGCCTTGTAGTTGAGCCCATTATTTTAAAGAGTGTGCGAAAATGTCAATGAACGTGGATGGCTTTAATAGTAGGGTGTAACCAAAGAAACGATAATTAGTAGACTGTGTGAAAGATGATATGGCTAGAAAGGGGGTGACTACCGAGATGACGATTAATAGAGAAGAATGGAAGAAAAAGACATGTTGCGCCGACCACAAATAAATTGGCAAAAGAATGTAGATTGAGCTTTGTTGCTCTAACAAAAGTATTAAACGATAATGAAGTTTCCTTTACTACTAAATATCGGTTAAAAGAAATTAGAAAGAAAGAAAGAAAAATAGGTTTATTTGTCACAGAAACAAGTGCACACAAAAAGATAAAATTAATTCTAATAAATAAATAACAACAAAATATATACTATTTAACAATACAAGCACAAAGCATGATAGTCGAAGACTGCATTAAGAACACCTGTTTCTTTTAACCCAAACCAAAGTCCAATGATATAACTACTGAAGTCTTGAGTTTATCCAATATTACTACCGTGATGTCTAAATCCTGTAATTCTAGTGACGTGTCGTGAACGATGTCGTACTTATTGAGTTCTTTATCAGGTAAATCACTTGGGATTAGTTCATTACTAATTAGTAAATAATAAAAATACAACATCATGATGATTGATAGTACTGTTGTAATTACAACAGTACTATCAATCATCATGATGTTGTATTTTTCCATTGAGAATAAACACTTATTTCTCCAATCGAGTATTTGACAATGACAGATGGATCAGGTAATTTACAGTTTGTTTTGCTGGTACATGTAAAAAAAATTAAGAGTATCGGCAATCGGTTTTCAACAGTCAAAGAACTCAATTCTAACATTATACTAGTGAATACCTATTCATCATCTGCCTAGCCTTTTCACAACTATTTTGGTGTCGAGTTCCAGTCTAACCGGATGCGGCTGAGTACCAGTATTTTACATGGAGCCACTGCTATCTGACCTCCATAGTCCAGTTACTGGCTGATACTATTATACTGCTTGGTAAGACTGGTTGTCATAATTTCGGGCTTTTGACGACCCGTAACGACAGTCAAAAATCCATGAATGGCAGCCGGGACCAACAGCTTAACGTGCTAACTGAGGCATGGAGAGGTCTTGGTACTTAAAGATGGTCACCCATCCACGGATCACCGCGGCAAGCGTAGATTAACCTGATCGATCGACCTGTGCGGTTGAGAAAATATTGCTCATAAGGTGCTATGCTGTACTTACCACGTCTAATCGCTGGTAATTATTGTACGGCATAGATTTTACTCCATTCCTAGAAATGGACCTATTCCAATCTTGAATAATCTCATCATCGTGGTCGAGTGCACTGTAAGGAAGATATTTATTATATTAATGGCATGATAGTGCTGAGTAGATAATATTTTGTTCATGGCTTAAAAGTGGTACCTAAGCAAACTTATACAAATATTAAAGAATTTTACAATAGAAATGAAAAATAAAGAAAAATATTATTAAACATGCGAGTATTATTATGTTTAAATATCGCCAATCAAATAAAGGATAACATTCATTTGGAAAGAGTTTGCGAATCACAAAATAGAAAAAGTGGAAATAATGTTTTTTGAGTGTCACATCTTTATTTCGCCAACTAATGCAAAGTAACTTCCTAAGTATAAGATTTTACAGTATAATGTTTTCATTAATAGCGTCATTAACTATGAAACCCAAAAAATTTTTATGCGTTTTGAAAGATAACAGATTTTGAGGCAAACGACAACTTTTAATAAGTATGTGATAGCAAATGTTGTGAAAAGAAAAATGTATTTAAAAAATCATAAGAAAACTTGTCTAAAGATGACTAGAAAAAAACTTAGTAAGGTAAGTACAAAAATAATACCGATAAAAAATATCAAATTGGTGTAAAAATGAAGGAGTTGTGAGGTAAAAACCATTAAAAAAATACAACAGAATTGAGAACCTTCTTTTTTGAGGTCAGTCAAAAAATAAAAATACGCCCCTAAAAGTACATAATGACCGCAAGAGTAAGAGCAACTGTTATAGGTAATACAAATTATATAACTATAATAAACCTAAACAAAACGAATTGTAAAAAAAATAAGAATAAATAAAAACTTACGATTTAATATCATTGACATGACTTCTGTAGGTGATACCCAAATTTTCCAAGCTGGTGATAAATTCTTCTTGATGTTCAGGTTGCACTAACACTAGTGACTCCCGTTGTATGTGGGCTGGACTTAAGAAATCCAGGTCCAATTTAGCACCAAGAATATTTAGGTCTTTCACCTGCTCTTCGGTTGAAGTTCCTACGTAGTAGGATTTCCATCTGGAAGAAATTTTTGGTTGTTTTAACACTTACGCATACGGTTGAAAGAAATATTAAATATATAAAATTCTGAGATATATTATGTTTACTGACTTTTTTTTTCAGTTAAAGCAAGAACCTTAACCGTTTGTTTTTTTTTTATAATTATGATAATGATAGTATGTAGACGACTCCATACTATCATAATTATAATCTACATAAAATATTTATGATTCCTATTTTGTATTATGCTACAACTTTCATGTAAAATATGCCTGATGTCTTCTCAGATAAAAATGCGAGTCTTTGTTAGCGAATGTAAAAGTTGGAACTTGATGAAAGCTTTCATCTAGATCTAAAGAATTAAAAACTCATTAATAAAACATAGACGTAAATTGTTTTTTCTGAAAAACAAAATTAAAATTAAATAATACTCACCCGATATATTGCTCATGTTTAGCATAGGCCAAAACAAAGACAGTCGCAAGCACAAGTAACTTCATCCTTGCTTTTAGTAGATGCGAGAATCTTGTGGGCTACCAAAGTTTATATAATAAATTTCAGCTGATAACACTGACATCACTTTATCTTCAGGTGACGATAATGGACGTATGAGAGATAACACAATAAATAATTAGTTCTAATTACGCTTTAATGACAGTTAATCCAGCGGACGTCAAAATGTGAGTAGGTATAGATTATAAAGTTACTGACATTGTGTTGAAAAATTTAGTAGAACAAAGTATTTTCTATAAATTCTCAGTTTGTTCTCGAATGTGCAACACAACATAGCGAGAATATTTTTTTATTTGTTATGGACGACCATAACAAACTAAGGAAACCACACTAAAGGAAACTAAACCGGTTCGAGGGTTGAAACCTTCGGACCGTGGACGATCGATACGCTTCCAACAATACCTCATTTAGCCAATTATGACAAGTAGTTTAGAAGTTATGAGGGAAGAGACGAACATACATACATACATACAGACATAGATACATACATAGTTACATACATACATACAGGTCAAAATCATAACCCTCGGTAAAAAGAGGTTCGGTCGGGTAAAAAGAGGTTCTACTTGTTTAAATAGGTTACGAGCAAATAAAGGATTCGGGATTTTGGGGATTTCTGAGAATCCATTATCCATATATGTATGTCATCATCTGCCTAGCCTTTTCCCAACTATGTTGGGGTCGGCTTCCAGTCTAACCGGATGCAGCTGAATACCAGTATTTTACATGGAGCGACTGCCTATCTGACCTCCACAAACCAGTTACTGGGTAATAAGATACCCCTTGGTAAGACTGGTTGTCAGACTTTCGGGCTTCTGACTACCGTAAGGACTGCCAAAGAACCGCGAATAACAGCCGGGACCAACGGCTTAACGTGCTTTCCGAGGCTCGGAGGGGTCTCGGTATTTAAAGATGGTCACCCATCCACAGACCAACCGCGGCCAACCAATTCCAATTAACCAATTCGATCGACCTGCCGCGGCCGTTATTATTTAGCCACGGGCCCCTCTATCCATATACATCCATATGTGTATGTATCCAAACACATCCATATATGTATATACTACTAGCTGCGCCCCGCGGTTTCACCCGCGTAAGTTTTCCCTTACCACTTAGGGGGATGAAAAATAGATGTTGGCCGATTCTCATAGATACCGGATAAGCACAAAAAATTTCATCAAAATCGGTCAAGCCGTTTCGAAGGAGTATGGCAACGAAAACTGTGACACGAGAATTTTATATATTAGATACATCCATAATTATGTGTATGTAGAGGGTCAAATTAAATTAGCAATCGAAACTTTGCAGATGTGATGGCTCTCGATATCTAAACACGATAAAATAAAAAGAATTGATGGATTTTCTTTGGGATTCAACGACCGCTGGTTGTTACTTAAAGTATGAATTGAGAAAATCTGTTTTCTTACCTCCACGTCTGTGAAGCTTAGACAAAAAAAACTGATATTATTTCAAGTGACTACACAAACTGCTGTCCATGATTAAAAAATCATTTAATCAATTTAATTTAAATTTCATCATGTTTAGATATCGAGACCCATCGCATCTGCGGAGTTTACCTAGCCAATTTAAAATAACCTTGTATAATTACTTACTAACCAAAACTTAAAATGCCTATGAAGACGGAGACGGACACAGCCAAAATTATAAAATTAATTCATAAAATTAAGGGGCTTGCAGGACCTAAACGCAAAAAACGCAAGTTTTAGAAACAATAAAAGAATATGATCGACTATACGAGTAGTGAACAAAACCAGAAAAAATATATGATATGCTTCAGGATATATGCTAGGTAGATAGTGTGTTGAAAACATAATAAGTACATTTCTTTCTTTCTTACAATCATTTTGATTTTTTGTCAAATTATTCTACAAGTAACATACTAAAACATTAGTGTTTTAATTTTAAGTTCAAACAATAGATTTTTTGTAAATAGCAATTTGCTTCATATTTTGAAACATTACCAGCGTTGTGTCATCGCGCTTCTCTTTCTTTTCTATGCAATCCGACAAAGACCGCGCTTTAGGTCATGTACACACGGCTACACATCAAGCTATACATAACCAGTATAAGCTGACTTCTGATTGTACGAAAAACCTAAACAATGCGAGGTCAACTCAAACTGGTAATGCTTGATGTGTAGCCGTGTGTACACGCCGTAAAATAAATTTAGGACACAAATTAACAAATAGCAAGTTTTAAAATATGTTATTTAGACTTATTTGGGACACACCCATCACAGTTCTTGTTCTTGATAACTACCTTATCTCTTGGTCGCTTATCCGAAGTGTGCGAGATAAAATAATTACATTTAATTAATTAATCGACACACAAGACATGAACTTGACATTTTAATTATTTTATTACACATAATCTTAGATTATTATTTTAATCTAGTAAATCCGTTGATTAATACGTTTCACTTTTTTTTTGTTATGAGCAGTATTGATCCAGTGGGAAGGGCCTCGTCTTACAAGTCGTAAGTTCGAACCCAGGGTGGCGCTTTACGTTTTGTAATTTATTTTCTTCACCACTGCTTTCAAAACGGTGAAGGAAAACATCATGAGGTAACAAGCATGTTCTAGAACCACGAACTGGACTCGCTTGGTGGATCACGGATCCCTCTCAAAAAAGAGGAGGCCCTTGTCCCAGCATTGGGAACGTTATAGGAACCCACGACGTACAACTCGTGAGTCGGGGCCGTTACTACGGGGCCACCACTGCTCTCCTCTCTCTGTTTAGCGCTAAATGCATTCAGTGATTTGAGACTGAACTATATTCTAAGAGTGGACTATAATTAATGGCTGTTGCTGATTTTGATGCTAAAAGAAACTACTCGTGAAATACTTATTATCTACTCCAATAATTTAAAATAAAACTCGGGAAGCATCAGTGACTTGGCAATTTTGCAATTATGGATTCAGGCATACAGGAGTTTTTGGGACAAATATAGTGAAGTTTATAGGACTGCTGAGCGTGGGGTAATGGGTTTGATTTCCAGGTCGGGCAAAGTGTTATTGGGTTCCTAATGGAAAACCCAGTAACAGCCCGGAATTTGGAAGTTGGCGGTGTGATACCCCAGTGCCTCAGAAAGCACGTTAAGCCGTTGGTCCTGCGGCTGGTCTTTCTCCAGTCGTGTCGGAGTGGACTATGTATGCGTGTGTGTGTATGTAGGAAGAGGGTGCACCTGTGTCTGCGCACATACTTGTGTACTATAATGTTTTCAGCGCCGAAGGCCAGTCTCCATTGTGATTGGCCGCCTTGGCCAAAACACGGTCTCGGGGACTATTACCGTAATGGACAAAAGGACATAAATAGTGTTGCAGAAACCTACATCTTATGGGCAAAGAGGAATTAAGAATATGAACAATCCTTATTTTATCTATAGCCCTTGCAGATTCAGATAGTGACGTATGACTAAAAGATGATAGTGATATCTTTGAGCACTGTTATAAAAACAATGATAAGTCCAAATATGACATTCGGACAAGATGAAGTCACTCGTATTGGTGGCGTTGTTTGCTCTGGCTTGTGCGAAGCATGAAGAATATATCGGGTTTGTTATATTTTTGATAAATAATATTATTTCACTTCAAATCCTGTGAAAATTTTGGTGAACTGAGCTGTCAATAGTGTCAATCACTGCATCAGGTATAATGACTTCAAACTCACTTCTCCTAAGTTTCCACAATGAGATTTTTACAGAAAAAGATCGACTGCACGCAAACCATGACTATAGCAGAAACGGAAGAAACGAGAGGAAAATGACAGATTATGTAACGTGTTTTTTTTATATCCATCCAACCACAAAAAAAAATGATAATTGAAAAATAATTCATATGCCAGTTGATTCTTTGATATGGTCTCATTCTTACCCTAGAGTTATGGAATATGAAAAAAAAATACAGAAAGATTTCTACGGCACGATGTCAAAAATTAATTTTTTATTTGAAAGTAGAGAAAGAAGATGTCATGCTAAACGTGCTTGGCTGGTCTGCGAACAGTAGAATATATCACATTAGATGACAGAGTTAAAAGAACAGATGACAAAAACAAAGTATGACTAGAGAAATATCATAATATGAAAATTGAGAGAACATAAAATAATTCATTGTGATTGTGAAAAATGAAGCCCATTCCAGGAAAAGAGGTTGATCAACGTTTCCTTTCTCACAATTTCAATTGAAATTTTTACAGATGGAAATCCTACTATATCAAGCTTGCTACCGGCAGCCATTTCAAAGCTTTCGAGTCCATGGTAGATAAATATGAACTGGATGTCTTAAGCCATCCGATCTTGGGACGAGAAGGTGTATTGCTGGTAAAGCCTGAACATCAGGCTGGTTTTATCCAAGATGTGGAAACTGAGGGTATTACATACAGAATCCATGCTGATGATGTGAAAAGGTAAATATTTAATTTTATATTTTATAGCGTCGACTGTAATGTACAGACGCCAGCACATCAAGCTACTAAAATCTGTCAAATTTCTTTGATAGATTTTCAAGTTTATCGCTAAAGCATAAGGTTCAAAGTTGATTGGGAAAATTTGACAGTTTCGGGTAGGTTGATGTGCTGACTGGCGGCATTACCATATTGTATGGCAATGCTTAGCGTGATTTCATTGAACATGTATTATTTTTTACCGCATTATAATATCCACTGTGGCAACACTGTCAAAGTATAAATTATTAATATTGTAACAAACTTTTAAAATGTATTTCCACTATGGCAACTAAATGTATTATTTTACTTTGGCAACACTTGGAAATAACGGTAAAAACTTCAGAACGCTTGCTGCATCTTCTTTCCTACAAATTCCTATTGCTTTAGCTAAATATTACCACACTTCACATAGCAAGGGCCATAATGATCTCATTTTACCTTAGTACACATTGTGGTATGCAAAAAAATATTGAATATCAACTTAAAAATTAAGCAGGATCATCAAAATAATGACATGTTTTTCTGGTTAATTTATATTTTGGAGTTGAAAAGGATGGTTGGAAACGTTTTTTTTTTATATTGCACCTGCAATGTTTTGTCTCTGCCTCACCCTAAGGTTGTCTGGTAGAAAATGCCTCAGGCATTAAGTCCGCCTTTGTACAGGATTTCTTTTTATTTGTGCATAAAGTTTTAATGAACAAAAGACGTTAAAGTTGGCAAAAAAACGTAAATTTTGTAATATATATGAAAATAATTTTAATATTCTATTAAAAACTAATCCCGTTTTTTTTTTCAGTCAATTGGACTATGATGACGTGCTTATCGAGTTGCAAAAGAGAGCAACCATGAGGAATGGCGGTCGTCAGTTACCTTATGACAATTATCAAGAAATTGAAGCTGTAAGTATTCTATCATTATTTTCTTCGTCGTCGACAATGCCGGTAGTGACGTAAAATAAGGTTTTAAACAGACTTCTATTATTTGCAAAGTGTTTGAAATCTTAAAAAGTTGTTATTGATAATTATAGGAATTGCAATTTCTCCTAGAATAAAACACACAAAATAAGTTAATGTTAGTTTTGAGGAGTTCGCAAAATATTCGATGCACATGTACAATAAAACCAGCCATTTATGTTCGCATAACTGGACAAAATGAAGGGAACAGCTGGTTTTTTTCATATTTTTGAGTCCGCCCCATATTAAAAGTTGTTCATTTTCATGAGTACTACACTCCCTTAAAGTAGGAATTTGTCCCTCGTTCAACCTAACACACAGTACAATATTGACAAGGGCTTCAAAAATTTCGCAAAATTGTAATCTCTGCTAAATCAGCTACGACTACTGAAATCCAAACCAATAGATACTATATTATCAATAAACGTACGCTATCTTATCAAAGATTTGTTCTATTTGGAGATTTAGGATTCGTTTTATACATCAACTAGCTTCTTACCGGGACTTCGTTCACGTGAAATTTCTTGTTTCGCCAACCCACCCCGGCATCACATGACTTGCCCTCTTACATTTGTTTCCTTTCGCTCGGCTCCTAAAAGTTCTAACGTGACATTAAATAGCCTATAGCCTTTTTCGAGAATTGGCCTATCAATTGCAAAAATCATTTTTAAATCCTACCGGTAGTTCCAGAAATTAGTACGTTCAAACAAACAAACAAACTCTTCAGCTTTTTACTAATAAACGTTGTATATCGTCTGTATAGTTACACTTTGTCTGCTTCTTTCGAAATTCAAATTACTGACGACTGAAAGAGAGAAATCGGTGTGTAACTATTCATCTGATATAATACATTTATTAGTAAGAGGGTATATATATAGTATTTTACTTTATTCATGCTAAGAATTTAGTGACAATGCAAATATATTCAACACCTATAGATTCACTCATATGAGGAAATAATTAATAGGTTCACGAGCTCCGAGATTTTCCTTAAAATTAGTAAACCGCTCCGAGTTTTACCTAAAAATTAGTAAACCGCTCTGAGATTATCCAAAAAAATAGTAAACTATTTGTAAACTCTGTATGTCTGGTTTAATTGTCAGGCAAATAAATCAGGCAGACAAATACGTCCTCGATTTATAAACTTCCAATCTGTTTATTATTTCTTGCTTAACTGTCTTTGTCCTCTCACGCGACCAAGCCGCTCCACTGGACGGGAGCGAAAACGGTGAATTGTCCAAGCCGTTGTAGTTGTCCGGAAAACAGCGTGTTATATACCACTATGCTTAAGAGTTTTTATACTTAAAGTATTTAAATATTTTGTAATTACAATTTACAGATCAACGACTACATTGACTACATCGGCGAACAATACCCTGACGTTGCCACCGTTGTGAATGCTGCCAACTCCTTCGAAGGCCGTCCCATTAAGTACGTGAAAATCTCTACCACCAACTTTGAAGATGAGAGCAAGCCCGTGATCTTTATCGACGGAGGCATCCACGCCAGAGAGTGGATCTCTCCCCCCACCGTCACCTGGGCCATTCATAAGCTGGTCGAAAATATTACGGAAAGTGACCTCCTGGATAGGTTCGACTGGATACTCCTGCCTGTTGTCAACCCAGATGGATATAAATTTACTTTCACCAATGTAAGTGTTGTTGTTGTTGATTATTCTGCAAGTTCAATAGATACAAAATACTTTGGCCCAATTTTGTAGAATGTTATTACAAGTAGGTGTATGTAAGAATCGTAGCAGGTGTCTCATCGTTTTGTAGTTTCTGCCTACCCCCGTGGAAAGAATTATGTATGTATATAATTCATTGACAGAAACCGTCTTTCATATAATTTGTATTTATTCTTCTTGTAGGCTCGTTTCTGGCGCAAGACCCGCTCTACGGACCAGAGCATTCTTAGTGGCACCTGCCCAGGAGTCGACGGCAACCGTAACTACGACTTCTTCTGGAACGCCGTCGGTACCAGCATTAATCCTTGCGCTGACACCTACGCTGGCTCCAGACCCTTCTCTGAAGTCGAAACCAGGGTCGTCAGGGACATCCTCCACGAAAACTTGGCCCGCATAGCCCTATACATCACCATGCACAGTTTTGGCAGCATGATCCTATATCCATGGGGGCATGATGGTTCCCTATCTCATAATGCTCTTGGACTTCATACAGTGGGTGTTGCTATGGCCGAAGCGATCAACAAACAATCTCTACCCCACTTCGGATCTTACGTTGTTGGTAACTCGGCTCTAGTCTTGAACTACAGAGCTTCAGGAGCATCTGAGGACTATGCGCATCAGATTGGAGTGCCTCTATCGTATACCATCGAGTTGCCTGGCCTCTCGAATACAATTTTAGGCTTTATCCTGGCCCCTAGATATATCCAACAAGTGTGCAATGAGACTTGGGAAGGTATCATCGTTGGGGTTAGAAGAGCCGGTGACTTGTTTCAAAATAAAAGACTGTAATTTATCTGTAGTTTTCTTTTATTAACTGTTATTGGAAATTGAAAAGCTCAACCTTATTTGTGTATGGAGGTACAGATAGCGCCATCCATGAAGACGCGCCCCCCTCTTCTTCCTAATCGCTTACAGAACAAGTGTGCAACATTCCGCTAGTGTTTAAGTTTTGTCGATACAAATAAATGACTTATTAACGGGTAATTAATGTGTATCAAAAAACTAAAACACTAGCGGAATTAACTAGCGATAACCACTAGCGATTAGTAAGAAGAGTGGGGCGCGTCTTCGTGGATGGCACTATATAGAAGAACACAAAAAATCACAATTTATAAACACAATAAGTGGTGCACTCCTTCAATAGCAGGAGGACACAACATGCGTAAATTCTTTGCATCTTCAAATTCAAATTATTTATAGAATGTTGTCTTTGTTATCGAAAATCACTTTTGCATTCTGATAATTCAGCATCCTCTAGCATCAGCATAATATGCTGCTTCGAAATCGTAACTGTAGTTTTACCTGCTTATTGATATCAGTGTTTAAGTATTGATTTTGGATCGTTATAGACTTATTATTTCAAATGAATGTCACTAGATGGCATTGTTTTGGTTGGAACAAAAGTCTGCGGGTCTAGCCAAGGCGCAAATGTTTTGTGTCTATTCTCTTTCTATGATGACTTATCACACAACTCGTCTTCCTTAGTCAGTACCTCATTCTTCAGGATTCTGACTACTCATTGATTTCTGAAAAGTGAATCTTACTTTGTTGCGTAACACACTATCAGTAGCAATGGCTTACGTCATTGAGCAGACATTTTTTTCGAACACATTATGAAACAATGGATTAGCAACATCTTTCAAAATTATTACATTTTAGTTTAAGAGTGTGTTTACGCAATTATGGTGGCGGTCCTTTTACTGTTTTAAGTTTCATTTTAACTGTCGCTATAAGCCTATTGATATTATTGGTGTTTATCTGCAATATGGCCAAAATATTATATCTTCATGCAATCCAGTTTTGAATTTTTTGACACGATCTGATAAGAAAGTGTGGCAAACATTGCGTGATATGCAGTGTTTTACGATAATCAGTACAATAGTAAACCCAGTGGTAATATATCTATAGTTGGGTCAGCTTGCTAGCCTGTTGAAGAAAGGCAGGGTAGGTAGAAGCCGTGACGAACAACTTTAGCGCCACTTTGTACTTCAAAAAAAAATTGGTGAAAAAGTAGTATAGGTCTTTATAACACAAACTTCTTTCGGAGGAATAAGTAAAAAATAAACAAGTTTTTCTTGTAAATTGTATACAAATCATTTAAATTAATCATACTCATGGATATATTGCTGGCAATTACAACAACAACTAAAAAATCATTTAAACTTCAACAGATTAAATATTCGTGAATAAATCACCAGCTCTTCTGGCACCAACAGCAATGCCTTCCCAGGTCTCACTGACAACCTGCTCAATGTACTGAGGAGCTAAATGGAAACCATTTCCAGTAGAAGAAAAACCAGGCAACTCATAGGTGTAGGACAGAGGCACTCCAATGTAATGCGCGTAGTCTTCCGCAGATCCACCAATATAGTATCCGATGACAAGAGCAGAGTTTCCAACAACGTAATTGGGGAAGCTGGGAATAGCATTACTTTGGATAGCATTTACCATGGCAACACCCACAGTGTGAAGACCAAGGGCATTCTGAGATAGGGAACCATCGTGACCCCATGGGTAGAGGATCATGCTGCCGAAACTGTGAATGGTGAGGTACAAAGCCATGCGAGCTAAGTGTTCGTGAAGGATATCCCTCACAACCCTAGTTTCAACTTCGGAAAAGGCTGAAGGACCAGCGTAGATTTCAGTGCAAGGGTTAATGCTGGCGCCGATGGTGTTCCAGGCAAAGTCGAAGTTGCGGTTACCGTCCACTCCTGGGCAGATTTGACTGAGTGGGTTCGAGTTGGTAGAGCGAGTCTTGCGCCAGAAACGATTCTGAAAACAAAAAAAATATATAAAATCAATTTCTTCGTGTTCGTTTTCTTCAATATACAAGAAAAAAAAACTTACATTGGTATGCGAAAATTTATATCCATCTGGGTTGACAACAGGCAGGAGGATCCAGTCGAACCTATCCAGGAGGTCACTTTCCGTATGTTATAAATATTTAAATGATGCCTATAATTATTTATGTTTATTGACTAATTACAATAATTTCTATGAACTTGTATGACCAAAAGTAGCTGTATTGACTTCATGTGATTGGCAGAGACTTTGACAGATAACGACGACCAATCATAAGCAAGTAAAATGGCGGGGACAGAAAAAATGGTCGGCGGGCATTTCAGAGATATGCCCGCCATGCCGCCGCATTCGGGATTCGACATCGGTGCTAGTTACTTGTATTCTCGCTAATGTATTACCTGTTTAAGTACTGATTGTAACTATAGCAATAAAGTTAATTTTTAAAAGTTATAAAACAGTGTGTCTTTTAAACTCAAATCCTTACTTCTGAGTGTTGAACCAGTACGGTCCACATCTCAGAAGTGGGATTAGCAACCTAGTGCCCACAAAAGGATTGGAGATACGCCTAAGTATTTGGCGTACGTAGAAAACGTAAGTGTCCTTTGTTCATTTTATTTTAATTATGCTCTGCCTACCCTCATTAATCACATTAATGCAAATTACAATACCAAAGTAAAGAAAGTAGGCTACAAGTTTATTCCTGTAACGTTTTTTTTTTTCTCTTTCTCTCTTCACTTCCTTCACGGTTGCCTACCCCTCTCTTTAACAGACTACTAAATGAGTCGATAGTCTTATTTTAATGACTTTATGGGACTGAACTGTATTTACCGTAACGGAGATAATCCGGAGGTTTATATGGTTAGTCATTCATGTTGATCCTGCCGGGGTACTCCCTGGGGATGGACATGTTTGATGGTCTATAATAAAGTATGTGCAGGATAATAAAAATCTTGTTTACAAGTTTTGTATAGCGCGGTTTATTAACTCAAGTGTTTCTTTTTATGTATATGTTGAAGCCGCGAGAACATGGATGAACCTAGGTCTAGTTCGCGAAGAGAATGTGATGGACCTAGACGGACGCCTCGTAAGACGCTGACGCCGCCACTAAGATGTCGTGATGCAACTCGAAGCCGCAGTCGGTGTCAAGGGCATACGCGTTCACTTGAAGAAAATTGTAGCAGCCGAAACCGTCAGTCGCGGTCCAGGCGGTCGAAAGGAAGACGATCGCGACTGACGACGAGTCGGTCTCCTTCCCGGCCACGCTATTCAAGAAGGGCAAGTCATCACGCTGGGCGCTCCAGGACACGGTCGCGCACTCCAAGGCGGCATGAGACGCGCCACGCGGAATCCAGGCATTTACCTAGGAGCAGAGCTTCTCGCCTTCGTACACCGTCCCGTGAAGAAACACATCGTGAGCGTGAGTCAAATAATAATCTGTTTTTTGAGAACTTTATTAATGCACTAAAGGGTATGAATAATATAAGTGATCGCGATAGATTTCCTGTTTTAAATAATGTAATTCCTGATTTTGACCCATTATGTAAAGAACAAACGGTTGATACGTGGCTTCATAAGGTTGACGAATGTGCACAGATCTATGGTTGGAACGATAAACAAGTAGTCCACTATGCCCTACCGAAATTAACAGGGGTAGCTAAAACCTGGTATCAGGGTCTACCCTCACTACTGTTTTCCTGGCAAGAGTGGAAGTTAAAGCTGAAGGAATCTTTTCCAACTAGAGATAATTATGCAGATTTACTAACGGAAATGCTTAATAAAAAGGTACGCTATGGGGAGTCATTGGAAATATATTACTATGCTAAAATGAATCTTCTAAATCGTTGCGAAATATCAGGAAAACGTGCAGTTGACTGCGTCATAGCAGGTATAGAAGATCGTGGTGTGAGGTTAGGAGCACAAGGAGCAGAATTTACTGAACCGGAATTGCTACTTAAATTTTTGAAGACTGTAAAAGTAGGTCAAGATAGGTCTACAAACGAGCTGCAGAAGGTTAAGGATAAAGATAGGCGATCACAAAATAACTCATCTACCGGTAATAAAATAGGTCACAGTTCTCAGAAGTCAACCGGATCCAGCATGGTCTGCTACAATTGTAAAGAACCCGGTCACCCATTCTTTCGGTGCCCAAAACCTAGGATTCAATGCTCTAAATGTAATTTATTAGGACATAAGGACACTGAGTGCCCTGGGGCAAAGCAAAGTACAAACGATAAACCAAAAGCAATATTGAAAGTAGAAAACACAGGCGATTCAAGTGCCAAGTATAAAATGCCTATTAAAATAAATGGGTTGTTTTCAGAATGTCTCGTTGATTTGGGCAGCGAGGGTACTTTGGTCCGTCTCAGTGAAGCTCAGCGTTTAGGATTAGACTGGAAGGTAGGAGAAGTGCCACTATTAAGAGGAATAGGTAATGTGCCATACAATCCCCTTGGCAAGGCTAACGTCACAATCGAAGTGCAGGGTGTAGTAGAATATCACGTGGAGATATTGGTAGTAGGTGATTACTTAATAAATTGCCCTGTACTACTAGGCCACAGTTTCACCGAAAGGCCCTCAGTCAAAATAGTAAAGACAGAGTCTGATGTCATCTTTGAGCGGGTTAGTGAGGAGTCTGTTTTGATTTGTCCACTTTTGTGCATGGAGGAGACGCGTATAGGAGGCGGCGAATTAAAGGCGATCCCAGTTAGCTCTTGTAATTATTTCTCGGGAAAAATTTACGTGAACGGAACCGTGCGCAATATTGAAGGTCGTGAACATTACTTATTGCCCGGCGAGTATAAATTGACACAAGGTGCGGGTAGGATTCTCGTTCAGAATATCAGTGACAACCATCTGGTTATAGAGAAGGGTAGTCTTATAACTAGGAGCCACACTTTAGCTGAGAGCCTAAAAGTTCAAAAATTAGATTTTAGTGATCAGTCGCCCATAGATGAATCACCAATCAGCTGCGGAGAAAATTTAACAAAGGATCAGAAAGAGTCATTAAAGGTCTTGTTGGACAAATATAAATATTGTTTTTCCAGTGGTTTAAAAGATCTTGGGTTTACAACGGAAACTGAAATGGTGATTCAACTGGATGACCCCGATCCTGTCGTTTACCGCCCATACCGGTTGTCCTTTACCGAACGTAAACTAGTTCAAGACATGATCAAGGAAATGTTAGAAGGTGGCATTATAAGGGAGTCTAACAGTCCGTACGCGAGCCCTATAGTGCTAGTTAACAAAAAGTCTGGGGAGAAGAGGCTATGTGTGGACTACCGTGCTTTAAATAGTAAAACAAAGAAAGAGCACTACCCTCTCCCTCGTATCGAGGACCAGTTGGACTTATTATCAGGTAGCTCACTATTTGTTACTCTCGATTTAGCGTCTGGATATTATCAGATCTCAATAGCTGAAGGTTCTCGAGAAAAGACTGCGTTTGTGACTCCTCAGGGTCAATACGAGTACAACAGGATGCCCTTTGGGTTAGTGAACGCACCATCAGTCTTCCAGCGTACAATGAATAAAATCATCCACAATTCACCTGCTTCGTCGTATGCATTGGTTTACATGGATGATATCCTGATTCCTGCCAAGTCATTCGATGAGGGGATGGTACGTTTGGAGGAGGTGTTGCGGTTACTGGCAAAAAGTGGTCTAACACTCAAAATGAGCAAATGTAATTTCTTTTATGACAAAATAGACTACCTGGGGTACGAAGTCAGTTCAGAGGGTGTTAGACCAGGGTCGCTCAAAACAGACGCTATATCCAAATTCCCTACGCCAACAAATGTTCACGAAGTTAGGAGGTTTTTAGGCCTTGCTAGTTTCTTCAGGAGGTTCGTCGCGGGATTCGCATTAATAGCACGTCCTCTGACTAGTCTTTTGAAAAAGGACTCTTCTTGGAGTTGGGGTAGTGAAGAACTGGAATCATTTGAGAAATTAAAACAGATTTTAGTGCAAAGACCGGTCCTGGGACTTTATGATCCTGCTGCACTAACCCAACTCCACACCGACGCTAGCAAGTACGGGGTAGCCGGTATTTTAATGCAACAGGACAAGTCTGGGGTGTTCAAACCTATTGCTTATTATAGTAGACAAACCAGTCCGGATGAGCAAAAACTACACTCCTTCGAGTTAGAGACCCTCGCTATTATTGCCTCGTTAAGTAGGTTCAGGCATTATTTACTCGGTATTAGATTCACCATAATCACAGACTGCAACGCTTTGCGTACCACTTTAAGTAAACGCGACTTAGTTCCACGAATTGCTCGCTGGTGGCTGCAGTTCTTAGAATACGACTGCTCAATAGAATACCGCCCTGGTGACAAAATGGCACACGTAGACGCCCTTAGCAGAGGTGCTATAGACGGTATTCCAGACGTTGATCACGTGTTAGATGTACTTTTAGTAGGTACTGACGATTGGCTTGCAACGGTGCAACAGACGGACGAAGACATTAAGAATATCGCGAATACTTTAGGCGATTCTAAATGCAAAGATGCCATTGACATATTCAAAAATTACAAGCTTGTAAATGGGCGGGTATATCGTATAATTGATGAAAATACTATCCGTTGGGTTGTTCCAAGTGGCACCAGATGGCAACTACTGAAAGCCAATCATGATGATGTGGGACACTTTGGGTTTGACAAAACTTTGGCGCGCTTACAAGCTACTTATTGGTTTCCAAAGATGAGACGGTTTGTAAAAAAATACGTTTCGGCTTGCCTTCAGTGTGCACATCACAAGCTGCCAAGTGGTGCCAGGCCCGGTGAACTACACCCCATTCCTAAAGCTATTATACCATTCCATACCATACATGCGGATCATCTCGGTCCTTTTATCCGCACCAAGCGTGGTAATACATTCATCCTTGTTATCATAGACGCGTTTACTAAATTTGTTGACATCACTGCCGTGCGAAATACCAAATCGGCCACAAGCATTAGGGTATTCAGAGAGCATTTTAGTTACTTCGGCGTGCCAACCCGTTTGATTACGGACCAAGGGACAAGCTTCACTAGTAGGCAGTTTAAAACATTTATTCAGTCATGTGGTATAAAGCACGTACTCAATGCTGTCGCCACACCCCGAGCGAATGGCCAAGTGGAACGGTACAACCGCACCATATTGGCAGCACTCGGGGCAATGAACCACGACAAACCAAATGGTTTATGGGATGAACATTTACCAGACATTCAGTTGGGTATCAATACGACTGTACACGCCACAACCAAAAAGACTCCAGCAGAGCTTCTTTTCGGGCGAAATCTAACTAACCCATCTGAAGGTTTGTTAAATGACGTAATAAACGAAGTTACGTCTGAGGTCGGGGAGAGTCTAGACGATACTAGGGCTACGGCCGGTGAGCTTATTAGGACACAACAGGACAAAGACAAGAAACGGTATGATAGGTACAGGAAAATGGGAATGCGTTTCAAAGAAGGTGATTTGGTTAGAGTAGTAAGAGCCGTGACAGGAATAGAGGGGCAGTCTAAAAAGCTCGAACCTAAATGTAAAGGCCCTTACAGAATTAAGAAGGTGCTCCCCAACGATAGGTTCGTGGTCGAGGACACACCTCTCACAAAGACTAGTAAGAGGTACGAGGCTGTGGTAGCTATTGATAAAATATTCCCATGGATCTGCTTTAACGAACCCGTATCAACCGATTGTGAATCCGAGCGTAATGATTGTGAATCTGAATGTGAAGAGTTGTAAATAGATGCATAGTAAATTCATTCGCATTAATGGAGATGAATATTGTACTGTATAGAATTAAATAAGCAGGTAATTAATGACACTTAATCAACGTAAATGTATTTCTAGTATGTACGTTTAAAATATCTATAAGAAATCGATGTCATAGTAAAAAGTAATGCTAATTTGGTTTTAAGTTTCGATGATTAACGTCATGGATCATTTAAATTATCCCATGTACTAATGGCTGAAATATTTGCTGGTCAACGTCATGGACTTGTAAATACCAATTCATTGGTTAGGGTAACGTACTAATGAGTTGGTGAGGGGTATCAGGTAACGGATGCCTCTCATTTTAGCAATTGGTGCATCAGTATATCTACTGGTCAAGGTCATGGACCAATACATATACTGCCGATATAAGATATAGATTAAGTTAGGAGTGTCAGGTAACCGACACCCTTAAAGGTTATAAGCATTTTGTTAATCAAGGTCATGGATTAATACATAAATTTATAGTAAAGTAATTGAATTTGTGATTTATTTTGATATTAAAATGAACTAATATGATGACTTGTAATAGTAAAAATGATAAATTAAGGATTAATGAGATAATTTAGGTTCACTAAGTAACATTTATAATTTAAATGATGAAATATAGACTAATGTTTTTTTTTTTTTGAGATACATAACAACGAGGGACTCGTTGCAAACCGGATGGCCGAGCTGTTATAAATATTTAAATGATGCCTATAATTATTTATGTTTATTGACTAATTACAATAATTTCTATGAACTTGTATGACCAAAAGTAGCTGTATTGACTTCATGTGATTGGCAGAGACTTTGACAGATAACGACGACCAATCATAAGCAAGTAAAATGGCGGGGACAGAAAAAATGGTCGGCGGGCATTTCAGAGATATGCCCGCCATGCCGCCGCATTCGGGATTCGACATCGGTGCTAGTTACTTGTATTCTCGCTAATGTATTACCTGTTTAAGTACTGATTGTAACTATAGCAATAAAGTTAATTTTTAAAAGTTATAAAACAGTGTGTCTTTTAAACTCAAATCCTTACTTCTGAGTGTTGAACCAGTACGGTCCACATCTCAGAAGTGGGATTAGCAACCTAGTGCCCACAAAAGGATTGGAGATACGCCTAAGTATTTGGCGTACGTAGAAAACGTAAGTGTCCTTTGTTCATTTTATTTTAATTATGCTCTGCCTACCCTCATTAATCACATTAATGCAAATTACAATACCAAAGTAAAGAAAGTAGGCTACAAGTTTATTCCTGTAACGTTTTTTTTTTTCTCTTTCTCTCTTCACTTCCTTCACGGTTGCCTACCCCTCTCTTTAACAGACTACTAAATGAGTCGATAGTCTTATTTTAATGACTTTATGGGACTGAACTGTATTTACCGTAACGGAGATAATCCGGAGGTTTATATGGTTAGTCATTCATGTTGATCCTGCCGGGGTACTCCCTGGGGATGGACATGTTTGATGGTCTATAATAAAGTATGTGCAGGATAATAAAAATCTTGTTTACAAGTTTTGTATAGCGCGGTTTATTAACTCAAGTGTTTCTTTTTATGTATATGTTGAAGCCGCGAGAACATGGATGAACCTAGGTCTAGTTCGCGAAGAGAATGTGATGGACCTAGACGGACGCCTCGTAAGACGCTGACGCCGCCACTAAGATGTCGTGATGCAACTCGAAGCCGCAGTCGGTGTCAAGGGCATACGCGTTCACTTGAAGAAAATTGTAGCAGCCGAAACCGTCAGTCGCGGTCCAGGCGGTCGAAAGGAAGACGATCGCGACTGACGACGAGTCGGTCTCCTTCCCGGCCACGCTATTCAAGAAGGGCAAGTCATCACGCTGGGCGCTCCAGGACACGGTCGCGCACTCCAAGGCGGCATGAGACGCGCCACGCGGAATCCAGGCATTTACCTAGGAGCAGAGCTTCTCGCCTTCGTACACCGTCCCGTGAAGAAACACATCGTGAGCGTGAGTCAAATAATAATCTGTTTTTTGAGAACTTTATTAATGCACTAAAGGGTATGAATAATATAAGTGATCGCGATAGATTTCCTGTTTTAAATAATGTAATTCCTGATTTTGACCCATTATGTAAAGAACAAACGGTTGATACGTGGCTTCATAAGGTTGACGAATGTGCACAGATCTATGGTTGGAACGATAAACAAGTAGTCCACTATGCCCTACCGAAATTAACAGGGGTAGCTAAAACCTGGTATCAGGGTCTACCCTCACTACTGTTTTCCTGGCAAGAGTGGAAGTTAAAGCTGAAGGAATCTTTTCCAACTAGAGATAATTATGCAGATTTACTAACGGAAATGCTTAATAAAAAGGTACGCTATGGGGAGTCATTGGAAATATATTACTATGCTAAAATGAATCTTCTAAATCGTTGCGAAATATCAGGAAAACGTGCAGTTGACTGCGTCATAGCAGGTATAGAAGATCGTGGTGTGAGGTTAGGAGCACAAGGAGCAGAATTTACTGAACCGGAATTGCTACTTAAATTTTTGAAGACTGTAAAAGTAGGTCAAGATAGGTCTACAAACGAGCTGCAGAAGGTTAAGGATAAAGATAGGCGATCACAAAATAACTCATCTACCGGTAATAAAATAGGTCACAGTTCTCAGAAGTCAACCGGATCCAGCATGGTCTGCTACAATTGTAAAGAACCCGGTCACCCATTCTTTCGGTGCCCAAAACCTAGGATTCAATGCTCTAAATGTAATTTATTAGGACATAAGGACACTGAGTGCCCTGGGGCAAAGCAAAGTACAAACGATAAACCAAAAGCAATATTGAAAGTAGAAAACACAGGCGATTCAAGTGCCAAGTATAAAATGCCTATTAAAATAAATGGGTTGTTTTCAGAATGTCTCGTTGATTTGGGCAGCGAGGGTACTTTGGTCCGTCTCAGTGAAGCTCAGCGTTTAGGATTAGACTGGAAGGTAGGAGAAGTGCCACTATTAAGAGGAATAGGTAATGTGCCATACAATCCCCTTGGCAAGGCTAACGTCACAATCGAAGTGCAGGGTGTAGTAGAATATCACGTGGAGATATTGGTAGTAGGTGATTACTTAATAAATTGCCCTGTACTACTAGGCCACAGTTTCACCGAAAGGCCCTCAGTCAAAATAGTAAAGACAGAGTCTGATGTCATCTTTGAGCGGGTTAGTGAGGAGTCTGTTTTGATTTGTCCACTTTTGTGCATGGAGGAGACGCGTATAGGAGGCGGCGAATTAAAGGCGATCCCAGTTAGCTCTTGTAATTATTTCTCGGGAAAAATTTACGTGAACGGAACCGTGCGCAATATTGAAGGTCGTGAACATTACTTATTGCCCGGCGAGTATAAATTGACACAAGGTGCGGGTAGGATTCTCGTTCAGAATATCAGTGACAACCATCTGGTTATAGAGAAGGGTAGTCTTATAACTAGGAGCCACACTTTAGCTGAGAGCCTAAAAGTTCAAAAATTAGATTTTAGTGATCAGTCGCCCATAGATGAATCACCAATCAGCTGCGGAGAAAATTTAACAAAGGATCAGAAAGAGTCATTAAAGGTCTTGTTGGACAAATATAAATATTGTTTTTCCAGTGGTTTAAAAGATCTTGGGTTTACAACGGAAACTGAAATGGTGATTCAACTGGATGACCCCGATCCTGTCGTTTACCGCCCATACCGGTTGTCCTTTACCGAACGTAAACTAGTTCAAGACATGATCAAGGAAATGTTAGAAGGTGGCATTATAAGGGAGTCTAACAGTCCGTACGCGAGCCCTATAGTGCTAGTTAACAAAAAGTCTGGGGAGAAGAGGCTATGTGTGGACTACCGTGCTTTAAATAGTAAAACAAAGAAAGAGCACTACCCTCTCCCTCGTATCGAGGACCAGTTGGACTTATTATCAGGTAGCTCACTATTTGTTACTCTCGATTTAGCGTCTGGATATTATCAGATCTCAATAGCTGAAGGTTCTCGAGAAAAGACTGCGTTTGTGACTCCTCAGGGTCAATACGAGTACAACAGGATGCCCTTTGGGTTAGTGAACGCACCATCAGTCTTCCAGCGTACAATGAATAAAATCATCCACAATTCACCTGCTTCGTCGTATGCATTGGTTTACATGGATGATATCCTGATTCCTGCCAAGTCATTCGATGAGGGGATGGTACGTTTGGAGGAGGTGTTGCGGTTACTGGCAAAAAGTGGTCTAACACTCAAAATGAGCAAATGTAATTTCTTTTATGACAAAATAGACTACCTGGGGTACGAAGTCAGTTCAGAGGGTGTTAGACCAGGGTCGCTCAAAACAGACGCTATATCCAAATTCCCTACGCCAACAAATGTTCACGAAGTTAGGAGGTTTTTAGGCCTTGCTAGTTTCTTCAGGAGGTTCGTCGCGGGATTCGCATTAATAGCACGTCCTCTGACTAGTCTTTTGAAAAAGGACTCTTCTTGGAGTTGGGGTAGTGAAGAACTGGAATCATTTGAGAAATTAAAACAGATTTTAGTGCAAAGACCGGTCCTGGGACTTTATGATCCTGCTGCACTAACCCAACTCCACACCGACGCTAGCAAGTACGGGGTAGCCGGTATTTTAATGCAACAGGACAAGTCTGGGGTGTTCAAACCTATTGCTTATTATAGTAGACAAACCAGTCCGGATGAGCAAAAACTACACTCCTTCGAGTTAGAGACCCTCGCTATTATTGCCTCGTTAAGTAGGTTCAGGCATTATTTACTCGGTATTAGATTCACCATAATCACAGACTGCAACGCTTTGCGTACCACTTTAAGTAAACGCGACTTAGTTCCACGAATTGCTCGCTGGTGGCTGCAGTTCTTAGAATACGACTGCTCAATAGAATACCGCCCTGGTGACAAAATGGCACACGTAGACGCCCTTAGCAGAGGTGCTATAGACGGTATTCCAGACGTTGATCACGTGTTAGATGTACTTTTAGTAGGTACTGACGATTGGCTTGCAACGGTGCAACAGACGGACGAAGACATTAAGAATATCGCGAATACTTTAGGCGATTCTAAATGCAAAGATGCCATTGACATATTCAAAAATTACAAGCTTGTAAATGGGCGGGTATATCGTATAATTGATGAAAATACTATCCGTTGGGTTGTTCCAAGTGGCACCAGATGGCAACTACTGAAAGCCAATCATGATGATGTGGGACACTTTGGGTTTGACAAAACTTTGGCGCGCTTACAAGCTACTTATTGGTTTCCAAAGATGAGACGGTTTGTAAAAAAATACGTTTCGGCTTGCCTTCAGTGTGCACATCACAAGCTGCCAAGTGGTGCCAGGCCCGGTGAACTACACCCCATTCCTAAAGCTATTATACCATTCCATACCATACATGCGGATCATCTCGGTCCTTTTATCCGCACCAAGCGTGGTAATACATTCATCCTTGTTATCATAGACGCGTTTACTAAATTTGTTGACATCACTGCCGTGCGAAATACCAAATCGGCCACAAGCATTAGGGTATTCAGAGAGCATTTTAGTTACTTCGGCGTGCCAACCCGTTTGATTACGGACCAAGGGACAAGCTTCACTAGTAGGCAGTTTAAAACATTTATTCAGTCATGTGGTATAAAGCACGTACTCAATGCTGTCGCCACACCCCGAGCGAATGGCCAAGTGGAACGGTACAACCGCACCATATTGGCAGCACTCGGGGCAATGAACCACGACAAACCAAATGGTTTATGGGATGAACATTTACCAGACATTCAGTTGGGTATCAATACGACTGTACACGCCACAACCAAAAAGACTCCAGCAGAGCTTCTTTTCGGGCGAAATCTAACTAACCCATCTGAAGGTTTGTTAAATGACGTAATAAACGAAGTTACGTCTGAGGTCGGGGAGAGTCTAGACGATACTAGGGCTACGGCCGGTGAGCTTATTAGGACACAACAGGACAAAGACAAGAAACGGTATGATAGGTACAGGAAAATGGGAATGCGTTTCAAAGAAGGTGATTTGGTTAGAGTAGTAAGAGCCGTGACAGGAATAGAGGGGCAGTCTAAAAAGCTCGAACCTAAATGTAAAGGCCCTTACAGAATTAAGAAGGTGCTCCCCAACGATAGGTTCGTGGTCGAGGACACACCTCTCACAAAGACTAGTAAGAGGTACGAGGCTGTGGTAGCTATTGATAAAATATTCCCATGGATCTGCTTTAACGAACCCGTATCAACCGATTGTGAATCCGAGCGTAATGATTGTGAATCTGAATGTGAAGAGTTGTAAATAGATGCATAGTAAATTCATTCGCATTAATGGAGATGAATATTGTACTGTATAGAATTAAATAAGCAGGTAATTAATGACACTTAATCAACGTAAATGTATTTCTAGTATGTACGTTTAAAATATCTATAAGAAATCGATGTCATAGTAAAAAGTAATGCTAATTTGGTTTTAAGTTTCGATGATTAACGTCATGGATCATTTAAATTATCCCATGTACTAATGGCTGAAATATTTGCTGGTCAACGTCATGGACTTGTAAATACCAATTCATTGGTTAGGGTAACGTACTAATGAGTTGGTGAGGGGTATCAGGTAACGGATGCCTCTCATTTTAGCAATTGGTGCATCAGTATATCTACTGGTCAAGGTCATGGACCAATACATATACTGCCGATATAAGATATAGATTAAGTTAGGAGTGTCAGGTAACCGACACCCTTAAAGGTTATAAGCATTTTGTTAATCAAGGTCATGGATTAATACATAAATTTATAGTAAAGTAATTGAATTTGTGATTTATTTTGATATTAAAATGAACTAATATGATGACTTGTAATAGTAAAAATGATAAATTAAGGATTAATGAGATAATTTAGGTTCACTAAGTAACATTTATAATTTAAATGATGAAATATAGACTAATGTTTTTTTTTTTTTGAGATACATAACAACGAGGGACTCGTTGCAAACCGGATGGCCGAGCTGTTATAAATATTTAAATGATGCCTATAATTATTTATGTTTATTGACTAATTACAATAATTTCTATGAACTTGTATGACCAAAAGTAGCTGTATTGACTTCATGTGATTGGCAGAGACTTTGACAGATAACGACGACCAA
Organism: Gortyna flavago; assembly: GCA_963669345.1. NCBI lineage: Eukaryota > Metazoa > Arthropoda > Insecta > Lepidoptera > Noctuidae > Gortyna > Gortyna flavago. Next base: position 3,137,040 of record OY770141.1, read on the forward strand.
TCATAAGCAAGTAAAATGGCGGGGACAGAAAAAATGGTCGGCGGGCATTTCAGAGATATGCCCGCCATGCCGCCGCATTCGGGATTCGACATCGGTGCTAGTTACTTGTATTCTCGCTAATGTATTACCTGTTTAAGTACTGATTGTAACTATAGCAATAAAGTTAATTTTTAAAAGTTATAAAACAGTGTGTCTTTTAAACTCAAATCCTTACTTCTGAGTGTTGAACCAGTACGGTCCACACGTAATATTTTCGACCAGCTTATGAATGGCCCAGGTGACGGTGGGGGGAGAGATCCACTCTCTGGCGTGGATGCCTCCGTCGATAAAGATCACGGGCTTGCTCTCATCTTCAAAGTTGGTGGTAGAGATTTTCACGTACTTAATGGGACGGCCTTCGAAGGAGTTGGCAGCATTCACCACGGTGGCAACGTCAGGGTATTGTTCGCCAATGTAGTCTATGTAATCGTCGATCTGTAATGTTTATAATAAAAGCGTTACATCTCAGTAGGAAAAAGTGAGAGTAAAATTAAAAAAACAATATTTTTATGGACGTATTATTCAAGTCAAACCTAGAATCTTTTGATTCGGTTTTCTCTCTGTTTGATTTGACTTGAGATGTATATGTCTATTATAACAAGTTACGTTAAACCTACCACTTCCAGTTCTTGGTAATTATCGTAAGGAACCTGGCGACCACCGTTTCTGGTCATGGTTGATCTTTTATGCTCCTCGATGAGCTGATCATCATAGTCAAGGGCACTGAAAGGTAAAATTTTCGCATTAAAAGGATTATTAGAAGTATTATTTAGAACAATGGGTACGTGTGTGGACTACTAAATACACCATACACTAAACCCACTTTAGATTTGGATGGTTTGGTTTTACAAGCTTGTATCCTTGTGGGTTTACTTCTGATTAATCTCCAAAACACTGCAGTCAATGACGACCTGCAGCCCAGGTATGAGTGGACAATTTTTTGCAAGGGGTACGCAAGTTTTTTCAACCCTGATCAGACACTGAGCACGAAGACCCTGAACCTGATATGTATGATGTGGATATAGTTAGTTTTTATTTTATAAAATTTAGAGTTGATGTCATTTACCTTTTGACATCATCAGAATGGATCCTGTAAGCAATACCCGCGGCTTCAACATCCTGGATGAAGGCAGCTTGATATTCAGGCTTCACAAGCGCCACACCTTCGCGGTTGAAGGTCGGGTGGCTTAGGAAGTCCAGCTCATATTTCTCTACCAAGGGTCCCAAAGCCTTGGACTGGGCGTCGGTAGACACTCCTACATAGTAGGATTTCCATCTGTAACAATAATAATAATAATCATGTCATCATGTTTTAATGAGAATTTAAATTTTAACAATTTTGTCTAATGAATGAAATGTTTGCATGCCGAATGGTGAAATATGGCAGAACTCTGATTTATACCTACTACTATCTACTTATGTATTACCCATATTTGCAAATAAATGTCTATTCGATTCTATTCTAATCATTTTATTATTAGGCAGCTAAGGCCCATAGATGAAATACACGAAATAATCTTAATGTGTGTGTATGTGTGTGTGTGTGTGTGTGTGATCTTAATGTGTATGTGTATATGTGTGATGTGTGTGTGTGTCTTTGTCTTTGTGTGTATGTGTGTGTGTGTCTTTGTGTCTGTGTGTGTCTTTGTCTTTGTGTGTGTGTGTGTGTGTGTCACCAGCTTAGTTGATTTCCGCCTCTCCTTATACTAAATGTAAAGTTTTTGTAGTCTATCAGATAGGGTTACCAGAACAAAATAAATATACCTAATTTTGAAATAAAAAAGCGTTTTCGAGGTTTTCGATAAGATGGTGAGGAAACTGGCATGTCCTAGAATGAAAATTCCAAGACATGTGACATCTACCAACTCGCTCTGGGCCCGCTTTGTGGATTAAGGCCCACTCCCTCTCACCGAGAGGAGGCCTGTGGATTAACAGTGGGAAAATTATCGGCTAAATATGCTTATACTTATATGCTTATGATAAGATCTAAACCAAGATTGAAAAATACACATCAACTGCTGCAACTGTTAGATTTTAACCATTTTATTCTTACACAATTCTACGGATCTTTTTGGTTGTAAGAAAAGTATTCAAAATCAAAAGTCATTTATTAAAATTAGGCTGAGAATCAGCACTTTTCGAACGTCAAAATTAAATAAGACAGTCCCCCAAAACGCCCGCCCGCCTTCACCACTTCCTAGTGCTTTCGCTGGGAAGAAGTGGCGCAACAACTCCCCAGGCCCAGCAGCACAGCGCGGCGGTCAGTTAGAAAAACTTGCTTAAATAAAATAAAACCATTATTACTAACCCGATATATTCTTCGTGCTTGGCATAAGCCACAGCAAGCAAGAATGCCACCACCAGTAACTGCATTTTGAACGAATATAGCGCTTAGAATCGTCATAATGTTTATAAATATAATTTCTAAACTGATAGCATTGTTAATCTTATAGATACGGTAAGTCAGTAAGTGTTGATAAATATGATTGTAGATATTTCGTTAAATCTTTGGGTCTTAACACTTAACAATGTTTGAGTTATTTTGAACAGTAGCCTACACGAAGCAATGATTGTCCTGCGACGTCGCCTGCAGTTCTTAGTATAGTAGGTGAGATGTTAATCAGCCTATAAGGTTTCCACTGCTGGGACACAAGACTCCTCTCTGTCAGAGGAAGAGGGCCGTCATACGCGGGCAAAATGCGAGATGGCTTGGCCGACAGTTCTAAGTTTATTAAACTGTTCAATTAGAATAGAATAACGCAAAATTTCTAAATTTACATGCTCTCATTTTATCAATATCTCATGTGATGTTAATTTTATTTTAGCGGATTTGATTTTATTTTTATTATTATTTGATTTTATACGTGTATGGGTGTTATTTACCTGAAATAAATGAATTTATTATTATTATTTTTATTTTTTATGCTTTAACCTATCTCGGGACCATGGGGTCCCGGTCCTTTGAAAGGCGTACGAGGGACCGAAGCCAACTCGCAGAGGCCCGTTGAACGTTTTTAATGAAATGAGGCACCAACCGACGATTATCCCTGTTGGCACTATGCAAGTGCACCCAAGGACAACCCCCGGTTGGTGTAGGACTATTGCAGGATATGGAAAATATAAAGTTGGACTATGGGTTTGGGTGGCTAAAGTGGACTGGTTACCAAGAACTATGGAAGAACTATGACCCCTGCCTGATCAATGTTTTATATATACACGAATAAAATGGCAGGGGGTGACTTGCACACTCAATAGTGGGCCCCCGGAAACGGCCGCTAGCACATAGTGACGTAGTGCCAAGGGGGCAACATCTCCTGAGGTGCTTATGAGGAGTGGAGAGGTATTCCACGACTATCAGGACAATCCCGGAAGTACGGTCAAGATCCCTACCAGCATCTTACTGGAATACTTCCTTCCTCCGAGCACGTTTGCTCTTGCGAATCTCCACTCAAGCCAGCCAATAAAGGCAAGAATGAGGTGGGAGCTCTGTTCCTCGTCATTGTTCACTCCAGCCGGCCAATAAAGGCAAGCCAGAGGTGAGGTACAAGACTTCTCCCGGGAGATAGGGTCCGTGGGGTCGCTACTGCCCAACATGCTGCCCTGCGGATTTCTGTATCTCTCTTGGTCTGGCTCCTCACCTTAGACCCGTTCCGGCAAAGTAAACTCTTCCGGCACGAGCCTAGAGTTCGGAGCGCGCAAGCCCCACCACGACGTCAACGTAGAGATACGGCGATGGGGTTATTATTATTATTATTATCGATACTGCTTTGGTGTACTGTAGTCTTGGAGTCACCATTCAATTAGTATTTTCAAGGTTATATCTAGCTATATTTGAGTTGCCAGCCATATCTGCTAATAGTAAATAATAATAAACCATTTATTTTCAGGTAACAAAGACCCGTACATACAAACCTTAACCTAAGTATACATAATAATATAGTAACAATTGTGTTAGTAAATAAAACTTAATAACTATGTTAGTATCACTTAGTTGCACTAAGTCTTTGTGCGTTCCAGTGGCACTAGTCCGCGAAAGCGGCGAAATACCACATCCTGCGGCCAAAAGCTTTCTTCCATCACCAGGTGCAGGTAACATGTTGGTATGCGCACCACAAACGCCTTAAAGTTGACGTTGCGATGCGACTCCAGCAGCTGTACTCTCGGCGCGTACTTCAATATTTGGCGCGCGTACGTCACGATGTCTTCCGCGTCAGTGGTGTAGTGAAGGCGGGATATATGCACCGGAGTATTCGGCTTCGCAGCACGTAGCTTTTCGTTTTCGTTGCTAATGTTAAGGCTCGACTAGTTGCTGGTCACTCATCACCTCATAGTTACAGGGTAGGAGGGACATCGACGCACAAACTGCGACCATGAATTCAGCACATGATTCTAGACCCCCTATCTTAGAATTTTTTCACCATTTATCAAAAATAAATCAACTGTTTCACAGAAAAGTGCAATACATAAGCAGTAAAAATGTATGGAACAGCAAATTATGTTTTAAATAATCAGCTGATTTCAGCGCAAGGTCCAGAATTATGTACTGAATCCATGATAACAGGTTGCCACCCTTTATATTTCCGTCTTATTTAAGCAGAATAAAGATTTTTTCTTTATTTATTTGTTTTTTTTTTCTTTTTATTCCAAAGTAAGTTAATATTTACAGATTTTACAAGATTTTTTTAGGAAGAAAAAATTTATGTATATACTTCTGTACATTTTTAGGGTTCCGTACCTCAAAAGGAAAAACGAAACCCTTATAAGATCACTTCGTTGTTCGTCTGTCAATACTCTTTATCTCAGGAACGCCTGGAGTTATCAATTTGAAATTAATATTAATTACTCAGGGCTGCACTCCCTTGAAGTAAAGATAAAATAAAACTTCTAATTTAACGCAATCAAAAGATACGGGCGTTTATATTCCGTTTATGCCGCAAATTGTACACAAAAACACAACTGATTTAAAATTTCAATGTATCTTAGAGAAGCCAGAAAATTTAAGGATTTTCTATAATCAGGTATTAACAGTATCGCAGACTGTTATCAAAATGTGTTCGTCATACTAGGTTTTTACCTTCATAAATTGTTAATCGTTTGTCATTGTTATGCTAATAAGTATCATTTGCACAAATAGCCAGACTTGGAACAGTTACTACCTACTGTAGAAAAGAGCTTTTTATGAAATATCGGGAGCTCGTCTGGAACAGTCGTCCAGTCATACCTATTTCTGCCACAAAGCATCATTGCTATGTCCTAATATGAAGGGTATACTTGTGCAATCACAGATACGAGTATGTACATAAGATGTTGTAAGTATTAGCTACCTTGGTTTTTGCAAATGTTCACAGCGGTTTTTCCAATCAACAAAAACAAAGGAATAACACTAGAAACGACGGGCGTTGTCATTTAGCCAGGATTAGTGCTCATACAAACGAGCGGCACACGTCAACAGCTGCAGTTGCCTCTGCCGCTCGTGTGTTTGAGTACTTAGATATTATTACACTTGCAATAGTTAATTATGACACCGGCTGAGAGAGATGAGATGTAGAAGGAGGAGGGCATAGCACTTTTAGACAGAATAGGCTGTTGTGAATAGATATCCAAAAAAAAACAACAATTAACATACGATACGAGATGATTGTAAGTAATCTTCTTTGCGTGTTGGTGGCAAAAATACACAAAAATAATATTTTGGCCCAAAATTCAGCAACGCGAATACCGTTTGCTGATGAAACCATTAGGTCCTCACGTGTGCAGGTGACAGCCCATGCGGCGCAAGATGTAAATTGGGCCATTGTCTATGGAGAGACGCCGCATACGCACCGGAGATCTGAGCCGTTCACGATGCTCTACTTGTGGAGATTGTCGTTGCTATGGTGCATGAAAGGCACCTTTTGAGCGAAGTTAATTCCGACCTTCTGTTATAATGAGAGTAATGGAGTACGTGGAATATCTTGCCAGCTCTTCTCCTACGAAAACGACCAATTGGAACCGACTAGCGATACGACTAGCTTCTGACGTTTCATAAGTACCCATGTAAGTTTATGTGAAATAAAATATTTTGATTTGATTTAGTGAATAAAATAGATTAAGCTAATCGAACCCAGAACGCCACGCTCAGTAGTACCACTTGCCACCACTGAATCACCGAGACTAATGTATTATTATTATATTTATTTATCCTGTTATTTGGCAAAAATACGTATTATTTATTTAGAGAAAATGTAACTAACTATTTACACTAGATACTAAATTAAATGACTAACTTACTATACAAATAAAGGACACTTAGGTTAGTACTCGTCTGCATCGCTGTCATCCAGAAACGTGCCCAGAAGACTGGCAGCATTGCCACGTTGAATGACAATACTAATTCTCAATCTAATAATCTAATAATCCATAATCATGGAATTTCCAAGCTTGTAGTCTTCATTCAATTTAATCTTAAAACCATAGAAGTTATCATAATCAACTATGTGGATTAATTGTTGACAAATTCCTTATCCTTTGCTTTATCAGAGGCTCGTGCGCATATAATCAATGGATTGGTACCATTTGTAGCATTCTACGATTTAGTGTCTTTTGCTCAAGAGATTCATCATGAAGTACTTCCTGGTATTTTCTTTGTGCATACTTGGGGTGTTGGCGAAACATGAAAGCTATGAGGGGTAAGAATCTCTTTGATTAATTTCTTTGACAACTGGGGATAAAATAATATAATTATGATGTCGATTTAATGAAAATGGCCCAAATTGTAATTTTTCTTATTTATTTTAATTCACCCTTATCATTTAATTTAATTTAATCATACCTACTTATTTGCTACTTTATGGAAACGGCACACCACAGACTACTTACAGCATTGTCTCTCCTTTCCTTTTTTAATCCATCCAAAGGTCGTCTTTAAAAGATGGCTCTTAGCGATAAGATCGCTCACTGTGTCACCCTTTGTAAAATTTCTACATTTATATGTTGAGTATTCTATTCTTATTAAAATTAATAACGTTTTATTTCTTCTTTTTAGCCACGCAGTATATGAAGTAAATGTAGACTCAATTGATCAAGGCAAACTAGTCCATGATGTAGAAGACGAGATGATGCTAGACGTGTGGTCGGATGCCATACCTGGTCATCCAGGAAAAGTCCTCGTCCCGAAGATCAAGAGAGAAATCTTTGAATCCGTCCTTAAAAACGTTGGTGTAGAGTACAAAGTTGAAGTTGAAAATATTAAAGAGTAAGTTTTCGATGTTTAAGCTTGTAATATTAAAAACAATAAAAAAACTTTCACTGCTAAATAAAGACCTTCTCCTGAAGGTCTTTATTTAGCAGTGAAAGTTTTTCGTCTGAATGAGGATGATGATTGCATTAAAGAAGCGTAATTATTAGAAAAACGGCTGTTTTGAAATTTCCCAACCGTTTGTGAAACAGACGGGCTCGACAAATGATTAATTAATAACGAATTTGTAACAAGTTATCTTATGTTTAACGGAACATATCCAGGCGTGATAAAACAAAAAAAGTCAAAGTCAAAGATTTGATTTAACCGGTGTAAATAAAATATGTGGTAGTACAAGAATACTGTGTCTCTCTAAAGTCGCACGGAGGAAGCATGACACTTTTTCGTTACGTGGTTAAGAATGCAAGCGACAGCAAAATATTTATTTTCAATACGATTCCAGGCAGCTGGACTTAGAAGACCAACTCCTAGCTGATGCTGCAGCCAAGAGCAATAGTACCAAGTCTCGTCTCTCATTCGACAAGATCCACACATACGCAGAGGTAAGTAAAACCATAGACCATGTTACCGTTCCGACTGATAATAAAGCTAAAGACAGAAAAAGAGATAAACGAACAACGAAATGGAAAATGCAAAGTAATTTTGATAAATGAATCCTCAACCTTAACACGTGAGGAAACTGGAATGTCCTAGACCCAAAAAATTTAAGACATGTACCAAACCGCGCTGGGCCCCCGTTGTAGGTTACGGCCCACTCCCTCTCACCGATATCTGGCCGGGGTCCCAGCATTGGGAACTTTATAGGCTGATTATGCTTGCTTATATTTATGCATCCTTTAGACAGAATTTTGTATGTTATCCTACAAATTCCAACTCGCCTTCGACCCCTATAAAATGGAAATGTATTATCATAATCTTAACAATATATTTCGATGCATCGCCTGCCCGCGCCATTACTCGTTTTAGGTTAGTGTTCTTCCCGACTGTTTTTCCTTTTGCTCGGCTTCTATGGGTTGTAGCGTGATGCTAAGCCTTAAATGCCTTCTTCAAGATTTTTTTAATCCAACTGGTAGCTCCAGAGATAAGTGCATTCAAAAAAAAAACAACTTCTCCAACATTATTAAATTAGCATAGATATGTGTGAAGAGGCAACTCAGAAGAAATTATCAGTTTTTTTTTTCATAATAACTTTTTAAATATTAATCATCGAGTTCGTTCGTTTGTCGTCGGTCGTGGAGTTCTGTTTTGAAAGTAAATACAGAATTAATGTTGTCATAATTTCCAGGTCGACGCTTATTTGGATGAGCTCGCCAGGGAATTCCCCAATGTAGTCACCGTCGTGCTAGGTGGACGCAGTATTGAAGGCAGACCCATCAGGTACCTCAGGATTTCCACCACCAACTTCCAGGTAAGACAATTTTTTCTTTTCAAAGATACTATAGCATCCTATCCAAAGATGATACTGATATCCAGTAGGACAAAGATCTTATTAAGGTTCCGTTTTGGATACTCATAAAACACCACCCATCAACAGAAAGTTAACAATATCTTAGAAATCAAAGAAGTAGCTAATTTTGTAGATTTTTGAATGACTTGATTCGAACAATGAATAACAGAACAATTAGTTCATTTATTGCTTTGGAACAGAATCAAAACAGTAACTAACCTCACATTGTTTTAAAATATTACTGACATGTAAAAGTGTTTGTACAAACCTACTTACAGAAAAATCATCTATCAAATTAGAAAGCTGTAGTAGACGGCCATTAACACATTGAAGGACGCTGAACGAAACACAATAGAAGTTATATTGTCATTACATTGAGGGGCTTTAAGTGTCCCGCAAAGTGTTAAAATCTTCTTGTAATTCTAACCTTCAATTCTAGGACACTAGAAAACCAGTCGTCATGATGCAGTCTCTTCTCCACTGTCGCGAATGGGTGACTCTCTCAGCTACTCTCTACGCTATCCACAAGCTGGTGATTGACGTTACAGAGTCAGACCTCGTCCAAAATATTGACTGGATCATCCTGCCTGTTGCCAACCCTGACGGATACGTTTTCACCCATAGCAACGTAAGTAAATTTGAAAATGTTCATGATCATAGCGAAGACAGTGCTTATTCTGTGGTAACGGCTCTGACTTACGAGTTGTTAGCCATAGTTTTAATGGACATGACCGACAGCATGTACATTACTTTGTGCAATTTATTGTATTGCTTGCTCATAAAACCGGCATTATATACAAGAACCAAAAATTGGAAGACAACATGTGACATTCGCCAACCTGCACTGGGCTGCGTGCCGTACTCCTCTCTCTCACAGAGAGGAGGTCGGTATCCTAATCACCGATCGCTTGGGTTTTACCCAGCTACCTACTCATCAACTTGGCATATCAATTATTTCCATCTACACAATGACCTCAACTTGGTGCATTGTCCTGATTACAATTTGTTATTAGCAAATGAATTATTGATTGCATTATCCTCGTACGTCGCGTCTTGTGCAATGCAATGTCACGGAACCACGTGCTTTTAGAATATCAGATATTGGTTAATATCTAAACAATAATTGTCAGTAATATGGATTGCTGTATAGATTTTAATCTAATTGATTAAAATTAATTAGTGAACGTAATCGTAAGAAACAATAGCGGGGTGTATCAACACCGTTATTGTTTCTTTATTTATTATTTATTTTTATGTTGATACTTTGCTCATAAAAAAAGTATATATATCCACTGGTTAAAACAAAAAATGCACCACTTTAACAGAAATTTAACCTATTCAAATATTGCTTATGCGTTTCTAATGGTTAACGTTCAATAGTACCAACCGCCAATTTCGTCACTTAGGTACATTATCAACTAAAGCTTCCGAATGACCTCCTATTCACTTCCACAGGAACGTTACTGGAGGAAGAACCGTAGACAGAACCTGGCTGGCAACTTCTGTGCCGGCGTCGACCTCAACAGGAACTTCGCTAAGGACTGGGGTACTGCCTCCAGCAACAGTCCTTGCTCCGACGTCTACCACGGTTCTCGGGCGTTCTCCGAGCCTGAATCGGCCGTCATCCGGGACATTATCGCTGCTCATAGGAACCGCTTGGCCTTGTACCTTGACATCCACAGCTTCGGCAGCATGATCCTCTACGGATTTGGAAGCGGTGTCCTCGCACCAAATGCTTTGCAAATCAACTTGGTCGGTGTCCAAATGGCCCAAGCTATCGACAGAGTCAAATGGCCTAGCAACAGAAATTATATTGTTGGAAACATTACCCATATCTTGTATGCTGCTTCTGGCGGTGCCAGCTGTTATGCGAATGACGTTGCAGCCCCGTTTGCTTACACCTTTGAATTGCCTGCTTATAGGAATAGTCAATGGCTTGAAGGTTTCCTGGTAGACCCTGCTTTTATTGAACAAGCTGGTTATGAGACCTGGGAAGGTATCAAGGTTGGGGCTAGGGCAGCTGCTAACGCTTTTAGGCAACGTAATTCCGTTTAAGATGGTAATTTATGTTTTGACTGATCGTATTTAATTAATAAATGATTCGAACTGAATTTTAGTTTTTTTTTATATTTGGGACTAGCAGCGCTCCGCGGTGTCGATCAAGTGGGAATATCGAGATAAAAAATATTATATGTGTTATTCTGATGTATAACCTAAAAATACTGTAAAGATTCATTGTTCAATGTTACCTTTGGACATTGATTTTAATTTTATATTCTTGTCTCATTACCTCTCACTGTGGCCAAAACACCTTTAGCCATCTCTAAACAGTCTCGTGAGTCTGCGGGACTGGCAGTGAGTGTACCCTTCCCGAACCTGGAAATCCTGTCTGCTATCCGCGCAGGCATCCTAAACTTATTTATATATTTATTTATCGCATACTAGGTAAATGATAGGTTAGGACTGTAGGGCTTGTAGGGCTTAGGGTCGTAGGGACTGTTAGGCTTGTAGGTCTTAGTAAGTTCCTTTAATTTATCATATATTTTTATGTACCGTCACACCCATAAGCAGTAGGTATTGCGGCCTTACGTGACTATTGTTAAGGGTGGATGTACATTCATCAAAATCCGTTCAGTAGTTTTTGCGTGAAAAAGTAACAAACATCCATCCATCGATCTTGTCTCACAAACTTTCGCGTTTATAATATCAGTAGGATTTCTATAAGATAGCGTATCGGCTTTTGTACGGGGTAGCAGGAAAATCGACAAAAAATTTTTTTTTCGGTTTTTTGTTCATTCTATAAAAACCTGCAGTTTGTCTGTACAAACTGCATATATTTCGTCGCTTATAAAAAAAAATCTCCTGTTTCAAATAAAAATGCACTCCTACGCGATCAAAATGGATGGAACAGCAATTTTTTTTTAAACCGACGAAGCGCTGATAAAGCGTTTCTTTTTTCAGAAACTTGTAGTGTTTGCTTGCTAGTTGATGTCCTTGAAACCCTGTATAATAATAATCAGATGTCCCTGATGATTATCGTGTTTACACGTATGCAACATAATCATAAATTGCGCAATATTGCAATGGCCGCCGCAACATTAAAAACTGATTGATAACAGTAAATTGGCAGAAACTAATATTTTTTCCAGTAATCGTAAGGTAATCTTATTCGCTTATTACCGCAAACCCTGGAGATATTATTTTATTATTATATTGACCTCTTCAAAATACCTTTTACCTACAACATTTTTGATCTCAGTATTTTCCAATTTTCTTGCCATTCCAAAATTATTCTCGTTATTAAATTAACGCAATTTGTCATTATTATTACTTAACCATAAAAAGAATAAAATTAATTCTTTATCGATATCCCCTTACATCCCAACTCTATCCGCGGAGTTTCAGCACCGAATGGTAATGCGGTGTAATCCCGACGTCGGAAGTTTTCAATGAATTTAGAATACCGCTGCAACGCTGCAACTGAAGATTTCCCAACATTTTTCCAATTTTCTAATTGAATTTTGACTTTAAACTAGCATTAGTGTAATGCGATCATACATTTCTTGGAATGGAGAGTAGTTTTCATGTCGCGAACGTGAGACGTGCACATTCGATTCGGTAGTGTTTGTTGAATAATAAAACTGACCCGATCTATATCTAAACATTTCCTACTGTCCTAGGATACTGTCCTGAGGATGGATGAATAGAGGGATGGATGGATGTTTGTTAGTCTTTCAAGCAAAGAGTACTACTAAGTGCATAAGATTTTCTTTACCAAATGTCAAAGGTAGTGATTGTGAGATAATATTGAATCAAGAGAAACTAGAATTCGTCGATAAAACTGTTTTCCTTGGGATCACGCTCGACTCAAGGCTACAATGGGGTCCTCATTTAACATCTCTTTCAGGACGGTTAAGTTCAGCAGCTTATGCTATCAGAAAAATCCGTCAATTTACTGATGTAGATACCGCGAGACTAGTTTATTTTAGTTACTTTCATAGTATCATGTCTTACGGTATTTTACTTTGGGGACGGGCTGCAGACATCGATTCTATTTTAATTCTGCAGAAAAGAGCCATTAGAGGAACTGTTTAAGGAAATTAACATCATGACGGTGCCTTGTCAATATATCTACGAAAACATCATGTATGTAAGGAAAAATTTACATCTTTTTAGCAAAAGAGGTGAAAGACATAATTATAGTACTAGAAATAGGGACCTATTAGTTCAACCAGGTTTCAGACTGGCTAAAGTAGACTCATCTTTTATGGGGTACTGTTTAAAATGTTATAATAAAATACCTCCCCACATTCTTCAACTGAATGAGACAAAATTCAAGTCTTGTATAAAACGCACACTATGCAGGCAGGCATATTATAAGTTAGGGGATTACATCGTTGATAAAGATGCCTGGCTCAATGCTGGTCCTGCTCCACAACCACAACTAATTGATTAACTCTTGAAAATACTGTTGGAGCTGTTGAAGATTGTAAGACTATCTTTGCATTGTATAAACTCAATTTCCTTTATATTGTATAATTGCATAGCACAAATGTGAGTTCTATGTACTGTAGTGCTACCATTTACCGGGTAATGATAATAATTAATAATAATAATAATGTCTTTCATTGACTTGAATGTGCCCTGGCGGCTGATAGTATGTCATGCTCACTAAAATGTCTCGCTGACGGTGGCGTGTGTTGGATCATTTAGCTCCCTTCAAAATGGTTGAGCTGAATGGTGCTGATCTATGCGTCATGTTCGTGAACGGGCGCCGTCAGTTGGGACTGGTCATCACTTGGCTGCCTCGGCTTATTTTTAATTATTTTACTTTTGGATTATTGTTTTGTTAAGTACTATTTGCTGTAGGTACTCTGGACACTTTAACGCGTACGTATATTTTTTTTTTACATCGTTCTCACATATAATTATAAATTCAACACTAATGATGTAACTAATATTTTTGTAAACTATAATTTAAAAGAGTGTCCATGGAGTTTCTTGCCCGTTCTTCTCCATAGGTACCTACGCTTTGGAATGGGCAACTAGCTTCATATTTGCTGACTGACCGATTGACAATTCAAAAGTGCCTGTAAATGGTTTAATTGAAATAAATGCTTTGAGTTTGAGTTTGACTAAACAGATTTGGATGAAATTTACAGATACACACAGATAGTTTATAACCAGGATTAACACATAGGATGCTTTTTATCCAGATATTCCCACGAGATCGACACTTATGCGGGAGTAACCGCGGGACGCAGCTAGTATTACAATAAAATAGTAACAAAAGTCAAAACGGTGTATTGAATTTTTTTTTTAATAGTTATTGCTACGAGGTGTCATTAGAATGTTTTCTTAGAAATTAGTCAAATCTCCCTAACTCAAAAATACATACTTTACACCTTCCAACATCTTATAAACCCTACCTCCATGTCGGGAAGAAAATCCTGCATTGTTTTTTCGATTCAGGTGGGCAATAATAGAAGAGAATTCGGTTCGCATAGCTTCACGTCGTAGTGGGGGGGTGATAGGGGGGGGGCGTGAGTATTGCCCCAAGGAGCAACGTGACATACCGACGAGAGGTGGACAATAGTGAGGTGTGGTGTGTAAGGGAATTTTTAAAGCTGTTTATAAAATTATTATACTGTATTAGATTACTTATAAATACTAGGTACTGTGCACTTATTAACCTTTTAACCGCCCGACTTCATATAAGACGTCGCGCAAACAGCAAACGAAAAAATAAAAAACTAAAAAAATGCCTGATAGAATACAGCGAGATTACCTAAATAAAAAAGCAGATTAAACGAGCCATGGTATTTTGTCGTAAATATACGACACTGGCGAACTGGAGACGAAAATATTTGTCGGATTAATCTGGCGTAAGCGGAATAGAATTGACTTATGTTTTGCATAATAAGTGTTAATAATAGGTACATTAAAGCTCAGCCATATTTCACCATTGGGCATGCAACATTTATATTTTTATCATTAACTAAGTTTAACCAAAAGCCAGATCCATCAGCCAGAGCAATTCAAGTAATTATTTTCTCTGTCACTGTTGAAGTGTTTGCTGTCTGTTTTATCCATAAAAAAATTACGTACTACTCTTAAACAGCACTGTTGTCAAGTCCTTCCTACCACTTGGTAATTTATTGTAAACTAGCTGTGCCCGCGACTTCGTTCGCGTGGATGTCGGAAAACAATAGGTAATATGTCGCCTAGGAAAGGTGTAATTGCCACTCCTTCATTGAAAAGGAAGAATCATCAGATCTTGCCTGGTAACGCTTTCCTTACCTAGGGTTCTCTACCACGGCCCTTTCGACTGCAATCACTGCGTCTTCATGGTTCATAATGACAATGCGACGAAGTGTCACTTTGATTTTTGAGAATAAATTAAAATAAAAGCGCTTGCTCGAAGCTGATTATCTAACCAAACAGCCATAATTATGTCCATTTTATTTTGCGTCTGTCTTAGAATACCAACTTGTAAAATCATATCACCATTTTATCTAAAGTATATCTGAGATTAGTAGGTGAAGTTTGAAGTTAGTTTTTCTAAGTCTTGTTTTCTTCTCTGTGGTAAATTTAGAATTTCTTAACTTGGTATTGAAAATATCATATATACCTACCAATATTATGCCTTATAAAGCATCGAGATATATAGATGATAAAAGGAAGAATACATTAATGGTAAGAGCTTCTACATAAAGTTGCCCGTGTAAAAAGCAACCCATTAAACTTTGGTTATATTTGACCCAGGCCGCCATTTAAACTACGAAGATGAAACCCATGAAAACTTTAGACATGATTTTGATTTAGACCTTATACTGCCGAAAACCAGAAAAAGAATTGTAAAGCTAATTACAAAAAAATATAACCGACTTCCATAAAAAACCCTACAAAGTGCAAAATAACCTTAGTTTGGGAAGACGTTGCGCGTTGGCAAGAAATTACAGACTTCTGAAACCAAAGGTCTATTGCACTTTGAAGTGTGTTTTTAAGTCGGTTGTATTTTATTTTATTTCACACAAAGTCGTGTAAGTTTATATTGAAAACCATGAAAACGACACACATGATAAAAAAAGAAAAAGAAAATTGCAGCCGCCATCTTCGATTTTCATTTTGACGTCACAATCGGCTTCAGCACTCTCGAAACCCATGAAAACGACACACACTACGAATTTTTCGATTTGCAACCGCCATCTTGGACTTTCATTTTAACCAGTACTGAAACGGTTTACTAAGAGTCGATTGGTCCATGAACCGTTGGTCAACACCATTAACTTTTCATCCAAAGGACTTGTGACCCACGAACGTTTCCCCAACAGAACTCTACGTCAGTGAATGCTTAACCAACAGAATGTTTTGACCAATAACTTTCACCCAAAGAACATTTGACCCATGTCAAATAGAACTAAGGATGCAAGGGCGAGCGAAGCGAGCTCGGGACTTGGGGCACCCCGACTCGGACAGGTAGGGTTCGAGGGAATGATGGCGGCTCAAGTGAGCGAGCAAAGCGAGCGAAGGGCACCCCGAGGTAGGCTTGGTTAGGTTACTTTATACCCTTTTCACAGAAATAAAGGACTACGTCTTATTATTATTTTACTTTCACCTTTCCCGGCGTCTGTTGGCCTTGTTTTTTGGGTGAAAAGTTATTGGTCAAAACATTCTGTTGGTAAAGCATTCACTGACCTAGAGTTATGTTGGCAAAACGATCGTGGGTGAAAAGTCCTTTGGAAAAAAGTTAATGGTTTAAAGATAATGTTCACCATCGGCTCATGGGCCAATCGACGGTGGGTAAGCCGTTACAGTTTCATTTTAACCTCACTATTGGCTTCAGCACTCTCAAAAACCAATAAAACGAAACCCATAAAAAATAATTGCAACCTCCATCTTGGATTTTCGTTTTGACCTGCCTATCGGCTTCAGCACCTTTGAAATCTATGAAAACGACATCCATGACAACAAATCAAAACAAAATTGCAGCCGCCATCTTGGGTTTTCATTTTGACCTGACTATCGACTTCAGCACCCTCAAAAACCACAAAAACGACAAACATGACAAAAAAAAAATTGCAGCCACCATCTTGGATTTTCATTTTGACCTGACTATCGACTTCAGCACCCTCGAAAACCATGAAAACGACACCCATGACGAAAAAGTTAAAAATTTAGGCAACCGCCATCTTTGATTTTCTTTTTGACCTCACTTACCGGGGTCAGGATCCTCGGAAACAATGAAAAATAGCTCTCTCTCTCTCTCTGTGTGTGTGTCTCTATCTATCTATTACTATGAAAAATGAGGCATAACGCTTTTTCGTAATTTGACGATTTCTCCCTTAGAACTCCTACCGCAAGCTCCATATAAGAACTTCGTTAAAAAACGCTCTGCGTTACTCAACTTTCTATATCAACAATTATCTAACTTCTTTATCGCTCAGAACACCACATTAATTATTATTATCTTACATTATCCTCACTTTTTGTTTAAAATTCTTTTAGCGCCACAGGCGCCACTAAATAAACCATCAATGGAAAGCGATTTTTTTAATATCATTAATATCATTATCATTACTTTTTAAAATAACATAGACATAAGTAGGTATCTGTGTTATTTCGTCATTTAAGTAAGCATAAACTAATAGGACGTGATTATTCACATCACAACAACAATATGTTTTCGTTAGTAGGTACTATATCGCGCCAATAGATGTCGTTACGTGTTACTAAAAAACGTAAAAAGTTGTTCCTAGAATACTTTAAATTGATTATATCTTTTGATAGAGTGAACCGATTGCGATGAAACAAAAACTAATCACTGCTCCGAGTTCTACACCATATTTGAGTATAAAAAGTAACCGTATTGGTTTGGTACTTTTTACGTTGACCCTGTTCAAATCAATAATCTGTCACATCCAAACAGACAAACCGACAAACCGACAAACAGACAAAAAATCCAAAAATTGATGAAATGGCATCTATTGGTTATCCTTTAACACCCCAACTATTTTTTTTGGAAATATTTTCAATGTACAGAAACGTCTCGTCTACAGATTTATTATATGTATAGAATAGATAGATATAGAAGATAGAATAGATAGAAGATAGATAATTGGGACCAAACAGTATTTACACTTCTGCGCACCTAGTTTGACACGTTAATATAAGGGAGAAAAACAAAACTTCAATAAAATAAAATCTCAAAATATAAGTGGCTTGTGGCTAAATAATAACAGCCGCACAGGTCGATCGATCAGGTTAAGCTACGTTTGCCGCGGTCAGTCCCTGAATGGGTGACAATCTTTACATATCAAGACTATTCAAGACCCCTCAGTGCCTCGGAAAGCACACTACGCCGTTGGTCTTTGCTGGTCATTCGTGGATCTTCGTCAGTTTTTACAGGTAGTCAGAAGCCCAAAAAGTCTGACAACCAATCTTACCAAGGGGTGCCGTGTTACCCAGTAATCGGGTTGTGGAGGTCAGATAGGCAGTCGCTCCATGTAAAATACTCAAGTATTTGCAATATTTATTATTTTATTCAACTGCATCCGGTTACACTGGAAGCCGACCCCACCATAGTGGTTTATAATGATTATTGGTATTCTTTTCGTACAAAATTTGCTAATTATGTTCTGCCTATACTTATTCGTAGTGTTCTACTAGGAAGCATCTGCTTAAAATTAGCATGCTTTTGTGTTACTAGATAGAATGTTAAATGAAAGTCATGTGCATGAAAAATGCAAATAAATGTGTTTTCCAGGCTTGAAGCTTAACAAACTGTTGTCATGCTTAGTAAAAAAGAGGTGATTCTTCATCATTGTCATTTCAGTCGAAACACGTCCACTGTTGGACATAGGCCTCCCCCAACCACCGCCACTTCGACCGTGCTGTGCTTGCCGCATCCAGCGGATTCCTGCGGCCTTCACGAGGTCATCGGTGCACTTTGCCGACGATTTCCGCTACTCCAGGACCTTTCGGCCAAATCGGCCATCTGTGATTCTTGGTGATTCATTACTTACCTTTATCGATACCTAAGTACACTATACAAGTAACATCACTACAATAGAATGTCTGTCTCGCTAGATACACGACTATGTTGTTTCCCGAGAAAATATGTCACACGTAGGAAAACTGGAAAATTCTTAAATATATTTATCACTGAAGCACATTGTTAAAGTACCAATTGTTGAGATTTTTGTCCGTAAATTATGAAGGTATTGCAAGGTGACTTAGAGGTAGGAATAAAAAATATTATGCTGTTCGCGAAACTACTAAGAATTTATTGCAAAACTACCTCAATAGTTCGGTTTAACCGCTTAAGAGCGTTTACGCCGTACGGCATTTCATACAAACTTTCAAGCCCTTGTGATTAATGAACCGATTTTAATGAAACTTCTTACGCATAGGCAGGATACAAACGTCTAAAAAGTTAGTTAAGAAATTTTTAGAAAAATAGTGCTACAGTAAAATTAGACCGATTTTAAAGTTTCAATAGCAACAAAGATTTCCAGTTATCTTTTTTTAAATAAGACATTTCGAAAATATTCTTAATGAGACACAATTAATTTTCTATTGCAATGGGCCGATAGCGTACCACGCCGGGATTGAGTGGTTGCAGAAATTTCTCATTAAGACAATCGTCACTGACATGAGAACAAAAATGGTTAGTACTAATTATATTATAATCAGTTCACACTATCTCCATACGAAACTACTTTTTGGGAAGGGCGAATAAAATCAATTTAATTTTTTTAGCCTACCACCATCACTAACCACAGTATTATTTTAATCTTACTTCAGTGTAGGGGGAATATTAAAAATAATAGTGTTAAAAGAGGTGAATAATGTACAGGGGTGTACCCCCTTTTTTTTAAGGTGGTAATCATCAAATAACTCTTCCCGCTCTAGGTGGAGCGGAAGGGCCATCCATGTTCCTTCCGTAGCCCTTTATGTTCCGGGGCAGCGGTAAATCCCTGAAGAAAGAATAAAGATCACGATTTTGACAGAGTTGTCAGTGGCAGCAAGTGGCAGCATCCAATAGCAACCTTACTGTTAGCCTACATAATCCCACTGCTGGGCAAAGGCCTCTCCTCATGACTTCCAGTTCTTTCAATCCAGGGCTAAAGTGGGCCACTGATCGTTTGTTTTGTCCAGCTCGTCCCGCCATCTTTTACGGGGTCTGCCTCTGTCAGCTGTGTCAGGGCTCCACGTGGTGGCATAGGGCAGACGTGGCCAGCCCAGTCCCATTTCAGCTTAGCGGCTTTTAGAGTAACGTCAGTAATCAGTGTTTTGAAACGCAGTGTGGTGTTGCGAATATGGTCTGTCAATGTGACGCCTAGAATACCGCGCTCCATTGCACGTTGGCAAACCTTGAGTTTGGACTTTTGAATGTTTGTCAAAGACCAAGCAACAGCAACCTTATTAGAATAAAAATAAAGATCACTGTGATTCGGACAGTGACGCAAAATCAGTGGTAAAATAACTGTGAACGAGTTGTAGAAAGAAGCTGTCATTACACTATTTTCAATATACATTACTAGCAGCGCCCCGCGGTTTCACCCGCATAAGTGTCAATCCCGTAGTAATATCGGGATAAAAAGTAGCCTATATGTGTCAGCTACCTCCATACAAAATTTTATCTAAATTGGTCGAGCCGTGTGAGCGTGAAGAAGTAACAAACATATAAACACACACACACACACAGACACACTCACAAACTTTCGCCTTTATAATATTAGTGTCATCAGTGTGATTACAGCTCAAACATTTTTTTAGCAACATTTTAAAGAAAAAGAAAATTTTTCAAAAAAAAAAAAACAGGTTTCCGCCACGAACCTCGGATGAGCCGCATTTATAACAGATTACTAAAATAATCAATTCTTTACCATCTCAGCCATATTAAATTCTCAAAAAGTCGCAAAAGAGTGCGAATTTTTCTAAATTAAATCTCGCCAGTTTTTATCGTAATTTGGTCCGGGATCTGTTTCCAATTTGTGAAGATTGCCTTTAAAAATTTCTCGGAGAAAAATAAGTCGGTATTAAAGAAGTTATTGAAAGATGTAATAACGATTGTTTTAAAGGCTATTTTAAGCAATTTGATGAGAATTGGGAAAGCTTTAATGACGATGTATTACTAAAAGATAATGTTTTTGCATAAAGTTTGTTCAAGGATACACAGAGTACCAATAGCTGAATACATATTTACACATCTCTCGAGATATTACCTACTCAGAAATGTTTTGAATTCGATCAAGTTGATTGTTGGTAATTGACTGTGGGCCCTTAGAATTTACAAATTGAGTTACGTAATAACAAGATACACACCTTCGTGGCGATAGCAATTTAAATACAAATGCTGAAATTGCTTCTGCCAACTTGATCAGACCTTTGTAGAGTTGGTTCACTTCCAAATCAATTACCTCAGTGACACAAATTAAACATTACTTCTTGCTCCAGGTGAACATAGGTCGAATTATCTGGTACAAGACTTGCCTTCTGCTGATTTGTATTAATTTCTTTTATTGATAATGCTTTGAACAAAAAAAATACACCCCAAAATATTTTACGTAGGTGTCGTTCGGGGACTGAAAATAATATTGACAAACTGTTCCACCGAAACTCATCAAAATTTTATTGCAGAGCGAGAGCGGTTAGTGGAAGTGCTAAGGTTCCGCTTGGCCAAGTCCCGTTGAATTCAGTGCTCTGAGAGCAATACCTCCTTTTTACGACTAGATACTATTGATCTTTATAAAAAGATGCTTGCTAAACGAAAAAAGTCTTACTAGTAAATAAAATTAATGAAAAGACTAAAAATGATTTCAAAGATATAATCTAATCATTTCATCGGCGGCCACAGCAACAGCTTTCCAGACATCGTCAACAATACCACCAATATCTTCTTCTGCTATAACGACTCCATTATCACTTTGTACAACATCTATATTAAAAGTATACAACACTTCTTTGTCCCTCGCATAATCAGTGCTTGTTCCTGACGCCCTATCAAAGATTACTGAGCCACTGTTCAAATTGTACGCTTCATTCATTGATTGAATCATATCGAAACCTAAAAGATGGTGTTGTCTGAACATTCCGCTGGCAGCTCTTTCATAACTCCAAGGATATGTGATATATCCTCCATTATTTTGTAAAGATATATACAATTTGACTTTAGAACCATTACTTTCGATGATATGTCGGATCATGTCGGTTTCAATCTCGGAGAATGGCTCGGTGCCTCCGTAGAGATGGCTGCAGGGGCTGGAACTGGAGTCGAAGTGAAGCCAGTCCAGGTCAAAGTTTCGATTGAGGTTCACACCAGGACAGACGTGGCCCATGTGGCTGGTGGTGCTCCTAGATTTCTGCCAGAGCCGGAGCTGAAAGAAATCGTTAGCATAGTTAAAGAAACGTTATTTTATTTGCTTTGTTTTTGAGCGACATTATGTTTAATCGACTTAGAAACGCAGTTTTCATAACTGATTTGTAATTTGATATGTTATTGTATCTATACGATAATATACTTCAACAATTTACGATATAGAACAAAATCGGCCTATAATGTTCTCACTTCTGGGACACAGGCCTTCTCTCAGTGAGAGGCAGTGGGCCGCAATCCACCACGCGGGCCCAGTGCGGGTTGGTAGATGTCACATGTCTTCGAATTTTTGGTTCTAGGACATGCCGGTTTCTGAATGAAGCTGAATTAAAAAAAAACCTAAATTGTTGATAATAAAATATAACTAACATTATTCCGAGTATATTCATATCCATCAGGATTCAACACTGGAACCACAATCCATTCGAGCCCATCCAGAAATCTCTGCTCACCCAGAATATGTTTCAGGATGTTCAACGCTGCTGGAATAGTAACCCAATCTCTAGGATTTATACCAGATTCTATCACAACTATAGGTTTTCCTACAGCTGTGTTGGTATTACTGGTTACTCTTATATATACAAGAGGTCTGTTCTGGTCTGTGACTCCATATTCCACTAGTTCCAATTTAGCATTTGGGTATTTCGCTTGCAGTGTTCGAAGGTAGAGCAGAATCTAAAAAAGTAAAATTAAATTGACATTTTAATTTTTTTATTTCTAAGAACAATGCATACAGCTAAGGAGTTAGACAGCAATTCATCATCTGTCTAGCCTTTTCCCAACTAAGTTGGGGTCGGCTTCCAGTCTAACCGGATGCAGCTGAATACCAATATCTTACATGAAACGTCTGCATATCTGATCACCACAACCCAGTTACTGGGTAACACGATATCCCTTGGTTAGACTGGTTGTGAGAGTTTCGGGCTTCTGACGACTCGTAACGATGACTGTCTAAGATTCACGAATGTTTGCCGGGACCAACGGCACAAAGTGCTTACGGAGGCACGTGTGACGAATTTTTTGATGCCCTATAGTTAGTTCCCTCCCCCCTTTCTATATACTTGTAAATACATGTAATTATTACTACCTGTTTTAAGACGCTTGTCTTTTAAAAAGATAGACTGACTTTTAAAAATAATACTTTTATTAAGATCATCATCTGCCTAGCCTTTTCCCAACTACGTTGGGGTCGGCTTCCAGTCTAACCGGATGCAGCTGAATACCAGTATTACCAGTACCAGTACCAGTTATTATCAGTATTTAGTAATACTTTTATTAAGATATATTTAAATATATAAATAATTACTTTGGAACGTAAATCTAAAATTAAATGACGTACGCAAGGGTGGCGAAGAAATTGAGATGTGCCACTTTTCATAAATTGTAACCACTTTCAACCCGACATCTAATAGGAAAGACACAAACACAGTCTGAAACAGAATAATAAAATGTCCAATCTTTTTTCCGTAGTCAGAATTTCCTGCAAATATTCCAACCTCTCAGTCGATAAGAATAGTTGAGAGCGACACACGTGTAGTTTTGCTCAATTGAATCTAAGAATTTACGCTAGCGCCTTTTATGCTTTGCGATCCTTTTCTGTTGAAGGAAAATTCTCCTTTGGAAAAAAATCGATCGTATTTTTCCCCAAAAGAATACGTGGACTCATTTACGCGTATCTTTTTGGGGTACAATTGTAGGACAATTTTCAGTACCTACCAAGTTTACCACTTATAGCCTCCCGACCGATTTCGGTCACGGAGGCCAATCTCAACGGAGATTAGCCAGGTACGCAGGAGATATTATAGCGTACAAGTGTGTGCGTAAACGCAGGTGCATTCTCTGATCCTTTACTCTCATAGTCCGATGGCAATCCAACACGACCGGGAGAGAACAGGCACAGGACCAACGGTTTAACGTGCTTTTCGAGACACGGGGGTATTAAACCGCTAACTTCCAAATTCCGGAATGTTACTAAGAAAATCCTAATGGAAAACCCAATAACACTTTGTCCGACCTGGGAATCCATCCCAGGACCCCACGCTCAGCAGTCGCGCTTACAACCACAAGACCTTTAAATTTTAGTTAATTGACCCGTATTGCTCGCAGCTATATCACAGATTTTGCGGAATTATATTAAACTGTAAACCTAAATAAAAAAAAAAACAAATACTAAAAAAATCAAACCTACACGAAGGCAAATGATAAGCAATTTTTTTTTTTATTATTTACCGATAATGTAAAGAAAATCGCTTTTGCCTATAATTTGCCTGCACAACATACCTTGAAACAATGATTTGTTCAATACCTCGTTACACAATACTAATAACAATTTCCTCGTTTTTCCACTAGAGTCGCATCTGTAGAAGCCTTTAAGCCAGAGAAGTTTTACAAAAAGTTCCAATGCAACTAAATACATAGAATAATAATAATCTTTATTCTACAGGTACAGGACCGCTTAGATCGATCATCTCCTAAACTGCACTATGGATTTTGATGCACTACTCACCACCATTTTAGAGCATTTATTCCTGAAGGTTTGTGTGACTGTGTTTAGTACACGCGACGACATATCAAGCTATACATTTCCAGTTTTAGCTGACCTCGCATTGTATAGGCAATTCATACAATGAGAAGACAGCATATACTGGACAAGTATAGCTGGATATTTCGCTATGCGTACTTGCATATTTGAGTTAGATAATAGCACAGAAATTTCGAGTTTTTGACATGCCACATTAGCAGATTGCACCCGTGCGTAATCAAATAGGTAACTATTCAGATACTTACATCATCATAACTATGATAGCGTTTGATATCAAACGCATCGTCAGTATCGCCATTGTCCACTCTTTGATATAGTATTTTTACTCTCTTGTTTTGTTAAAAATCTGGAAAACACAATAGTTTCATAATCAATAACGCGTTTAATGCGGTGTTGAGGCTGCCCCGCCACTGCAGCGCCTCGGGCGTGTTCGCGGAGGCGCGCACCAACTGCTTTCACGCGACGATGCGCAAGCGGTGCGCGTCTCTGGTGCGCAGAGTGCGGGGCAGCGCCAACATCGTCCTGGCGATGATCGCCAACAGACTGGATTGCCCTTATATCCGGCAATGCTGCAGCAGACATATTGTTACCTTGTAAGTGTTCATTTTTGTCTGTGCTTATTATCCTGTCTGTTCATATCCTTTTATGTATTCTGTTTGTTTATGAGTATTGTTACTTGAATTAAGCTTATTTTATATATTTATTTTGTTAATTGCTTAGGTATTTCAATATTCTAAATAGTCTAATCTTACTTCAAAAAAATTAAAAAAAAAACCGTAATTTTTGGCTGTAAGACTAACATCAATATTTTAAAATAAAATTTCATAGAGCTGTGGATTTTGTGAATAATAAATACATCAAAGTCAAATCATATATTTCAATTAGAACAATAAGAGGCGCTTTTGGACGTCCCCAAGAAACCGGCCAAGTGCGATTCGGACTCGCATACGAAGGGTTCCGTGCCACAGGGCAAAAACCGGCGAAAAAAACACGTTCCTTGTTGGGAGACCCCTTTGAATTTTTTACAATTATTTATTTTTATCTTTTTTTTTTTTTTTTTTAGGATGGGAAATCATCAAATGACCCCTCCCGCTCTGGGTGGAGCGGAAGGGAGTGTCAGACTCTTACTGACTAAAACCCATCCGTGTTCCTTCCTTAGCCCTTTATGTTCCGGGGCAGCGGTAACCCTTTCGGACAATCCCGCTGCCCCGGCAGGCTTCGGCCCTGACGGGCCCCTCCTTCGATGCTGACATATCTTTGAGGCGCGCGTGGAACACATACGCGCCGTCCGGCACGGGCCTGGTCCTGATCGGACGGCGAGCTACCCATTACTCGCCGTCCGCAGGCCCGCGCCTACGGTGGCCGGGAGTCGTCACGCGGCTCCCGACGCCCGGAGCGTCTACCGCGGCGGCTGGGACGGGCGGCCCTCTCAGCTCTCTCCCTCGCCCATCCCGCCACCTCCTTCGCTAGCATGACTGCTTCGCAAAAGGAGGTGACTGCCTCCCACTCCCTCTCACCCCGGACCATGGCTTGGACCAGGGCCGGGCGCGAGAGGTCGCCGCCGCTGCCGATCGCCTCTACGAGGACACGGCGGTGCTCTGCCCAAGCCGGGCAGACCTCCACCGTATGCTCCACCGTGTCCTCAGGGCGATCCTCGCAGTGGTGACACCCGGGCGTTTCCTCCCGCCTGATGATGTGCAGGAACCTCCCGAAACATCCGTGTCCGGTGAGGACCTGCGTCAGGCGGTAGGTGAGGGCGCCGTGACGCCTCTCTAGCCACTCCTCAAAGAGGGGCCTTACCGCCGCTATCGCGGCGTGCCCTGCGCTGGGTTGCGACAGTCGCGCTTTCCATGCCGCCATGAGATCGCGCCGGAGGTCCGTCCGCTCCGCAGCAATTTGCCGCGGAAGCGGGTTTTCCCCCCGGCGTAGTGCCTCCGCGCGCCACTCATACAGGCGCGCGAGGACTATCGCCTCCAGATCCCATGGCGGCAGTCCGGCAAGGAGGCTTGCCGCCTCGCGCGAGATCGTGCGGTACCCCCGTATCAGCCGTATGGCGACCACCTTTTGGGGCGCGTTCAGGTAGTGGGCGGCTCGAAGCCGCAGTGAACGCGCCCACACCGGGGCGCCATATACGGCCATGGACCGCACGACCCCCGCGTAAAGCCTCCGGCAGGAGGCGTTTGGCCCCCTCAGGTTTGGCAGGAGCCGCTTGAAAGCGGCCCCAGCCCGTTCCAGTTTGGGGGCCAAACGTCGGAAATGCTCGACGAAGTTCCACCGGCTGTCGAGGACGAGACCCAGGTATTTCATCGCCGTCTCGACGCCGATGTGAACCCCTCCTACCGTTAGTTGGGATCCCGATGGTGGCCCGTTCCGAAGCCCATGAAATGTCATGGCTTCGGACTTGTGCAGAGCCACCTCGAGACCCAACTGCCGGATCCTCTCCACGACTATCGCAACCCCGCGTGTCATAACGTCGGCCGCCGCCTGATGCGACCTCCCCTGCGCCAGGACCAGCGTGTCGTCAGCGTAGCAAACTACGCTGACGCCATCAGGGAGGTCTGCCCGCAGCACCCAGTCGTAACCGATGTCCCACAGGAGCGGCCCCAAGACCGATCCCTGTGGGACACCGCACGACATCTCTCGCCGGTTCCATTCCCCATCGCGACCGGGGTAGATGACGGCTCTGTCCGGCTGTCTGTCTGTATTTATTTTTATCTTGACATCACCATTTTCAGCAATAGCCCGTGCGACCACTAGAACAATGAGAAGTTTCAAATGAAAAAACCCAAGAACACCTTGCCCGACCCGGGAATCGAACCCAGGACCTCATGCTAGACACCTACCTAGACAGACAAGTCATCTTTGGCTTAAAATTATTAATTAATTCATTATCAGTTATTCATCACAAGAGTGTCTACTGTGTGATACAAACTGATCGAAACCTCATTTAAATTAAATAAATATCGGAAAATATTTACCACCGGGTGATATTCGCTTAATGATGATGTGGGTAATTATAATTATTTTACGAGATTAATTATTTTCCCTGCCTGTGGGGGTGCGATATAAAGTATTTAATTTATCGGTTTTTCGTAACTACATAAGTGTAAAATCAAAATTTAAACATCATTTACCAAGCTTTTCCTGACGACAAACTTATTCGATTACAAATAAATGATGATTTTAAATAAATCAATCTGCCTAGCCGTTTCCCAACTGTGTTGGGATCGGCTTCCAGTCGAACCAGATGCAGCTGAATACCAGTATTTTACATAAAGTGACTGTCTGTCTAACCTTCACAACCCTGTTACTGGGTAATACGATACACCTTGGTAAGACAGGTTGTCCGACTTTCGGGCTCCTGACCCATAACGACTGTCCACGAATGGCAACCAGGACCAGCGGCTTAACGTGCTTTCAAGGCACGGAGGGGTCTTGGTATGTATAGATGGTCACCCATCCCTGGACCAACCGCGGCAAGCGTAGCTTAACCTGATACCTTGATGATGACCTGGCCCGCGCGGCTGAAATTTGTTTTCCTACCACAGGGCAAAAAAGATTTGACTTTTGACCCCACTACCTACCTTTTGTATCCAACCTCTGTAAAATATATTTATGTCTGCATACCTCTTTGTAAGCTTAAATTATTGTCAAAGTTTATGTTTTGTGAATAAATATTATTATTATTATTTCATTGCAAGGGATTGTAGTTAATAGCGTGTCTAAGCAAACAGTTCCTTATCGAGGTGTGCAGATGCGCATGTCTTTTTACTGCTATCTGCTATCAGCAACCGAATGCCTTGAGGACAGAGCCATTGCTGAGAATGTGGTCCTGGGTTCCATTCTCAGGTCTGGTAAAGTGTCATTGAATTTCACCATCCAGAATTCTGGATTTGTGCCCAGTTGAGGGCAGTGGCTCGCCCCCCTATTACATGGGACTTGAGCGTACCTGGCGAAATCTGGATGTACTTACTATAAGTACACCTCTGAATAAGCCTTCCGGCATTATAGGCGTGATGTAAAGTATGTATGAGTATCATTGGAATATGCCATCGTTAGGTAACTTGCTAGATGATCTTTGGTCTGCCAAAGACAGTTTTAGATTGTCATGAAAAATAAAATCCTTTCTCCTACTCACTCATACACATCCTCAATATGCACGTCTCTTTCTATCCCCAATTCTTCCAGCTTCTCCTCAAACCAGTTGAGATGGGAAGGTGGAACCATCACCTTGCCGACCACTCCATACTTGAAACTTGGTCTTCTCCAGAAATCTACTAGGTCATTCTTCAGAAGACCGATGCTGTTTTGCTGGTTTTCTGAATGTAGCTCTATGTTGTAGACTTTAAATCTGGAAAAGAAAGAACAGTATAGTGTTACTTCATGTTATCAGGTCATCATCATCATCATTTCAGCCGAAAGATGTCCACTGCTGGCCAAAAGCCTCCCCTCACCGCCACTTGCAGCGGCTTAATGCGACCTTCACAAGGTCATCGGTCCACCTTGTTATCAAGTAGTCGGATTTTAAAGCTGGGGCAGACAGAAAAGATAAGTTATTTGATATACAGGCAAAAATATTCATCTTTCCACTACACTGCCAATGTTTAGTTTTATTTTGTGCGTTATAACTTTTTCAGCTTATGGCATGCACACCATTGTTTAAAAGTAGTTGCAAGTTAGCTGCCTGTATACCAAATAGTTTGTTCGACCGTACATACCTAAACATAATTATTATAGTTATCGATAAAAATATACAATAATAATGATAAAACAAGTGCAAAGAACAGAACAGGGTGTTTAAGGAGATAGTGCTTTATTATCATAATTATTTTAAATTCTGAATAAAAAAAAATGCTTAATCCATGAGTTTCGTACACTGCTGCGAGTTATTTTCATACATATTTTACCAAAAATATTCCTAGAGACAAATCTTTATAATTATTTTCACTTGTTTTAAAGAAATTACATTTACACTTTGCGTAACCTTTTAGTTCGGTTCATTAACTTTCACGACTTGAGTGAGATAAGCAATTTAAGGGGAATGCGCTAAGGTAGTCGCGAAATTCGAATGGAATTGAAGATTTTTGTATGGAGCCTGACATACATACCCGTCCTCCATTTAGTTTTTTTTTTTTTTTTCAGTATGTCGACTACGCTAAATACCTATATAAATCGATCAAAAAAAAAACAAACAGAAAACATAATAGGACCAAACCCCGTAAAGCGTCACGTTTTCGAAATATTAAGCCCTTTACGTAAGTGTTTTGAAATTTGCAGGTCAGTGTCAGATTGTAGGTATGATATGTTTCGCGACCGTAAAAAATGTGGCTTTACAAAATTATAATAATTAGAATCATTAATACAAATCCAAAGAGTTAGCCTCAAAAATGTCATGAAATTAATAGTCATTCAATAGGGCAATAGGAAAAAAGGAGATCAATTGAAGTCTCTAAGTTCATAATGACTATTTCATGAAATCATGACATTTGAGATCAATTCTAACTTAAGGAGTTGTGTTGCTGAATCTAATGATTATTTATAATAGTATAAATAAATATTTGTTAGGGCCGCGAATTATAATTATTTAGATCAACATTCAACTTGATACTGTTACAATTGGAAAAAACAAAATAAGATTGGAATTTCGCGGGCTAGTGACGCTTTCGCCTTAATGTGATTCTATATTTTTTGTCACTCTAAGTCGGCTGACTTAATGAAGGGTAAATATTACGTTAAAGCAGTTTTTTTTAAATACTTAGTCCCGTGAAAGAAGTGTTATTTTTCTGTTGTTGAGTCAAAGAGTTTTTTTGTTCGTCTGAACTTTTTAACAGGGGCGTTAATTTTTAAAGGTTCGCAAGGTCGCACCCAGTTCGAAAGCAAAATATTTTTTTTTATTTAAGAAAATTGCACTGATTGATTGACAGGTGATTTTTAAATGCTTTTTTCTGTTTTTATTAAGGATTTCAGATGGCATCTTGAAATTCCTACTTAAAGAACTGAATTTGTTTACTGAGGCGATTGTATGAAAATTGAATATAGTCCATGAGCATAATCGGCCTATATTGTTCCCACTGCCGGGTTCACGTGCCTCCTCTCTGTGAGTGCGAGTGGGCCATAATCTACCACGCGGACCCAGTGCGGGTTGGAGGATGTCATCATGTCACATGTCTTCGAATTTTTAGTTCTAGGACATGCCGGTTTCCTCACGATGTTTTCTTTCACTGTTTTGAGAGCAGTCTGTGGTGATGAAGTTGAATACACAAGGTAATTTTCCTGCCTGGCTTTACTCATAGTCCATGATAAAAGCTAGAATTCTTTTAGAGATATCATATCAGCTTATTAGAATTATCTCAATTCACCATCCATACTAATATTATAAATGCGAAAGTGTGTCTGACTGTTACCTCTTCACGCTTAAACCGCTGAACCGATTTAGATGAAATTTGGTACAGATATAGTGTGAGTCCCGGGAAAGGACATAGGATAGTTTTTATTCCGGTATTCCCACGGGATCGAAACTTGATACTTGTTGAATAACTACCAACCCGCACTGAGCCCGCGTGGTAGTTTACGGCCCATTCCCTCTCAAAGAGAGGAGGCCTGTGTCCCAACAGTGGAAAAATTATAGACTGATTATGGTTTGTTCTTATTTATGCTCCTGTCCTATCCCTGGACGTTTCTTCTATCACTTTCTAGATATTCTATCTGTTTGTATCACTATAAGAGACCACAATGCGAGACGTATGAGCCATTTAACGTATGGTCTGTTTCAAACGTAACTGCTGAAAGTGTAAACAAACCCTTTCAAGTTAAATTCTTACGAAATCACTCAACAAAGTCGATAAGTAACACATTCATTTGTATTTAAAAGGATCCACTTTATACATTACCACTTAAAAAAATAAACTTGATACTTCCACGAGTTCCTGAGAAATAGGGTCTTGACAGACTGACAGACAGACGGACGGATGATAACGAAGTGATCCTATAAGGGTTCCGTTTATTTATTCTATGTACGGAACCTTAAAAAAACACTAAACATAGTAAAACTCACCCTTTGTACTCCTCATTCTTAGCAGTCACGAAATACCAACACACCGAAACAAAATACAAATAAAATAACATTTCTAAAGCTTAGCCTGACGGCACTGGCATAGGTTAGGTGCACTGGCATTCAAAGATAAATAAAATCATAATTGAATAATACGAGGGAATTTTATCTTATCGTTATAAATAATAAGTAAATTATAATAATTAATACTCAGAGTTGATAAAGGGGCGTTCAGACATATTTTTTATTGGTAAAAGCTAAAACAACATAAAGACATATAACTCAATAGCGTAAAATTAGGGTGGCAGGACGGGCAATATGCCGAGAGCCCGCAGTTGGAGAGGGCCCCGGCCCGAGAGGACCGTGAGCACAGGAGGATCCTCCAACACATTGGTGAACAGTTCCGAGGTTATCACATCTCCCTGTCTGACCCCTCGGAGCAGTTTCTTGGGGCTGGATTTCTGATCCTGGATCTGGACAGGCATCGAGGCAGCGTCATACAAACATCTCAACACTTCGATGTAGCACCAGTCAGTCCGATATCGTTGTCGTCGACAAAGAGGCCAGAACTGCCCATATTTCGATAAAGTCGAAGGCGTTCTCTTAGTCCACAAATGCCATACACAGCTGTTGCTTGTACTCCTCGGTCTTTTTGAAAACTGGCTTGTTCTCTTGTCGGCTGCATTGTATTCTTCAAATATGGCCGGACTAGTCGGTACATCTCTATTAATATTTATCTATCTTAAATACATACCTATCTCATTAGCAACTGTCTTTAGCACTGGAACAGCCATACCAGGGGGGAGCCGACGCGATTTGCATGAGATGTGATAAACCAATCATGATTTTGTATTGTATGAACGCACCTTTACTGATAAATATATTTTGACACATGCTAAAACAACATAATATGTTTACCATTAGCGAGCTAATTGTTATCACTCTTGACTAGCATAATTACGGCGAGACAGGTATTTTATTTATTTTTTTGCTACTTTTCTCATATCACAGGCGGCTCGTGGGCAAATGATAACAGCCAAACCGGTCAAATTGGCGGTGCTGGGGGTGACTTATGTTCACCAATGATTAACAGGTCGATCGAAGGTTTTAAGCTACCTTTGTCGCGGTCAGTTCGTGGATGGGTGACGATCCAATACAAATTGACCCCCCGTGCTTCGGAAAGCACGTCAAGCCGGTTGGTCCCGGCTGTCATTTGTAGATCTTTGACATTACGGGTCGTCAGAAGAAAAGTCTGACATCCAAGGGGTATCGTGTTTCCTAGAACTGCGTTGTGGAGGTCAGATAGGCAGGCGCTTCATGTAAAAATACTGGTATTCAGCTGCATCCGATTAGTCTGATGTTGAGAGCAAAAAGATAACTAGAAATCGCTGTTTCTATGGAAAAAAAATCGGTCTAATTTGGCTGTAACACTATTTTTCGAAAATGTTCTTAACTCATTTTTAGAACCTTTGTATCCTGCTTATGCGTACGAAGTTTCATTCATTTCGAAAAACAAGGGCTTGAAAGTTTGTATGAAATGCCGTACGTCGTAAACGCTCTGAAGACAACCTTCGGATGGATTTTTGTTACGTACATTGGTTCTTCTTCTTAGCGTGTCGATAGCAATCTAAATGAACTCGGCCCAGAATTCGGCTACTTGTTTGGCGCCGTCACCAGCGTCCATCAGTTCCTGTAACGTGCAGCTGACAGGACACGCAGGACACGATGTTATGTGTCCCATCGTTTGTGGAACAGCACCACATTTACACTCCAAGGCAGAGTCGTCTATGAATCTCCACCTGAACCACTGAGATAAAGTACTACGTATAGAGAAGCTATCCGAAGCAAAAACAGTGTCACAACAGGATGACATCCGACGGGGGGGTGCAGGGCGAACGTGCCGTAGATTCACTCAGTATTTGCTGCAGCGCTTAAACATTAGGTGTCGCCTCACCAAACTATAAAACATGCAGCGCTAGAGCGCTTAAAACGTGTAGTTTTCTCGCGACCAAAACGTCATAAGCGCCGTGAATTTCATGGCGCTTACGCGTTTCATGCAACAAAGTGTAATAAAATGTCGTCCTTATAGATTTTACACCGCAGAAATGACGATGAAGGAAAATAATTAATGAAAATGTAAGAAAATAATATATAAAAACGGTTTTAGTGGATTCTCTGCTTACTTATCGATGATAAGTCTCTCCTTTTTATTTTTTTTCGCAGTCGATTGATTTTTTTCATGTTTTTAACACGCAAGACGGCATTTTTATTTGGCAAAATTTTGGCAACCATCTGTCATGAGCGTAGGCGAGTGACTAAATGAGTTGTTGCTGGCCAGCAGCAATGCATGGCGCAAAAAACTGGTTTGCGGCGTCGGTTCTATACGCTAGTAATAATAGTTCTATGACCTGAACAGGTTTTCCTTGCTTCGGCCAACCTGTGTCCGGAGTTTGTTTAAATACTTCCAGGTCGCCCAAGGTAACTCATGTCCAGGTGGGAGGTCTTCAGCGGGTGGAACGAACGGATTGGGTAAAGAAGCACTGTCTCGCCACAGCGTCAGTCTTTGTGGTGACGGTTCGTCAGTGAGTGGGACGGCACACTGTAAAAAACTGTTTCGGCTTTTCAGCCTTTGTGGCACAAGGATGTTGTCGTGCAAAGGGTGTCGTGTGTCGGAGACCATTTTGGCTCTTTCGCTGGAGCTTGCAACTGCTCTGCGAACCACTGGTGGCGCTATTCCTGCTAGTGGATACAGCATTTGTACCGGTGTCGGTTTTAGGCAACCAGTGATGATTCGGCACGTTTCATTCAAAGCTCACTGTAAAAAACTGTTTCGGCTTTTCAGCCTTTGTGGCACAAGGATGTTGTCGTGCAAAGGGTGTCGTGTGTTGGAGACCATTTTGTCTCTTTCGCTGGAGCTTGCCACTGCTCTGCGAACCACTGGTGGCGCTATTCCTGCTAGTGGATACAGCATTTGTACCGGTGTCGGTTTTAGGCAACCAGTGATGATTCGGCACGTTTCATTCAAAGCTGTATCCACCAGCTTAGCATGGGCAGAACACCTCCACACGGGGCATGCGAATTCTCCCGCAGAAAAAGATAGCGCCAGTTCAGTAGTCCGCATACCGTCGGGTGAAGCACCCCACTTCGATGAGACCAGTCGACGAAGCAGACTGTTGCGAGTGTGCACCTTCTGCTTGATACATTGCTTGGTCTAAAATCACAATATCGAGGTAAACAATATCGACCTTTCCTCGTATGAAAACATACCCTTTAAAATGTGAAAATTACAAACTGGTATTATGATTACGCCTACACACCTTTCCTTTCATAATTTCGGTAATTAATTTATTTACGCTTTTCACGTTAAGGCCTTTTAATTTAAATTGGTACGGTGGCGTTTCCTTTTGTTTATTAATTTTATGCGCATGAAGCCGTGGGTAGTCTTTCATTACTTGGCGTTTAGAATAGAATATTATTAGGTATATATTATACTACTAATAAATCTGACGAGTTTGTTTGAACGCGATGATCTCTGAAACTACTAGTCGGATTCGAAACATTCTTTTTTTTTATTTGATAGCGCAATTCTTGAGGAAGGGTATACGATTCTTAACTTTGCGAAGACCCTTAGATGCCATGCAAAAAGAAAAAAAAACCGGTCAATTGCGAGTCGGACTCGCGCACCGAGGGTCCCGTACAAATTTGTAGGTATGTAACTTAAAATTTACGGTTTTCGGATTGTTTACTTTACTTGTGCTACATGACATTGCTTCTTGCCAAATTTCATGGTTCTAGGTCAACGGGAAATACCCTCTAGGTTTTGATTCCGGAACGTAAACGCCCGTATCTTTTGATTGCGTTGACATATAGTTTTTTCACTGCTTCAAAGTATAGCAGCCCTGAATATTTGATATTAATTTCATCTTGATAACTCCAGGCGTTCCTGAGAAAAAGGATCTTGACAGACGGGAGAGACACACCGACAACGAAGTGATCTTATAAGGGTTCTGTTTTTCCTTTTGAGGAACCCTAAAAAGTCGAAAAGAACATTAAGAGAAAACGAAGTAATAAAGCGGGCAGGCGATGCGATGCGACGGGGTGGGGAACAAGAGCTAGTACTATGATGATAATAAATCTAGGCCGAAATTAGGGATCGATTTTTCTCTGGATGTTGCTCAAAAGTAAAGCTTATAGCAGACATGTCAACACTACCATCGATGATCGGCAACTTCTTCATTGCTTCAGATCTTGCGATGCCAGCATTGCTTAATGGGGCTACCTCGAAAATCTAAAATCCTCGAAAACCTACTAAGCGAGCGAAAGTGATGTAATTACTTTTGAAAGGCAAATGAAGAGAGATAGATGGCTATAATGTGCGTGCGCTCGGAATAAAACGTCGTATGTGCCAAAAGGAATTTACTCCTTTTTTTACGAAACAAATGAATTCAATTTAAAACTACTTGGGTAAACTTTGATGTGATAATTCTCTATGTTTTAAAGTAAATTCCATTAAATAACTCTTAAGCGTTACGCCGTGATGTCGAAAAAAGTAAAAAAATAGATACAACTCTGCAATTTTTTTGTTTCGAAAAAAATTCATTGAATCGTGTATTACTTTTACACGATACTAGACCAAAAAATATGTACCAAAATGTTAAATCCCTATTCCACATACTTAACAAGTTACACGAAATAGAAAGACCACTTTTTTTTTTAAGGGAGATGCTACAAGGCCCTTTCTCATTTAGTCCAAAAATGTATGGACGGTGAATGTTCTTCTTTGTGTGTGTCTGATTGTATGTTGATTAAAATATTTCGCGACCGTAACAAATATGGCTATATAGAAGAATAATCATTAGAATCAACAAAACAACTCCTTAAGTTAGAATTGGCCTCAAATCTCATGATTTCATGAAATAGTCATTATGAACTTAGAGAGATGTAATGATGATTTTTATGACTACAATTAAATATTTATTAACATCGAATGGAAAAAATAAGAGGAAGTTTGAAAGTGGCACCGGTAACTGAAAAGTTGTGTGGAAATCGGTTGTCATGGTATGGGCATGTGATGCGGAGAAATGAGAAAAATGTCGTGAGGAGAGTTTTGAGTATGAATGTCGATGGCTATAAGAGTAGGGGAAGACCAAAGAAACGATGGATGGACTGTGTAAATGATGATATGGTTAGAAAGGAGGTGACTACCGAGATGAGGACTAATAGAGAAAGAAGTATGGAAGCAAAAGACATGTTGCGTCGACCACAAATAAATTGGGATAAGGACAGGAGAATGATGAATGAGTTGAGAAAATCTGATCTCTCTATAATTTTCAATATATTATTGGTAGATAGAATGTCGTCCAGATAGGTAACTGATGAGTCTCCAACAAACTGTACATACAATCTATCACCGCTAATGCATTAGTGCAATCCATACCATGGCTTTGTTCTAGCTGTCTTTGTTTTAGGAAAAGCTTGGAACTATATTGACAATGGAACTAAACTCATGATGCAATATTTTAAAGGTTGACAGGAAAAGATCGAGTGTGGGTTTAAAAGGTAAAACGCACTGAGAGAACCGAAAGATATTTGGTTTTAATTTTTCAAAGTAAAGATTAAAGAATCTGCAATCAAGGGAAGATGCATCATCATTATTTATAATTTCAGCCAAAAGACGTCCACTGCTGGATATATGCCTCACCCAAGCACCTCTACTTCGATCGGTCTTGTGCTTCCTGCATCCAGCGAATCCTGCGACCTTCACAAGGTCATCGGTCTAGCTAGATAAATCGGGAAAATGCGCCGATACCAAAATAGCTATTGAATTTGCATTCCACAGCTTGAGAAGGGCTTGTGGCTAAGTAATAACAGCCGCACTGGTCGATCGATCAGGTTAAGCTACGTTTGCCGCGGTTGGTCCGTGGATGGGTGACCATCTTTACATATCAAGAATATTCAAGACCCATCCGTGTCTCGGAAAGCACGTTAAGCCATTGGTCCCGACTGTCATTCATGGTTTTTTGGCAGTCGTTACGGGTCGCCAGAAGCCCAAAGTCTGACAACCAGTCTTACCAACCCAGTAACTGGGTTGTGAAGGTCAGATAGGCAGTCGCTACACGAAAATACTGGTTAGCTGCAACCGGTGAGACTGGAATCCGATCCCAACATAGTTGGAAAACTACTAGGCCGATTGAATTAGTCACATTCCACTGCTGGACATAATCCATTGTCACTTTTACCTGCGTCGCGTCACACATTCTTGCTATGCCTGCCGGACATATCCTATAAACATGTAATTTTATCAGAAAGACAGAAAATGCATATCACAAAAACGGTGCTTGATGATTAATTACTCTAAAATGTGAGATCAGACTATCATAAACTTGGTCATAAACATGCATAAAGAAAAAATCAATACAACGCTACATAAAATAAAATGAACATTGAAATCATCAGTAGGTATTTATTAACATAACATACAAAATAAATAGATGTTGAGTAAATTATGGAGGAGCGCTTGCAAAAAGCAACTTTATTTATAGACGAATTACAGTATAAATGAATTAAAGATGCTTCTTCTTGAGATTATCACGAACGAATCTGGCACCAGTTTTTATACCTTCCCAGGTCTCGAATCCAGCCTGTTCAATGAAAGCAGGGTCAACGAAGAACCCGAATCCACCGATCCCGAACCTGTGTCCTGGTAACTCGTAAGTAAAGGAGTAAGGCACACCAACAGACATGGCATAATCACCAGCGCTGCCGGAGGCCTGGTACGACAAAACTAAGGCCACATTACCAACAATATAGTCCGAATTCCAGCTCATTTTGACAGCGTCAATTGAATGTGCCATTTGGACTCCTAACAAATGCAGCAAAAGTGCACTTTCAGGAAGGGACCCAGTTCCATAGCCATACAAGATCATGCTTCCAAAACTGTGGATGTCCAAGAACAGTGCGATGCGGTTGCTGTACTGATCGAAGATTCCCTTGATGACGGCGGCTTCAGGTTCCGAGAAGGGGGCAGCTCCGTGGAAGGTGTCGCTACAAGCGATGTTGCTTGAGGCTTCAGACCAGAAGATGTCGAAGTTTCTGTTGAGGTCTACTCCGCTGCAGAGGGGGCCGTAGTTGCTGCTGCGGTTTTTGCGCCAGAGACGGAACTGAAAGTGGAATTTAGTTGTAAACGTTAGTTTTATGACTGATTGCTTTTTGTAGAAAAGTGATATCCTGCGGGGCAATTACGTAACACACTGTCCATAGCAATGGCTTTCATTTGACAGTTCATTGATATTCATTGCGTTATTCAAGTTGTTGAGCAGACACATTTTTCGAACATATGAAGCAATGGGTTAGCAATATCCTTGAAAATTATTCAGATTGTGATTGAAAGTGTGTACGCAATTAGGGTGCTGGTATCAGGAAAGAAGTTTGTTTGACTTGTAATAAGTGCTTGTAGGCTTGAAGACTAGTGGTTTTCATGGTAATATAATTTTGAGATGGGAAAACTGTTACTTGCTAAATAATTTTTGTATTTTGTCTGGCTTTTTTATGAGTTCGCGCGTGCGTCGTGCGTGTGTTGTGTGCGTTTGAACCTAGGCAGGCCTTTCACCTTTGTGTAAACTATTTTATCACCACTGCTCTCAAAACGGTGAAGGAAAACATCGTGAAGAAATCGACATGTCCTAGATCCAAAATTTCTAAGATATGTGACATCTTCCTACCTGCACTGGGCCCGCGTGGTAGATTACAGCCCACTACCTCTTAAAGAAAGGACGCCTGTATTCCAGCAGTGGAAACATTATAGGCTAATTATATGTATTATATTATGTCTGGCCACTAAACTACAACGGCATATTAACCTCGGCAAAAATCACTAAGCAGAAAATAATCCTCCCAGAATTGATCACATATTTTTATCTTCCGACCGCAACATTTTGGCAGCATAACGGTCGCGGTTACATAATTGGCCAATAATTTAATATCTGACGTGTGAGTATCAGGCCTCATTTTATTTTGCAAATAAAATTCTGGGAGCAATTTTCCATATTGGTTGCGGCCACAAATTGATTGCAATTATCGAGTACCTACCTAACTGTTTTAGCTTTTGGAAGTTTTTAAAATTAATAGTTGTTTGATGGTTAAAATGGAAAACTATGGACCGATTTGGAGATTAAATTACGCTAAGTGACGGCAATTTGTTCACACATGACGGAATGTTGTTGTGACCCTTTGGCGCCTCAGAAGAGGCACCGTTCAGACAAAAAGGCAGGCAGTCAGGAAACTGAAATCCCTGGCAACCAATTAAACTTCAAAATATGAATTCCTAGACCCAAGCTTTGAAAGGTCAAATAGAAGAAACTGCGGATAATGAACCCATTCTTATGAGAAATTAAATATATTTAAACCTATAAAGTGATGATGATATAGCACCGGGTTACATGTCTGGCTAACCTGGAAGCTGACTCTATCATAGTTAAAAAAAACTGATGATATAGGCAAGTGCACATTACAGCCGTATCAGCCGGCAGCGTAACGCATTACAATACAAAAACCAGACAAGTGCGAGTTGAACTCATGTGGAAAGAGTTCCATACGGTAGATTATGTTCTCCACCTAAAACGTTTCATGTAAAGTAGGTTGCCAAGTCTTACAAAACGCCTTCACAGTTTAAAAAAAAGGAGATCTAATATACAAAGCCCATAACTCTTACAAGGCAAGGCTTATCTTGCTCAAAATGACACACCAGTGATCCTATAAGGGTTCCGTGTTTTCATTAAGACGTACGGAACCCTAAAAAGCACGGTGCGACCCTGTAGGCTTTAGTGTGCGATCGTATTTTAGTAGGATTTATGCATGCATGCCTATAAACCTCTTTGTCAAATACGTGATTACCTCTCCATGGCTATGAACGTATCCATCAGGGTTGGCAATAGGCAGGATGATCCAGTCGATGTCCTGCACCAGATCTTGCTCGGTGACGTCAATCACCAGCTTGTGGATAGCGTAGAGAGTGGCTGGTAAGGTGATCCATTCTCGAGCATGGAGGAGAGATTCTATGAAGACTATGGGTTTTCTGGTGTCCTGAAGAAGAAATGAAAATTATTAAAATTTTCACTCATCATCTGCCTAGCTTTTTCCCAAGTATCTTGGGGTCAGTTTCCAGTCTAATCGGATGCAGCTGAATACCAGTATTTAACATGGAGCGACTGCCTATCTGACCTCTACAGCCCAGTTAACGGGTAACACGATACCCCTTGGTAAGACTGGTTCTCTGACTTTCGGGCTTCTGACCACCAGTAACGACTGTAAAAGATCCACGAATGACAGCCAGTGCTTTTCGAGGCACGAATTTTCACTGTAATAAGAAATGCGTTAATGTTGTGAATGTGGTGAAAAGTTTGAATATCATCTCGAGCACCGTTTTAGCTGACTTCCAAAAAGGAAGAGGTACTTAGTATTCTTCGATTTATTGTTTGATAGTTGATTGTTATTTTTCCCTTTGTTACCAATTGTATTAGGACTCAAATTGCGTCACAGTGACATTTATTATGGCTTGGTAATCTCTAATAAACCCGGTATTCGGTTACTGTTTAATCTAGTCTTAAAAGATAAACCTAGAACATACTTTTTTAAGCAGGTGATAAGGACTATGATGAAATTAATCAATCAATTTTATCTTTTTAATCAACCGATCAATTTTATCTTTTAATGTTAATTAAGATACGATATCATCATTATGGATATTAAGTTTTGTTTGTGTTTTATGTTATTCTTGATAAATCATTAGGTGCAATGTTAGGGCGACCTGCAAGGTGAAGCTGCGTTTGCTGCGGTTACTCTGGGGATGGCTGCCTGTTCTTCACCCCTGTAGTCTGTGTATGATTTTGTATTTTCCTTACCTCAAAGTTCGTGCTGGATATTTTGATGTACTTAATGTCTCTGCCTTCAAAACTCTTGCCAGCGTTGACAAGCGTCACGGTGTCAGGGTACCCTTCCGCTAGCAACTCTAGGAAAGTGTCCACCTGAAAAATAAAGACGCGTTATCAGCCAATAACGTTCCTACTGCTGGGACACAAGCCTCTTCTCTATGAGGGCGAGCCGTTATCCACCATACGAGCCACTAGGCTCACATGGCGGATTCTGGCGTCACAGTGGGTTGCTGGAGCAGTGTTAATGTAATAAATAACACAAAGTAAAGAAACAGGCAGTTGGAGCCGTTACCGCTGAGCCACCACAAAAATTTATAGAAGTTCGTTTTTAAATTACATTCTGGAACTGCGGGGTAGTTCCGTAACTATCACTTTCAGTAACAATCGCTTTCACTTTGACAGCTCAAGAACATTCATTGCAATTATTAAGTTGTTGAGCAGACAAATTTTTCGAACATATGAAGCAATGGATTAGCAATGTCCTTCAAAATGATTCAGATTGAGATTGATAGTATGTTACACAATTAGCGTACTGGTGAACAGGTCGGTCTCGCCAGTTTGAAGGTACAGACGCCAGCACATCAAGGCTACCCGAAACTGTCAAATTTTCCCAATCAACCTTAAACCTTATACTGTAGTGATAAAGTTGAAAATCGATTAAAGAATTATTTACAGAAAGTAAAGCGCCTGTCTGGCTAATTTAAGTGTAAAATTTATTCTTTTTTGACATTTATTTATATTATTCTGTAATTTTTTTTTTAAGTGAAAACTTCTTTAGGCTCGTTGGGCATTTTTTGAGATGAGAAAAAATCATTGAAGCCGCACCACTGTTACCGTAACCGACACCGTTTTGGATGTGTTCGGCTGTCATCGGGATGTGCCTACTCGGTTTTAATGTGTATGCGATATGTCAGTGAGTGATGGCAAAGTATTCTGTTTGTGTTTTGTTTTCACTTCTGTCGGCACTTCCGGAGTGCTACTGTTTTTATGTTTGTAAATCCTACTAATCCTACTAATATTATAAACTATAAACTACTAGGTACTACTAATAATAATAATAATAACCCCCATCGCCGTATCTCTACGCCCCATCGCCGTATTTCTACGTTGACGTCGTGGTGGGGCTTGCGCGCTCCGAACTCTAGGCCCGTGCCGGAATAGTTTACTTTGCCGGAACCGGTCTAAGGTGAGGAGCCAGACCAAGAGAGATACAGAAATCCGCAGGGCAGCATGTGGCGAGCTGTTGGGCAGTAGCGACCCCACGGACCCTATCTCCCGGGAGAAGTCTTGTACCTCACCTCTGGCTTGCCTTTATTGGCCGGCTGGAGTGAAAAATGACGAGGAACAGAGCTCCCACCTCATTCTTGCCTTTATTGGCTGGCTTGAGTGGAGATTCGCAAGAGCAAACGTGCTCGGAGGAGTAAGATGCTGGTAGGGATCTTGACCGTACTTCCGGGATTGTCCTGATAGCCGTGGAATACCTCTCCACTTCTCATAAGCACCTCAGGAGATGTTGCCCCCTTGTCGCTACGTCACTATGTGCTAGCGACCGTTTCCGGGGGCCCATTATTGAGTGTGCAAGTCACCCCCTGCTATTTTATCCGTGTATATATTAAACATTGATCAGGCAGGGGTCATAGTTCTTCCATGGTTCTTGGCAACCAGTCCACTTTAGCCACCCAAACCCATAGTCCAACTTTTTATTTTTACATATGCTGCAATAGTCCTACACCAACCGGGGGTTGTCCTTGGGTGCACTTGCATAGTGCACACAGGGATAATCGTCGGTTGGTGTCACATTTCATTAAAATTTCCTAAAGGGCCTCTGCGAGTTGGCTTCGGCCCCTCGTACGCCTTCCAAAGGACCGGGACTCAATGGTCCCGAGATATAAAAAAGAAAATAAATAATAATAATATAATAATAATATTATAAATGCGAAAGTTTGTGAGGATGGATGTTTGTTACTCATTCACGCAAAAACTACTGAACGGATTTGGATGAAATTTGGTACACAGATAATTTATAACCCGGATTGACATAGGATACTTTTTGTCCCGATATTCCTACGGGATCGAAACTTATGCGGGTGAAACCGCGGGGCGCAGCTAGTATAATATATGAACACCATGTATCTATCACATAATTAATTTATGTCATGGTTTCATTTTTAATTATTTTACCTATTGTGGTATAATTTTATTTTAGGTGCATCGTCTTCACAATTATGTACCTATGCATTAAATATTATTGTAAAACATTTTAAAAGAGTAACGGTGGAGTTTTGCTCATTTTTCTCCATACGAACACTACCTTTTGGAAGGGGCGACTAGAATCAATTCTATTTTATTGTAATTTTTGACGTTCAAAAGTGCCTATTTATACTAATAATATTATAAATGCGAAAGTGTGTCTGTCTGTCTGTTACCTGTTCACGCTTAAACCGCTGAACCAATTTAGATGAAATTTGGTATAGAGATAGTTTGAGTCCCGGGAAGGGATATAGGATAGTTTTATTCCGATATTCCCACGGGATTGACACTTATGCGGGTGAAACCGCG
The DNA here is from genome assembly GCA_963669345.1 of Gortyna flavago. Taxonomy (NCBI): domain Eukaryota; kingdom Metazoa; phylum Arthropoda; class Insecta; order Lepidoptera; family Noctuidae; genus Gortyna; species Gortyna flavago. Next base: position 3,181,225 of record OY770141.1, read on the forward strand.
TTTGAAATAAATGCTTTGACTTTGAACTCTGCCGACCCCTTCGGCGAATATATGTTTGATGATATGTTATGTTATAGTCATTTTCTCTCTGTCGCCTGTTCACAGTATTTGAAACTGACCTGGTGGTATGTGTAGATCTGATCGAAGGGAAGGGAGTCCAATCTAGAAGCGTTGCTCTTCTTAAATGCCGATGCCGCAGAATGGAGCTTGTCTTCCAAATCAAGAAGTCTGGAAAAAGTAATTTTGTTTGAGAAATTTTAATTCATTTACAGCTTGGCTTGAAATAGAAGGCTGCCACGGAGTAAACGGGAATGAGGTTTTCTCGATGGTGATACTTAAATTTACAGAGGCCAGCACATCAAGCTACCCCAGTCTGTCAAATTTTCCCAATTAAATATGAACCTTATTCCTTTGTAATAAAGTTGAAAATCTATCAAAGAAATTTGACAGATTGTGGTAGCTTGATGTGCTGGCGTCTGTACCTTGGGCTGTAAGTCAAAATATCCAGTGATTTCACAGCAACACACTAACAGTAGGAATGGCTTTCACTTTGACAGTTCAACAACATTCATTGCGTTATTTACGTTGTTGAGCAGACAAATGTTTCGAACATCTGGAGCAATGGATTAGCAATATTCTTCAATATGATTTCGATTGTGATTGATAGTGTGTTACACAATTAGGATGCTGGTTGGTCTAAGCCGATACGAGATCTTGGACAATTTGGACGGACCAAAGCGAGTGTAGGCAGGCTAGGGAAGCACTTCCCACATTGGACGGCCGCCTCACGAAACAGGTTCTCCGTCTAACTAAACAAAAGCTGCGTATAGTTACTGCAGCTTTAACGGGCCATGGTTCATTTAATCAACACCTTATTGTCATAGGAGTAACAGACAGTCCGCTGTGCAGAGCCGCATGGAGGACGACGAGACAGCGGCACACTCGCTTCTAAACTGCCTGGTGGTCGCCACATACAGGGCAAAGTACTTCAGTAACCCAGGTACCAGCTACGTGAGACGTGGAGTTGCGGACAAGCCCGTATTACCTATTACCTAAGCCGATACGAGGGAGAAGGTTCTTCTAGGGTTTTGATAGCACAAAATTATTCAAGTCCTTAACTTACTCCTTAATATTATCAGTTTCAACTTTGAACTCTACGCCAGCAGCTTTGAGTTCATTTTGGAACAACACCTTCTTCTCCTTAGGCACAAGGACCTGTCCATCGCGTCCAGGCAGTGCATGAGACCAGACATCTAGGTCTAAGCCATGGCTGAGGTGGTTGACCAGCTCAATTTGGTCTGTAGACTTCACTGAGACTTTGTATAAGCCGTATCTGTAAGAAAAGTCATCATATAATGGTGTAGCCACAGATGTAGATACACATAGATAACGCAAGAGCAACCGTGCCAAAAATCGCACCATCTTACGTACAAAAATAGTAAGCCGCCACTTTCGCGCTCAGTCCTGAGTACTGCTGGCTGGGTGAGCGTGAGCGCTGACGCTATGCCCTTTATATGGTGGGGCGAGACGGGTGCCGCACGCGTCTTTGTATCGATATGATTTTCCCATCACTAAAGTTCGTTTTTTAATCCCAGAGACTAATCTGACATTTAAGTCTTTTGTGTTTGCATTTTTTAAGCATAGATGTTGGACATTACACCTGTCAGATTAGTCTCTGTACAGAATAGTGCTTGTGGCGTAAAAAAATGCCACGCTTATTTTTCATATAGATCATGATACTTGCGTTATCTAGGTCTATCTAAATCTGTGGGTGTAGCATTTAACATTTTTTAAAGGATAAAAAAAAATTGCTAAGTATGGTGGCTAACTTAAGAAACGTACCCTGTATAGTGTTTAGAATTCAGAAGTTCTCAACGCGGGCGATAACGCCCCCTCGTGGGCGTTTGAGATTTTCAGGGGGTGTAGTAGAAGACTCAGAGAAAATTATATGTCCTATATATCTTACGACTATATAATATTACACGTTTAAATATAATCGTGGCAATAGCTGTTTCAAATTCGCGAAAGATGGTAAGTAAAAAAAAAATGGGGAGGTCCTGAAATAAATATGTTCTCAAAGTAGGTGGGTAAGATGTAGGTCGTGGGTTCAAAGCCAGGCAAGCGCTTTTCTTTAAGTAAATAATTTTATCACCACTGCTCTCAATCTGCCAACGCGCACTGGGCCCGCATGGTTGTCATACTCTCTCTCACAGAGAGGAGGCCTGTGTCCCAGCAGTGGGAACATTATAGGCTGATTATGCTACCACTATATACTATATTTGAGCCTTCTCACAAAAAGGTTCTTTACTATGTTGCTCATTTCTATCTGATCCACTAGAAAACCTTAAAAACACCCTTACCCATCATAGACCTCGTGTTTGGCCAAAGCCAAGCCAATAACAACGAACAAACTGACTAGCCTCAACATGACTACTACACAAACTGCCCAAAAAATTTAACAATGCGATATTATTATCTTAATCAGTTCTCAAATAATAATCAATATCGATCCATCATTGCTGAAGGTTGATAAGCATGATAATAATTATTTTATTAATAATAGTGAGATCAGTGGTAACGGCCCCGAATTAGTAGTTGTAGGTCGTGAGTTCGAACCCAGACAGGCACTTTACTTTGTTATTTTATTTTGACACCACTGCTCTCTAAACGGTGAAGGAAACCCAACCCGCGCTGGGCCCGCATGATCTCTCATACCTTACACACCCCAAACACACTCGATACACCTCACACACACACCTCACACATCACATACTCCGCACATCCAACACACCCAGAATAATGTATAGAAATGTAACTCAAGAAAAAAAAAAAACAAAGCTATGAAAGTTGCGGAGTCTCCTAACACAGGCGTCATCATGCTTAAAAGGAGGCTCCAATCATAAACTAATGTAAACTAGTTGGTACAGAAAATAAACATTTTGTATTTTGTATGGTGGATTACAGCCCATTCCCTCTCACAGAGAGGAGTCCTGTGTCCCAGCAGTGGGAACATTAAAGGCTGATTATGCTAATAATGGCGGTGGTTCTCAAATAAGTGAAATGTTTGTAATTTCTTTAACCATAATGGTATTTTTTTACAAACCTGTCCAAAGGCAAGAGGCTCCTTCCGTTCCACTTCCCTCGATGTTGTTTCCTCTCATAAATTCTGAAGTAAGCCAAGACGTCCCACAATCATCTCTAGGGACAAAATACCTGAGGCCATCCGCTCCATCTTTGTACATTATCTTTTAACTTGTGCATAAAGTGTTAATAAATAATTATGACCAAGCCACGGGTATTTTCTTAAAACGAAGTTTTTGAAGTGAAAACTTCTTTAGGCGTGTTGGGCATTTTTCGAGATGGTAAAAAACCATTGAACTCGCGCCACTGTTACCGTAACCGACACCGCTTCGGATGTGTTCGGCTGTCCTCGGGATGTACTCGGTTTTAATGTATATCCGATATGTCAGTGAGTGATGGCAAAGTATTCTGTTTGTGTTTTGTTTTCACTTCTGTCGGCACTCTTTATAATAATGTTAATATATAATATAATCTTGTGGAGGACAACTTAACGTGCTTATTTTTTACATTTCCATTCTAAATTATAAGAAATAACCAAACAAACGTTGAGCGCGCCACTAGGCGGTCGGCATCGCCTTAACTTTCAAGGATAATCGCAATTAGTAATTAGGGTACTGGTTAGAATTTTAATAAAAAATTGTGGAACAGTTACGTTAACACTTCGGTAACATTGTACTAGTCAGGTTATTGATAGGATATATCCAGAAAATAAACACTAGGAAGTTCACACATTATTTAACGGGAAATGAAATTTTTAGTTGAAAGTTCATTTATAGGAATTTCCTACAGTTTCTATCTGCCTTTTTATTAAAAACGATATCAATTAATTATCTGATAAGTTATCGAAATGTGAGAGATCATTTTGCGTATCTGTGTTAACCTATCAGGCTATCAACGGAATAAAGTATGAAATAAAATCGAGGTATAATAAGGGCCGATTTTTCAATAGTCAGATAACTTTTATCTGAGGAATAAATATTGTTGTTTGACAGTTTTTGTCTAGAAAATTTAACAAACAGTCATACTTATTCTTTAGGTAAAAGTTATCTGACCCCTACATTTTGACGAGTTATGCGACCTTAAATGTAGGGAACAGCTGATTTTCTTCATTGATTTTCCGTGTATCATTCCATCCTTTTCTATGAAACGGTTAAATCAGCTCCATTTCCATGCAAAAATACATGGAGTTATTGGAAAAAATTCTGGTTCAATTCCCTATTAAAACAATAGAAATTTCAAACACTTTTCTCCATTCCTTTAGGTCTTGTTTAGGACTTTGTTTTTTTTTTATATACCAACTGTGGCTTTTTTTTCTATCACTGCTGGGACACAGGCCTGCTCTCTGTGAGATGAGTGGGCTGTAATCCACCACGCGGGCCCAGTGCGGGTTGGTAGATGCCACATTTATCTTCGAACTTTTTTTTTGGTTCTAGGACATGCCGGTTTCCTCACGATGTTTTCCTTCACCGTTTGGAGAGCAATGCTGATGAAATAGTTTACACTAAGTAAAGCGCCTGTCTGGGTTCAAACCTACGACCTACAACTCGTAAGTCGCGGCCGTTACCACTGGGCCACCTGCTCTATAATCGTATTTTCAAATAAAAAAAAAAATAAAAACTATTATTGTGTTTTAATATTTAGTTGTTCTTCCTAAACGAATTCCAATAAATACAATTTCTTTCTTTCTTTATTAAAACCTCTTTCTTTATTAGAACCTATGCCTAAAGGTATTTTTTTCGGGCTTTCTTCTCAGAGTAGTCAGGCAGGTAACGCTGATTTCATCTAGTTTATTTTAATTTTAAATATGATTGGGGTGTTTGTACAAACATACTTACAGAAATAAATAAAGAACTTAGTGCCTTCAAAAAATACTTGGTATTTACTCATTTTAAATGTCAAACGTCACAAAACACCCTTTTTTTTGAGTGGGAAATCATCAAATGGCTTCTCTCGCTCTGGGTGGAGCGGAAGGGAGTGTCAGACTCTTACTGACTAAAACCCATCCATGTTCCTTCCTTAGCCCTTTATGTTCCGGGGTAGCGGTAACCCTTTTGAACAATCCCGCTGACCATCACAAAACACCCTTGTAGTACCTACATTCACAGGATGCAACATTTTAATTAAATAGCACAAAATAATCACATCGCCGAATGCTAACTGACAGCATAATTAAAAACTTCATTCCGCGTGTTAAATAACGTTGCAAAACAGCTTGAGCTACGAGCAGCAAGAATAAATTTTATGTATGTACAACAAAATTTGTTTTTATTTCTGTAGATTAATTAATTTTATGAAAGGTTCCATGGCCGTTCTAAGGGTACCGTAATGTTTTCGATATTTAAGCTAAACTTTCCGAAGACTGTGCTGAATGCCACATAGCGTTCGCAATTAACCGTCGAATAACGTCACTGAAATGTTAATTATGAAAGTCAGTTGGCGTGTTTCCATTGAAAGCGTTTTTTGACACCGTAAAGTCAAACTTCGGTGCCCATATTTTTTATGATAGACGTCACTGCTGCGTGAGCAGTGGTGGTCTGTGGTAACGGCTACGACTAACGACTTGTAGTTCGTAGGTTCGAACCCAGGCACGCGCTTTAATTTTTTATAAATTATTTCATCACCAGTGCTTGCAAAACGGTGAAGGAAATCATCGCGAGGAAACCAGCATTACCTATAAAAAAAAAATCGTCGACATGTGATATTTACCAACCCGCACTGAGCCCGCGTGGTGGATTACGGCCCACTCCCTTTCACCGAGAGAAGGTCTGTGTCTCAGCACTACTCAGCAGTGGGCATATTATAGGCTGATTTTGCACTGCTGCTCATATGTGGCAGCCAGCGCTGTTTTAGGATGTCAAAGCTTTACCCAGTGGCCACGAACTATGAGTACACGCTAAAAGTCGCATCTTGCGACTGCGACTGTGGAGATTGAGAAAACAAATAAAAGCAGATAGATGTTTAGAGCATGCGAGTTAAAGCCTTACTACACTACGCGATATTTAGGGATCCTTTCCCTAATTCGCGATGATGAGTACGAGTCGGACTTGCACACCGAGGCAGCAAGGGTTCCGTACTGTATAACTACTTATGTAACTACAAATTTACGATTTTTGGATTTTTTTCCTTTACTGGTGCTATATAGCATTGTTTCTTGCTAAATTCTAGGTCAACGGGAAGTACCCTATAGGTTTTGATTCCCTTGCGAGTGTCAAAATATGCGGCACAAATGGAACATAACCGCCCGTATCTTTAGATTGCGTTGACTTAGATGTTTGATATTTTCACTGCTTCAAGGGATTGCAGCCCTGAGTATTTGATATTAATTTCAACTTCATAACTACACGCGTACCTGAGAAAAAGGGTCCTGACAGACAGACAACGAAGTGATCTTATAAGGGTTCCGTTTTTACTTTTGAAGTACGGAACCCTAAAAAAGGGAGGAAAGGTCTATTAAAAAAAAACATTAAATATTGTGTAGTGTAAATCGCTAAGCAGACGACGGACAATTTGTCTGCGACGAGAGAAGTTGTGGAAGTCCCAGCAGTCTAGTTGTCCTTCGTGTGAAATAAAAAAAAGTCGGAATGTAATAAAACAATAATAAGTTTTAATTTAAAAATATAATAAAATTTATTATTATTTTATATATTTCATTTCGTTTTTTTTTTTCTTCATTTTCGTCACTGGCGAATCACAAAAACATTTTTTCAAGTAAAAATAGAACATTCCAGAAGTAATTATTGTATCATTGGCGTCTTTACAAATGAAAAAATCTTTGTATCACAAACTAGGTGATATTAAAAATAAAATTTTTCGAACGTACTTCATGGTGAACTTGTAAATAATAACAAAATGAAATGAAATTGTTTATTCTATGAATATAAAAAAATAAGCTAGATGGAGTCGAGAGAGACATTTCCTATCTGACTACCACTGAAATGAAATGGCGAAACAAACACAGGAATAACTAGAAAATGCCATTTCATGCTGCAGAACTAACAACTGCAGCTTGTTTCCTCGGGTATTATTAGCTTTTATTATTAAATAATTACCTCTTATTATCAAGGAAATCATACTTCCGTCGGCACAAATTACATTTTAATAAGGCTCAGCTGCGAAATACCGCTGTCTCGGTTTTAGTATTTAAGGCAAAGGATATACGAGCACCTATTGGTTGATAATTTTCTAAGACTGTTTAGTGAAAAAGGTTGATTATAGCCTGGCATCATGGAAAGTAGGTTGATAATCTTCTTTTTTTTTTGTTCTTAAAGTTTTTTAGAGCAGTGGTGAACTCGTAAGTCGAGGTTGAAACCACTGGGTATCAGCCCCGACTTACGAGTTGAAGGTCGTGAGTTCAAACCCAAGTTGGCAAAACTTTGCTTTAATCACCACTGCTCTTAAAACGGTGAAGGAAAACAGAGTGCTTCTCCGTATGAACCCTTTCAAGATAAGATGCTAGGCTAAAACTGTGTTTGTCATCTCAAACGTTTACCAACGGCAACTTGTCATCCTAGAGGCAAAGTTAAAGCGTCTCACGATCCTGTAATTGATATTATGTTGATATTAGGTTGCTGGTGTCCGAGGTAAAATGACTGTGGACGAACTGTAACTCAGCTAACATTTGCCATAAAAATTAACACCGAATTAGTGTCTCCTGTGTATTTGTGATCGAAAGCAGTCCCTTAGCGACCCACATACTTAGTTTGAACTCCTAAAGAACATTTTTTTAAGATTAGATAAGCTTTGTACAAGAATAGACCAACTTAGAAACGGCTCCTTTGAAATCAAACGATGAAAAACAAAAGAATAAAATTGAAAAGCAACTCTTATTTATTTTTTACATAAACACAAATAAATTATGTGCACTTATAACTAAATTATTTTCAAAAATACTTTTCTGTTTTCACACTTTATGGAAAATTGTTCCTCATGGCTCGATAGATGGCGATGGCGTCGAATTAGATCTCACTATGGTTTGCTTCTCGCGGATAACATAAGAGGTGCGGATTGCGCGTTAAGATGTTAACAAACATACATACATACTATATTTTTGGTAGAGCAAACTCCGAAGGTGAAAACCCGAAGGATGTCTTTGCTCTTAGAATTAATTTATTTTCCAAGTTTTTCGTCATTTTCGGGGAAATAATATTTTCAATTTAACGTAAAACGCCATCTACTGGAATTTAGTGGAACTTTCAAATATGTATTTTTTTTTAAGGATTCTATAAGATTATTGTTTTCTTAATAACATATCATATCATATCATCACGCCTATGATCTCCGAAGGGTTAGGTAGAAGTGTACCTACAGAAACATCCACATTTCGAAATAAGATTACCTCTTATTACGAAATGTGAATTTTTCTGAGTCATTATTTTAGAGGGGCCCGTGGCTAAATAATAATAGACTGGCAGTCAGATTTTCGGGCTTCTGACGACCTGTAACGACTGTCAAAGATCCACAACTACAGCTGGAACCAGCGGTTTAACATGCTCTCCGAGACACGGAGGGGACTTGGGGGAGCCCTTTGCCCACCGGTGGGACAGTACAGACTAACAAAAAAAAAATGCCTGTCTGGGTTCGAACCTACGACCTACAACACCGAAGTCACGGCCGTTACCACTTGACCACCACTGCTCACTCGATCGACCCGTACGGATGTTAATTATTTAATTACTTGCAGCGCCCCGCGGTTTCAGCCGCATAAGTATCTAAAGATTTCGTGGTAATATCAGAATAAAAACTATCCTGAGAATCAAACTATGTCTATACCAAATTTCATCTAAATCGGTTCAGCGGTTTAAGCGTGAAGAGGTAACAGACAGACAGACACACTTTCACATTTATAATATTATAGTATGGATTTAGGCTTCCACAATCAATAGAATAATTAATTATCCTACGTTACCTAATAACATTTGCACGATATAATCGACAAAATAAAATACTTTCTTAAGACTGAATTGCCATTTGCCAAATGACGCGTGTAAGCAATTGTATCCAACCACCCACTCGTGAGAACTATGCTCACGAGTTAATGGTCTGCTAATGTCTTTATATTAGAATGAAAGTAGAAATATAAATATATGCTATGTAGGTTATGGATATATTAGTAAAGGTCCCTTGTGAAAGAGTTTTTGTTCGATTCACTATTACTACACTAGATTGTGCTCGCGACTAAAATAAAATTTCTAGTTCCCCCAACCCACCCCGTCGCATCGCATCGCCTACCCGCGCTATTACTGTATTCTTTCTGGCTTTTTTTTTGTTTCTGGTCGGCTCCTCAGTTTTTTTTTTAAATGGAATCTTGCAGTTCAACCTATGAGTATGTCTTCTGCTTAACCAATCTTGCCTGTGGATGCCTCAATAAATTAAGGACAGGCAGGGCTTAAAAAACTTAAAAACTAAGCGACTACACGCTAAGGGCACCCCCTGTGGGGTACGGACTTCGGCTTAGGGCGTCGGTGGAGAGGGCAGCAATAGACAGGCTGGATGTGAATTATCGGCTCCTCAGTGTCTTAAGCCTTCCTCAAGAATTGGGCTATCAAATGCAAAAAGAGTTTTTCAAATTCGACTGGTAGTTCAAGAGATTAGCGCATTCAAACAAACAAACGCCCGTAAAACCAGTGCAGACACAAGAGGAGAATATAAATATGAAAACACATAAGTATTATATTAAGGTGAACAAGTAGCGCAACTTGCACAGTTTGAAAGAAAAGAAAACAATATTCTACGGGAACTTTATGTGGCCGGCTGTCACACCGCACTGTTGCACAAAATTAAATGTATTAACTAATAGTTTATGAGTTAGCCGAACTTTTGGTAAATATCGTCAAAAAGGCTGTTTCAGTATTTGATGGGTGTAGGACCCTCCTCTAATGAGAATGGTAACTGTCTGCCCGCATGGGCTAGCCAAATGACCATTCCCAATAACCCATTCTTTGCTACCGAAACTACCTTTTGGAAGGGCCAACTAGAATCAATTCTAGTTTTAATTTGTAAATTTCGACGTTCAAATATGCCCATCTTGTGCCTATTTGAAATAAATGATTTGACGTCGACTTTGAAGATTTTTGGTCAATACGTTGGGCAAAAAATAATCCTGTCTAGGGGGCAATAACATAAGGAAATAAAATGATATTTTTACCGCAATACATGATGTTGTGGCGATTCTTCGGGAAGGGGTCAAGCAGTGAGTCTCTTGGCTGAATTAATGATAATTATGACTTTAAGACAAGTTTAAATAGTTTTTTACAAGACTTTCTTTTACGTTACATGCCTACGTACCTTTAGTTAAACCTACTACAAATATTTTTACGTAATACAATAATTAATCTACCTCTTCCTCTTATTTAATTGAAGCGCCTACGAAAAACTCGATAGCAAAAAAAAACAACAGACGCGTCTGTTGCAATATAAATTTAAAAAGGCGCGATCGGCAACGTGCAATACTTCTCGTTGAACCAATAGCAATGCTTTCAAATGATACAATCGCGTGCACGTTCCACTGATAACTATCGGTTGTATGTTATATGTGTTTTATCGATAAAATACTGCCCCAAGCTTCTCGCGAGATATTTTTAGAGATCAGTGTGCCGTAACAGAAAAGAACTTAGTCCATTAATTTAAGACTACTACGATTATTTATTCTGCATCTACCCCTACGGATAAATGGAGAGTAGGTACATAACCAGCCTATAATGTTCCCACTGCTGGGACACAGGTCACTTCTCTATGAGAAGGAGTGTCATGCCGGTTTTCTCACGATATTTTCCTTCACCGTTTTAAGAGCAGTGGTGATGATATGCGCAAAGTAAGTAATTTACCAACTACTCATAAAATACATTTTTGACGTTTGAACGTCACTAAATTAAATCATCGTTTATAAATGAACCCCTAAATCTTTTATTTCCTTACTCATAAATACCAAAAATACAAAAAACTACGGTGTAACACCATTTAAGCTTCACAAAGTTCAAACGACATATTCATATTAAAATTTATGACGGAACTTTAAATAGTTACGGCCAACGATGCAATATAAGTTTCATTGTTCCACTTACCAACTTGTCGGTTAATGGCTGCCTGTATTATGCTGTAAATATTACAAGAAGTATGGCGCGGGTCGGCCATCTTTCTTTTTCGTTTGGCGCCAAAACTTGGAGCTTGTAATTTCGTGTTATTTGTTTAGAGGGAAAGAGGGTTGAGAATGTTTAGAGTATTTTGATTAGTTCTTTTGGAACGATGTTCTTTAACGCACTCGATACTCTGCACAATTGGCGAACGACAGCTTAAGAGCTAATAGCAAAAAGATTAACAGTTTTCGGTCTTTAGAGCTTTCGCCAAGTAACAAAGCTTGCAGAGTAAGACTGAAGTGGCAGTGGGCTGGCTATGTTTGTCGATGCTGTTTGCGGTAGTGCACGATCTAACACACGCATAACAATGTGCTTATGGGTGCATGCAACAGTACAGTGGGGTATTTAAAGTTGTGTTATAACACAAGTTTGTAACATTATAATGTAACATAACATAATGTAACATTAACAACATAACAACACATGACACATAACACACTAACACACACACACACATGACACTTAACATTTGTTGTTTGTAATGTAACATTATAATGTGTGTGTGTGTGTGATGTGTGTGGTGTGTGTGTGTGTGTGTGAGTGTGTGTATGTGTCATTATGATGTGTGTGTGTTTGTGACATTATAATGTTACAAACTTGCTGTCATAAAGTAACGTCAGGAATAGTTGGAATTTCGGCCATCAATATCTCTGTAACCACAAGGTTCCCAGGTATGGTCCAGTACAAAAAAATGATCACAATGACGGGGAAAACAAGTCATTCTCGGCTTCGTTTTAGTGTTTTTTTACACCCCTTTTTTTTTTTTTTTTTTTTTTTTAGGATGGGAAATCATCAAATGACCCCTTCCGCTCTGGGTGGAGCGGAAGGGAGTGTCAGACTCTTACTGACTAAAACCCATCCGTGTTCCTTCCTTAGCCCTTTATGTTCCGGGGCAGCGGTAACCCTTTCGGACAATCCCGCTGCCCCGGCAGGCTTCGGCCCTAACGGGCCCCTCTATGTCTGCTGACATCTCTTTGAGGCGCGCGTGGAACACATACGCGCCGTCCGGCACGGGCCTGGTCCTGATCGGACGGCAAGCTACCCATTACTCGCCGTCCGCAGGCCCGCGCCTACGGTGGCCGGGAGTCGTCACGCGGCTCCCGACGCCCGGAGCGTCTACCGCGGCGGCTGGGACGGGCGGCCCTCTCGGCTCTCTCCCTCTCCCATCCCGCCACCTCCTTCGCTAGCATGACTGCTTCGCAGAAGGAGGTGACTGCCTCCCACTCCCTCTCGCCCCGGACCATGGCTTGGACCAGGGCCGGGCGCGAGAGGTCGCCGCCGCTGCCGATCGCCTCTACGAGGACACGGCGGTGCTCTGCCCAAGCGGGACAGACCTCCACCGTGTGCACCACCGTGTCCTCTGGGCGATCCTCGCAGTGGTGACACCCGGGCGTTTCCTCCCGCCTGATTATGTGCAGGAACCTCCCGAAACATCCGTGTCCGGTGAGGACCTGCGTCAGGCGGTAGGTGAGGGCGCCGTGACGCCTCTCTAGCCACTCCTCAAAGAGGGGCCTTACCGCCGCTATCGCGGCGTGCCCTTTTTTTTACACCCCTTAGGTAGGTACCTGAGGAAAATGTGAAACTTATTCTGCAAACAGCAAAAAAGCAAAAACCTAGTAAGTACTGTAAAATGTAAACATACGAACCACAAATGGAATACTCGTCCATTTTTAAAAAGTCCGAAATCTACTCCGTTGTGTGCGCTATGAATAGTATTTCGCTTAGAATTCAGCTCTTGAAGAAATTCTTGTATCTCCACTAATGTGCTGGGTTAAGGTGTGAGAGAGAGCGAGTTATACATGGTCAAATTAGATTAGCTAGCGAAACTCTTCAGACGTGATGGTATCGATATTACACGATAAAATTATGTTTTATTTTGATCGTCAAGATATTACCCCTTTACAGAGAGACTTTACAAAGAGTAGGTCATAGGTTCGAACCCAGACAGGCGCTTTACTTTGTGTAAATTATTTCATCACCACTGCTCTCAAAACGGTGAAGGAAAACATCGTGAGGAAACTGGCATGTCCTAGAACCAAAAATTCGAAGACATGTGACATCTGCCAACCCGCACTGAGCCCGCGTGGTGGACTACGGCCTACTCCCTCTCACCGAGAGGAGGCCTATGTCCGAACAGTGGGAACATTATAGGCTGATTATGATAAACTTAGGTTCTCTGCCGGATCACCTCATTCCGGAATCTATCCCTCAGAGAGACACCAAGCATATCTCGTTCCATAGATCGCGACCTTGAATTTATGGAGCAACCGTACCGTGAGCCGTTACGTACGTACAGTACCCTGAATTATAAATTGAAGTCTGTGAAAACTGCCTCCACGTAGGTAATGTCCTTAGAGTCATCAAAATAACTAATGTCTCGCATAAATCGCTTAAAATTCAAGGCTTGCACACTTGCCACCCTAACTCAAGTCAGCGACAGGAAGTGAGTGTTGGAAAAATGGCCGCGTTTCCGGCACCGTAATGGCGGCATGTTCACTACTCGGGCGGACCCGGGAATTGGTTATAGTCCCGTCTTACCTTTGCTATGTTTAGCTGGGGGATGTGCAAAAATATAGAAGACCCGAGGGCCTATACAACTTGTATTATAAAAATGACGATCGCTTTCAAAGCGTATCGTATTTCTACAAGAACTTTCAACAGAGTTACAATTCTCGTAATTTTAAGAACGTTCAGTCTGATCTCAGTCTCAATCTGTCAAAAACACCTTCAATTTGGAAATAGTTTCTTTTTTTTTAATAAAGGGATTTTTCACATGTTTTTGACATTTGTTTGTCGCCGAGATGAGACTGTCGACTGCTACCAGATTTTGAACGTTTCAAATTACGGGAATTGACCTTCAGGATTGACTTAAGTTTTTCGGTAACTTGCATAATCAGCCTTTCCCTTTCCAACTGCTGGGGCACAGTCCTCCACTGTTTTTTTTTTATTGCTGAATGGGCCCACTCTTGATCTCGGTCACGCCTGATGGAAAGCAATGGATGAGGTCTATGATAGAACGAGCGTGCCCAGAAGATGCCTAAGGCATCACACAACACAGCAGGCTCCGGTGGGAGGGTGGTCCCAAACCAGGCGTGCATTAGCCCTACCACCGCAAGGGAAGAATTGGCCAGTCAAATAAGACGTTGGATGTGACCGTCCTGGAGGCCTAAAACGACCACTGTAGCAGAATCATAAAACAATTCATATCACGCAATTTCATCTGTATGACAGTTTTGTATGGAGATTCGTAAAATGCTATAGGTAGACCTCTGCCTAATCCTTCAGGGTTATATAGGTGTGAAACTGTCAAACAGATGAATTGCGTGATATGAATTGTTTTATGATTCTGACCAAGTGGCCTTTTTACGCCCCCAGGATGCGCCAAGCGCTCGGTTCAGTTGAGTAACTGGCGGAACAAACTGCGCTACACGAGGAGGCTTCTTTATGCATCCCAACGTGCGTCTCTGCGTGTTGGGTTATGTCACACCAATACATTTTCGACTTTTCCATTATCGTTATTGCTGCAACAATGTCAAGGCCTGCTGGTTTATTTTGTTAATCTTTTGAATTTTTTTACTGTTTTGAGTTGTTGCACGAGTGACTGCTAAAGGTCTTGGGTTAGAAACCTGGTCGGGCAATATATTTTTTTCTTTCGGTAACTCAGTAGCAGCCAATATTTGTGCATTGAATATGGCATAATGGTAAAAATATGTTTAAGATATTTTTCCTCAAAACATACTAAGTTGAAACTTTATTTTTCTGAGGATAGGCAAAAACTAATGAATACTACGTAATAAAATAGTTACAGATATATGAAGCTATACTATTCCAGTATAAGCTGACTTATCATTGTACGAAAAACCTGTACAATGCGAGGTCAGCTTAACCTGGTAATTAAAAGCTGACCTCGCATTGTATAGCTTGATATGTCGTTGTGTGTACCTCTCATGTCCTACTAAGCTAGGCGTCCAAAACAGCGTTCATTTCGTACAATAAAAACAACCAACTTCCAAAAAACACTACAAAGTGCAAATAAATCCCTTTATTTTATTTCATTCTTTTTGGGAAACTTACAACTAATATAAACAAAGTTCTTGAACAATATGCATTTGAAGGCCATTTACAAGTTTCCACCAAAAACGCTTGAAAAAAAATTGTTAATTAGGTAATCCCCTGACATTTATTCTCTCAACTTGTAAGCCTACTCTTTTTAATTTTAGCCACACAAAGCATAAAAAGTTGTTTGAAAAACATAACCCGCCTTCTGGCGTAGTCGGATAAAAACACACAAGAATGACAATAACATCCATACAGTTTGCATTTTTTCTCCACTTTAATTAGGACCCGTTTTGCACACAAACGAATAACTTGGCTCACAAAATGAAGACACTGGTGAACTGTGACGTCACAAGTGTGTGTAAGTTTATGCGTCTTTAGAATTGTTTGAGATCATAGTTTGAATAGAGCAGTGGTAGCACAATGGTAATGGCCGCGACTTACGAGGTCGTAGGTTCGAACCCAGAAAGGCACCTTACTTTGTGTAAATTATTTCATCATCACTGCTCTCAAACACGGTGAAAAAAACAACGTCATGTTCTAGAATCAAAAATTTGACGACATGTGACATCTACCCACTCGCACTGGGCCCGCATGGTAGATTACAGTCCACTTCCTCTCGAAGAGAGGAGGACTGTATCCCAGCAGTGGGAACATTATATTCTGATTATGCATAGCTTGAATATTATTCGAAAATACTTAGCTTGTTAGTTAGGTACTTCTGACCGCGACGAAATTTCTTGTTCCCCGATCCCGCTCCTGGTCCTGCTTCTAAAGGTCATAGCGTGATGTCAAAAAGCCTATAGCCTTCCTCAGAATAGGGCTATCAAATACAAAAACAATTGTTTAAATACGACCGATAGTTCCAGAGATTAGCGCGTTCAAACAAACATACTCTTCAGATTTATTATTAGTATATAGATATAAGTACGTGATGGGTGTGGGTCTGCGAGTTTTGCTAGCTAATTTAATTTGACCCTATATTTACCCCCTGGAAGGAAACTCGTAAATTCAAAAACAACCTCTATAAAAAATCCCGCCATTCTTCAACTCGTGCGCCGAGTCACACAGACGTCAAAGAGTTAGGAAGAATGGAAGCAACTCGTCGGGTTACGTAAGTGCGTCGTTGCTTTGTGATGCACGGTCAAGTCCTGCTTATACCCTGTTTGTACCTACAAGGGTTTCTCTCTTCCCACTAATCATTCCGATGAAGGTAGGAAGTATATTTTGCATAATCTTCCCACTGCTGGGACACAGGCGACCTTCCTACGAGAGGGATTGGGCTGGAATCTACCACGCGGGCCCAGTGCGGGTTGGTAGATGTCACATGTCTTTGAATTTTTGGTTGTAGGACATTTCTGTTTCCTCACGATGTTTTCCTTCACAGTTTTGAGAGCAGTGCTGATGAAATTATTTACACACAGAAAATCGAATGCTTGAGTTCGAACCGACAACCTAACAACTCGTAAGCCGTGGCTTACGAGTTGTTAGGTTGTCGGTTCGTCCTTTGTATCTATTTTTCTGTTCTGTTTTTTTTCTTGTAAGTTTAGTTAAGTGTGTACATAAATGGTAAAATAAAATAAATTAAACAGCATTTATTTGATTTTTAACGTCTCGCCAATCCGCCTTGAGCAAGCGTGCTGTTCCATGCTCGTGCCTTATCTGTAGGAGAAGAGTTCTTTGGTCTGCAGTGGGACAGTAATAGGCTGATATTATAAAGACAGGGAAAATATTTACCAAAATAATAAGGCAAGGCAAAACTTTATTCCTTTTCATAAAGGTAACATTATAAATTATAAATAGCTTTCTAATAATTTGGATGTTACCTCTGGTGAAATCTGTACTTAACACACGTATGCGGTGTGTCTAGACATCCCACATAATTTATTCTAGACAGCGCTGTTATTACGAACTGTTAATGAGGATAGGAATTTTAGTCAAGAAAACGAATGTACGAATTAATTGAGATGCATCTACCTAACTGCTCTAATTGTGCGTAAGTAGTAAAGACATGTTTTTAAAGTGTTTTTTATGACTAACTTATTCGTTTGGATTTTTTATGGATTTGTGCACATAAACATAATCAGAATATAATGTTCCCGCTGTTGGCACACAGGCGTCCTCTCAGTGAGAGGGATCTATCCCTTTGATATCAAAAGACTCGCCACTTAAATGACAAAATGTGGGTGTTCTATAAGTATACCGCTACCACTGCTGGGCAAAGATCTCACCCAAACGAAGACTTCTCTATCTGCTGCCTTCTCTGACCAATCGTCATGAATAAATCCAGCACCCAATTTGTAGTCCATTGCTTCATAGGTTTGTTATATTCATCTGCTCAACAATGTAAATAACGCAATGAACGTGGCTGAACTGTCGAAATCAAAGACATTTCGATCAATTGTCATTTTATGTGTGTCACGCAATAACCCCACATGTCGTCATCCGAAGACGAAGCCCGACTTCAGGCACCCACAGTGTGACGATCTGAGCCCATCTGTTCTGGTGCTTTCGAAAGATATGACCGACCCAATCCCAGTTCAGCTAACAATGCTTCTATTGCTTTAAAAGAGATCACGACGTTTGAGTTGGATTCGGCATTTTTTTTTTCAGACATCTGCCATCTGGGAATTCAGGTACCATATTACTGACGTGACATGTATAAGTGTCTAGGTGAGTGCAGTGATGGCCCAGTGGTGACGGCCCCGACTTACGAGTTGTGGGTTCGAACCCAGGCAGGCGCTTTACTTTGTCTAATTTTCATTACCACTGCTCTCAAAACGGTGAAGGAAAGTATCATGAGGATCTATATTTTCCTTCACCGAGCCGCACTGGGCCCGCATGGTGGATTACGGCCCACTCCCTCTCACAGAGAGGAGGCCTGTGTCCCAGCAGTGGGAACATTATAGGCTGATAAATCGGAATTATTAGTGGTATGATACAAAAACTCGTAAACAAAACCTTGTAGGTACAAACATTTTACAAACAGGACTATCTTACTAATATTATAAATGTGAAAGTTTGTGAAGATGTTTGGATGTTTGTTACTCAATCACGCAAATACTACTAAACGGATTTGGATGAAAGGTCACTTAAGATACTTTTTATCCCGATATTCCCACGGGATCGTATTACAACTTATAAAGAAAAATGATATCATTCCTTTTCATTTCAATTTTCTCGTTAGGATTGTAACACGTAGTGTAGATCTTTTGATACAATACGAGTTTATTTTTATGATATATTGTTTCTAAAGTCGTATCCACTCTAAAACTCGCATCATCCGCATCGCATGTAATTTATCAAAGTCAGGGGAAAGCGTCGCGGCGTTAATTACCTTGTGTCGGACCACTCATCGACGTATCGACATCGTCAATGTGTAAGTAAGTCGATATAGACGCCTTATTTAAAACTGTAGGCTTGACGTTTAATATTAGCGGATCGACCAGCCAGCCTGTGAGGAAAGAAGTAAACTTACACGATAATAGCTTAAAACGCTTTCAATAACAATGCGATGGATTTACCTAGATGGAAATTGCTAATGGTTTTGAAAAATTCTTCTGCAAAACTAAGAAAATAACGCAATCAATGTTGTTGATTTGTCAAAAGGAAAAGCATTGAGATTCATTAGGTTTATTTATAGACATTAAGCTAATATTTTTAAAGTCAATGTCAAATCATTTATTTCAAATAGGCACATAAAAGGCACTTAAGAATGTCAATATTTACAAAAAATATTATTGATTCTTTCTAGTCGCTCCTCCGAGAAGGTTGTTTCGTATGGAGAAGAATGGGCAAAAAACTCCACCGTTACTCTTTTATAATGTTTTATAAGGTTTTGTATACATCCATACTTCCATACTAATGTTATAAATTCGAAAGTAACTCTGTCTGTCTGTCTGTATGTTACCTTTTCACGCCTAAACCACTGAACGGATTTCGATAAAATTTGGCAGAGAGATATATTGCATCCCGGTGAGGGACATAGGATAGTTTTTATCGACATACCTCGCGGGTGAAGCCGCGGGCGGAAGCTAGTTCATTATAAAAGTAATTGTATGTAAAAACGGTGCACCTAGAATAAAATTACTCTACCACAAAAGGTAAAACGAATTAAAAATAAAGCAATGACCGGTAAATCAATTATGTGATAGATACATGGTGCTCACAATATTAAAAAAGTAAATGTTTTTCCTAGAATTTTAACAAGTGTGTGAGTTACTGTAGTCACAGAATGAAAAATTCAATGTCATATATTTTTTAAATGTACAATTGAATTAGCAACCGCTTTGATTTATGTGTTTTAATATCCTTTTGTTCGTACGCTCAAACTTGCATTCTTAGTCCGGGAGTTTGACGCCCTGCGTGCTGAAACCCAGGCTACAAACCTAGGTCAGCAGCAGGGTTGTCTATTGTTTGCCCGAAGATTATATGCCATAATCATCATTTTCCCGAATTTCATTTACCCGAATTTCATTTGCCCGAATGTTTCATTTGCCCTAAAAGACATATGACATACTTTTAATTGCCCGAATTTTAGATACCATAAGATACGAATGCCATAAGTATTGTTTGCCTTATTTTTATGTGCCATAATAATTATTAGACATAATATTTAAATGGCATAATATTTTAATGGCATAACAAGTATTAGACAAATAATAAACTTATTTATTCTGTGCATGGTTTTTTTTTCTGTGCATGGTTGATGGTGGGCTAGGTCGACGGAGCCCCGCTTCGCGGGGCTCCTACTTCTGTGTGGTTTATAAAAAAATAACCACGAAGGGGATGGCGGGGTCTATTCGCTCGCTTCGCTCGCTCACACGACCCCGCCATCCCCTTCTAACCTAACCTGTCCGAGTCGGGGTGCCCTAAAGTCCCAATTGCATCCAATTTCTCTTGATATAAACAACCGTTACACACCCGATGTCGATGGCAAATTATGTTATGGCATATCATAATTATGGCATGTGATAATTAGGGCTTACAATGATTATGACAAATGATGTTATGGTAAGTGACTTTATGGGAAACAATGATTCTGGCACGTGACTAATATAGCAAATGAGAGTAGGGCAAATGAGTATTATGTCGTATGATATTATGACTGTTGACTATTATGGCAAATGATATTAGGGCAAATAAAATTTGGGTAAACGGCGGTATACCCAGCAGCAGATTCTAATAATTAGATACAATTGAAGTATAATTAGTCCTTCACCGTTTTGAGAATAGTGGTGATGAAATTATTTACACAGAGTAAAGTGCCTGCTTGTGTTCGAACCCACGATCTACAACTCGTAAGTCAGGGCCGATACCACTGGGCCATCACTGTTTTTATATACCGTATAAAAAATACTTACTAAACATAATTCGCTGAGTTAATAAACCCGAAGTATCTCAAAGAAATATCAGCAAAAACGAAGCGATAAAACACCGAAGCAATGCTAAGATAAAAACATCAACTAGAAGTTCCATTTATCTTTAATACGGAACATTAACCGCTTTGAATATCAATAACAATGTTATTTTATTTCAATCACGTCGTTTCACAGTATTACCATTATTTTACAAACGTTCAGCTTTTCCAATGAAATGGAGAGGAAAAAGCTTTACTTGCAAGTTGTAAAGGTCAGGGTCACTTGAGGAATTAAACGTAATTGTTATTTAAATTTCTTTGACATATAGAAATAGAATATAAAATAGTTTATTTCTCACCAGCATAGCAACAGGGATTACATATTAAAAGTACTTAATACTAGGTAAGCATAATATTGTCAATATACATTATACAATAACAATACCACGGCATTTCTCGTAAGAGAGGTTTACTTAGGGTATTTATTGACTCCATTTTCTGAACTAAGCGATGCCTGTATCTCAGATATATGTCGGATATATGTCCCGGACCTTTGGAAGGCGTACCAGGGGCCGAAGCCAACTGGCAGATGCCTCTTAGACAATTTTAAATGATAATGAGGCACCAACCGACAATTATCCCTGTATGCACTCTGCAAGTGCACCCAAGGACAACCCACGGTTGCAGCGGGATTGTCCGAAAGGGTTACCGCTACCCCGGAACATAAAGGGCTAAGGAAGGAACACGGATGGGTTTTAGTCAGTAAGAGTCTGACACTCCCTTCTGCTCCACCCAGAGCGGGAGGGGTCATTTGATGATTTCCCATCCAAAAACAAAATAAAAAAGGACAACCCCCGGTTGGTGTAGGACTATTGCAGGATATGGGATCAAAATATATTGGGCTATGGGTTTAGGTTGGTTATAGTGAATCGGTTACCTTGAACTATGGAAAGAATATGTGCCATGCCTGACCACTGATAACATAATATTCACGAATAAAATGGCAAGGGGTGACTTGCACACTCAATAATGGGACCCCGAAAACGGTCGCCATCTCATAGTGAATCATAATTTACTAGCTGATCCGAAAGACGTTGTCTTGTTACACGTGGCGCCATCTATTATCATAATAATGTTATTGTTGTTTTCCTCGGGAACATCACTTTTTTTCGGGATGAAAGGTACCTTATGTCCGTTTCTGTACACCTGACAACGTATATGCAAAATTTCAGGATGATCGGTTCAGTGATTTAGGCGTGAAAAGGTAACAAACTTACTTTCGCATTTACGAGTATAATATTAGTTAAGATCATAGACTTATAAAAAAAGATGGACTCCGCGCCACGCATATCGAAAGCACCGTAACGATCTATGTGTGCGTGATTGACGATTGAGACCCCGTTCACACGGAGATGATCAGTACGATTTATTTCGGTAAAAAGTCGGGATCACACGTCAACATCCCAATGTTCATACAGTTAAAAACAAATGCGGTATGAAACTGCCATGTGATCCCAAAATTAAACAGTTAAATAACGTACTGATCGTCGCCGTGTGAACGGGGCCTTACGCTGTCGTGTTACGTAATGGCGGCCGGTCGGCATACTATGATGTAAATGTGAGCGTGAGGCGTGTTTGTACAAACGGTCCGGCCATATTTACTGTGCTTCACTTTTAATATGCGTGGCGCGGAGTCCATATTTTTTTATAAGTCTATGGTTAAAATGCTCAATAAACTGCGGGGGAATTGCGTAACACACTAACAGTGGCTATGGCTTTAATTTTGACAGTTCAACAACATTCATTGCGTTATTTACGTTGTTGAGCAGACACATTTTTCGAACATATGGAGCAATGGATTAGCAATATCCTTCAAAATGATTCAGATTGTGATTGATAGTGTGTTACCCAATTAGGGTGCTGAAACAAAACTGAACCATGTTTCAATACTCGTAGATAAATAAAGATAAAATTCAAATCACAATTTCATCTTAGCGAGAATCAATGACAAAAACTCGTAAAAAATGTAGGATGAACTTTTTAGGAATATTTATCGTTGGTTAGGTTTTGCTTTATATTGTCTATTTTTTGATACGTGGCAGATTTTTTTTCTCTGTGTCATTATAATCTTTTCTTTACCGAATGGCTGTTTTTTTCTGATGAAATATAGGAAATCCAACCTGCAGCATAAGCAGTCGGTAATAGTGACAAATAAAGTGTAAATTATAGGTTTTTTTGACAGATTTGTCGTTGCAATAATGTTTGTATTCGGTTGGTGCTGTCAGAGGTTGAATTGCCTCTCTGATAATTGCTATGTAAGAGTAGATACCATACACCAGTTAATGCACGGTTCCAATTACATAATACATAATCAGCCTATAATGTTCCCACTGCTGGGACACAGGCCTCCTCTCTGTGAGAGGGACTTCCAATTGTTCGTTTCTTATGGAGAAGAGCTGGCAAGAAACTTCACGGTTACTCTTTTAAAAATAATTAATTGGCTTTTACAATATTTTCGATGTTTTTCTGAAAAGATAAAGTTTAAATGTTCTCCGGTAAAGTCAGCCCGATGCACAGTGGAACGAATGTATGGGAGCGGTTGGACGTAGACATGTCCGAAAAATAAGAGTAAAATTATGACAAACTAATGATGCCATCTTATTCGATTACTTAATGCCTTCATAAATTGTGGTGATGAATTTCTTCATAACTCCCATATTTCGGGAGTAATTTGAGAAAATGTGAAATTTTACTATGAAAATGAGTGTATCGAGCTCTCTCCCTCCTGATTCCGGGCTTGTTTCAAGTAGCGGTCTCTAATATCGTAATGCTATTACTAAGAGCTATATTTAATACTAAGACACATAGTGCGTCAAATGTGCACTTTCTGGGATAAAAGGAAATGAAAATTAAAAAAAAAAAACGTTTTTTCCCCATTTGTATTTACTTTAAACCGCAGACAGACTTATTAAGAGGTCTATAAATATATTATATATATACAGAAATATATATTAACAAAAATATTCACAAGAACTGATGAGAGTATGACTTTTAAGTAAGTTGATAATAAATTACCTAGTTTCATTAAAAGTACAATAAATAATTAAGATGTAAGCTCTAATTTACTAAGTTACACATTTTAAAACAATAACATCATTTAATTATCTTCGTCATCATCATCATCATCAATTAATTCAAATTCAGAATCGATGTCCGCTAAATCATTTATGTTAACAAATTCGATATCACTTTTCTCAGAATCCGTAAGCTCATAAAATTCCTTAAAAGAAGATTTTTTTACAAACTTATTTCCTTTTGGACGGATACTTGTAACAAGTGGATCAGAAGACAGTAAAAGATTGTGCATAATATCTTCATTGCATGAGATACTGCTATGCTTTCGAGAATGCCCCTCTCTATATTTTCTAAAATCTTTATTTCTAGCCTCAGATGCCTCTTCGGATAGAAAACCAATGGGCACAATTGACATGTTCTGAACTATGTCTGGCCCATGCATTAAAATTTTATGAAGTGAAGAAGGCATATAATACCATGGGTATAACTCCACGTAAAGCTTAGCAGTATCAAAGCAGAACTCTCGGAATTTAGTTACGTTGATCTTCTCTCCTGATGAAATACACTGCAAGATCACACAGATTTTTCTTAAAAGCATAGCATCTATTCCGGTCAGTTCAGCAGATTTAGTGTAGTTTTCAAAAAATCTCCTTGCCGAGTTGCCATTGTTGGTGGATCCACTGCCTTGTTTCACAACATCGAGAAGTAAGCCCGTTTCTCTTCTTACAGCCTCTTGAACTCTTTTCTTCCTGTCATCAACTTGCCTTTTTGCTATATCACCCCTTACTTGCCATGATTTTATGTCTAATTTGTAGGAAATGTGTAATAAGCATTCCATTGAGCGAATCCAAGCGTGAAGGGTGCTTAAGCTATATTTATACATGTCCTCGTTTGCGTGTTTATCTTTGATTAACTCTAAATTATTCATTTCTTTAGGACAAGCCTTGCATATGTCACACACTGAAGCTGCTGTATTGGATATAATGGAATGAATTTTACCATCAATCATTGTCAACAGCAGTTGGTGTTTGACACTAATTCCATCAGTGATGGTGGATGGAGTTAAGGCTTCAATCTCTGCTTCGATTTCAGCCATCTCTCTCTGCACATTTTCTTTGGTTTCCTTTATAAACTTAAACAATATTGGCCGGCAAAATGAAGTGGAAGATGGTCGCTCGTTTTCCCAAATTGTTACACCTTTTGAGACGAGCCGCAGTGGTACAAGACTAATCATAAAATTACTAGCAAGATCGATTTGCTCATCTTCACTCGTCCTTTGATGATAAATGCTTTGGCTAGATGATCCGTCAAAACCCCATTTGCTGGTCAATACGAGCTGTTGATTGGGATCAACAGGGGTTTCTAACGACCTAATAAGTCTTCTTGAGGTTAAATCCATCAAGGCTTGTAATTTGATTTTTGCAGAGCTCTCTGTAACTGTGAGATCTTCTTTGGCCGGATAGCACTTAATTTTTTCTTTAACCAACATGTAGTAACTCGGGTATTGAAGAGCTCCTTCTTGAGTGTTGAAATCCCGAAGAGTGTTATAGCGCCATTTCGATAAGTTCATCGATACATAAAGAGCCAATGCCTTCAAAGGGGATATTTCCCGTACCTGAATTGATTTACCTTCAATGAAGGCTTTGATTTTTGAGGCCTCTTCTGGATTCTCCGTCAAGTATTTCATAACATAAGCTGTATCGCTTTGTCCTGCCTTTTGAAGCGCCCTTTCGGCCGAAAACATAATTTCAGCGCTGCTACTGCTGCATGAAAGACTATATTCAGTGTGTCTTCTTTTTTGCCGGTTACTAAGGTCCTCAAAAGATTTACGAGGACTAGGATGTGTACAAGTTGAAGCATCAGATTTAGCAGGAGAAATTATGGGCTCGATGACGTCACTTATATTTTCTGTAGAAGGTTCCATATTTTCATTCTGTAATTCCGGCCATTGAATTGCAGCCTGTAGCCAAATCTCATGTTTCTTCCGAAACTTATCTGTGCTTCTTCCAGACTGTGTCCATTTTGCATAAATGCGGTAGCAAAATCGACGACACCAGTCTTTTAAACTTGTTTCAGCACTTTCACATAACTGAACACAACTGTTATCTTTTAAAACACTGAACAAATAGTTAAAGTCGCGTAAATCTTTATGTGCGCGTGCGCATAAAGCAACGTGAATATCAAGATTTGTATTAAAATTTGGAAAATACATTGCGAGATTAGCTTGGATACAACGAGGTGTAAATCAACACTGATTTTAAAGTTACTAATAGTGACCTATTTATATAAAATCCAGGTATCCCAGGTATCCTTTGTTAAATATTGCAAGGTAATTAGTTATTGTGATAATTAGTAAATGATGCATGCTAAATTAGTGTATTAAGAGCCATTTAGTAATTAAATAATAGCAATGTTCTTATCAGTAATCATTAGTGCATCAGTTTTATATGTAAACCTTAAGTCCCTAATTATATATCCTAATTAGCTTATATCTTCTCTAATTGGCTGCTCAGAAATGTTATTGTAATAAGGTAAACCTTTAGAAAAACGGTTTTAATCAACAAAATAAACAAAAAATAAAAAAATTGTGTTATAAAATAAACATCACTCTTTATCCCAGAAAGTGCACATTTGGCGCACTATGTGTCTGAGTATTAAATATAGCTCTTAGTATTAGCATTATGATATTAGAGACCGCTACTTGAAACAAGCCCGGAATCAGGAGGGAGAGAGCTCGATACACTCATTTTCATAGTAAAATTTCACATTTTCTCAAATTACTCCCGAAATATGGGAGTTATGAAGAAATTCATCACCACAAGTTATGAAGGCATTAAGTAATCGAATAAGATGGCATCATTAGTTTGGCATAATTTTACTCTTTTTTTTCGGACATGTCTACGTCCAACCGCTCCCATACATTCGTTCCACTGTGCGATGTCGCTTAGTCAATTTTGGCTTTCAAGTGTCGATATGTCCGTAAGTGATACGGAGTAGATAGCGTCCGTTACTTCGGCCGATACTACGGATATCGTGCTAAGGGATTGGACCCGCAGAGGCGTCTAAAAGATATTTTTAATCAAACCACATGTGAAATCATATCCTCTGAAATGCCACAGTACTAAATTACATTAATGATTCACAGAGCGAAGTTGTTCTAGCTATACCACTTAAACTACAGACTTGTGTAAATATACTCAGTTTTTTTTTTAACTTGCATAATATTATGCTTGTCTTGGGTAGGTAATGCCTGACGGAAACCAAAATGTCGAGAGATGTTGAAGGGGTAGTTGGAATGAAGTTCCTTTCACTGTATAGGTATTACCTACCTAAACTAATATTATAAATCACATGACACTAATATTATAAAGGCGAAAGTTTGTGAGTGTGTGTGTGTGTGTGTGTGAGGGTGTGTGTGTTTATAAGTTTGTTACTTCTTCACGCTCAGATGGCTAGACCAATTTTGATAAAATTTTGTTATGGAAGTAGCTAATACCCTGGAATAACATATAGGCTGTTTTATCCCGATATTCCCACGGGATCGACACTTAGGCGGGTGAAACTGAGGGGCGCTGCTAGTAACAAATAAAGAGAATTACACCCTGTTTTTGTCCGGAGTGTAAAAAAGTCAGCCAGTATTTGCAACAAATTAAACACAATTCCTCCCAAGTCAACAGTGTACCGACTCCCAACCAGCCGTTCCGCAGATTTAATGTGGATTATAAATCAAAAACGAGAAAGGCCGAAAATTTTATCCAAGTACTTCCCCCCGAGAGGAACTGTTGGAACTGTTAACAGATGTACCTATGTCCGTTATCACCCCCTCCGTCCTCACCCCAGGTTGGAACTGTGGGAAGACATGGAGAAAGACGGGTTCCTATTTCAGTAAACGAATTGTTTATCGTGCAAGACATGAATTCACGAATGGTTTTACATACCAGTGAGAGCTGTGGTGGCAAAGTGGTAACGGCCTTGACTTACGAGTTGTAGGTCATAGGTTCGAACCCAGACAGGAGCGTTATTTGTGTAAATAATTTCATCACCACTGCTCTCAAAACGGTAAAGGTAAAGATCGTGTGGAAACCGGCATGTCCTAGAACCAAAAATTCGAAGACATGTGACATCTAACAACTCACACTGGGCCCGCGTGGTGGATTATGGCCCACTCTCTATCATCGAGAGGAGGCCTGTGTCCCATCAGTGGGAACATTATAGGCTGATTAAATGTGTGCCTGCCCTAGACAGTATGCTGTAGGTATGTGGCTTTGCAATTTAGTCATATATTAGTGTTGCTTTGCAATTTAGTCATATATTAGTGTTGCTTTGCAATTTAGTCATATATTAGTGTTGCTTTGCAATTTAGTCATATATTAGTGTTGCTTTGCAATTTAGTCATATATTAGTGTTGCTTTGCAATTTAGTCCTATATTAGTGTTGCTTTGCAATTTAGTCATATATTAGTGTTGCTTTAATCGGTAAAAGCAACAATATTATCATACATAAAACCAAAACAACCGCCATTCACAAAAATAACCTAACAAAAAAAGAAAAGAAAATCCGCCATTTGCAAAACCGTTGCTCTGCGGCCCCCGCCATCTTTAAAAGACAAACTTAATTTGGCGCGTAAACAACAGCCGGGCTTCCATCTATCAAATTAATGAGAGCTGCCAATACCATGCGACCTCCCTAATCTGTCTCGGGGAGGCTGTACTGCACTGACGCCCAAGCTTTTGCGGTTTATTTTGTACCGCGGACGGTTGGATAAGAATTCACTTAAAGACAATGGTGGAATCGCACGTATATAAATAGTTATATCGTCTACAATGTGGGAAACTGCTAAAATAAAAGAAAAAAGGATTTTGTATCTTTACATACCGTCCCTTCGTGCCTCGGAAAGCATAAGTTATGCCGTTGGTCCCGGCTGTCATTCGAAGAATTTTGACAAGCGTTACAGGCAGTCAGAACCCGAATTGTTTCGTGTTACCCCGTAACTGGGTTATCACATATCAGTCGCTCCATGTGAAATACTGCTATTCAGCTCCATCTGGTTAGACTGGAAGCCGACCCCCTAACATAGTTGGGAAAAGGATAGGCACATTGCAGTCTTTATTAATATTTTTTCATCATCATCCGCCTAATCTTTGCTCAACTATGTCAGGGTCGGCTTCCAGTCTTACCGGATGTAACTACTTCAGTCTCTTTTTAGGTTGATGAATGTGTACCTACTATTTATTTGATATATTTTTGTTAGATCCCAGTTTTGAATTCCATTTTTAGGTATTAACGATGGGTCCCATTTGCTATTTCCGTGGCCTCCATTTAAAGTTAATTGACATTTTTCCACTTCAGTTGTGATACCATAATATGATTTAAAAATAAAAAATTGTAAGGGTATTGGTATTGTAATTGTAAATTGTATTGTATTGCTGTTTTAATATACACACATAATTTTTATTCGTGGAATAAAATTGACCTCTGACAGGTGTTGTATGGAAGAACTGTCAAAAATTCAAAATTATTCCTCGGATAAAATTATCTGCCGTTGGAAAAATCAGCCTTTAGTCAATAAAAACGTTATAGTAGTTCAAACATTTGGATCATTAGAATTTTAAATCATAATTGTGTGTCACAGGTGAAGTTGAAAATGTCAACTGACTTTCGGAAGCCAGTGTATATTTTCTTAATATATATAAATTACGTGTCACGATGTTTGTCCGCGATGGACTCCTAAACTACTTAACCGATTTTAATCAAATTTGTACACCGTGTGCAGTTTGATCCAACTTGAAAGATAGGATAGAAAAAAAATATATGACAAAAACGTTGGCCACAGCAACGCGTGGCCGGGTCAGCTAGTATACATATATATACAGATTGAAATTGAAAACATGCGACAAATCGAAATGGGAGATTGTACTCATCATTATGAACAACTTTTACTATGGGACCAAACCTGAAATCGCGAAAAAAAATCAGCTGTTCGGTACATTTTGACGAGTTATCTATTCTTCTATCTATATCTTCTATCTTCTTCTATATCTATATCTATACATATAATAAATCTGTAGACGAGACGTTTCTGTACATTGAAAATATTTCCAAAAAAAATTGTTGGGTTGTTAAAGGATAACCAACAGATGCCATTTCATCAATTTTTGGATTTTTTGTCTGTTTGTCGGTTTGTCGGTTTGTCGGTTTGTCTGTTTGGATGTGACAGATTATTGATTTGAACAGGGTCAACGTAAAAAGTACCAAACCAATACGGTTACTTTTTATACTCAAATATGGTGTAGAACTCGGAGCAGTGATTAGTTTTTGTTTCATCGCAATCGGTTCACTCTATCAAAAGATATAATCAATTTAAAGTATTCTAGGAACAACTTTTTAGGTTTTTTAGTAACACGTAACGACATCTATTGGCGCGATATAGTACCTACTAACGAAAACATATTGTTGTTGTGATGTGAATAATCACGTCCTATTAGTTTATGCTTACTTAAATGACGAAATAACACAGATACCTACTTATGTCTATGTTATTTTAAAAAGTAATGATAATGATATTAATGATATTAAAAAAATCGCTTTCCATTGATGGTTTATTTAGTGGCGCCTGTGGCGCTAAAAGAATTTTAAACAAAAAGTGAGGATAATGTAAGATAATAATAATTAATGTGGTGTTCTGAGCGATAAAGAAGTTAGATAATTATTGATATAGAAAGTTGAGTAACGCAGAGCGTTTTTTAACGAAGTTCTTATATGGAGCTTGCGGTAGGAGTTCTAAGGGAGAAATCGTCAAATTACGAAAAAGCGTTATGCCTCATTTTTCATAGTAATAGATAGATAGAGACACACACAGAGAGAGCTATTTTTCGTGGATCTTGACGCCGGTAAGTGAGGTCAAAAAGAAAATCAAAGATGGCGGTTGCCTAAATTTTCAACTTTTTCGTCATGGATGTCGTTTTCATGGTTTTCGAGGGTGCTGAAGTCGATAGTCAGGTCAAAATGAAAATCCAAGATGGTGGCTGCAATTTTTTTTTGTCATGTTTGTCGTTTTCATGGTTTTTGAGGGTGCTGAAGTCGATAGTCAGGCCAAAATGAAAACCCAAGATGGCGGCTCCATTTCTTTTAAATGTTTTGTCATTGGTGTCGTTTTGTCAGTTTTCGAGGGTGCTGAAGCAGATAGTCAGGTCAAAATGAAAATCCAAGATGTCGGCTGCAATTTTGTTTTGATTTTTTGTCATGGATGTCGTTTTCATAGATTTCAAAAGTGCTGAAGCCGATAGGCAGGTCAAAACGAAAATCCAAGATGGAGGTTGCAATTTTTTTTATGGGTTACGTTTTATTGGTTTTTGAGAGTGCTGAAGCCAATAGTGAGGTTAAAATGAAACTGTAACGGCTTACCCACCGTCGATTGGCCCATGAACCGTTGGTGAACATTATCTTTAAACCATTAAGTTTTTTCCAAAGGACTTTTCACCCACGATCGTTTTGCCAACATAACTCTAGGTCAGTGAATGCTTTACCAACAGAATGTTTTGACCAATAACTTTTCACTCAAAGAACAAGGCCAACAGACGCCGGGAAAGGTGAAAGTAAAATAATAATAAGACGTAGTCCTTTATTTCTGTGAAAAGGGTATAAAGTAACCTAACCAAGCCTAACCTCGGGGTGCCCTTCGCTCGCTTTGCTCGCTCACTTGAGCCGCCATCATCCCCTCGAACCCTACCTGTCCGAGTCGGGGTGCCCCAAGTCCCGAGCTCGCTTCGCTCGCCCTTGCATCCTTAGTTCTATTTGACATGGGTCAAATGTTCTTTGGGTGAAAAATTATTGGTCAAAACATTCTGTTGGTTAAGCATTCACTGACGTAGAGTTCTGTTGGGGAAACTTTCGTGGGTCCCAAGTCCTTTGGATGAAAAGTTAATGGTGTTGACCAACGGTTCATGGACCAATCGACTGTTGGTAAACCGTTTCAGTACTGGTTAAAATGAAAGTCCAAGATGGCGGCTGCAAATCGAAAAATTGGTAGTGTGTGTCGTTTTCATGGTTTTCGAGAGTGCTGAAGCCGATTGTGACGTCAAAATGAAAATCGAAGATGGCGGCTGCAATTTTATTTTTCTTTTTTTATCATGTGTGTCGTTTTCATGGTTTTCAATATAAACTTACACGACTTTGTGTGAAATAAAATAAAATACAACCGACTTAAAAACACACTTCAAAGTGCAATAGACCTTTGGTTTCAGAAGTCTGTAATTTCTTGCCAACGCGCAACGTCTTCCCAAACTAAGGTTATTTTGCACTTTAGTAGTATATTTTTTTGTAATTATCTTTACAATTTTTTTTCTGGTTTTCGGCAGTATAAGGTCTAAATCAAAATCATGTCTAAAGTTTTCATGGGTTTCATCTTCGTAGTTTAAAGGGCGGCCGGTGTCAAATATAACCAAAGTTTAATGGGTTGCTTCTTACTCTTACCATTAATGTATTCTTCCTTTTATCATCTAGATATCTCGATGCTTTATAAGGCATAATATTGGTAGGTATATATGATATCTTCAATACCAAGTTAAGAAATTCTGAATTCACCACAGAGAAGAAACCAAGACTTAGAAAAACTAACTTCAAACTTCACCTACTAATCTCAGATATACTTTAGATAAAATGGTGATATGATTTTACAAGTTGGTACATTAATGATTGGTTGGGTTAATGGACATAATTATGGCTGTTTGGTTAGATAATCAGCCTCGAGCAGGCGCTTTTATTTTAATTTATTCTCAGAAATCAAATTGACACTTTGTCGCATTGTCATTATGAACCATGAAGAAGACGCAGTGATTGCAGTCGAAAGGGCCTTGGTAGCGAACCCTAGGTAAGGAAAGCGTTACCAGGCAAGATCTGATGATTCTTCCTTTTCAATGAAGAAGTGGCAATTACACCTTTCCTAAGCGACACATTACCTGTTGTTTTCCGACATCCACGCGAACGAAGTCGCGGGCACAGCTAGTGCGAACATAAATGTAGGTAACAGCAGATTTTTTTTCGCGATTTCAGGTTTTCACCCTGTATATGTCGCAGCCAACTGGTTAAATTAGCCGTTCAGTTAACTGCCTGGCCTTTAGAAGTAGTGCTCGCCTCGCTTCCTCCCTCGGCTCGCACGCGGTTGATTACAGTTCTAACCTAACCTAACCCACTTGTTCGGGGTGCAATGCCTTAATTACTGCGACCAATTCGGCTCGCGCGTGATTGGTTACAGACTTACAACCTAAACTGTAATTGAATATCATTCAGGCCGTTAGTTGAACGGCCGCCGTTTAGTTGAAAGGCTAGGCGGTTAACTGAACGGCTAATTTAACCAGTTGGCTGCGACATATACATACAATAGAATTGTTAACTTCAGCAGTTACAATTTCTTGTCACTTTGCCCTCGATTCGCGTTGCTATAATGCTCATTATTTCTGTGATCTGAACTTCAACAGCAATACCATGTGTCTGCCGCGTCAAGAAAATGAATACAACAGCATTTTCAACATTCAAAATGGCGCGGGTCATCAGAATTATAGCCTGCATGGCGAGGACGTTTGCGGATAAGCAGTGGTTGCATTTCTGTAGCTCATGTGCGGGCTTTAGTTGAATTATACAGAGCTGATAAAACCATTGTATTTCGAATGATTTATGGCTGTTTGTAAATTGGTCGACTAATCCAATAAATACTCTATTTTAGTAATAATTATGTGAATAGATCATAGTACAAATTATTTAAACACGCGGTGAATGTGTGCGTAAAAACGAGTAGCGTCAGCACATAACACACAAATACAAAAAGATAGAGGAAAATGTTTTTATTGTTCTTTAACATTCAAAGTGTTCGACACCGGAATGATGTCCTTTCTCCGTAGCAGCCCCTGCATCTTAATTTAAAGCTGACCCAATACCATGTGAATTGATTTTTAAAGGATTTTCTTATTGCACGTTATACTCTGCAAACTTGGCGAATAATGCTACGGGTACATTGTTGCGATAAAGCGAACTACACATCGCGTGCTCTCTGTTTAGAGGTTATTTTTTTTATAATTGCTAGGTATCAACAGCTCTATATAATTCCGCAACAGGCACAGAGGTCTACACGAACGGTGCAGTTCGCAATTACCCTCCGACACAGCTTTTGTTATCCCCCACCGGTGATTGAGCTCATTCAACTTATCGCTTCGCTGTTACATTTACAAGGTAGGCAGAGTTTAAGGTAACCTACATTTGTGGAAAAAATTGCTGGAAATCATAAAACTGTGCGTGTCTTAGACTCTCTACAGAATATTAGATATGTTCGACTCTCGTCATCAATCATCATCTTAGTCAGCCTATAATGTTCCCACCTCCGGCCTCCTCTTGATGAGAGGAAGTAGACTGTACTGTCACTACGCGGACCCAGTGCGGGTTGGTAGATATCACATGTCTTCGAACTTTTGGTTCTAGGACATTCCGGTTTCCTCACGCTGTTTTCCTTCACCGTTTTGGGGCAGTTTTTCGTCTCTCGTATCAGCTCTAGGTAAATGTAAGGCGGATCACACAGTACAACGCGCCACGCGACGAGGCGCGGGAAATATAGCAAAAATCTCCGTGCAGAGGCGCTTTTCTTTTTTTTTAATTTGTTTGTAAAAAGTCAGACGCGGGTTCACGTTATAGAT
This sequence comes from Gortyna flavago, assembly GCA_963669345.1. Lineage (NCBI taxonomy): Eukaryota > Metazoa > Arthropoda > Insecta > Lepidoptera > Noctuidae > Gortyna > Gortyna flavago. The sequence goes on from OY770141.1 coordinate 3,215,610, forward strand.
CTACGTCACGTCGCGTGGCGCGTGTAGTGTATGATCCTAAGAAAATTGGTCGGTATGAAAAAAAATCAGTAAGCGACCTCGCTTACTGATTTTTTTTCATACCATAGTAATTCCTGGAGGCAGGTTAAGCTACACTTGCCACGGTTGGTCTCTGGATGGATGACCAGCTTTACATAACGTGCCTCGGAAAGCACGTTAAGCCGATGGCCGCGGCAGTCATTCGTGGATCTTTGACAGTCGTTACGGGAACTCAGAAGCCCGAAAGTCTGACAACCAGTCTTACCAAGGGGTATCGTATTACCCGGTAACTGGGTTGTGGAGGTCAGATAGGCAGTCGCTTCATGTAAAATACTGGTATTCAATACTGGTATTCAGCTGCGTCCGGTTAGACTGGAAGCCGACCCCAACATAGTTGGGAAAAGGCTAAGCAGATAATGTGTCATCTAAATGCATGGAGCATGGTTACTGCATGGTTACTCAAATTTAAAAGGAAAATTAAAGTGCCTACATATTTAGGTTATTATCAGTGATAATGTCAAAGTGAATCTTATGATGATATCAGTATTTCTGTCCTACCTGTTTATTGCATTTATTTATTCAATTAGTTATCAGATTACAACGATCCGTATAATTACCGTTATCATGAAGCTGACTAGTTAATCTTTTTTTTTTATCATGACAGCAGCCACCGCCACCAGTCCAACGACCACGTATCGTATTACCCAGTAACTGGGTTGTAGAGGTCAGATAGGCAGTCACTCCATTATAAATACTGGTATTATGCTGCATCCGGTTAGAGTAAACGCCGACCCCAACATAGTTGGGAAAAGGTTAGGCAGATGATGAAAGCTGAGAAAATAAATTGAAGAATTTGAAATTGCTATTCAATTACATGCACTAATCATAATCTGTTTTGTAACATAATAAATTCTATTTTACAAAAAATTACCACGAATAAATTCCGAACTTTTGGAATTGACAAAAAAAAACTTGCAAAATGAGTTTAGCGCACTCACCGATTAACCATGTTGACTGACATAGTGATGTGGCGCTGGATATCGATATAGTTCATGTCGATAAAATAAAAATTCATAGGCAAATAACTTAAAACGGTGAAGGAAAGCATCGTGAGGAAACCGGCATGTCTTAAAACCAAAAATTCGAAGACATGCGACATCTACCAACTCGCACTGGGACCGCGTGGTGGATTACGGCCCACGTCCTTTCATTGAGAGGAGGCCTGTGTCCCAGCAGTGGGAACATTATAGTCTGATTATGTAGGCAAATAAATACAGGTCTAGTGGCCCCTAGACTCCCCAGTAAGCCTGATATAGTGCTGATAAAGTGAAAAGAACGACGCACAGGGATTGTTGATGTAAAATTTCCGCATGGCGAGAACCTTGTGAAAGCTGAAAGAAACCTCTAGTGTCTTGGCTCTTGACGTTGCCAATATGTAAGATGTAGACTCGGCAATCATTGTGCCGATAGTCGTTAGATACAGCCGATGGCATAATAGCCATGAACTTTGACCGGCACCTGAGTCCTCAGGTGTCAAAACTCTTCAGAGTTATTGAAAAATCATCCTCTAAATGGGTTTAATAAGGAATGAAAGTTTGTATGGAAGTTCGGCATTTCTGTTGACGGGAAATCCCATCAGGCACATGGCTTGTTCTATAATAAAACTCATCCAAAGAGTTGTAACCTCCCACAGTAAAAAAACCATCGACATCAAAAATGCTTGCGAACATCACTATTTTTGCGTGAAAGAGCGTTTGGCATTTGACAAAATCCCGAAGAGAACAATAATTTACATGCACCCCGGGGCCGCATGCACCCCACCTCTCGCCTCACCCCCTTTTTACCCCCATTTACCCCAGCACGGAATTTTGTCACAAAAAAGCAAAGATTTTTGCAACAAATTGAACAGCTGAATTTACTTAGAAGTCTTGAAGAGTTTGTGGAAGCCATTAACATCACTTTGATTCCCTCAAGGGGCAGGCAGAGGTACCTGGTAAAATATGGGACCCATATTGTACCAGTTACGTTTAAGTACCATGTAATACCACCTATTGCCACTAACGAGCGGAGTAATTGTGTACCACACTTACGTATCAAAGGCTTTAATTTTGACAGTTCAACAACATTCATTGTGCTATTTACGTTGTTGAGCAGACAAATTTTTCGAACATATAAAGCAATGGGTTAGCAAATTCTTTCAAAATGATTCAGATTGTGTTCGACCTTGCGACTTGCGACCACTTGACTAACGAGGCAGATGCAAGTCTTTATTGAAGTCATTTGTTAATAATGAGTAAAGTGCTACAAGGATATTTTTGCACCTGAATACTATTGACAAGGGGGCGTTCATCATCATCAGCCTACAGCAGTCCAGTGCTGGACATAGGCCCCTTCTATCGCACGCCATTCAACTCGATTTTTGCCAACTCTCATACAGCTGAAACCAGCCATCCTGCGAAGATCGTCACATAAAGAACGGACTGAAAATAGTTAAAGACGTTGGATTTCCTAATGTTTTGTGTAAAGATAACGTTAGTTTACTATCAAGATCTGCACGCCCCGCTAACGACATCTATGACGAAAATCTGAAATTAATGTTGTTAAACAACATGACATGCGTTCTAATCCTCGTCCTAGTATGTCCTTTGCGAATTATTAAAAATCACGATATCACTAACGCCATCTAGTAGTTTTACAGCACACTACAGTTATAAAACATGTCAGCAGATGGCGTTGTTATTAACTATTGATTGCACAGTAATTTGGCATTGTTTGCCAGCTAGGTATGGCTTCGTTTAGTCATAAATTACAGTAATCTAAAATTATCAGGCCGGTGTGGCCTGATAATTTTAGAATACTTATAAAGTTGGTAATAGCAGGTCAGTCACGCACGGAAAGTTTGCCACTTATTTTCATGATGCTGCGTTTAGTATGACTTGGTGCTCGACAAGTCCAGTTTTCGCACCAACCTTGACTGCCAGGCAACAGACACAATAGAAAATCTATTGTTCGCGGTCACCGAGTGACCGCGTTGGCAGTCAATGCCTTAATAGGTTAATATTCTGGAGGATCAGAGAGATAGTTCAGTGGATTTATTTCATGATTGGTCCTTTTTAGGGTACGACGCTTTTAACGTGTAAGTACATTTTTCTACATCGTTCCCACATGTATAATTTCAACATGAATGATATTAACCAATATTTTTTAATCATTTTATGATATAAAAGAGTGTCCGTGGAGTTTCTTGCCCGTTCTTCTCCATAGGTACCTACCTACTACGCTTTAGAATGGGCAACTAGCTTCATATTTCTGACTGACTAACTCATTGACAATTTAAAAGTGCCTGTAATTTTTTATTTTAAATTAATACTTTAGGTTTGAGTACAAACGAATGAAAAAAACGGGACCCTTACAGGATCAGTCGTGTCTGTCTGACCTTCAGTCACAACCTATTTTCTCCGAATCCACTGGACCGATTAAATGGAAAATAGTTCGTTACTTGTAGATTACAGGAAAACCTATAAACATTAGATGGTTTTAAAATTATAATATGGAAAATCTATCAATAGTTTGCGTACAAACTTACATTTGCTGTTGGAATGTATGGTAAAACATGTTTTTCAACTGCAATGTTAAGTTTGTTGTTGGGATAAATTATCTTCGGATAAAAACATAGTACCTAGATAGCAAACTATTGACTTATAAAAAATCACTTTGAAGCGTCATCATCTTTTTAACATGTATGAAGAGAGCCACCCGTAATGATTTTTTTGGTAATTGCACTACACCATTTTAGCGGTGCATAGAAATACACCAAACCTCGATATAGTCCCAAGTCTTCAAGTTAAATGGCTGTTTGACTTTCAGTCTGACGGACAAACGGACGGACGGACTGACAGACGGACAGCGGACGGACATGACGAAATTATAAGTGTTCCGTTTTTGCCATTTAGCTACGGAACCCTAAAAAAAATCCATGTACAAATACAAATTTCTTTGATAGATTTTCAACTTTATCACAAAGGAATAAGGTTCATATTCAATTGGGAAAATTTGACAGATTGGAGTAGCTTGATGTGCTGGCGTCTGTACAACAGTAACTGAAACAGCAAGTATACTCTCCTGACTCAGCGCTCCACCGTCCTTGAACGACCTCTATAATCCCGACTCCGTCTATCTCCTTCATTTAATTCCATTCGAAATTACAAATAGCTTCTTAGGGCGTTCCCAACGATTACATTTGAAACTTAAGGCTATTTCAAACAATTTATGATGGCTCTGACTTTCGAAACTCGATTTGGGGAAGTTTCCAAAATAATCGCACAGATTTGTCGGCAGTTTTAATGTGGGGTCAACGGGTTTTCTGGTGCGGTGCCAGTTGAAGCGCTTAGATTGTTTACAAGCTGTTAAATAGAATAGACATAACATCACGCCTGTATTCCCCAACGAGTAGGGCAGAGGTTCACCTACTTAAAGAAAGAAAAAAAGAAAGAACAGTTGTTTATTTTGAACATTACAAAAAAAAAATCATATGCACACATAAAAAGTAGCAAAAAGCCTCGTACTCAAGCAATAAAAGGTTTACAATTTTGTCCATTGCTTGATGTGGCATACATGTACAGACGCCAGCACATCAACCTACTACAATCTGTCAAATTTCTTTGATAGATTTTCAACTTTATCGCTAAAGTATAAGGTTCAAAGTTGATTGGGAAATTTTGACAGTTTCGGGTAGGTTGATGTGCTGGCATCTGTACACACAAACAAACTCACATATTATTTCCCTTTCCTCTCTTGCGCATTAAAATATACATTTACGCAGCTATGTCCAATCACCGCTTGTAGGTCTTTGTAACATAATTATTATGTATCCTATCAGCAAGGTCCTATGGCAACGTCTTATGTAATTTTGATTTTGAGTCGCAGATACAGAGACCGCAACTTTACCGGCGACTATTCATACATTTCGTTAGAAGACGAACGTTTTGCTAAATGGATGCTTGGGTTAAATTGACCTTAATTGTTTTTAGAGTCATTACAGCATTAAGTTTTATAATTTTCTTTGTTCAACTGGGAAACTTTGAAAAATGGGCCATCATGTCTGTTGCAATCCTAATAAAATGGTAATTGGCTTTTATTTCTGACATCTAATACTTACTTTTAGGAATATTTATTATGGTCCCATAATTATGTTCTATAGCGCTACAATGTTATTTTTGCGCGTGTGGCCAATATCGGAACTAACGGCGCCATCTTGTTTTTTGAATATATTTCAACTGATATTTCACAAAGCATAAACATAGTCAGTCTACAATATTCCCACTGATGGGACACAGGCCTCCTCCTGTAGTACGTCTATTGGTAATGCAAAAGAAACTTTATATCTGAAGCATAAAGTTTGTTTCTTCACAACTTTAAACAGTCGTTTTTATAGCCAAAAGTCGGTTCAGTAGTCGAATGGCACAAATTTACTCATCCGAAAGGTGCGAATCGTCACTTAAATAATATTATTTTTTCTATATCCGACTCGCACGAAGTTAATTTATTTGTGGGCGAGACGACAACAACGTTTGTATTTTTTTTTAAACTTAATTGCATAAAATTCGTAAAAAAATTTACTTCGTGCAAGTCGTTTAAAGAAAAAATAATGTAACTACTTACCTACTTAATTTAAAAGTTTTAGTGGGTACAAGCAAGCACTTTTTCATTTTTTACAAAGTAGATAAGTCGGCGTTTCCTATCTGACTACTCTGAGAAAAAAGGCCGAAACAAACTCAGAGGTCACAGTCTCTTTTAAAGTCCAGATATAATCTTAGACTAAAAATGATACGTGACACCTAAAGCTAGACTCTTTTCAAAAATGAAATGACTACAATACCCTCTAAACGAACAGCGGTGACCAAGTGCACGGAAGAACGACGACGCGAAGAACAGGTTTTGCTAAGACTTTGTTGTTTTCGTTGTTTTTATCATGATAATTATGTTTTCGATTACTAGTTTATTTATTTATTTATACCTAAGTATAAAAAGTCTGTATTAGGTACGTTGAAACTGTGTGTACTCCCCGTCACTATTCCCTAAAGGTTCATTAAAAAACCAGTGTCAGACAAATGAACCTTTTTGGCGCAGCCGTGCGGCACACACTATTGTTGTTTGAAAAATTATTTTTATTTTGTTTATTTGGTATTTTGTGTTTCACGAACTGTGTCCAAATAAACTATCTTTACAAGCTTTAATTTTGTCTTCTTCTTCTTCAGTGAAAACAGCCGTGACTTACGAGTTGTAGGTCCAGGAACCTAGTTTAAAAAACTAAAATCGATATTAACAGGTACCGAAACTCGATAAATGAGCTATTTATTATGTAACAGCACACCATATGTAGACATTTCAATAGTACGCTTGCAGATATCTACACTCTTATACAAGATATATTTTCAATCAATATACCGGCATTACGTTGGCTCGATTCCCTGAAGTTGAAAAGTGGTGGGACACAAAACATATCGATATTTGATGATATATATTTGTTGGGTTTTTCAACCAGGAATTTCTCAGTTGTATTCTGCGGGGTAATTGCGTAACACAGTATCAGTAGCAACGGGTTTCATTTTGACAGTTCAACAACATTCATTGCGTTATTTACGTTGTTGAGCAGACAAAATTTTCCATCATATGAAGCAATGGATAGCAATATCCTTCAAAATTATTCAGATTGTGATTGATAGTGTGTTACACAATTAGAGTGCTGGAGTCTTCCTATTTCATGGGACTTAAAATATAACTTGCGAAATGTGAGTTTATGCACAAATATGACTGCCTAGTGCCCCTTTGACGAAAACAGGCGTGATATTATTAATATGTATCGATGTATAATTTTTACCTACGTTTCAATCAGAGGTTGGCCCTCTCATGTTCAAAACGTTTAATACAACTCTGCCGATCCCCTCTCGGGATTTAGGCGTTATGTTATTTACATTTATTACTTTTTATTAGTTGTTCTTCATACAGTGTAGGTAATAATTTTATTTTTATGTACTAATTCTTATTTTTAGGGTTCCGTAGTCAACAAGGAACCCGTATAGTTTCGTCATGTCCGTCCGTCTGTCTGAAACTCTTAGTGCTATAAAGCAATTTTTTTTGGCATGGGTATACATATTAATCAGGCCAAAACCACTTTTTTTTTGGTATCTCTTTCATTAGTGTGTGAAAACTTTTAACGATTCAGGGATCCGTTTGCGAAATATTAAGCATTAAAGTGACCCCACGTAGCTGGCACTTGTTTTTGGATATTAAAAAAAAATCACAGCAGCAGTTTAAAATTAAATGTCCAAGTTAAAACTAAAAGGAAAACTACCATAGCTAAGTAGGCTTTACAAGTTAAACGAAAAATATTGCAGGAATTATTGGATAGATCGCTTCACCGAGACCGCTCACAAAGTAGGCGAGCAGTCCTGAGACGACCTATACCTTCCAAAAATAAATTCGCCCTATTAGGACATTGCCAAGAGTTAACAAGGCCCAATAATTTCCTTACTCAATAGAGAATTGAGGCTCGAAGACGACTCTTTTTTTTTTTTGATATGACCACTCTCAGTTGCAACTCGCTAAGGTTGCCTTACTGCTTAACCGGACTATCCTGTGGTGGCCAAAAATTACTTTAAGGCCCCCAGCCAGGGCTTACAAACTAAGGATATTAATTTAAATGAGCTACACTAAGGGCACCCCCTGTGGGGTTCGGAGGGCAGCAATGGTCAGGCTGGGTCTGGTTATTATTATTTGGGGAGTTTAAAGCTACTTGCTCAGCCTCGCGGGCTGGCTTGTCGAGCAAGGGTCGGACGAAGACGACTCGAAAAATTCTCCGACCTATACTATCCGAGTGAACGAAACCATAGCGCGATTCAGAAAATGGCCTGAATGGTACAACGCCATCTATCGATGGCGCGGGGTCAAACTTTTGCGCGTTAGTTTAAATGTTTTTATTTTTAGCAACTATAAAGAAAATTGCCTTTCAGATACGGTAAAATTACTCACAAATGATATTTTAGACCATTACCGTCCGACCATTCCATTTTCACAGCAAATACATAATTTATATATTTTTTATTAATATTATCGTTTCTTTTGCCACATCTCTAGTCGCCTTTGTAAGCCAATCTCCCTATTTACGGGCGTGCAGCAGTGCAGACTCTATTAAATTGACGCTAGAGCGGTGTCACCTGAATTAATATCGATTATAGCACAACACTATCGTCTTTATCGAGACTGAGGAGGCATTAGTTTATTTTTTACTAGCTGTGCCCGCGACTTCGTTCGCGTGGATGTCGGAAAACAACAGGTAATGTGTCGCTTAGGAAAGGTGTAATTGCCACTCCTTCATTGAAAAGGAAGAATCATCAGATCTTGCCTGGTAACGCTTTCCTTACCTAGGGTTCGCTACCACGGCCCTTTCGACTGCAATCACTGCGTCTTCATGGTTCATAATGATAATGCGACAAAGTGTCACTTTGATTTTTGAGAATAAATTAAAATAAAAGCGCCAGCTCGAGGCTGATTATCTAACCAAACAGCCATTTTATTTTGCGTCTGTCTTAGAATACCAACTTGTAAAATCATATCACCATTTTATCTAAAGTATATCTGAGATTAGTAGGTGAAGTTTGAAGTTAGTTTTTCTAAGTCTTGGTTTCTTCTCTGTGGTAAATTTAGAATTTCTTAACTTGGTATTGAAGATATCATATATACCTACCAATATTATGCCTTATAAAGCATCGAGATATCTAGATGATAAAAGGAAGAATACATTAATGGTAAGAGCTTCTACATAAAGTTGCCCGTGTAAAAAGCAACCCATTAAACTTTGGTTATATTAGACACCGGCCGCCATTTAAACTACGAAGATGAAACCCATGAAAACTTTAGACATGATTTTGATTTAGACCTTATACTGCCGAATACCAGAAAAAAAATTGTAAAGATAATTACAAAAAAATATACTACTAAAGTGCAAAATAACCTTAGTTTGGGAAGACGTTGCGCGTTGGCAAGAAATTACAGACTTCTGAAACCAAAGGTCTATTGCACTTTGAAGTGTGTTTTTAAGTCGGTTGTATTTTATTTTATTTCACACAAAGTCGTGTAAGTTTATATTGAAAACCATGAAAACGACACACATGATAAAAAAAGAAAAAGAAAATTGCAGCCGCCATCTTCGATTTTCATTTTGACGTCACAATCGGCTTCAGCACTCTCGAAAACCATGAAAACGACACACACTACCAATTTTTCGATTTGCAGCCGCCATCTTGGACTTTCATTTTAACCAGTACTGAAACGGTTTACCAACAGTCGATTGGTCCATGAACCGTTGGTCAACATCATTAACTTTTCATCCAAAGGACTTGTGACCCACGAACGTTTCCCCAACAGAACTCTACGTCAGTGAATGCTTAACCAACAGAATGTTTTGACCAATAACTTTTCACCCAAAGAACATTTGACCCATGTCAAATAGAACTAAGGATGCAAGGGCGAGCGAAGCGAGCTCGGGACTTGGGGCACCCCGACTCGGACAGGTAGGGTTCGAAGGGATGATGGCGGCTCAAGTGAGCGAGCAAAGCGAGCGAATGGCACCCCGAGGTTAGGCTTGGTTAGGTTACTTTATACCCTTTTTACAGAAATAAAGGACTACGTCTTATTATTATTTTACTTTCATCTTTCCCGGGTCTGTTGGCCTTGTTCTTTGGGTGAAAAGTTATTGGTCAAAACATTCTGTGGGTAAAGCATTCACTGACGTTATGTTGGCAAAACGTTCGTGGGTGAAAAGTCCTTTGGAAAAAAGTTAATGGTTTAAAGATAATGTTCACCAACGGTTCATGGGCCAATCGACGGTGGGTAAGCCGTTACAGTTTCATTTTAACCTCACTATTGGCTTCAGCACTCTCAAAAACCAATAAAACGAAACCCATAAAAAAAAATTGCAACCTCCGTCTTGGATTTTCGTTTTGATCTGCCTATCGGCTTCAGCACCTTTGAAATCTATGAAAACGACATCCATGACAAAAAATCAAAACAAAATTGCAGCCGCCATCTTGGATTTTCATTTTGACCTGACTATCGGCTTCAGCACCCTCGAAAAGTATCAAAACGACACCCAAGACAAAAAATTTAAAAAAAATGGAGCCGCCATCTTGGGTTTTCATTTTGACCTGACTATCGACTTCAGCACCCTCAAAAACCATGAAAACGACAAACATGATAAAAAAAAATTGCAGCCACCATCTTGGATTTTCATTTTGACCTGACTATCGACTTCAGCACCCTCGAAAACCATGAAAACGACACCCATGACGAAAAAGTTAAAAATTTAGGCAACCGCCATCTTTGATTTTCTTTTTGACCTCACTTACCGGGGTCAAGATCCTCGGAAACCATGAAAAATAGCTCTCTCTCTCTCTGTGTGTCTCTATCTACCTATTACTTTGAAAAATGAGGCATAACGCTTTTTCGTTATTTGACGATTTCTCCCTTAGACCTCCTACCGCAAGCTCCATATAAGAACTTCGTTAAAAAACGCTCTGCGTTACTCAACTTTCTATATCAATAATTATCTAACTTCTCTATCGCTCAGAACACCACATTAATTATTATTATCTTACATTATCCTCACTTAATGTTTAAAATTATTTTAGCGCCACAGGCGCCACTAAATAAACCATCAATGGAAAGCGATTTTGTTTAATATTATAATCATTATCATTACTTTTTAAAATAACATAGACATAAGTAGGTATCTGTGTTATTTCGTCATTTAAGTAAGCATAAACTAATAGGACGTGATTATTCGCATCACAACAACAATATGTTTTCGTTAGTAGGTACTATATCGCGCCAATAGATGTCGTTACGTGTTACTAAAAAACGTAAAAAGTTGTTCCTAGAATACTTTAAATTGATTATATCCTTTGATAGAGTGAACCGATTGCGATGAAATAAAAACTAATCACTGCTCCGAGTTCTACACCATATTTGAGTATAAAAAGTAACCGTATTGGTTTGGTACTTTTTACGTTGACCCTGTTCAAATCAATAATCTGTCACATCCAAACAGACAAACAGACAAACCGACAAACCGACAAACAGACAAACAGACAAAAATTCCAAAAATTGATGAAATGGCATCTGTTGGTTATCCTTTAACACCCCAACTATTTTTTTGGAAATATTTTCAATGTACAGAAACGTCTCGTCTACAGATTTATTATATGTATAGAAGATAGAATAGATATAGATATAGATAGATAGAATAGATAGAAGATATAGATATAGAATAGATAGAAGATAGATATAGATATAGAAGAAGAAGATAGAAGATAGATATAGATTAAAAGGCGGTATTTTATACAAAAAAAGAAAAAGATAAAAAAGATATCATCTTTATCTTTATGGTAATTTTGATAAATTTATAAATATATTCTTTCTTTTTTGTAAGGGCTATTTATAAACCCGTAATTTATTCGAAAAAACCTTTTATCAGTAGCTTGAAAAAAGAAAAATCTGTATTCTATGCTAGAGCTGTTGTTTTTGTTTACACCCAAAATAAAAAAAGGTTTTCAACAGATTAGGACTGAGATAAGAATGCAAATACATAAAAATACGGGAATCGCCACTCTGGTCTGGGGCCCTACTCTCTAAGTCCGTCATCAAAGAAATACGGGCCCGTCCGAAAGCATTCGTAACTTCGGAGTGAACCCTACACCCGAATAATAAACTTTTTTGGACGGGCAAAAAGACATCGGGAGTAGAGACAGCTGTCAAATCGTGGTGTCATTCATTCTTAGATCGGCCCCAAACTAATCTTATGTCCGGATTAGCCCAGAAGCAAAATTAGGCAATTGCTTAGGGCATCACGTCTCAGGAGGCACCATAAGCAGCACCGAAATAATAATTATTTGCTAGCACATGAAAGGCAAGGCTGTTTGAAAACCCGCGCGTTTTGTCGGCGGGAGATGTCGGTGCGTTGACGTTGGAAAGGCTCCATGCTTTATCAATATTATACAGGGTGACTAGTAATTTGACGTGTTTCGTCCAGGACGTGATAGAGAGACCCATTTTTTATTTATAGACCGATACTAGTCTGCTTGATGATAGGGGGGGGGGGGAGGTGGATTGCTCAGGGCATCAAGTAGTCTTAATTCGGGAAGGTCCGTCGGTGGCACGAATTAGTTTAAAGGTCGGTGATAAGAAGTTTCAGCCGAAGCTACAGATTTCGTTCTTAGGATGTTTAGTTCAAAAAACAACATTACCACCATTTTCGGCTTCACCACAGTCGAGTATAAAGTCTCAATTTCCGAAGAAAATAAACAGCAGTTAATAAACAATAATCGTTTTCCTCCAGTCGTCCATTGCAAACGTGAAATGACTCGAATACTTGAACACTCCATAGTAAGTAAAGTATCGAGAGTTTTGCTCAACTTTGATTGGTTTACCTATTTCCTGTCGTTGCTGTTCGATTGTGCTTGATATCGATTGTCTCTGGTCGGTTAGTTTTGGATTTGCATTATACTCAACATGACAATGACCTGCAAATTGCAAAAGACGTGAATTTCTTCCGAAATAAAAGTTATTTTTCACTTTGTGGTTTTTTTTTGGAAGTCGATTGTTTTTTTTCTTTTTTTGTAAAAAAGTTTTTTACTTTTCACTTTTTAGTGGCCCTCCCACTAAAAAGTTAAAAATAAAAAGCTTTTTTTGTAATTTATCTAAGTTACATAGCCTAACGTCAACTGCTCATCGCCTTTTTCAAAATATTGCTTTACCCGATGCTGGGACATTAATTGTTGAGGAGTTCTCCTGGTAAGAACCTGGAGAACTCCAATCACCATACGCATTGTGACGAGCATAAATTGCTAAACAACCATATTAAAGTAATCGAATCACAACCCGTGAAATATTTATCATTGAGTAGTTCCGATGGCCATCTGTGGTCTTCATCATTAGCTCCACTTTTGCAAATGATGATTTCCGAGAGAAAATGTTCAAGTTACTTTAAAAAATACCCAAATCGCTATAGGTTTGCCATAATGATTCCAACTTGATGACAATGGGACAACCTCGAGAATATACGCTTTCAACCAAAAAAAAAATGAATAGGTTTACAATTGACGGAGAAATCGGTGAAATTAAGATAAAGTCGAACATATAACCACCTCTTCCTTTTTAGAAGTCGGTTAAAAAATAAGCAGTAAATGCTGTTAACATTTTTGTTTGGTACGTATCGGTACATACCTATGACGATGGAACTGTTCCCCGTACTAGGATAAACTGTATTACGGTCGAACAGTTTTCCTCGTTCTCTGCAAATTCAAATTCAAATTCAAATACTACTGAAAAGCTCCTAATGAGAATTCACTCCTTTTGTACACCTTTTTTTTTGATAATTACATTTATATTTGTCTCAGTTTTGATTGCCCCGTTGGTCTTGTGTTCGCAAGCGCACTACTATAGCGTGGCTTTGTGTGTGTGACGTGACGTAACTAGGTAGCGCGTTTTGGTCCGAACCACTTTGCACAATCCTCTTCACGTAATCCCTTAAGTGGCATTTTACGATACCCACAGTTGTAGGAACAGCTTCAGTAAATCTATTTGGAAGGTAAGTCTATAGTTTGCTGGATGATTTGACTAATCATCATAATACATGAAGGAGTCTGAGGACACTTTGACATTTTGGCCAAAGTTCGGCTCAAAAACTGACACAGGTTCACACAAGCAATCAGGCTGGCTATTAATATGGCATCAGTCGCTTAGATATAAGTAACAGGAACATTCTCTCACACAAACAGAAAGTATTTATTTCAATTAAATTATTTACAGGCAAGGAACAGGCGAGGAATTAAATTATTTACTTTTGAATTGTCAGATTATCAGTTTTGGGTCGGTCAGTCAGATTTATGAAGCTAGTTGCCCATCCCAAAGCGTAGTAGGTACCTATGGGGACAAAAGGGCAAGAATCTCCATGGACACTCTTTTAAATTATTCTTCTACTAAGGTACCGTTTCGCAAAACGTTTTCTTTGTAAAAGTAGCAATGTCTTCCAATGAGTTACTCTGTGCGTTGAGTTTCAAATAGTCACTAAACTGCTTCATATTTTCAAAATCATCTTCTTCTTGCTGTTCCTCTATGCCAGTCAATCAAATCAGCCTATTGCAGTCCACTGCTGGACATGCCTTTCCCAAGTTGCACTACAACACCCTGTCTTCCACCTTCCGCATCCAGTCTGTCCCAGCAACCTTCCCAAACCAGTCCTTTGACAAATATGGCCCATGTCAGTCATGGCCAGCGAACTGCCACTTCATCTATGTATAGTCACCGAAGTTCAGCCATTAAGTTTAAATCATTCTTTTCATTCAATATCCGAGCATTTTGTTACCCCTATTTCAACAAGATAAATAAAACATTAAGTACTAAGAAGTCCGCCATATTACTTAGAATGTCTACTTTATTCTATTCAACGAATCCCCAGACAAACAAAGCAGACAGTATTCATATCCTACTGTCTTCAAGAAAATGTATTTCACTAAGAAATGCTTGCGTGCCCTGGGCTAGTTTATTTTCTTTGTTGTTGAACTAACTTTTACCTACTGATAACGTACCATTATTGTGATAGTACAATCAATTATTGATTCTCCTTGTTTGAATTATCAGCTGCGTAGCCTTTTCCCAACTATGTTGGGGTCGGCTTCCAGTCTAACCGGATGCAGCTGAATACCAGTATTTTACATGGAGCGACTGGCTATGTGCCCTCCACAACCCAATTACTGGGTAATACGATACCCTTTGGTAAGACTAGTTGTCAGACTATCGGGTTTCTGACGACCCGTACCGTCAAAGACCCACGAATGACAGCCGGGCCCAACAGCTTAAAAACATGGTTTTCTAAGGCACGAAGGTGTCTTGAAATGTAAAGATTGTCAACCATGCACGGACCAACTGCGGCAAGCGTAGCTTAACCTGATCGGTCGACCTGTGCGGCTGTTACTACGTTAGACTGGAAACTGATGCTAACAGTTGAGAAAAGGTTGGGCAGATGATGAATACTGCTTTACGGTAGAAATAAGTCAGATGGTAGCGCCACCCTGAACGAGCCCCTATATCTTCTTGTAAACAAAACAAAGCCTCAAATTGGAAAAAAATAAATAAGCAAGAAAGCCCATGTATGTAAAAATTAACGCAAAGGAAAACTACCCACCCAATATCCAAGATATTAGTTACAATTTTTAAGAAAAGACTTTTAATATTATGGAACAAAAGATTCTTAGATAGCTATTCGTTGGTACTCATTACGTCTGAAAGAATACGTTGCACAATAGCTATTGTTTTGTTATTGAAAATTAAAAAGTAAACCGTGCTTACATATTCTTGAAATGCTGAAAATACAGCCCGTATTAAACCTGACTTGTTTTCCGTACGTTCTTTTTGGGTACAGCATAATCAGCCTATAAAGTTCCCACAGCTGGGACACAGACCTCCTCTCTGTGAGAGGAAGTCGCCCGTAATCCACCACGCGGGCCCAGTGCGGGCTTCGAATTTTTGGTTCTAGGACATGCCGTTTCCTCACGATATTTTGCTTCACCTTTTCGGGTAACTACCGAAAATCAGCGCTGTGCTGTGAGTTCCCTATAGCACAGCATCATGCTGAGTAGAAGCCTCCTTGTCACATTCATGACGTGGAGCTGTTTTGTGCTCTTGATTAAAGATTTATTTTGTTTTAATTTTTCTTTTATTATTCGAGTTAAATATCTTTGTATGTGCTTCTGTGACAAGTAAACCTATTTTATTTCTTTCTCAATATGGAATATTGAGAAGGTTGAAGTACTACGCAGCAAGTAGCTCATTTCAGATCTGCATAAAGTTTTAAACTTGTGCATAAGCATTTCAATATATCCAGCGCCGAAGACTGGTCGAAATTCGATCGGGAGAACTATATACGTAATCACAATAATAAATACATACACAAATATGATAAAGTGGAAAGATAGTGTTCTTTCTGCCACGATTACATTTAAACGTGTAATGTTATGTAGTCGTAAGATATGATATATAATTTTCTCTGGGTCTTCCCTGAAAGTCTCAAACGTCCACGAGGAGTTATCACCCGTGTTGAAAGCCTATGGGTTAACAGACAGACAGATTTACTTTCGCATTGATAGAGTTAGTAATTATCTTAAGTATGTTTGGATTTTAAAACCATAAAGACACGATAAAGATGTCCTTATCGTGTCTTTATGGTTGTAAAATCAAGAATGTATGAAGAATCATAGGTATATATCATGCATACATACATACACATATATACTCGTATGATTCTTAATTCGTTTGATTCCATTTTTTTTCCTTTCTTTTGTATTAATGTATAAATATGTTGATAACATTTGTATTTTTGTTTTTTCTGTGCGTTCAAGATCAGATTGCTGAAAAATGCTGTAACACTGTCGAGGATACTGAACTGGTGATGGCGTTTCTGGTAAGATTAGCACAGTCATAGTATTTTTTTACACAAAAAACATATTATCACACCTAAAATAGTCGGGCAGTTGTCCACCAGACACAACACCTGTCTGGTCTAGGAAACCTCCCTTTTTTATGGAGGATGAGTGAATTTTAAACCCTGACCCTCATACCAGTATACTAGCTTTTTACAAACATTATAATATCTTTTACCAATGAACATATTATGAACACTGCAGAACCTGTACCTAATGCTATTCTGTATAAAACTCACCGTGAAAACTTAGGTGAAGTGAGCTTAAAGTGAGCTGTCAATAGTGTCAATCTCTAGCATCAGCAGTGCAATTCTGTAAATATCTCATCGTGATATCTCAAATGAAGCGAGCTTAAAGTGAGCTGTCATTAGTATCAATCCCTATAGAATCAGATGGAATGACACATCTCACTTCACCTAACTTCTCACGGTGAGATTCTAACAGAATCGACCGGTTGTACGGCTTGCCACTTGCCAGACTTCTGCGAATTAGACACTGCAAACGCAGCTCATTAGAATTCGTTGGTTATCAAGAGCCCTTCGTGATACCCTACATAATGATAGATGTCCTCAATAATTGTGAACAGGTCCATCGCCACGGAGACCGAACACCAGAACAAGCACAGATCTTCTGGAGTGAGGATCCGGAAAAGTTGACGAACATGTCGGCAAAATATGGTTACGGACAACTGACTGAAGTAAGTTTGTGTTTAAATGTACCATCTGTAACTTGGAAGCTTAAAAGTTTATGGATCTCCTTATAAACATAACATAAGTGTAATAGCTGGGGCGGGCCTATTGCCGTCCACCGGACACACATCCAGACTCCAGGCTGCTACTGAGAAACTCAAGATAGAATAACCCAATAGCAAAAGTGTTATTGGGTTTTTCTGGCAAAGGCCCAACCTGGGAATCGAACCCAGAACCATATGATCAGTAGTAGCGCTTGCAACCACCAGACCAGCGAAGCCGTTTCTCCTTACAAAGTATCAGGCTATAGCACAGCTATAGCCCAAATGGGTTAATTTTGACATTCAGTGACATTATATTGAACTCACCATGAGGTATCCAAAGGATGCCAACAGGAGATGTAGTTGTCCATTGTTTGGCATCCTCATGTTTTGTAAATACAAAAGTCTAATAATCTAAGAACCTTGTAGGAACACAAGGTGGGTAGTTTGGAACCACCATTGCTCGTGCACATAATTATGATTTGCCGTTATAGATTATTATAGATTTATTCTTCTTCTATACTTACTAAGTCATAAGCCAATCATTATTTAAAAATGATCTGTTTCCACAGAGTGGCAAAGCTCGAAGCTTCGTTTTAGGCCAGTTCCTCCGTCGTCGCTACAACCAGTTCCTTTCATCAAGCTACAACTCTTCGGATATCTTCGTGCGATCTACCGATATGAACCGAACGCAATTAACAGCTAAAATAGCTATCACTGCTGCCTACTCCCAAAAAGGATTCTGGTCTGAAGATATGGAGTTGGCACCGGTGGAGATGAATGTAACTTCAGCTTCTATCGATCCTGTAAGTAATTTCTAGTGTTGAGATTTATGTGTTGTATAATATCTGCTAGTATCTTGTAGCTAAGTAATAACAGCCGCACGCACGGATTGATCGATTAGGTTAAGCTACGCTTGCCGCTGTTAGTCCGTAGGTGGGTGACCACCTTTACAATTATACCAAGACACCTCCGTGCCTCGGACAGTACGTAGGTAAATATGTTGTGCATTTCCCTAGAGAGCGTTATTTGACATCGTTATGTCTAACCCCGCTGCCATTTTTATGACAGTCGTCACTGCGGCCGCTATGTGGATGTGCAATAGTAGGAAACCGTAACTGTACTGCTTATTTCCTCACGATTTTTTCCTGCACCCTAAGGGTAATTACCCTGCCAAAGATGACCTCGAGTCGCGGTTTAGCTCGCTACCTCGGTGTCACCTCGATGTAAAACAAATGCATGCTAATAGACACGCACATGCCGAAGGACCTCACTGTAATACATAGCGGGCTGCTTGGGGGTTTACCACGATGCCTGGCATGTGCGTAGGTGTCTTTTAACATGCATTTAATTTACATGGAAGTGACATTGAGGTAGTGATCTAAACCGCCACCACGAGGTATCGCAGTGAGGCATTTTGCCTCACCTAAGGTGGATAGTGGTGAATGCAGCGGGAGTCCGCAGGAAGCAGCGTGTTGTTGTGACGATGCTTGGGGGAGTCTTATGTCCATCAGTCTTGCTGCAGAATAATGATGAGAGTGTAGACAGACAAAGAAAAATAGGAACAGGCGACAATTCTTCTTTAACAATTTCTTTTTTTTTTACCAGAATCATAGGTGTACAAAATTGCCCAGAAATAATATCTCATTTTCTTGAAATAATGGCCGAAAATGAAAACCCAAAAGATATGCAGATTTATGACGAGTTGATAGATACACTATCAGAGCATCTGAATTTTATTCTGCCAAAAAATCCGCTGACCATCTACGGGATATCCGATGTCATTTCTAGTCAGGTAAATTGTTAATTACATTTATGGAAACGAAACGTATGTGCCTTTGCAAGCTAGTGACTATAACCTATTTCCTCATAATTATAAGTCTTAAGTACTAATAACTCTAAACCTTAAGTCCTGATAATTCTTAGTCTTAAGTCCTGATAATGATAAGTCTTGAGTCCTGATAATTCTTAGTTTGAAGTACTAATAATTCTAAATCTTAATTTCTAATAATTCTTAGTCCTGTTAATTCTGTAATACTAAGCTATTTTTTTCCTAAGCTCAATGGTGTTGCCGCGGAAATTGTGGCCATGTTTGCAGTTGCAGGAAGCTATCAGGCACTGTACGTCTTTAATATAAATAAAATCTTTCTTCCCTAGGAGTGCTCCTCAAAGAATTCTTCGACACTGAAGACCAAATAATCTCCGGAGCTAAATTCCCAAGAATCAGGGTGCTGTCAGCCCATGACATCAACGTGTATTCCTTCACAGCCGCCACTAGGGCTATTCCGAGACAGGGGTCTCCAAGATACTGTTCTGTTTACTCCCTGGAGTTGAGGAGGAGTAAGAGTAGTGGGGAGTATGTTGTCCTGGTGAGTAAAACGTTCAAAGAAATGATAAGAAAGAAAATTTACAAAAGGTAAAGGAAAAAGGTAAAGGATCGAAAATTAACTTTATGAAACAGTTCCCTTTTTTGAGTGGGTGGGGAGAATCCAGCTGCATCCTTCTGTGTGTTTTAAATAAGCCCAAATACGACGTAACTGCTGTAAACTGTTGAGGAGCTCTCTCGACTGTGTTCCGTCTCCATCATCAGATCAACTACAGCAGTGCGATTCTGTAACCATCCCACCATGAAAACTTAGGTGGAGTGAGCTGTCATTAGTGTAAATCCCTATAGCATCAGATGGAATGACAGCTCACTTCACCTAACTTCTCACGGTGAGATTCTAACAGAATCGACCGGCTGATCTCTATTTTGTTGAAGAGTCATCAGGACTACATGTGTGCCAATTTTTAATAGATTCGGTTCACAAGTGAAAATTCAGTAGGTAATAAATCAATCAACCCCTTAGGTGTGGATTTTATATTTTAATTATGAATGGGACCAACTTCGAGGTCCCTTTCAAATAAAATAAGAATAGTCAAAATCGGTTTACTCTGTAAAAAAATAGGAGTGGTCATAAATAAATAAAAATATGTACGCGTCGACTTGAGAACATCCTACGTTTTTTCGTCGGTATGGTGACCATCGATTGTGATTTATTTTATTTTATTTATTTGGGAAAATAAACGGTTACACGTTACAATATTACATAAAATACACACTACAGAGTGAGTACATGTATAACCCTCGACATTTTCCACATATTATACAGAAAAGTTATACCTAAAACTAATGCGATGTGCGTTCACAATGTGATAGAACTTAGGTACAATAAAATTAGATAAATAACTGTTAATGACGATTTGACGATTTTTTTTTTGATGATTTGACGGTTAACTTCGGCGTTCAATGTGTTAAGTACGAAAATTGGCCTTTGGAAATATTAGAGCAAGAAATTCCGTTTTTTCTGTAATTGTTCAGAAGCAGTCCGAAATCGGAATTTGTCCCCACTAATAGCAATAGGTTCGCCTATTACAATTATGACATGACTAGGAAAAAACTATATTTTAGTTTTTGTATAGTTTTAGTTAAGTTAGGATTAAAATTTGTTATTTTTATTAATTACCCGTTTGTAAATAGATGATTGTTTCATATAATAATAATAATATCCTTGGACATTTCACACAACGCCATAATATAGTCCCAAGCTAAGCAACCTAATGCTTGTGTTATGGTAACGAGATGGCTGATAAACTACTTATATATACATTTTCTTTTGTAAATACATACATATTATACATAAAACACCCAGACCCGAAACAAATACTTGTAGGTCGTACAAATATTTGTTCCGTGCGGGAATCGAACCCGCCACATGCTGCGCAGCAGTCATTCGCTCAACCACTGCGCCAACCGTGTCGTCGAAAATAAAAAGTGAAAAATAGAAACCTTGATGATTTTATATTTAATATTTTATGTGTTTCTTTTGTGTGTGTCTTTTTTGTGTATATTTAATTTCTGTAATTGGTTTTAAACCATTTTAATTTAATTAAATGAATAAATAACATAAGAAAATGTGGGATTACATTGCACCTCTTTCTACCCCGTTGGGGAAAAGACACAGTATGAAGTTATGTTACAATTTTTTTACTGTCTTTCAGCCGGTGTACGTGCAAACCCCAGAAGAAATGGAAGCCTACCTCGAGATAGAAGATTGTGGAGTTATGTGTAACTATCATAAGTTCAGAAAACTTACTGCCAATAATGTGATGACAGAAGAACAGTTTCAAACAAGATGCAAGTTAAATGATGCAGGGTCACAGAAGAACGAAAAATATGGCTTCTTGTAAAATAGAAAAAGGAAGATGGAAAGAAACTTCTGTAAAAATGTTGTTCTAAGATTTTTCAACGTATTATAATATAATAACAGGTTATAATAATAAACTTATGTGTACCACTTTTTCATAGCGATGTTCTTTCTTTGTATCTACTTTATTAATAACTAGCTTCTGTCCGCGACTTCGTCAACGTGAAATTTCGCCCCCGACCCATCGCGTCGCATCGCATCGCCCGCTCATGCTACTACTTAATTTTCGGTTAGCGTTATTTCTGACTCTTTTCCTTTGGCTCGACGCCTATGGGTCGTAGAGTTATGTTGAACCTTTCTCAAGAATTGGGCTATAAAAGGCAAAAAGATTTTTTCTAATCTGACTGGTAGTTCCGGAGATTACCTCCTACGTACAAACAAACAAACTTTTCCTCTTTATAATAATAATATAGACTAGCTGACCGAGACGTCGCCATTGTTTATTAAAAATCTTTGAACTGGTACAGACTACTTCCAGTATTGTCTCTCCATCCAAAGCTTGTCTTCATAAGATCTGTTTTTAGCGCATTGTGTCATCCCTTGTAAAATTTCTACATTTATATCTGTAATTTATAAGGTCATCATCATCTGCCTAGCCTTTTCCCAACTAAGTTGGGGTCGGCTTCCAGTCTAACCGGATGCAGCTGAATACCAGTATTTTACATGGAACGACTGCCTATCTGACCTCCACAACCCAGTTACTGGGTAATACGATACCCCTTGGTAAGACTGGTTGTCAGACTTTCGGGCTTCTGACTACCCGTAACGACTGTCAAAGATCCACGAATGACAGCCGGGACCAACGGCTTAACGTGGTTTCCGAGGCATGGAGGGGTCTCGATATGTAAAGATGGTCACCCATCCACAGACCAACCGCGGCAAGCGTAGCTTAACCTGATCGATCGACCTGTGCAGCTGTTATTATTTAGCCACGGGCCCCTGTAATTTATAAGGTGTACCTACATAATATTATTTTTCGAATTGACATAAAAAGATAGACCTGTGTGAGGCCAAAAAATAAATGTTTTCTTTCCACAAAATATCAGAATGAACTTCGAATGTAATTATATAAAAAACTTTTTTACAAAAAAAACAACCGACTTCCAAAAAAAACTACAAAGTGATAAATAACTTTAATTTCGGAAGTCGGTGTCAATAAACGAAAATGCAGAACCAACGACACCGACTTCCGCAATAAAAGTTATTTATAACTTTGTAGTTTTTTTTTTGAAGTCGATTGATTTTTTTGTAAAAAAGTTTTTATTTTTCACTTTTTAGTGATAGAGTTTGTAATTTATCTAAGTTACAATAGCCTAACGTCAACTGCTCATCACCTTTTACAAAATATTGCTTTTCCCGATGCTGGGACGTTAATTGTTGTAAGAACCAGGAGAGAGTTGGTAAGAACCAGGAGAACTCCTCAACGACCACTCACCATAAGCATTGTGATGATCATAAATTGCTTAGCAACCATATTAAAGTACCTAATCGAATCGCAATCCGTGAAATATTTATAATTGAGTAGTTCCGATGGCCGTCTGTGGTCTTCATCATCAGCTCCACTTTAAATGATGATTTCCGAGAGCAAATGCTCAAGTTACTCAAAAAAATATCCAAATCGCTATAGGTTTGCCAATAAAATTTGAGGGTTTCCCTCGATTTCCCTGGGATCCTATCATCAGATCCTGACCTGATGATCATGGGACCACTTGGGAAGTATACTCTTTCAAACAAAAGAATTTTTTTCCAAATCTGTCCAGACGTCTTCGTGAAATCGGGGAACATACATAAAAAAAAAAAAGATTCCGACGAATTGAGAACCTCCTCCTTTTTTTGAAGTCGGTTAAAAATTAATAAAGTTACATAACAAGTGACAGCCTTTACCATCCAATCAAAACCCAGATTCTAAAAACAACAATTTCACCACAAAAACTCTCGATACAGAGTAGTCAATTAAAATCGATTTGTACATCGCGAACTAAGCATCGATTGGTTGGATATTCGACGGCGATACATCGATGCGGCTTCTATCCGGCTCACTATCGGAATATTCACAGCCGAATAATTCAGCGGTTGAACGTATGAATCTGACTATGATGTGCGAATACAGGAAGAAGGTGGTATTTTACCAACTGCTGTTTGTTTGACAGCTGAGCGGAAATTCCCGTAATTTTAAGAACGTTCACAGTCTGATCTCAGTCACAATCTGTCCAAAATACCTCTAATTTGCCTACATTTTTTACAAGTTCTTGACATTGATTGTAGCTGAGCTAAGATTGCGACTAGATATTGAACGTTTTTAATTACGAGATCTAAGCCTTCAGACTGTGTACGTTCTTAAAAATACGAGAATTACCCCTTTATTATTTATTTATTTATTTTTCAGACAACAGCGATCCATGGGTTAGTAACAATAGTCTTAACCTATGTTAGTACTTAACTAATAACACCGAAAATGTACAGGTGACAAGTGACCTCACCAACGGGCTGTCATGTCTCCCGGCTATAGCGCGTAGAACGCTGTTGGGGCTGCCACGGATTCTGTTAAGCAGCGAGGCCGCTCTTTTACGCCGTACAGCATTGAAGCAATCGGTACGTGCTTCGGCGAACATAAATGACGCGCTACAGAACCGAGGCAGACGCAACAGCACTCTAAATGCGTTGTTATACTGGATCCGCAGAGCATTGTAGGCCTTTTGGGTATAGCTGAACCACAGGCCTCCCGAGTACAGCGACATGCAATATGCTTTAAACAGCGTTATTTTGACCGCCGCTGCACATCGGAAGAACCGGCGGGCCAGCATATTAGCCCGAACCGACAATGCTCTACGCTCCCTCTCCATATCTGCGTCGTCCTTCAAATCATCCGTCACCCAGTGGCCTAGGTATTTAAAAGAGTACACCCTGTGCAACTCCACACCGTTCAGTAACACAGGAGGGACGGTGGAGGGACACTTGGTAAGAGACTTGAAGACCATGAATTTTGACTTGCCTTCGTTGTATACAAGGCCATGAGAAGCAGCGTACGACTCGCAAATATCGAGAAGCTTACGGAGCGCACCAACCGAGGGGGCCAGCAGCACCATGTCGTCTGCATAGCTTAAATTATTGAAACACACTCCATCAATAAAGCAACCGACACGTGTGCTGCTGAGCCGCTCGATCAGTGCATTCACGTACAGACTAAACAATAAAGGCGAGGTCAGGCCACCCTGCCTCACGCCACACTCCGGGCTACTTGGCTCAGAGAGCTCTCCTGCCCATCGCACCCGGCTCTCCTGCTTCATGTACCAGCACCGCAGAAGTGAGACGAGCTCCGGCGGCACCGCGGTATCAGACAATTTCTGCCAGAGAACGTCGAAAGAGACAAGATCAAAAGCCCTGGATAGGTCTAGGAAACATGCATAGACCGGTGTTTTCCTGTCTGTGTAATACTTGACAGCATGCTTTAAACTAAGAATAGCGGTTTCTGTTGACAGCCCTGGCCGAAACCCAAATTGTCATCATGTAGTTTGATGTGGGTATTCAGGTGAGAATTAAGCACACTGTCAAGAATCTTAGCTACGACGGTAGCCAAGGAAATTGGCCTATAGTTTGATCCGTCCGAGACGTCTCCGGTCCTACTCTTGACCACTGGTACCACCAGAGCCCGCAGCATATCGGGAGGAAGGTATGAATGACCAAGGCACAGATTAAACAGAAGAGCCAACACACGAGGCAAGTGGTACCCACCATACTGCAGGTGCTCGATGCTGAGCCCATCGTACCCAGGGGATTTCCCCCTCTTCATGTTTTTAATTTTTGTCTTGACATCTTTTGCTAGAATGACTGTACTTATTTCTGTAGCACTGTCCCCAGCATCAAACTCCTGACATGGCGGACCCAATCGCGACTTCACATCAAAAAGCATACTAAATAAATCAGCAACGTCTTTCGGGTTGGAGACACCATCAACACTCACAGGAACGCTGGGTCTAGAATTAAGCTGTTTAGTGCTCTTCCAAAAACCTCCAAAATCTGAACTAGAATGGCGTTTCGCTAACAAATCCATTCGAATCTGATCCTGGTTGTTTTGGCACCATTTGAGCTTCCCTTTGAAGATCTTTCGAAATTCTATCATTGCGTCAAATATGGCGCCGCAAGCAGGTCTACCATACCACAGCCACGTATTGAATTCTACCTTAGCGCTCCTGTGAGCCTCGCTTACAAATTTGCTCCACCCAGCCAATGCAGGTTTCTTATGCTTAATTGACTTACACACATACGTAAAGCTCGCATTATTACATAAAATGTTAACAATGTCCCTATACATGTCATCTATAAATCCACTATGACTAGAATCCCTACAATACCTACCACAACATTGTTGAAGCTCGACAGGCAAGTCAATATATTTTAGCTGCAGATTACACATATTTTCATAGTAACGACATTGTTAACCCCCTTTTGTTGTTGACCCTTTGTTTTTAAAAACCTGATAACGATGGTTTTATTTTTGTAAGTAGATTTGTACAAACACTTTACAACGTCAATCACATTTTGAAAACTAGATGAGCTCGATGTTTCCTATCTGACTACACTGAGAAGAAAAGATTTATTCCGGACTGATCCCCTGAGCCTCCCCCCCTCTCCACCCTCCTCGATCCCATGCTAGTTCTTCTTCTGTTTTAATATCTTTCTTATCCAATTTTAAGCTAGGTTACTCTTTATGACATGTAAAAAAAAAGGGTCACACGCTTCGAAATAAGTGACCAGCTTCGTTGAATTGGTTGAAGTTTTAGTAAGAAACCGATGGATGTTTTCGAATAAAAGGAAATTAATAGAAATCAAACAGTTTTTTTATCAAATTAAATTTCATTCGACTACATCCATCATCGGTGTCTTACTAAACTTCAACTATATCCGACTACTCTGGATACTTATCTCTATAATAATAGAATCTATATAATAATAGAAAAAAAAAATTGAATTCGTCCTGTATGGCTTCGTAGTTCCTGACGGAAACTATCGACTACTAGCACACGCGTGGCTGAGCCACTGCTGTGCTCACCGTGTCTCATACAAAAGGTTTTTCATATGCCAGGACATATTCAATGAATTTGTGGAGCCCTGTAATGAAATTAGTAGCTTCAGTGTAGTTGTAGTATACTATTTCGTGTAGTTTTTTACAAAGCATCGTCGTGTAGGAGAATTGGGAGAACGTTTGCACCTTTTTTATGGACATGGAAGCTATGAGCAGGGCGCAGCTTAGTAGTGGCCCAGTTGTAACGGCCCCGACTTTCGACTTGTAGGTCGTGGGTTCGAACCCAGACAGGTGCTTTACTTTCAGTAAATAATTTCATCACCACTGCTCTCAAAACGATGAAGGAAAACTAGCATGTCCTAGAACCAAAAATTCGAAGTCAGGAGACATCTACAAACCCGCACTGGGCTTGTGGTAGATCACAGCCCAAACCCTCTCGAAGAGAGGAGTCCTGTGTCCCAGCAGTGGGAATTATAGGCTGATTATGCTGGAAGCTATGATAACTTACAAAACTAAAAAACGACATGTGACGAGCTGTAGGTTAGTACCTATATAAATTTGGGAAACAACTTGGTGTTGCATCTAAAACCTGTTGTAACTGGTTATCGTTTTGTATGTTTCCAGACCAATTAAGTAAATCAGAAAATATTCACACGATCTCTTGCCATCTCCGACGTCAGATTTTATTTCATACTAGCTTTTGCTCGCGGCTCTGTTAGAATGGAGGGCGGAAATTTTCCCAACGTGCAACCGGGATAAACATTATCTCATGTCCTAACCTAGGTCATGGTCTACTTGTGCGCTTAATATAAATCTGTTTTCGCATTTATAATAGGTATCAACTAGCTTCTGCTTGCACAGCATTGACAGACATACTAACTTCTTAGGTCCCCCAAAAAGAAAAATAGATTAGAAATATTTTCACTTTTACACAGAATCCTACAACATCTATATTCTGCTCCTCCAAAGATCTAGAACGTTCTGCAGTGTAGTTAAACCTGTTCTACTAATGTTTACTTAAAACTTTCTGTAACTCGGTTACGGTCTTTACAACAAATTGGAAAACAAAGTGGTAAGGGTCAGGACTTATTTATAGGCGGTAGCGGGCTTAGCGCATCCAAAATCAGTCCTCGTCTACTAGTTGGGTCTTGGTATGTGAAGTTGGTCACCCATCCACGGACCAACCGCCAACCAAAAATCTAAGATGGCGACAACTTTATGAGAGTTTTAGATGGCTCTGTATTAAAACGCGTAGTAAGTTCATAATTTCTTTCAGTCCCTTTTTTTATTATACGAGTGTGTGTGCGTGTGAGTATCTCGTAACAAACTTCGTTCCTGACGGCGCAGCGGCGGTTCCTCGACCTCGACCTCGTTAATGAAAATAGGCATTAAAGTCTCTAGTGGAGAGATTCGTTCTAGAAAAAGTAGTTGTCATCGAAAGGGTTAATTCATTTGGCCTGACCCAAGATTTAAAAAAATCAGACACATGACGAAGTTAATTGAGAAAATAGTCTACTTACATATTCACCCGCTTCGCTCATGAACATGCCAGCTACCTAACGAAATGGAACTTCGTACAGAGGGGAACAGGTTCAGCAAATACGTGAACCAAAATATAACTTGTTTAAAGATTCCATCGGCGAAACTGAACTCCGTACCGATACTGAAAACATGAGTTTGTAACTGAAATACGAGTACGTGCAGTTTTGTATGGGTATTACTACTATATATATATACTATATAAATATTTGGAACTAGAAAATAATGTAACGTAGGTAACGTTACAATTAAAACTTTTGTGATATTTATTTTACAAGTATGTATGTTTATTTGTATGTATCTAAGTATATTCTCATAATATTTGTTTAGTTTTACTATGTGAATTGTTTTCAGATTTTATGTACTTATCATTTTTTGTCTCCTTTACGCTTTCACACGCTGTCTACATCTCTCTATTTATTATCCTATCGCAGGTATGCTGGAAGAGATTTCTTATGAAATAAGCATCACCTTTGTACCTATTTCTCTGTTCTGTTTTTTTTTCTTGTCTGTTTATATATGTGTGTTGTTTGCCTGCTGTCTTGTATGGATCAGAATGTTGGGCCACAAAAGGGATAAATGAAAGGCAATTGCATGCAGCAGAGATGAGAATGCTAAGAGGGATGTGTGGTGTTACACGAATGGATAGAATAAGAAATGAGTACATAAGAAGAAGTTTGAGAGTGATACCTGTGACTGAAAAGTTGTGTGGGAATCGGTTGTCATGGTATAGGCATGTGTTACGGAGAAATGAGGAAAATGTCGTGAGGAAAGTTTTGAATATGAATGTCGATGGCTATAAGAGTAGGGGAAGACCAAAGAAACGATGGGTGGACTGTGTGAATGATGATATGGTTAGAAAAGGGGTGACTACCGAGATGACGACTAATAGAGAAGTATGGAAGAAAAAGACATGTTGCGCCGAGCACAAATAAATTGGTATTAGGGCAGGAGAATGATGATGTTTATATATGTGTGTACATAAATGGTATAGTAAATAAAAAGTTTGATATAAGAAATTAGCAGGAATGTGTGCCTCACGGCTGTGCCAAAAAGGCCCAAGGCCTTGTTCCTATATAGGAACAAGGATCTGAAAAGATTATAGCTAACGAGCGAACGTCTATTGTTTTATCCGGGACCTAGCTTTAACGCTCTCTCTGGTACAGTTTATGATGTTTGAATGCCTTCATGATTAAAGTGTAAAAAAGAGATAGAGATATACATCACCGAGAGCACCAATCAATGCCATTAGGCATTAATACTTCTTGCAGAAAACATCGTGAGGAAACCGGCATGTCTTAGAACTAAAACTTCAATTAGATGTGACATCTACCAACCCGCAGTAGGCTTGCGTGGTAGATTACAGCCCACTGCCTTTCAAAGTCAAAGTCAAAGTCAAAGCATTTATTTCAAATAGGCACAGAAAAGGCACTTTTGAACGTCAAAAATTATTATGAAATAGATTTGATTCTAGTCGCCCACTCCAAAAGGTAGTTTTCGTATGGAGAAGAATGGGCAAGAAACTCCACCGTTACTCTTTTAAAATGTTTTACAATATTTTGCATAAGTACATCAATTATATAACAAATAATATGTGAAGACGATGCACCTAAAATAAAATTACTATACCACGATAGGTAAAAGAATTAAAAATGAAACCATGACATATAAATTAATTATCTGATAGATACATTTTTCATCGAGAGGAGGCCTGTATTGCTTCAACCACTCATGATGCACACTGAGGCCACCTAATCGCGCCCGCTACCGCCCCAGTCACCGCCCTTTCACCCTGGTCGAGGCCAATAATAATAATTATTATTCAACGATTTGTGCATCGAATGAAATTTGCAAGCATAATACTTGCACCATAATTGATGATTGATGATAATAACACACTCTATCAATCACAATCTGAATAATTTTTAAGGATATTACTAAACCATTGCTTCATATGTTCGAAAAATTTGTCTGCTCAACAACGTAAATAATGCAATGAATGAGAAACCCATTGCTACTATCAGTACACAATTAGGTACACCGGTGAAAATTTTTCAACCATCTCCAAGACTTCAAAACCTACACGTCCCGAATGACGGCTGATTATTTCGTTCAATGTACAGACGCCAGCACATCAAGCTACTGCAATCTGTCAAATTTATTTAATAGATTTTCAACTTTATCGCTAAAGTATAAGGTTCAAAGTTAATTGCGGAAATTTGACAATTTCAGATAGCTTGATGTGCTGGCGTCTGTACAGTTTTGGCTTCATCACTGTTTTATAATACATACACAGCGTAACGCTTTAATGTCGACATTAATTTAACACACGTATACGGTTTCGCGTTTTCGTTTTATGAAAATATTTGAATTTAATTAAACGATATTAATAATTTATTAATACCTATACAATTTTCTAAAATAACATCTTGGAGCAACCTGTACTGTGTGTGTACCTGTTTTTGGAGTAGTTTATAAACCTTTATTGGAGTAAAACAAACTGAGAAAACCGTCGCACAGTGGTCTCTAACGATCACCCATCCCATAAAGACCTCAGCACGGGCTGCTTAACCCTGCGATTGGATTTTATCGCTACCATTAAAGGCCGATAACACCTAATTAACGACCACTATATACCTTGAATTGAATGACGTGCAACAGAAGAGGCCTATGTCCAGCAGTGGACTGCTGTAGGCTGAAGGATAGTGATGATGATCTTACCGTCATAACGAGCAACCAATTAGTAAAACCATCAATTTATACCAATTAGCCTTAAAATTGATTCTTAGCGCAATTAAGACAAATGACAAACAGTAACTCCATTAAAATTATCTTGCGGAACAAACATTAATAATTACTGTGCTGTGTCTTGATACATAATAACTATTATGTAATTGACATGCACATAAATACACAGCCGCACGGGTCGATTGAAGGTTAAGCTACGCTTGTCGCGGTTAGTTCGCGGATGGGTGCATTATATGGGTAAGTTCGCGGGTCCATTAAATTTTCTCTCCATGCCTCGGAAAGCTCGTTAAGCCCGTAGTCCCAGCTGTCATTCGTAAATTCTTGACGGTCTTACTGATAGTCGGAAGCCCACAGTCTGACAGCGAAAAAAGAACACAACAAAAACTTTTTTACAAAAAAAACAATCGACTTCCAAAAAAAACATTACAAATTGATAAATAACTTTAATTTCGGAAGTCGGTGTCGTTGGTTCTGCATTTTCGTTTATTGACACCGACTTCCGAAATTAAAGTTATTTTTCACTTTGTAGTTTTTTTATTTGGAAATCGGTTGTTTTATTTTAGTGTAAAATAGTTTTTTATTTTTCATGTTTAGTGGGAGGGTTTGTAATTTATCTAAGTTACAATAGCCTAATTTCAACTGCTGATCACCTTTTACAAAATATTGCTTTTGAATTTTTAGATTTTTGTTGATTTTTTCAAATTTTCATGGGATCATTTGGGAAGTATACACTTTCCAACAAAAAAAAAATTCAAATCGGTTGGCATAAGCGACGGAGTTATGCGCGAACAAACATAAAAAAAAACAAACAAACATCCGTATTGAGAAACCCCTCCTTTTTTAGAAGTCGGTTAAAAATAGTCATTGCTCAGCATAATTCTACGACCCTCTGCGAGACAGAGCCCCAGCGCTGGTTTTCAGTGACAGCCGGCGCTGGCGCTGTAAACAAAGATTTTAGACTATGGGTTAGAATCAAAAATCAAAAGTCATTTCTTCAAATTAGGCTGAGAATCAGCACTTTTCGAACATTAAAATTACATAAGACTGTCCCCTAAAACGCCCGCCCTTCACCACCTCCTAGTGCTTTCGCTGGGGAGAAGAAGTGGCGCAACAAACTCCACACCAGCACAGCTGTCTGTTCAGTTAGAAACTTGCTTCTATACAATAATAGGTATGCAAAATAATTGACATTACGAGACCCAGAACAGCTAGCCACGCATACTAATAAATACAATGAAAACTATACTCGAGAAAAAAAAATGTAGTTAGGGTGGCTAAACTGGACTGGTTTTAAAAAACGTTTAGAGTCATTGATTCTACAACTATTTTATATAGTATTTTCCTTCTTCGGTCATAAATCATTTATTATTTACAGATTACTTTTACATATAATAAAACTACACTGTACAAGGTGTAACATTAAATGCGCAAAACCTCTTAAGGGGTCATTGTAGTTATGAGCAACTTTTAATATGGGACCCAAGCTGAAATCGCGAAACAAAATTCAGTTGTTCCTTACATTTATGCTCGCATAACTCATCAAAATGTACTAAACAGCTGATTTTCTTTCTTGCGATTAAAGTTTGGTCCCATAGTAAAAGTTGTTCATATTATTATGTTGATACGTTAAATCAAAAATTAAATAAGCAATCATACGCACTACATATTTATGTTGCAAAAAACGGTAGACACTTCTGCTGTACTTGCGGCTTACCATGGCAACGTGGGATCCTAGATAAAGTATGGTATTATATTCTGGGGTCATTCCACCAATAAGGACATTGCATTCAAGGCACAAAAGCGGTGTATTAGGAGTATGTTTAATATCAACCAGACTGATAGCTGCAGACCTTATTTTATCAAATATAATATCTTAACATTGCCGTGTGTCTACATTTATGAGGCTGCTAGCTTCGCAAGAACTAACAAACATCTTTTTGATAAGTACAGAAGTAAGCGGCATAGTGATAAAATTTGTTGCAAATCTAATAAGACGGCTTTATATACCAAAAGCATTTTCAATATGGCACCGCGTACAGCGTACAACCACTTACCAGTCTATACTAGAAACTCCATCCGTCGATGAATTTAAAAATAAATTAAAAAGATTCCTATCTAAATGTTATTATAGTACTCAGGATTATTTAACAGAGGATGTAAGGACATATTATTCTCAGAAATGTTGTTGATGTGACATGTGATTAATGCACTAATTAACAATTATTATTACTCTACTCTAACATTTATTTACAAACATAAATCTTGACATTCTCATTTATATATGACATTTTAATCTTTCATTATTCTTGTGACATTAATATTTGCTAATGCTTCATTATTATTTGCGACGGTGAAATTAACAAAACTGTGTTATTAATTATTAAACTATTGTTGCAAGTAATTGTACAATGTTGTGATACAGTAAAAGCTTGAAATTTGCATGCCTCATGGCGTAATATGGTTGAACTATGCTCTATTTTTTTTTTAAACTTTATAAAATTACCCATATTAGCAAATAAATGATTTTGAATTTGAATCATAATGATGAGTACAATTACCCCGTAAGAGATTTTGCGCATTTAACGTTACACGTTGCATAACTTACACAAACCTTATACATAATTTACCTTTTATAGACTATTGTTAACACAACGTTATAGATGAACGTGTTCCTCTGGAAATGTGACTGACTGACTGAATGACTTGTGTAGTGTGTGTACTATAGCTGCTATAATGACAGATAATAAAAATGAAATAAAGTAAAACTCGCACTTGGCAGGTTTTTATAATAAAATTACAACACCTGCTGCATTCTGCAACTGTTCCCTGCAAGGTCCCAAAAAGTCAAAAAAACTTTTTTTTTTTTTTCATTAATTTTTGTAATTTGCTAAGCATTTTTCAAATACACCTCTTTCCTCATCTTAGGGTAATCCCTACGATGAGGAAAAAGGTGACACAAGGAAAAACAGTTTTAATAAACTGTTTTAATATTCTTAACTGCCTCGTTAATCTAGTGGTCGAAAGCGCGACTGCAGCTGACCTCTTTGCCCAACTTGGGAATCGAACCCCACTCCTGGTTTCGATCCACAAGTTGGGCAAAGAGTTATTATATTGGGTTTTACCATTAGGAGTTTTTAGGTATCAGCCCGGAGAGTTGAAGTTAGTGGTGTGACATCCCACTAGGCGGTAAGTTGGTGGTGTGACATCGCCGTGGGTCGGTAAGTAGGTGGTGTGACATTGCCGTGGGTCGGTAAGTTGGTGGTGTGACATCCCCGTGGGTCGGTAAGTTGGGGGTGTGACACACCCTGGGTCGGTAAGTTGGTGGTATGACATCCCCGTGTATCGGTAAGTTGGAGGTATGACATGCCTGTGGGTCGGTAAGTTCTTGGTGTGACATCCCCGTGGGTCGGTAAGTTGGTGGTGTGACATCCCCGTGTATCGGTAAGTTGGAGGTATGACATCCCTGTGGGTCGGTAAGTTGGTGGTGTGACATCCCCGTGGGTCGGTAAGTTGGTGGTGTGACATCCCCGTGTATCGGTAAGTTGGAGGTATGACATCCCTGTGGGTCGGTAAGTTGGTGGTGTGACATCCCCGTGGGTCGGTAAGTTGGTGGTGTGACATCCCCGTGTATCGGTAAGTTGGAGGTATGACATCCCTGTGGGTCGGTAAGTTGGTGGTGTGACATCCCCGTGGGTCGGTAAGTTGGTGGTGTGACATCCCCGTGTATCGGTAAGTTGGAGGTATGACATCCCTGTGGGTCGGTAAGTTGGTGGTGTGACATCCCCGGGTATCGGTAAGTTGGAGGTATGACATCCCTGTGGGTCGGTAAGTTGGTGGTGTGACATCCCCGTGGGTCGGTAAGTTGGTGGTGTGACATCCCCGTGTATCGGTAAGTTGGAGGTATGACATCCCTGTGGGTCGGTAAGTTGGTGGTGTGACATCCCCGTGGGTCGGTAAGGTAAAATGATAAGATACATTGTTTGGAAATCGGTTGTCTTCGTATTCTCTAAAGTCTAAATGAAAGTGAAAACCGCATCCAAAATCCAGTACCTACATAGTTTAAAAATTTTTTTTCATCACCATTGCTCTTCAAACGGTGAGGGAAAACATCGTGAAGAAACCGGCACGTCCTAGAACCAAAAATTCGAAGACATGTGACATCTACCAACCCGCACTGGGCCCGCGTGGTGGATTACGGCCCACTCCCTCTCACAGAGAGGTGGCCTGTGTCCCAGAACATTATAGGCTGATTATTTATGTTATGTATGTACGCATTTAATTTCGGTAGTAGGTTCCCATGGGATATTTTCCGAGATTCACGCGGGCAAAGCTGAGTGCAAAAGCTAGTATTTAATTAGTCAGAAATGTAAGTATATTTTGATTCCTAAGAGAAGTAAAGTCAAGTCAAGTTTAGTAGGTCGTGAGTTCGAACCCAGACAGGCACTTTACTTTCTCTATTTAATTTCATCACCACTGCTCTCAAAACGGTAAAGGAAAACATCGTGAGGAAACCGGTATATCCTAGAACCAAAAAATCGAAGACATGTGACATTCACCAACCTGCAACTGGGCCCATGTGGAGTATTATGACCTACTTCTCTTCACAGAGAGGAGGCCTGTGTCCCAGCAGTGGGAACATTATAGGCAGATTAACGATTATGCTTTTAAAGTCAGAACTCAAATGAAATCGATTTATAATTAGTTATGACTACGTCCGATTACTGATAAACTATAATTATTATCAAATGACAGTAATAAAATCATACCAGCTCTACACTCAAAATTCATAACATACACGTAATATGAGAACTAAGTCAGTCATACAAGAATCTTATCACTGAATTGTCTCAAGAATTGCTTGCTATACATAGGAGGTGCGCTTGCGCCGCATTCAGTGCCAAACCGCGCGCGCGCCTCGATAGGACAACATTGAGTTTTAGTTTTTAAGTGATTTGCCGGAGTTAATCGTAAGTATTTTTACGGTATTATTTTTTATAATAAAAAATAGAATTTGCTTTGAATGAAGGTAGATTAAAAAATCAGGTGTTTGAAGTATTACTTAGATCTACCTGTACTTATTTTCGTTGTTTTTTTTTTTGTTATTACCTACACTAGAATACCCTGATTGGGGTTTTTGCACTATTTTAATAAATTAGTTACAGTATTGTTTAAATTGATTAGAACTTGAATAGAACGACGAATAAAAAAAAAATTGTAACTAAGGTGTGAAAAAAAAACCTCGAAAAAAATTCAAGCGTTTTTTGCCTTTTGTAATTATTTAAAAATCCTTCACTGTGAAACACTTCCTAACCGTTCTGCTTAGTTTACGTTAGGTACTGCAATTTCAAATGTTTTAATGCCGCGTCCACGCTTGATGGCATTAATATTGTTTTAATGCCGCGTCCACGCTTGATGACATTAATATTGTTTGGGTTTTTATTGAACGCCAGAGTTTACTTCTGCATGAATAGCATTAAATTTCTTTAATCTTTCAGAACTAAAATAATATGTACATACATAAATTAATACTTAAATAATTAATAAAAATAACAAAATTATGTCTTTTCTTAACTAAAACTATTCACAAACTAAAATACAGCGTCGAAACATTCATCCGCATCGCTGTCGACTGGTAATGTACCCAAGAGACTGGCGGCATTACCACGTTGTATGGCAACGCTTAGCCTCTGGCCAAGGTAAAAGTCAGCTCTTGGGTCACGGGAAGTGTCAAACAGCCGTTTCGAGATTTAATTGATCCTAAAAAGAATTAAACCACTTACCAAACATTATTTGATTGAAATTTGTAGTCACACAAAAACTGACATAAACATAAACTGACTGCTCCATGTAAATTACTGATATTCAGCTGCATCCCGTTAGACTGGAAGCCGACCCCAATGTAGTTGGAAAAGGGCTAGGCAGATGATAACATAAAATGATTTATTTGTCTAACAAACTGTTTAATCATACATTGTAAAATAGTAACGAAGTCAAAAGTGTACTTACATTGAAAAAAAGTAATTCCTACGAGTTGTCGGAACGAGTCTGATGCTGAAAATATAGTTTTTTGAATTTTTGTCCGTTTGTCTGGATGTATGTTCCACTTTTGGCGCAAAAACGGCTGAACGGATTTGGTTAAAATTTGGCACACAGATAGCTTATAACCTGGATTAACACATATGTACTTTTAATCCCGGTAGTACGTTTGATAATTATGTTTTTAGGGTTCCGTACCTCAAAAAGAAAAACGAAACCCTTATAAGATCACTGTTCGTATGTCTGTCCAGACCCTATTTCTCAGGAACGCGTGGAGTTATTATGTTGAAATCAAAATCTAATACTCAGGGCTGCTGGCAATCTCTTGTTTTTTTTTTGGGAGCATGTTGAAACTGAGTACAGTAATTTACCAAATGTGTCATGAACCCATGTGATCAAAAATAAATGCAGAAAACATCTATATCAATTTGATTACCTATTCCACATTCACAAAGCGCATTTCAAATAATTTCTGATATATCCTTGAGCCGTTTCTTAGGTAGATAAGTATATACAAAAAATCATAATTATCTTAATTACAGCACACGATACTCTGATCTCAGATTAAGTGCATACCGCTAAATGTTGGATCAGAGAATCGTGAGCTGTCATTATCAATGTACCTACGCTACCATCAGATAGCAAGAACCACAGAACATAAAAACTCTTTTATCTGTTCTGTGGTAAAAACGACACGTAAATGCAAACCAATAAAAAAAATATGTTGCAGTTGAGAAGAAATCTACTCGATATAGAACTAAAATTCATTAATTTACTGACAGACACCGCACTGCCACAACGGCTGAGTACCTATAGCAGCGTCAAATTTTGCACAAGTGTTCCTTATATTACGAAATTGAGCACTGGGGGAGGATTCTTGAAAATTCCTACCCTATAGGGGTTTAATAGGCATGTTCTGAGCTTGCTCGTTCCATCATAGACCTCATCCATCGCTTTCCACCAGGCGAGAGCTGGCCAATTATGCAATAAAAAAATAAACAAAAAAATAGGAGATGAAAGTTTGTATGGACATTCGTCATGTTAAACATTATAATTAATTAATAGTCTTAAAATAATAATATGTACAAGTATTTAAAAAGGGGAGGGGAAATAATCAAAGGGCATCAAAAAATTCGTCCGCATCGCTGCCAACACGAAACGTGCCCAAAAAATTAAAATTAATTAATGGAATCTTTCGTCATTATTTATGTTCACAGTTTTGAGATAAACGTTTGGCACGTGTCAACTAAAATAAACAAATAGGTACCTAATTATAACAGTTCTTAATTGTTAGATAACCCTGTAATGCTGTACAGGCATTTTCACGTAAAGTTTTTGAAGTGAAAACTTCTTTAGGCGCATTTTGCGTTCGTTCTGATAGTGAAAGAAGCTGAAACGTCACGTCGGTGTCATGGGTCTGTCTCCAGGCTTGTGGTAGTAGTTGACTGGTAGAAAGCGTCACGTAAGGAAAACGCGTTGTGCTGCTCTATGCGACTAACATACGTACATAACATAATCAGCCTATAGTGTTCCCACTGCTGGGACACAGGCCTCCTCTCTTCGAGAGGGAGTGGGCTGTAATCCACCACGCGGGTCCAGTGCGGGTTGGTAGATGTCACATTGTCTTCGAGTTTTTGGTTCTAGGACATGCCGGTTTCCTCACAAAGTTTACCTTCACCGTTGTGAGAGCAGTGGTGATGAAATAATTTACACAAAGTAAAGCGCCTGTCTGAGTTTGAACCCACGCCCTACAACTCGTAAGGCCATTACCACTGAGCCACCTCTGCCCTCTAAGTAGTAAATCAAGTACCTATTACAGAATGTTTTAATTGGTAGGAAACGAACGGACCCTTAATTACCAGGATATAATAAGTTGATTAATTTACTGTCTATACACTACTGATATTTTATAGTCGTATAAATTGTTTAATAGTTAAAAGAACAGGTTTAACTGGGTTATTTAATGACAATAATAAAACTATTAAGACTTCACCTCAATTGATACAATTATAAATTATGCCTACGAAGTACCTACTAACTATACTTATCTTCACGTTATTTTAAAATAGCATAGCCTTACCTAGAAATATGTAGGTCTACCTTTGAATTATTCATTGGATACCTAGTAGATAATGCAATACTTTACTTTGATAGTAAAATTATTCAGGAAACCACTGACAAACTTTCATTATTTCGTTATAACTTCATTCAAATAGGAATTTTATTATTTCGATTTTTCTCTGGATTAGGGAAAATTTCACACAGATCATCATCATCATTTTAGCTGAAAAACGTCCACTGCTGGTCATAAGCACTGCCACTTCGACCGGGTCCTGTGCTTCTCGCATCCAGTGGATTCCTACAGCCTTCACTAGGTTATCGGTCCACCTTATTGGAGGCTTTCCAACGCTACGTCTTCCGGTACGCGGTTGCCACTTCAGAACCTTTCGGCGCCATCGGCCATCTGTTCTTCGAGCAATGTGCCCCGCCCACTGCCACTTTAAAGTGGATAAGACAGAGATTAAAACAGAATAAGAACTAGCAGGGGATCGAGGGGGGTGGAGGGGGTTTCATGGGATCAGACCGGAATAAATCTAAGTTTGGCAACACAGATACTTACGTCTCATGAACTTGTAATTTCTCTAGAAATCCTAATAGGATTTCTCTTAGGATAGTAGTTTCCTGACCGTGACTATCAAAACCCATACCAAGTAAAAACGTAGGAAATATCAACGCTAATCTAAGTGACGTAACTGATTCGAAGCATATTTTACAGGGCAAGCTATATTTGCAGTTGAGGGTCACCTATGAATGAGGGTAGCTTGCGCTATATAAATTCTACTGATACAAAATTGAGCACATGTGTGATCTATAAATTGGTTTTACTACTATTGTTATCTTGTTAATATTGTTTTAATAATAAATATTTTAAACAGATACGTCACTTCGTAAGATCTTTGTTTTATTTTGTTCGAAATACATGATCAGATAGGATGGGACACTTTGTTATGAACATACGTCGGTCTCGATTTTTGCATTATCATGGGAACCTTAAGGCATACAGATACGCCATTTAGACAGATCGATTCGACTTGGAAAATATATCAAATTACTAAAATGTCAAATACGTCAGTTAGATTAGCGACGATATGGGCTCCGTATTTCCTGCGTTTTCACTTAGCTGTTTTACCTTCCTCCTAACAGATTATCAGAGAATAAGTTAGTTCAGTCAATCAACTCAGCCTATCGCAGTGCACTGCTGGATATAGGCCTGTCCCAGGCTTCGTCACAACACCCTTTCCTCCGCCTTCCGCATCCAGTCCAAGCCACCTTTTTAAGGTCGTCGGTCCATCTAAAATCTATTCAAAGTTATGTTTCAAATTAATATTATTTCAAATTAAACAAATATCAACGTTATTTTAATGGTAATTAAGTTAATTTCAGAGTCACTAAAAAAGTTTAAAAAATGTTTGAATTTGTAGTGTAAACTGAACTTTATTGTGTTTGATTTACAGTTATTTTACCATAAACTCATATTTTGTTGGAAGACATGTGACATCCGCCAACCCGCACTGGGCCCGCGTGGTGGATTGCGGCCCGCTCCCTCTCACCGAGAGGAGGCCTGTGTACCAGCAGTGGGAGCATTAGAGGCTGATTATGACGATATTTGTTTACATTTTTAGCAAATAAATCGCGAATGCAGATAAGCTGGGGGGCGCCGCTCTCTACGCTTACTGATACGCGGTCTCCACTCAGGACTCGTCTGCTCCACTGGCCACCAGCCCTTCGAACATGGCCAGACTACTGCCACTTCAGTTTGCTTACTCTGCAAGCTATGTTATGTATGTTAGTTAGTTAGTATGTCACAAGCTATAACCAGTCTCGTAGCCGTTACCCGCATTCATAACTTCAGATAAATAACAATTTAAAAACAATGTCTGATGATGCGGCAGCTGTAACTGATTGTTGTCAACATTTTTTATGATTGATTACGAGGCTTTGACTACGTTTCATGTGTATATTTTATGTACTTTTTTAATTTGTAATGTGCGTTTTGTCTGTGCAGAATAAACAATTTTTCTTTCTTAACTGACAAGGTATTACAAGTCCCTCGGTTTTATCCACGAAGTGCCTCCGTGCCTCCGTGCCTCGGAAAGCCCCTTAAGCCGTTGGTCTGTTATTCGTGGATCTTTGACAGTCGTTACGGGTAGCCAGAAGCCCAAAGTCTGATAACCAGTCTTACCAAAGGATTATCGTGTTACCCAGCTGCATCCGGTTAGACTGGAAGCCGACCCCAACATGTTGGGAAAAGGCAGGCAGATTGATTGGTTTTATTCACAACAGGTCTCAAAAGTAGGTTACCTTTTTTAAGTATGTAGAATCCTCATGGATACCCTTTCCACGAAGATTGTCTTCTAAAGGCGAAAGTAGTGTTAAAAAAAAAGTGTAATGATTAAGCTGAAAAAATGTCCGCCTTTTTTTAAGGACTTTTAACTTTTCGAATAAGTGAAACAATTCAAGACATGCCTAACAGGTGGCTTGGTAATCGCGAGCAGTTTGAAAATAAAAACAAAAAATACGACTAACACAGGTCGGTCAATGAATCCGGTTAGCCGAAAATCAACTGACAGCAACCAAAACAACAAAATAAAGTTTAAAAAATTACCAACTAAATAAACAACTACAAGTCTTTATCAGTGCGACGTCGTAAAACCTTTGAATGCAAGACATTGAACTTTTTATGTAAAGATTGACTCAAATCTCCGTAGATTGCACTTTTTACATCATTGTTGTTTTTTGCGTGTTTTCTAGTGAATATTCCTACATAATATATTCTTGTCCTGCAGAGTTAATTGCGTAATACACTAGCAATCTGAATATTTTTGAAGGATAAATATTGCTAATCCATTGTTTCATTTGTTCGAAAAATGTGTCTGCTTAACAACGTAAATAACGCAATGAATTTTGTTTAACTGTCAAAATTAAAGCCATTCCTACTGTTAATATGTTACGCAATTACCCCGCTTAATGATTTTGAAACTTTAATATATTTATATTATAGATTTTGGACTACAAGTCCGAACTCGAAACAATCCATATAGTATTAGTAACATTCAAAACTATGTCAGTAACATTTACAAACCAAAACAACTAAAAATTACGTGGCGCAACTCACCTTGCCACGTGCCTCCCCTCCCTTAGATACTCAGTGAAGGGACTATCCACAAAAGTTTTCTATGTAAGTTTTTAATGTAACCACATAACATAATCCTTATCGGAATTCAGGCAGAAGCCCGAAAGTCTGACAACCAGAATTACCAAGGAGTACTGCGTTACTCAGTATTGGTGGGTTGTGAAAGTCAGATAAGAGCCCCGCGGTTTCACCCACATAAGTCTCGATCCCGTAAGAATATTGGGATAAAAAGATTTTATGTCCTAATCCAGGTCATGTTCTACCCATGTGCCAAATTTCATTGAAATTCGTTCAGCAGTTTTAGCGTGAAAGCGTAGCAAATAAACAAACAAAACATTCAGTCTTTTCTCTTTATAATATTAGTTTGGACTAAGAAGAGCTAAATCCTTATGATTGCGAAGATCAAGGAATATACCGGTTTTTTACCTTCTCAATTGACCGTGACCAATACCCACCAGCCAATACCTGACCTCTACAGCCGTTTAGTAAATCAAGTGTTTTCCTCAAACAATCATTGCTACGGGTTAACTGCTTAGCACACTAACAGTAGAAACGGCTTTCATTTTGACAGCAGACATTTCTTTCGAAAATATGAAGCAATAGATTCGCAATACCCTTCAAAATGACTCAGGTTGTGATTGATTGTGTATTGCGCAATTAAGGTGCACCTTAATTGCGCAATCTGCCTAGCCTTCTCCCAACTATGTTGGAGAGGACGTTCAGTCTAACACGTCTTCTAGTAACTGCCTATCTGACCTCCACAACCCAGTTACTTGGTAACATGATACCTCTGGGTTAGACTAGTTGTCGGACTTTTGCGCTTCTGACAACCTGTAACGACTGTCAAAGATTTATAAATGACAGCTGGAACCAACGGCTTAACGTGCTTTCCGTCGCATGAAAATTGTAGTACTTAGGTAATCATAAAATTTTCAGTAAATTTCCAAGCGCTACTTAACGCAAAAATTTTAATGACAGCCATGATCAAATGAGTGACGTCCTTATCGAATTGCATATTGTATTACGATCGGCAGTGGCGAGTAACAAATGTAGAATACGATACGGCCTGTGACATATTAACAAACAAAAGTATGTTTAAATGTTAGGTACCTGTTCCATATTCAGCATTGGTATTGTCCAACCTAAAATATTTGCTTACGTGAATAACTCAATCTACCGAGCCTTTTCACATTTATTATGATAAGGACGGCTTCCACAAGACAATCTTCATTTTAACACGTTCTTCAACTCCTTTTTCCCCTCGTTACATCATACAAGTCACATGGCACAACACACTTCCGGAGTCATCGCCAGTCTTAGGCCAGGGTCAGTTTACTTCCATACGCCCTTTAAAAAGGCACCTACACAAATATAATGTTGCAACTTCATTTTAAACGTTAAGGCCCATCGTCCACACTGCTACTCAAAAGTAACGTGTTACAAACTCCATTCACCAATGAGTAGGGAGAATGTCACAGCACTAGTATTTCAATGGCGGTCCGTACGATACCACTTACAAGTTTGAAAGAAAGAAAGAATGAAAAAATATTTATTTGTGACTCGCACAGGAAGATCACAAACTAAACTAAACACAATCATAAAAAAGGCTGACTTGTTTTTGACAAGCCCAAAAAATAAGTATTGTCATCCAACGTGGTAATGCTGCCAGCCTTTTGGGCACTTATCCCATTGACAGCGATACGGACGAATTTTTCGATGCTCTCCCAATGAGCACCTTCTTTTTTCTTTTATTTTTAACCGACTTCCAAAAAGGAGGAGGTTACTTATTTATTATATACTTGTACATAATATGTATATGTATTAGTGTCAGCTTGTTTATTGTACTAATATTAAGGTTTTTTATTATTAAAAAAATATCCATACTAATATTATAAATTTGAAAGTAACTCTACAGCTGTCTGTCTGTCTGTATGTTACCTTTTCACCCCTAAACCACAGAACGGATTTCGATAAAATTTGGCAGAAAGATAGATTGCATCCCGGGGAAGGACATAGGATAGTTTTTATCGACATACCTCGCGGGCGAAGCCGCGGGCGGGAGCTAGTGTATATGTACATAAGAAGAAAGGAAAACCAGAAAGTCCTGTACGAGGCCAAAAGGCTCCTATCTCAACATAATGCTGCGATATTTAAAAATAAATGTCGAAGCGCTGTTTGTGACTGGTTGCATCGTTTTCATTCTGACTAACATAATATATTACATATATTTCTACTCATTTTGTGGTCTTATCGTTTCTAACGTTAAGATATTATCGTGGACGGAAATTTAAAAGCGTCTTTATATATTTTCATAAATTTTACTTCCCTGTGTCATCGTGATGTTCTGACATGAACGTGGACGTCGATGATAATATCGCTACGTTAGAAATCATAAAAGCGCACATTGGTGATAGATTTTGAGATTATAACGCGTTACTTTTGAGTAGCGTTACTGTGGTAGTGTCGTGGACCACGGGCCAAAAATGATGGCAAAGGTCAAAAGTTGTAACAGAAACTGCCCTTTCCAAGG
Source organism: Gortyna flavago (assembly GCA_963669345.1). NCBI lineage: Eukaryota > Metazoa > Arthropoda > Insecta > Lepidoptera > Noctuidae > Gortyna > Gortyna flavago. The sequence goes on from OY770141.1 coordinate 3,260,210, forward strand.
TTTCTGTGCCATGAGATAATGTTCGTAATTTGATATTACAATAAAGGTTACTGTTGAAAGGACTTGTGTCTGAATAAAAGGCACGTTTAACCAAGGTTAGGCTGGGAAAAAATCTGAGCAGAAAAGCATTTTGCCGTGTTTGAATTACCGCGGTCAGTTCGCACATGGACACATAAATTAAATAATGGTCTTGATCTGTTGTGTCACGGAATGCATGTTAAATCGTCGGTCGGTAATAATCGACGATATACGAGTATATATCGATTATTATAATTTAAAACATTGATATTTTGATACCTATATCGATATGTTTTACCCAAGCCTAGAATACATGTTCCTTCTCTGCATGAGAAGAGACCTGTGCTCTGTTTACCAAAGTATCTAATTACGCAGGAAAATCGTCATTCTCATCGAAATTCTCATTGCTTGCAATTACTATTAATAATTTACTACTAATAAAACAGCCTGTTATCATAAAATGTAAGAACATACAGACCTACATATTGTACACAAAATTGATTAAATCTGCTTAGAACTGGATACATTCGTCAATACATAGATAAATAATAATTATGGCAAGCCATATAGATTTTATTACGAGGTCGTTGAGTTAAAAAAAAAAAGCTAGACTGGTGTAGTATGAAGAAAGTTGCTTTTATCGGTGTCATTAGTTTAATTGGCTCGCAGATAATATTTTTGTTCTAGGTCTGGGGTTTTCTCCCTGCGGGGTAATTGCGTACGACTTTCATTTTGACAGTTAAACAATATTCATTGCGTTATTTATTTAGTTGAGCAAACAATTTTTTTCAAACATTTGAAGCAATGCATTAGCATATCCATGCACAGCACAACACATGGATATAAATCTGACAGGTGACAGGCGACAATTCGTTAATTTAACAAGTTTCTTTCGTACATTAATAAACAGCACCTGCCAAGAAAATGTGACAATTTTGACACTTTACTGACAAACGTATCACGTTGTGATATTACTATTACATTACTATTACATTCTAGCGAGTTTTATTAGGTAAATAGCAGACTCGGCGAATTTCATACCGCCTCAGAAACAATAAATATGTAAGTATACATACATATATATGTTTTGTATTAATAATCGTATTTTTTGTTATTTATTTTCTGGTGTACAATAAAGTATATATAAATAAATAATAATAAAAACAAAAATGAATGAGCACATGAATTATCATAATTTTTTTTCGTTATTTTGATTTTAGTTTTTTATTTTTTATTCTGCTATTTGGGGTGGAAACAAATCCAACAAATCAAAGATCATAAAATAGTTCTTGAGTTATAAATGTAACTAACCCGACTTTGTTTTATCTATATACCTAGACACTGTTATCTAAAAAATAGGTACATCATTCTTTACAGGGCAAGTAACTTCCTTGCTACATCCGCTTCCTGAACAGATAAATAAGCTAGTCACTCTAGTCTAAGCCCACGTTCGCATGGACGTAAAAATAAAGCGTCAGAATTTTCAACTCTTGGTGTTAAGCCGAGCGTTGAAAATCCAACAGAGCGCATCCCAGCGCATCAAAAAAACACACGGTTGGATTTTCAACTCTCGGCGTTAAGCAGGTCGTTGAAAATCCAGTGCGCGAAAAACGCGCCCGTGCCAATAACAGAAAGATAACATACATGACATCACATACCATCAAGGCATAGAATGCCTACGACAAGACTCATTAACAGCAAATAAATATCAATCGTTATCATAATTAATAAGTAATTCAACACGGATATCAATTCACGTCAACAAAAAGGAGATAAAAGAAATGACAAGTCGTAGAGCTCTTAGGGCGGGTGCGCACGCGTATACGTCCAAAATGGCGCTAACTATCAACAAGCCAAAAAAAAAGCGTTACATCACAATATTTTGGATTGGCTTACGTCAAATAATAACAATTACGTAATTTTTATTATTTGACGCACGCCCTAAGTCATGTTCAACCTAAAAGATAAAAAATGGGGTGTGTCATGGACACGGCCGTGGGTTGTACGCATGGACTTATAATAATGGTTGTACGTGAATACATTCACGTAACGGGGTTGATCCGCTCGGCCGCATTCATTCTTTTATTTATTTAATACTTCAAGCACAAAAATGTACAGAGGCTGACTTAATCCCGGAACTGCTTGACTCGGCCATGTGATGTTTTATTAGTACTATTAGATTGCTCTTGAGAAGCCCTTTCCAACCGTACGCGATCTCTATATTTTATTTGGCTTTTAGACGCGTATAGGCCGAGATTATCTATTGTTGATATTATTTTCCTTTTTAACACAAATTATATTTACTTTCACTATTATACACTAATGTTTTGTATATAATCGATAGATTTTGACGAGAGTTGACGATTAAAACTCAAACGAACGTTGTAGCTTTTCCTAGTAAAAAGTTATACCAAGTAAAAATCTCGATATGCAGGAAATATACCTCAAAATGGCGGCGCTTCCCTCTCCACCACACGCGATGCGTCACACTCCTCACTTGACGTAATGAATTCTTTGATCCTTTAGCTATTCAATGGTGTAATTAAATTTAGGATGGAGATGATAGATATGAAGCTGCAACACTAAACTGTATCCCCCGATTTTGTTATGATTGTTTTTTTTTTTACTTGCCTTCCACTACGGAGGCAATTTTAAAGACGTATTCACGTCAAAAAGAGAGCTGAAGAAAATTACCAAAATAGAGGATGCTACCATCCATACAAAAATACTGAAATGGAGATTGTTTGGTTATATGTTCCGCAATAGAATAGTGCTCTAAAGCTATAACGGAATGCCAAATTAGAGATGAAATTAAAAGAAGTAGAGGAAGATAACGTAAACGCTGGGACAACGACATAGTTGAGACAGCTGGTGCCCGGTGGGCTAGCGACACACGAGATCATGACAAATAAAAGAGCCTGAGGGAGGCCTATCCGTTAAAGGACGCGCTGATTGACGAAGACACCGTAGTGCAAAACTTATAGACTTAGATTAGAACGTCAATGTTATTTTTTGGAATGTGTTCAGTAACAAGACTATTAAAACAGCAAAATAAGCAAATAATAACTAATACCTAACTAATTAATAAAAATAACAGATTTAAATCTACACAGAAAATAAAATAAATGTTCTTAAATAAAAATACGGGTAGGTATTACCCATCTGATGTCTAGAGGTGGCCGTGTCCTTCCCATTTATAAACTTGTACATATTATTATTAATTTAAGACTGTTAGCTTCTAAATTATGGACATATCATACCTACTATAACTCGTTAGTAAATAACTTGCATCTCCGTGATGCGCATGCACAAAAAAATCATGATCGCGGCATTATTAAAAGGTTTTGCTTCAGCTAACGTCACTCAGAGGTCTTCCAATATCACCAGTTCATCCATCTTGACGGCGCGTGTCCGTATATCGTTAAAATTATTTTAGAAGCCAGATAAGTGCACGTTCATAACAATCTAAAGTTCAATTTATCGAGGCGCTTCCTAGGTCTGCGCATGAGTCTGTCACGTGATTGGGCGAGAAACGATGATATTTTGGTGTAAATGAGTGATTTTAGCAGAACTAACGATTTTATCCGGTAATTTTCGCTCGTTCCACTAAAATCCCATAGACCAGTCCCCTAGGGGACTACACAGCACTCAATGTTCCACTACGATACCTTATGCAGGGGTACCTCTAAAAAAAAAAAATGCTATTCCTTTATAGTCCCTTCTGAATTAGAAACCCGCTTACAAAATAACAATATGTGATGCATAAAATTAAAAATCAGTCTACAGAGAGGATAACAATGACGTAATTTGTAGTACATTTTAACTAAGATTAAAAAAGTAATTACCTGGCTTACTGTCCTGGGGGCATACTCTCTAAGTCCGTCAACGAAAGAAAGAAAGAAAAAGTATTTATTGCGACTCTTACAGGAAGATCACAAACTAAACTAAACAGTAAAAAATAAAAAACCAAATTATTATTTTTTTATAGTAACCAAAAGAAAAATGAAACAGAAAGTCTTATACGAGGCCAAAAGGCTCCTATTACAGCATGATGCTGCAACATTTAAAAAATAAATATCGCAGCGCTGGTATTCTGATAGGGCCCGCTGTGAAAAAGAGTATGTAAACACTAGCGTATGGGCAATTACAGAATAGGCAGTTACAGAAATAAATAATAATATTATAGATATATTTATAATACCGTACGCAAAATACGCGCATTGACATGGAGTTGCGGACACCAGCCCGTATTACCTTTAATTATAATAAAATAATCTGTTGCCTGGCAGCCAACGTGTTAAGGCGACTAAATGACCTAAAGCGCGGTCTTTGTCGGACTGCATAGAAAAGAAAGAGAAATGCGATGACACAACGCTGGTAATTTGTAGTAGGTCGCAGGTTCGAACCCAGACAGGTGCTTCAATTTGTGTAAATTATTTCATCACCACTGCTCCCAAAACGATAAAAGATGAGGCATGTTCTAGAACCCAAAAATTCGAAGACATGTGACATTTACGAACCCGCATTGGGTCCGCGTCGTGGATTGCGGCCAACTCCCTCTCACGGAGAGGAGGCTTCTGTCCCAAAAGTGATAATCACAGCGATAAAAGTTTACGAAGTAATCATGATAAAAAAAAGTTTTATCTACATTATTGCCCGACAATCACACGCCACCAAAACTTATAAATATTTTTAATAATCTCTCTTATTGTTGTCATACAAATCACAACAATAATTATTAGGTTAATAATATTAACTATATTTTTGTCATTTCTCTTTACAAATGTCATATGGATACAAGTGACATTCAGACTGGTCTGATAAACTTTAAATAAGGTCTTGCTATTTATAATTTATTGTGTGTCTATTAATTATTGTGGGGTTCTGTTAAGGTAACAATAGGGCATCCTAAGATAAATAGTGAAGCTACTTGTGATTACATAGTCTATCCTGAGGGTCTAAACAAGTGGTGGTTCTCACATTAACCCTCGTTTGTTAGGCAAGCTTATTAATAGAAAAAGTAATAATGCTTCAGTAGTGACAGTTGAGCTCATATTTAAAGAAGCAACAAAATTAATGTAAGTACCCAAAATTTTGTAATCATCATCCACAACTCGAAATCCCCTACAGCTGGCCTCTCCTTTCTTGTGTAAATAATTTCATCACCACTTCTCTAAAAATGGTGAAGAAAAACATCTTGTAAACCGGCATGTCTTAGAACCAAAAATTCGAAGACATGTGACATCTACCAACCTGCATTGGGCCCACGTGGTAGAATACAGCCTCCCTCTATAAGAGAGGAGGCCTGTGTCCCAGCGGTGGGAACACTATAGACTGATTATGTGGGCAGTCACCACTTTTCTAGGTCCCCGTAACATAACAACGCTTTTTGGCAGCAGCACACAGGAGTGATCGTAGAAGGTTCTTCCGGACGAGCTCCTTTACATACATGCGTAACACACTATCAATCACAATCTGAATCATTTTGAAGGATATTGCTTGCTAATCCATTGCTCCATATGTTCAAAACAATTGTCTGTTCAACAACGTAAATACCGCAATGAATGTTGTTGAACTGTCAAAATGATAGTTTGTGTGATAAGCAATTACCCCACCTGGTCATTCATAAATACGTAGCTACATAAACTCACGCTTTTGTCCCAAGAGGGTACGCAGAAACTATAGAATGCCACCTGAGGGGCAATTCTCGTAATTTTAAGAAAGTTCACAGTCTGATCTCAGTCTCAATCTGTCAAAAATACTTCAAATTTCCCTACATTTTGACAAGTTTTTGACATTTGTTTGTCGCCGAGATGACACTGCGATTAGATTTTGACCGTTTTTCATTAAGAGAATTGGCCTTCTGATCTTTATACGAGTATACCTCCACGGTCATTATACTCCGAAATTATTATCTTTGTTTATTTACAAAAAAAAAAAAAACTATCATTCTGTCAGAGTGTGCTAAAGTGTTTTTAATAAGTTATCAGTTTATTTTAACTAAGTATATTTATTTTACTTCTGAAGAGATGCCTTTATCTTATGAAAACTGTCACGAACTTTTGAACTGATTGTAATTATTAAACGCTTAGTTTTGTTATTATTTAGGTAGAAAAAAGTTGTTTTTTTCGCAAGCGCTACTGCTGAGCGTGAGGTGTTGGGTTTGAGTCCCGGGTCGGACAAACTGTTATTAACTAATAACAGTATTCCATCTAGAATTTTTCTGTAGTAGCCTGGAGTCTGGCTTTGTGCTTGGCTGATGGCAATAAGCTCGCAAAGTCGTTTTATAACTTTGTCAATAGTGCTAGTCACTCTGAAATCAACTTAATCGCCATTGAAATGAAGTTGATATTTGTTTAACTTGAAATAGGGTAGAGGTGTGCAACACTTAGCACTTTTACTTTATTTCTATCGCTATGTAAACATTATGTTTATCTGGAAACTATTTACAGACACTTATTCAAATAAAAAAGTAGGTATCTACCTTTTCTTTTTATCTCATAGATGGCCTTGATCTAAACAAATAAAAGATATGATTTTTTGTATAATTGCTTGTTACGCTTTCACGCTAAAACGGCTGAACGGATTTGGATGAAATTTGGCACATGGGTAGACCATGACCTGGATTAGGACATAGGATACTTTTTATTCCGCATTCCCACGAGATCAAGACTTATGCCCGGCTTCACTGAAGCGGAGCGGAGACGTGCAGGAATCGACCAATCACAGACGAGACGAGTGACGCGATGAGAATTTCAACCATTGTGATTGGTCGATTCCTGCACGTCTCCGCTCCGCTCTAAACAGCTCCGCTTCAGTGGAGTTCGGGCCTTAGGCTGCGTTTCCACCAGAGATGAGCGAGGATGCGTAGCTAGGCGTGTGTGTAAAACTAACCAATAACAACGCTAATTTAGTTCAAGCTATGAAATTGAAGCGATGCTATTGGTTTGTTTCACACACATCCCTCGCTACGCATCCTCTCACATCTCTGGTGGTAACTGGTATGACTGATTGTCAGACTTTCGGGCTTCTGACGACCCGTAACGACTGTCAAAGATCATGTCATCCACGGTCCAACCGAGGGAAACGTAGCTTAACCTGATCGATCGACCCATACAGCTGTTAGTACATAGCCACAAGCCCCTAACTGTATCAACACCTATGCAAATAAATGATTTTGATTATTCTAGAAACGATTTCATTAAAATAAGCATCACCTGAGCTAGGTACGTACTTTTTTGTTCTATAAAATACGAAAAACGATAGCTTTGTGCTCAATGTTATTTTGTTTTTGTTTCAGAAGATGTTCCGGTATCTAGTCCTGTCATACCTGCTGGTGCTGGCCAACATATCGTGTGGGAACCCGATCAGCAACGAGATCACTGAAGACCAGGAACTGGTGTTTGCGTTAGTTGTAAGTACAAAAACATGTTGGGCAGAGGTTACAAAATATATATTTGGGACCCATTATCCTTCCGGATTAATCCGAAAAATATTTTCGTGTCCATTTCACCAGGGTCTTATATTTACGACCAAATACCGCAGCTTGTTTAATCTGGGATTTTATTTAGGTAATTACGCTGTATTCTATCAGGTATTCTTTTCATTTTTTATTTCGGACGCTGGGGGCACGACACCTGCCTCCTAAAAATGACCCCTATATTCAAAATTCATTTATTTACACTACACGTTCGTGTTACATCATCAGCATAGTCATCTCCTATCGCACGCCATTCGACTAAATTTTTGGGAACTCTCTTCCAGCTGCTACCAGCCATCCTGCGAAGATCATCCCTCCACCTAGCCTGAGGGCGTCCCTAACCTAAAGTTTGCCGATTCGCGGTCTCCACTTCAAGAACACGTCTACCCCAACCGTCATCAGTTCTACGGCTAACATGGCAGGCCCATTGCCACTTCAGCTTGCTTATTGTGTGAGCTATGTCGGCAACTTTGGTTTTCTGCCGGATCACCTCGTTGTGGATTCGATTCCTCAGAGAAACTCCAAGCTTATAGTTCTATAGCTCGCTGAGCGACCTTGAATTTATAGACCAAACTTCCGTGTCAGTATCATAGAAAATCGTAGGTGTATCAAACAGATCTCCTGTCTCCCAGATCAAAAGGAACCTAAAATTGGCATCGAATTGCTATCAATCCAACCAATTAAAAAACATTAAAGTTCTGAATCACCTTACTTTATCATCCATTGCAAAGATTATTACAGGAAAATGGGACTCAATTCTTTTAACAACAAAAAATTTGTTGTTGTTTAAAAAAAACAACATAATTGCGATTATCTATGTTTTGACCTGTTTCTGTGGTAGATAATAATCTGAATTATTTTTACATTCCCTGACAGATATGTATATGGGACAATAGTGGGTAGTATTACGCCTAGCAGCCCGTGAGCCTGGAATTGTGCTCTTTTATGGCAATAGGCTCGCCCCCTATTACATGGGACTTAAGCATAACTGGCTAAATGTGGGTGTGCTATAGGTACACCTCTGGCTAACCCTTCGGCGCATACAGACGTGATGTTATGTACAGACGCCAGCAGATCAAGCTACCCGAAACTGTCAAATTTTCCCAATCAACTTTGAACCTTATGCTTTAGCGATAAAGTTGAAAATCTATTAAAGACATTTGACTGATTGTAGTAGCTTGATGTGATACACTTTACATCCTCTTCTTCATCTCAAATATGACACTAGAAAGTGGCGAAGGACGTTTTAGGGGACTGTTTTATGTAATTTTGACGTTCGAAAAGTGCAGGTTCAAAGCCTAATTTGAATAAATTACTTTTGATTGATTGATTGGAATATTTTGGACTTCGCCTCGCCTCTGCAACTTCTCTTCAATTCAAACCACCAACAGTCTCGTTCAAGGTTTCTCTTCTTTCTCAATCCTTTCTTAGTGCACCTGTACACCATCATTATCTTCATCACTCATCATCATCATTTCAGCCGAAAGACGTCCACTGCTGGACATAGGCCTCCCCCAAACACCGCCACTTCGATCGTATCTGTCCTTCTCGCATCCAGCTGATTCCTGCAGCTTTTACAAGACCAATTCTCATAATTTTAAGAACGTTCACAGTCTGATCTCAGTCTCAATCTGTCAGAAATATACCTCTGTTTTCTAAAATGTTTGATAAGCTTTTGACATTGATTGTCGCTGAGATGAGATTGCGACTAGATTTTGTTTTTAACTAAGGGAATTGGCCTTGAGATCATTGCTCCACCTTGTGGAAGCCTTCCAGCGCTATGTCATTGGGGACGCGGTCGCCACTCCAGAACCTTTCAACCATCTTTATCTAACTAAGGAATATTAGAATCCACCGAATCATCAGTAGCATCAGGTTGTGCCGTTTTGCGTTGTGAGTCTGTCAATACCAACGAATAACTCTTGACATCCACGCGTCGACATGGTGGGCTATTCACCTCCGGGAATCACAAACATTAATTATCAAAGTAATTAGATTGTTCTCATAATCAGAGGTTACGATTTTCTTACACAAAGAGTCAGCAAATCTCAAGATTATTCATACAAATTATCTTGAAAGGCCAATAACAAGATAAACTGCAATTAATCTGCCACGTTTTGTGACCGGCGATAATGATTTTACTACATCCTCATTCGAAGAGGAATAAGTTATGTAAATATAATGGTGCTCCCACACTGCTGTTATAAAATGTTTACTAACATTACCTAACATGAAAACCTTTCCGATTTCGGAAAACCTTTTTGATTAAATGTATTAAATCACAATGTTAGAAAATTTTTACAAACATTTTATAACAGCAGTGTGGGAGCACCATAAGGAAAATGGTTTTGTTAACAATAGATGGGTACGTCAAAACAAATAAGCATCAGATGCCTTCGTGATGATTTTTTAATTATCAATAATTATTGAAATGTAACGTGTTTGCTGCTATGTTTATTTGTAGTCATTGGAGTCAGTGGATTTATAAAACATTTGTACATCTTTGATAGTCATTACGGGTAGTCAGAAGTCCGAGAGTCTGAAAACCAGATATCATACGTTGTACTCATATATATTAGTTTATTTATTTAGGCCTTAAAAATACCATAAAATAATGATTTTCATTATTTTAACAGTCGCATCCTTATTTACGATAATCCGATTAGCTACTTGAATGACTAAGGGTGAATTACACCAATAAAACTGAACGAGATTTAGCTGTGCTGACCTACTGTAATTTGTAAGCCTTGTAATTCTGATGCCAATACAATTTTATTTTATTATATTCGGGAAACTTACTGCCATGTTAACTTATACAGTGTTCCTTAACAATATGAAATTGGAGGCAATTTACAAGTTTCTACTGATAAAAACTAGAAAAAAAGATCGGTACAAAATACCTAGATAACATAAATTAGGAAATAAATAGTACACGATCAACGAATACAAACTAATTATCGTTTACACGCCAACAATTACTTTTACGTTCTTACTTTTCACCAATAAGTGCAAATCATTAGAAAACCATTACGATAGCTGATCTGATAATTCATGTTCCACAAATCGTTGATACCTTATTTAAGTGGTCCTCTATTGCCTTTCATTAAAGTAAAAAAAAATTGTTTTACCTAAACCAAATGGTTAATGTTTTTTTTTTTCTTTTTTTTAGGTTAACAGACATGGGGAAAGATCACCGGATGCCGATGAGTTGTCACTATCGGATCAGCAGGAGCTGATCTTGAACCTAACAGCCATTGAAGGACCCGAGGGATTGACAAACGTAAGTAGACCCTTTAACAAACCGTCCCACTTAACTGCATCGTTTATCTAGCTTAGCGTAGGTACTGTGTGATACCCGAGTCGCGAAATGTCTATTTGGGTTACGCCATTAAGAGCGTTTACGCCGTACGGCATTTAAGAGCGTTTACACCGTACGGCATTTAAGAGCGTTTACGCCGTACGGCATTTCATACAAACTTTCAAGCCCTTATTTTACGAAATGAATGAACCGACTTTAATGAAACTTCATACGCATAAGCAGGATACAAAGGTCTAAAAAGTTAGAAAAGAACCTTTTACAAATGTCTTATTTAAAAAAGATAACGGGATATCTCTATTTCTATAGAAATATTTAAAATCAGTCTAATTTGGCTGTAACACTATTTTTCGAAAATGTTCTTAAGTAATTTTTTTGATTTTTGTATCCTGCTTATGCGTATGAAGTTTCATTAAAGTCGGTACATTCATTTCGAAAAAACAAGGGCTTGAAAGTTTGTATGAAATGCCGTACGTCGTAAACGCTCTAAGCATAATTAGCCTAGTTCGAGCAGGATGAGTGGAATAAAGAGCCAGATAATGTTCCCTGCCACTTAAAACCCGTCAGCCATCAAAGCAAGAGTGAACAGGCGTCTTCTGGGCACGCTCGTTCATATACCTCATCCATCGCTTTCCATCAGGCGAGATCGAAGTCAAGAGCAGGCCCATTTTGCAATAAAAAGAAGTCCGTACACAACTCAAATCAGACAAGCTTGTCATGAAAACGGAAAACTAAAATTACCTAACGTAGTTTACCGGCAAGAATTGTGACAGATAACCATATGAAAAAACGGCTTGTTATATGGCCTTACACGGTCTGGTCGTTAGGTATAAATACACTATTGTTATGTCAACTATGTATCTATGTATAATGAAGGTAGTTGAGGCATCTAAACGAAGAAAACACGTTTCCGTGATACTCGTGTGATTTTAATGTGCACGATAAGTTTTTCATTATTATTTATCATCATTAAATACTAGCTGCGCCTAGCGATTTCACCCGCATAAGTCTCGATACCGAGGGAATATCGGGATAAAAATACATGCAACATTTTATTCAAATCTGTTCAGCCGCTTTAGCGTGAAAACGTAACAAATAAACATAAAAAAATATAATATTTTCTATTTTCAATATTATTTTAGAAAATAGAGAAATATTTAGAATACTTATTACAGTTTACTCCTAAAAATCTAGTACATAATAATAATCTTACTTTTTCTGCAAGATATTAATTTGTCTGTAGGCTGTTCTAAAAATATCTGATTAAAATGTAAACAATTGTATCAAGAAAACTACCAGTAGATGATAATAAAATTATTATATAGAGTTACTTAAAATCGAGCACTTTGATTTAAAATGTGAAATTTAAACCCGGTAAACTAATTTTGAAATTACCTTAAAGATGTTTTTTATTTGACAATTAAGGTTCATTTTTTAACCTCAATTTTAGTCGATCATTTTTCAATAATTTAATAATATTATTTGAATAATAATTGATTGAAAAAAATGGTGAGATATAACGTTGAAACCTTGTTAATACAGAATGTGTTACTAACTTACTAACCCTTTAGCTTTAGTGAGTGATTAGATAAGAATTTAACTTGAACAGGTTTTGTTTACACTTTCATCCGATACTTTTGGAACAGAGTATAATAAAAATAAACTTACACAAAACATCGTTAAAAAATATTAAAAATTTTGTTAAATAATATCAATTTTTGATTTTTGTACAGACGCCAACATATCAAGCTACTACAATCTGTCAAATTTCTTAAATAGATTTTCAACTTTATCGCTAAAGCATAAAGTTCAAAGTTGATTGGGAAAATTTGACAGTTTCAAATAGCTTGACGTGCTGGCGTCTGTACATTTTCAAATTGTCTGAATAATAAATATTGGCTAACTGACTAGGCCATTGGCTGATTGCCAATAATTATAAAAAAAAAAGATACCAATATTTCACTCAATGCATGCTAATCTGGTACGGAAATCACATTTGAATGAGAATTTCTTATCTGCGTAAGTTAAACAGTTTGGTCTTTCCGCTTGGTAACTGAAAAGTAGAGTCAAGTCACAAGTGGCCTAATCACCGATCTAAATAACGGGTATTTAATCGAACGCGGCTCTCTCTTGAATTATTATTTTTTTGTTTATAGTCCAGTTCCAGAAATAAATCTCTACAGACAAACAAACAAATGTTATCTGTTTATAATATTATTATGGATATTGCGCTCCTAAAAATGTATTGAACACTAATTTATTAATCTTTATTAATTTAATCTGTGACTATACTCGCTGTGGCACCGCCGGCTTCGTTCGCATATTTTTTCACCACAAACAACCGATATCGAGAAACAAAATACCAAACTCTGATATTTAATTTTCTAAACCAAAATGACAGCGACGATCGATTTTTTTTTCAATATGACAGCAACAACATGAGCGCAGCTGTCATTTCGGTTTAGCAAATTAAAAAATCTGAGTACCGGTACTTAGATAATATGTTCATAAAAAATATATACAGGAAAGTGTATGACCACGTAAACTGTGTAAATACATCATAATTGATGTTTTTAACCTTGGCTTAACATTCAACAACGCTCAGTTTGTTAGAAGGCCGGTTAACAGTGACGTCATTGCTTTACAGATGTGCCCCTGAAAATATCTTTTAAATGTGTCTTTATGTTTCTTTTCTAGACTACTGAGTTTTCTGAAACTGACTGCTTGAGATTTACCACAATAATAATTTCACCATAATCAGCCTATAATGTTCACACTGCTGGGGCATGGCGCTCGGGGACTGGGCGATAATCCACCTCGCGTGCCCAGTGTGGGTTGGTAGATGTCACATATATTCGAATTTTTGGTTCTAGGACATGCCGGTTTCTTCACGATGTTTTCCTTCACCGTTTTGAGAGCAGTGCTGATGAATAATTTACAAAGAGTAAAGCGCCTGCATTGCTCTTACAGTTTAATATTTACATGAAATTAGTACAATCAGCCTAAAACGTTCCCAATTAATGGGACAAAGCACACAGGCCTCCCCTCTGTGAGAGTAAAAATAAAACAGCGCTGAACTTAAATCGGTTATCGTTTGGGTTTTTAGTAGACTTAAAAATAGAAGGAGGATATATTTTTGTACGCAATTCCAATACTGGATAATATACACAATTGAATTTGAAAACCTGCAGCGGAAATTTAATTTTTACGTGTCTATTTCTATTCAGATCATGAATTTTGAATAGAAAAATATTCAAATTAACATCGAATACTCTGTATACATTTACAAACCATTGTCACCTACGACCTAAATTTTAAAAAATATCCGGTGTTCGTTTATACATATAAACCGAGCGTAGCGAACTTTTAGTTATTCATTTCTGCTGCTTTATAAAGTCGTCCAGACCAAATTTCGGCTAGGGCGACCAATCTCAGCGAAGACCAGCCATCGGCGCGAGAGATACATAATAATAGTACACAATTGTGTGCGCAGACACAGGTGCATTCTCTTTTCCCTCACTGCTGCTATAATTAGGAGTTTCGTACGCAGGGACCCTATTACAAAGGTTCCACTATCCGTCTCTCTGTATCTTTTGAACAGTAATAGGTACACTTGAAATTTTCACAGAGTTTGTGTACTATGGCCGCTGTTACAGCAAATAATAAAAATAAAATAAAGTCAAAAATTAAAGGGTTACCACGCAAGAAACGAAGAAAATGTTAATCAGCACTTTTTGATGTCCAATATAGGCACAGGATCCAGGATACCTTCTCTTGATCACTCCCTAGTTTTCAAGCTGAGTTTGTTTCGGCCTTTATTCTCAGAGTAATCAGATAGGAAATATCGACCTCATCTAGTTTTTAAAATTATGATTGACTTGTAAAAATGTTTGTACAAACCTTTACAGAAATAAAATCATATGGCATTTAAGACGCATCAAGCTCCTAATTAGATTAAAAATACTCCTCATTTCAGGTTGGAAAACGAAGAGCCTACCAGATCGGGAAGTTCTACCGCCAGAGATATGGCTCCCAGGGTCACAAGATGATCTCCAACCTCTACCTTCAAAATGAGGTATCCATAAGGAGTACTGAAAAGGAACGAACCAAAATGACCATTCAGGTGGCTATGGCTGCTGTCTACCCTCCAGAGTCGGAACAGCAGTGGGATGAAGGTCTGGGCAAAGTCTGGCAGCCTGTACCTTACAATGCTGTGCCTCTGTCTGAGGATTATGTGAGTAGACGCTCTATTGATTTTTAGAAACACAGTTTTGGGAGCAAAATACTAGATGCTCCTTTGTTTTTCAGAAAGCAAATATGAGTTTATAGAATAATTGAGGATGCTTTTTTTTAGAAACATGAGAAATATGTATAGGCCAGTCAACGCAGACACAAAAATGGCCAGGTTTGAATGGACCTACAGAGGAAGGGTTTCGCAAATATTTTGTTTACTTTAAATACGTACGCACTGGGTGACGTAGGATGCACCTTTTAAAAAAGTGTAAGTCAAAAATTTTAAGAAGTCCAAAAAAATTCGAGGTTTTTCGAGCACCAAGCACAGACATTTTTATTGCATTTTTATACGAAATTGTGACAAATTACGTATTACCTATCTGTTTATGTGCCGTTTTAATTTAATTTAATGACATCTTATTAACTATTGCATGAAATTGTGACATCTACCTACTTACCTATTGACTTTGTTTTTATTTTGTTAATTGATATTTTGTATGCCTTTTGGCGGGACATAGTATGGACCAACATTATTTTTTTATAACTTCTATATAATTGTACCCTGTGTTCACAAAATGAATAAATGAATGAATCTTTAGAAGCTGCGAACTTGTTTTTACACTACTATCCTAACAACGTCCCAAAAAATCGTGCAGTGCAATTTTTTGCGACCTATTACGATGTGTTTAATGACTGGCCTAACATGATTAAACGGAACCCACCTGTATTTGAAGTTCAACCATAATTGTATATGACGGCTTCGTCCGAAGAGATTAGCACAATAAAGTGAGTTTTAGGCACGGAGGGGTCTCGATATGTAATCCATCCTCGAACCGACCGCGACATGAGAGCTTAACCTTCCATCGACTTTCGTTATAACCAAATAATGATGTATTTAATGGGTTTATCAATTTAGTAGATACCGCGTCGCCACTAATTAACCATTCTTCGACATCAGTTAAATACTTATTAGAATCACCACAAAATCTATCAAGTAGTTACGTCTCATTTTATTATTTCAAAAACAAAGATAACTACAGTATCTCAATTGTTAATAAACAAAGTTCAAGTACACTGTTACGTAATAATTACAACTTTAACAAACATTAGCGTATGATAAGAACGTCTTGATAATAATCAGTAGGCATCTAAATTAATTCGTAATATAATATTTTAATAACGATTTGGAACTGATTTGATTATCTTCAGTTAATTTTTTAAACGTTGTTGACCTCTATATCAGTATAGGGGTGGACAACGCAAAAGATGACAGGACGAACTAAATCTCACAGGAGGTCCAAACTGGAGAAGAGTTGCAAAAGACAGAAAGCAATGGAATAGTTAGGAGTCCTTTGCCAAGAGACATACTGAACACCGAAATATATTAGAAGGAAAATAACAACAATTAAACTAGCACATGAAAGGAGTTTCAGGATAAAAGGGCTATTAGTTGATTGACTGACGATGTTTTATAAACATTTAATTTGCAAGAGATAAATATGCAAAATGAATACGATATGTGACCTCATGAAAAGAGTATAACGAAGACCAAAACCAACCAACCAACGGAGACAATGGATGGACTGTGTGAAAGATGACATGGCTGAAAAGCGGGTGACTACCGAGATGACGACTAATAGACAAGTATGGAAGAAAAAACCTGTTGCGCCGACACTAAATAAATTGGGATACGGGGAGGAGAATGATGATTATAGTGCTTATAACATAAATACAATAAAAACTTTGCATAGATACTAGATGAGGTGCAGTAATAAAAAGCTGTTAATGATTTCCATAGTTCTCATACAGCGATAAATACAAATATATCGGAATATATCGGATATATCGGAAATATATACCTCCAAATATATCGGAAACTTGACCATGTGGGGTACCATATTACTTGCATTTTTTACTTGTATAAGTGTCCCTATATATACCTACCTACTACTTTTTTTATGCGCGTAAACTTTGAAAAAAAAAAACAAAATGGCCGTGTTTGGATATGCCAGTTTCCATAGAAAAATTTTAGAACCCCATATAAGCTAGGGAAGTATTCTTTCCTTTTGTGCGATAGCAAATCTAAGATCCAATTAGGTTAACTCGATTTATAGCAACCGCACAAAGGTCGCCTACTTTCACAAAGTTAACTCGGAATTTAATCTAAGAGTTTGTTCCTGGAATATTCCGTTTCATTCTACCTTTGTTTTACCCCTTCTATTTCTGTAAAACATAGATTTATTTTATTATTTCCTGAAATGTACAACAATCTGTAAGTAGGAAATTGTTTATGAAGATAGAGATTAGATAGGTTTATTTGACAAGAACTATGTTTACATTGGAGCAGTGGTCCAGGTCCAGTGATAACGGCCCCCCGACTTACGAGGTGTAGGTCATGGGTTTTAACCCAGGCAGGCACTTTATTTTGTGTAAATAATTTCATTACCACTGCTCTCAAAACGGTGAAGGAAAACTTCGTGAGGAAACCGGCACGTCCTAGAACCAAATATTCTTTACTGTATTGACTGTATGGCAGCCGGTACCAACGTTTTAATGTGCTTTGGTGTGTAAAGATGGTCACCCATTTAAGGACCAACCGCGGCAAGCGTAGCTTAACCTGATCAGCCTATATTGTTCCCACTGCTGGGACATAGGTTTCCTCTTTTCGAGAGGGAGTGGGCTATAATCTACCACGCGGGCACAGTGCGGGTTGGTAGATGTCACATGTCTTTGAATTTTTGGTTCTAGGACATGAAGGTTTCCTCACGATGTTTTCCTTACCGTTTTGAGAGCAGTGGTGTTGAATTATTTTACACAAAGTAAAGCGCATGTCTGGGTTTAAACTTACGACCTACAACTCATAAGTCGGGGCCGTTACCACTGGGCCACCGCTGCTATCCCATGAAACAAAGCCTAATGTTATGCCATGTTAATATATTTTAAAAACTGTTAATCAAACAATTATTTTTCTTTTTCCAGCTCCGCTACTACTCCAACTGCCAGCGCTTCATGACCTTAATGGCCGACGCCAAGAAGTGTTCTTTGAACGAAGAGTTCGCTCCCTACCTGGACCTCATTCCTCTGTTGAAGAACAAGACTGGTGTGGACTTCACTGAGAACCCTTTAATGTTTGAAGCGCTGTACGACTTGTACAGGAGTACGGTAGGTTTCATTGTTTTAATCATAATAGCATAGAATATCAGCCTATAATGTTCCTACTGCTGGGACACAAACCTCCTCTCTGTAAGAGGGAGCGGTTCATAATCCACCACGCGGACCCAGTACGGGTTGGTGGATATATTATTGTTGCGCGCCACAATTGATATTTGTTACCACTAGCGCCATCTAGTATCGAGTAGAAGAACTAGTGTCAAGAACCTTCTAGAAGTTTCGATGATAGAACTTTCTAGAACTATCGACATGGTCGACTGGTCAGTTGGGGCCGGAATGTACTCGAACATTCTAGATGTTTCTACAATAGAAGGTTCTAGAACAATGTGAGGCCTATATAAGGCGGGAATGCTCCACGAGCACACACAGTCTTGGATAAGCGATACAAGCGAAAACATCGAAAGGAAAGCGATCTTCAAGTGCGACTTAGAAGTGATCAGTAGTGCAATTGTGTTTCATAATTAGCGTTAAAGTTGTAATTTGTGTTTTTAAATAAAAGTGTTTATTTTTGGTTATTAAATCGGCAGTTTTTAATTATCACGAACCCCAAGCTCGTAACAATTGGTGTCAGAAGCAAGGATTAAAATGCCGATTTTACCCAAAGACGACACTGAGGGTATCCGTACCCGGAGTCAACGCCAACAGGAGACGGACCAGAGACGTTTTGGTGGACAACGTGATGGCTGACGTGAAGAAAACCGTGATGGCTGACGTGAAGAAAACATTGGAGGCTGTCATGAAGGCGAACGGGTGGGAGAAAAATCAGGCCATGACTGCCCTCACCCTAGGCCTGCGCGACCAGGCCTTAACTGTTCTGGAAGCTATCGGTAAGGAAGTGACTTACGAGCAGCTCCTTGAGGCATTGGAGGCTCGGTATGGTGACGCTCACCTGGAACACGTGTTTCGTGCGCAGCTCAAGGATCGCGTGCAACGCAGCAGCGAAAACCTGCAGCAGTGGGCCCTTGAAGTGGAAAAGCTGGTTCGCAAAGCTTACCAGTCCGTACCTGCGCTTATTGATGGGAACCTGGTGCAGGCATTCATCGACGGCATCCGCGACCTTGAGGTTAGAGCTGCTGTGAGGCTCGGTCACCACGGGACGCTTAAGGACGCCTTGGCCCATGCACTGGAGGTGGAAGCTGTGCGGCAGGATCATCGTTCCCATCGCGTCAGGGAGGTTGCAGCGGCTACAGTTCGCGATCGTAATAAAGGATACAGCCCTAGGTGCTACGGCTGTGGGGAAAGGGGCCACCTTCGATCCAGTTGCCCTAAGCGAACTGCAGGAAGAGAAGAATGGCCTATCCGTCAGTGGTCAAGAAGATTGCCGGTAGCACGTGAAAAGGAAGTGGAAACCATGATTGTGGGAAAGGTGAAGGATGGTGTTATTGAACCTTCATCTAGTTCATGGTGTTCACCTCTAGTGCTAGTAAGGAAGCATTGTACTAGGCAAGAAAGTAAAGAAGTCGTACCTGTGAGGATGCTCAGGACAGACCTCAGCAACGAGTGGAAGGAAAGACTACAACGTGCACAGCAGGAAGATTTGGACATCAAGCCGATTCTGGAGTGGATGAAGGCCAGAGCTCCTAAGCCCAGGTGGAGCGATGTCTCAGCGATGAGTTCGGTCACAAAAAGCTATTGGGCCCAATGGGACAGCTTGGTGATTCAGGATGGAGTCCTGTGCCGTAAATGGGAAAATGTTCGAGGAGACAGCTGTCATCTGCAAATGGTTGTCCCTAAAGCTCAAGTACCGGGTGTTCTACAGCTGTACCATAATGGTTGTTCAGGAGGTCATCTGGGAGTAAAACGGACTCTACTGAAGATACGAGAACGGTTTTACTGGGTCCACTGTCGGGACGATGTCGAGGACTGGTGTCGTAAATGTACAAGTTGTGCAGCTGTAAAGGGACCTCAGACACGTAGTAGAGGTGCATTGAAATTGTACAATGCTGGTGCACCATGGGAGAGAATAGCCCTAGATGTTGCTGGACCTTTTCCGGAAAGTGAAAGTGGTAACAAGTATTTCATGGTTGTGATGGATTACTTCACTAAGTGGCCGGAAGTCTTCGCCATTCCAAACCAAGAAGCTTCAACAGTTGCAGATAAACTGGTGCATGAAGTCTTCTGCCGTTTTGGAGTACCCTTGGAGATTCACAGTGATCAAGGAAGGAACTTTGAGTCCCAAATATTCCAGGAAACTTGTCGAGTTATGGGTACTCATAAAACTAGAACAACTTCTTACCACCCACAATCGGATGGAATGGTGGAAAGATTTAATCAGACATTGGAGAGATACCTGGCAAAAGTTGTGGAAAATCGGCAACGAGATTGGGACAAGCACATACAACCGTTTTTGTTGTCATATCGAAGCGCTGTTCACGAAAGTACATCGGTGACACCAGCTTTCGCAAACTTTGGAAGAGAATTACGGCTGCCTGCAGACCTGATCACCGGAATACCACCTGATGCCCCACGCAGTATAACCGATTATGCGAATGACTTGCGGAACAAAATGAATGACATTTATGAGCACGTCAGACAATCGGGCCAGCAAATGTCTGAAAAGATGAAAACCCGCTATGACCGAAAAATTAAAAATAAAGGGTTCGACGAAGGCTCACTAGTGTGGTTGCACAATCCAGTCCGCAGCAAAGGGAAATCTCCTAAGCTTCAAGCTAAATGGGACGGACCGTACCGGATTGTGACAAAAATCAATGACGTAACCTACCGGATACAGAAAGGTGCAAGAGGTACTCCTAAGATCGTCCATGTGGATCGACTGGCGCGTTATTATGGGGCCAATAATGCTCGGGACGAGCATGTCTTAGGAGGGGGCAGTGTTGCGCGCCACAATTGATATTTGTTACCACTAGCGCCATCTAGTATCGAGTAGAAGAACTAGTGTCAAGAACCTTCTAGAAGTTTCGATGATAGAACTTTCTAGAACTATCGACATCTGGTCAGTTGGGGCCGGAATGTACTCGAACATTCTAGATGTTTCTACAATAGAAGGTTCTAGAACAATGTGAGGCCTATATAAGGCGGGAATGCTCCACGAGCACACACAGTCTTGGATAAGCGATACAAGCGAAAACATCGAAAGGAAAGCGATCTTCAAGTGCGACTTAGAAGTGATCAGTAGTGCAATTGTGTTTCATAATTAGCGTTAAAGTTGTAATTTGTGTTTTTAAATAAAAGTATTTATTTTTGGTTATTAAATCGGCAGTTTTTAATTATCACGAACCCCAAGCTCGTAACATTATATATTGTTTTAATCATTGTCATTCAGTTACTTACACGATACACTGTCTTGCTGTTTTTTTGATCGAGGGGCCTCGAATGCTGATCGTGTAGTCTTGGGTTCGTTCCCCGCGTCAGAGGGTCTACTTCCTTTTGCACGAAGTCCGCCCGAAGTTACGGGCTGTATTACTTACGGACATAAGATTCCGAACCAAGAATGAATGACAACATGACAACATGATTTGACAGCTAAACGTGATGTGTTTTTGGCCGTTCGAAAAACATAATTTGTCACTTGTTTTGACGGATCTCGAGTAGTGCTTACGGGCCTATATCTTTGTTGACGGACTTCGAGAGTAGACCCCTTGCCGAGTTCAATATCATTGGCGATACATGGATGCACACTTGCAATGGTACATTGTTGCAATTTCCAAATTTGCCTCACCAATTATCTGGTTGCTAGTGGGGCAAATTAGAAAACGTAATTTTGCCAGCATCCATAGCCTTCAAAACATAATTCTTCAACAGAAGTAGTAGATTTGGATTACAGTCCGGCCGTCCAGAGAATGCGTTCCTGACACCTGACACGATCCTTGTAGCTAATCAAATTAAAAATCAAATTCACAAATTATTCGTTTGTAAGAAACTGACGGTTGTCAAGAACGCATTCTCTCATCGGCTGCACTGTAGTCTTTGTACGAAGAAGCCGACCAATTTAAATAAATTGGGATTACGGCAGGCAAGTTCGGGGGAAGCTTTGTGCAGCAGTAGGCGTCCTTGGCTAAATAAAGATGGTAAAGAAGGGCAACTCATAAAAACATTGACATTAAGTTTGGCTCGTCAAAAGTTTTTACACAATGCAATGACAGGTCGCCACATAACCAGTAATGACTGTGACTATCAGTTTATGACCAAACATTTAATGTTCAATTGCCGTACCTACACTTACGAAATATGCGCAAAATAATTTTGACATTTACTCAGCTCCAATAATTACCAATAACAAACCGAAGCCGAATACCGTACTAAGTCAATAATTATTGTGAACTTATCGCAAAATATTCAGACACTTGCTGATGTTCGTCACTTTGTCTGCGTTTATTTTGTATTTCATATTTTGTTATACAAATGTACAGATCGAAAGTAGCCTATGTCCTTCCCCAGATCCTAAGCTGCCTATCTGTCAAATTTTATAACGATCGGTTCAGTGCCAAGACGTTCTTCTTCCTCGTGTTGCTGGCACGACTGTATTTTAGATCTTGTTAGCCCAAAACTTTGACACTTCACGGCGTCGTCGGTGGCAGCGCAGAGGTCACTTTGACTGCGTGTTTTCGGACACAAAGGGCAGGATAGGAGATAAAGCATGGTTTGCAACATAGCTGCACATCCACACCCTACTACCGTTCCGTGGACGTTGCCCCACTTTACCAGGTTGGAGTTACATCATCTCAACTGTGTCCGGAGACGGTTCAGAGACTTCCAAATGGACCACGAAAGGTTGCCACAATTTGCAACAGTACTATGATGTGAAAACTTAACATAGACAAACACACATAGTTAGTATGGTTATGGAGTAGAAATAATTGGATATATTATTATAGTTATTGAACGTTTTTCAAACATGTCCTTATAATAGTTTTGATTAGGTCATCAATATGGCCAACATTGAAGACTTTTCCGACCCCAAATAAACTGGGATAAGGACAAGAGATTGATAATTCAAGAACTTTCTTTCTTTTCAGATCGGATTGGGTCTAAATATTCCAGACTGGGCTACGCCGTTGCTGCCTAGGCTGAATGAAGCTGGTAGACTCGCTTACAGGCTGTACTTCAGAAATGACGAGATGAAGAAGATTGGTGGAGGTAAGTTATAAATGATAATTTTTCGGCATAATTCTATCTCTTGATTTCGTCTCTCAAAAATGAATAAGCAGTAGCGGCCCAGTGAGAACGGCCCCAATATACGAGTTGTAGATCGTAGGTTCGAACCCAGCCAGGCGATACTTTGTGTAAACTATTTAATCACCAAACTGCTCTCAAAACGGTGCAGGAAAACATCGTGAGGAAACCGGCATGTCCTAAAACTAAAATTTCGAAGATATTTTTCATCTACTAACCCACACTGGCCCGCGTGTTGGATTACAGCCTTCACCGAGAGGAAGCCTGTGTCTCAGCAGTGGGAACATTATAGATTATGATTATGCTCTCTCAAAACTATTTAAACTGAGCAAAACAAAATAAGGCAGTCTTTACAAAATCTATTTTTGCCTCAAATATGAAGTACCTATCACCATTTGCTTTGTCCTCTTTTTAATCTTGTTTTGCTAACTCCACGAAAAATGATCAACCGTTTCCATTTTGATAGCTTCACAAGATTTCATATTCAGGCGCCATTTTGAAAGCTATAAATACATGCAGGACGCAATAACCATTCCATCAGTATCTGCCTCTCAAAATTACTTCTTAATTCCTTCCCCAGGTGTCTTACTAAACCAGTTCATCCAAGCTGGCAACGACTTCATCGCCGGGAAGCCGGTGCGTCAGCGACTTCGCCTGTTCTCTGCCCACGACTTCAACATTGGAGCCTTGATGGACGTGGCCAGCGTAAAGAATGATCAGGCTATTCCTGAGTATGGGTCTGTGTTCGCGTTGGAAATGTACAGGTCCAGGAGTACGGGGGCTTACAGTGTGCTGGTGAGTTTATGACATCAGTTTGTTACCTATTGAAATGGCGAAGGCTTTCTCAAACAGGAGTATTTAAGGCGACTACATGACCTATAGCGCGGTCACTATCGGACAGCATAGAACAGAAAGAGAAACGCGATGACACAACGCTGGTAATTTATTGCAAAATATGAAACAATCATCTATTTACAAACTACTTAATAATAAATAATCCATCACTGAATGCAGTTTGGCATTAGCAATTGAATGGTATATTTTTAATAATAATTAAAATTGTTAATGAAGGGATAAACTGCTTTTAAAGAAATGTCAGAGGTGTATATTTGCAGTTTTTTTTTGATGCATTAATGTGCGCTGGGGCTCTGTCTCGTACAGGGTCATAGCATTATGCTGAGCGATGGCCGTTTTGCGTGGATGTGACGCATGTTTTCTCCCATATTGTTTTTTTTTTTTTATATATCTTTTTCTTTTGATGCGTCATGTTTGCCGCAAATAAACGTATTTTCTTTCTTTCTTTCTTTCTTTACGTTTAATTGTGATTTGAGTTCCATCAATGTTTTAAAATAAGACTTGCAAAAATGATTTTTTTTTTTTGTTAAATTTATTTACGGTTTAAGAGATACACTGCTTTAAAAACCAACTTTTTGACCATTTTCAAGAAACCTCCGCCTATATGCCACGATTCCTCACTCATAATGACGAATCTTAGAGTGAAAACCGTCTAAAATTGCTCGAAAACGTGTTCTTTTTTCCTTCGTCGTAAATCAATGTGGGTCATTTTATTATTATTTTTTTTGTTTAATTTTTATTATTCTCTTTGTTCTGTTAGTTTTTTTTCTAGGTCTGGCAGTTTGAGTAATTTATGTGGCCTACCCAAATGTCCTTTCTTTGGTATTGTTCGTCGAATCGTTGAGCTCCTTAAGTTTTGAGTTGAGCTGCACGATTTCTGACAAATGCTTGCACTGACTGGACAGGTCCTCTCAATCTGTGTGGTTCTTTCCTCAAAAGACCATCTCAGACATTGATCTACATGGTCTTCATATAACCTGACCAAGATTATGCCTGGACTTTAAAAGAGACTGTGACCTCTGAGTTTGTTTCGGCCTTTCTTCTCAGAGTAGTCAGATAGGAAACGCCGACCTCATCTAGTTTTATAAAAAATATGAATGACGTGTAAAAGTGTTTGTGCAAACCTACTTAAAAAAAAAATAAAAAAATAAAAAAAAAAACACAATTTTTTACTCATAAAAGTACGTAATTTTGTGCGTTTCGCCTTTTGGTTATAAATAAAGACCATGGGTTGGTATGTCAGAAAACTTACAGTTCATTTTGTACCAAAAAAACAACAACAGTATAACAGCATTCCAAGTTCTGCAATGCACAGTGTTCTCCGGCGACCAAACATCTTCTGTGTTCCGGATCCATGAGTTTAGTTGTCGGTAAAGTTTCAGGAAAAAATTCCAACAATACCTCTAAATTCAGCCACGCATCAGAAACCCCTTTAATGTTACAGATAGCAATGCAATTCAACCCAAAGGACCTTTCGTCTTTTTTTTACTGTTTTATTAGCCGTTAATGTCTCACTGCTTGGCAAAGGCAACCCTACTGTCTTTCCACCACTCTCTGTCCAGAGCTGCCAAGGACTAATCTTTATTAAAGGAGTCCAGCTCATCCCGCCATCTCCATCTAGGGCTGCCGCGATGTCTGATACACTGGGTCGTAAGTTTGGCCTATTGATGAGTGTCCAGCCCAATTCCATTTAAGCGTACAGGTTTCCGAGTGTTTGGTCTTTTTACCAACATTACCATATTATTTATTGATGTAACATATCTTCTTTTCAGCCGGTCTACCTCCCAAAAGCAGGCGAGTCCTCCGCCAAACTCCTGAGGATCAAGGGCTGCGACAGTTCCAGTTACTGCAGCTTCAACAAGTTCAAGGAGTTGACCAAGGACTTCCTATTGCCAGAGAAGGAGTTCTACCCACTGTGTGGCATCAAAACTGAGTTATAGTTTAAGAAGAAGTATTAGAATATATTTATACTAGTGCTTATGTTGGTTCGGTCACGAAAATATTGCTATTTTGTAAAAAGTTACTTTTTAGCTCGTGTGACCAAAACCCACACTTACGTCACGCTTTTTTGTGACTTAGTAGTCCTTTTTTATGTCAAAGTCAAAGCATTTATTTCAAATAGGCACATAAAAGGCACTTTTGAATTTTCATTCATTCCAAAAGGTAGTTTTCGTATGGAGAAGAATGGGCAAGAAACTCCACCGTTAAGTACTCTTTTAAAATGTTTTACAATATTTTGCATACATTAATTATGTAATAAATAATATGTGAAGACAATGCACCTAAAATAAAATTACTATACCACAATAGGTAAAAGAATTAAAAATGAAACCATGACGTATAAATGTATAATCTGATAGATACATGGTGCTCAAATATTTACAATTTAGGTCACATGAGCTATAAAATAGTATACAATACGTGTGCCTTTTGATTACTTTAGTCACACGTATCGAAATGTAACACAAAAGGTTAATACCGTCCTATAGTCCCAATGTAGGCCAAAACATCGACTCATTACAATATAAGCACAAGCATTGATACACACGCTCACTAAAAGTTCGTTTTCTAATCCCAGAGACTAATCTGACGGGTGTAATGTCAAACTTTATTAAAAAAAACGCAAACACAAAGATGTCAGAAGTCTCGGGATAAAAAAACGAACTTTACGTAGTGACAATTTTATACCCTTTGATTTATTTTATTGATAATAGCTCAACTGTGGCTAATGAGAAACAATTGAATTTCTATTGTTATAAATCAAATTTAGATTTTTCAACATTATGTACAGTCAACAAAAGAGATAGGTAGGTATGCAGAATCGTCGGATATAGTTGAAGTTTAGTAAGAAACCGATCGATGTTGTCTACTGAAATTAAATTTGATATTTGAGCGGTTTTTGTTATTTTTTTTCTATTAATAAAATATTATTTTATTCAAGAACATCAATCGGTTTTTTACTAAAGTTCAACTATATCCGACGATCCTGCATACTTATCTCTTTTGAAAGAAAGAAAGAAAATAAGTTAATTTGCGGTGAACATGACGCAAAAAAGAACATAAAAACAAAAAATAAAATAAAAAAGGTATGGGGAAACATGCGTCACATTCACGCAAAACGGCTATCGCTCAGCATTATGCTGCGACCCTATACAAAACAGAGCCCCAGCGCTGGTTTGTTTGTGCCACCACAAACAAACCAGCGCTGGCTTTTGTTGACTGTAGATACGGTAACATGTCAGTGGTAACACTTGAAGCGTTATTCCGGTCGGATACCCTGAACTGATCCAATGCTACTATAAAACCACCCTTACTGCGATTTGAAGTAAAGGCGCTCTCAAAGTCAAGTTGTTCCCATAGACATGCGTTTGACTGTATTTAAATAAGTAGGTACAAAAAAGCGGGAAAGTATCGAAATCGATACAATATTGGCCCTATAGTGTAAGTTAACATTAATATATACTAATACTAGCGGCCCGCCCCAGCTTCGCACGGGTGCAATTTTTTTTTCGATTAATTTTTTTTTCTCTCCGTAAGAACCATCCTCGTACTTCAAGGAATATTATAAAAAAAGAATTAGGGAAATCGATCCAGCCGTTCTCGACATTTGCGCTTAGCAACACATTTAGCGATTCATTTTTATATTTAAGATTATAAATTCGAAAGTAACTCTGTCTGTCTGTCTGTCTGTATGTTACCTTTTCACGGCTAAACCACTGAAAGGATTTCGATAAAATTTGGCAGAGAGATAGATTGAATCCCGGGGAAGGACATAGGATAGTTTTTATCGACATACCTCGCGGGCGAAGCCGCGGGCGGAAGCTAGTTATTATTATTTTAAGGATGCTACTTAATTACCATAGTTCAAAGTCGCCTGCAACATCGCGGGATGTTTCAGGCGACAGTTACCGAATCATAATGTCGCCCAGTAAATACAAGGCTTTATCCTAGGCTTCTAAACGCCTTTTCAATATAATAAATTTTGTAAATTTCATGCCATGTTAATTCAATGGGTTTGGGCCAGTTTCCCGAACGAATATAATCGCAACATTAATGTGACAAAATGTCAAACGCGCGTAAATTGCTACGATTGGCTGCTGATAAATATCATTCATTCATTTGCGATTGTTTGCGTTCGAGAAACAAGCTCTTACGGGGGAAGCCCCAAGGTGACCCGCGAAATTCAAATTATATTAAGGTTTTACAGAATTATAATCATTAAAATCCGATACCGATGCGGCTATAGGTAGGTACAGTAATAGTAGGTACTTATGGAACAAATTTGCGGAAGAATTTTTTTTTATAATTTGGGGTTTAAAGGGGGTTTCTAGGTACCCCACGAAATTCAAATTTTCTTACAGTCACCGGCACGTTACTTGGCAAGGTTTTGGCGTAGTGGGAGTAAGTTAGCGCATGGACACTTAGTGCAACAAGAAAATAATCACTTTTATTGTTCGTCATTATACTATGGTACTGCCATTGATTATTTTTAAACATGTCTGTTTACAAGAAAGTTAAAGAAAGGAAAAATGCTTCTAAAAACTCTTGCCAAGTTAGGTGCCAGGGACTGTACGTTTTGTGCAATATGCAATTCAGTGTCCACTTGACACTGACAAATGTTAAACAAAATATGATAAAAAACACTGAAGCCCGACGCTTACTGTACCTCTATCAGAATCAGTATCTCTCTTAATTTATCGATATCCTACTTTTTAGTCGACTGAAGACATGTAAAAGAGCCTTTACAGCCGTTCGTTCATTACAGAGATAAAACACCTAATAAAATTATCAGAAAAACAGAAATATATAAAAAAAAATTGTCATGACTGCGTTAAAGAAAAAAAAAACAAAAAAAAAACTATCTCAATTTGAAGGATACCTAATAACCTATTGCTAATCCATTGCTTCATAATGTTCGTAAAATTGTGTGCTCAACAACGTAAATATGAAAGAAAAGAAAAAAATGTGTGGAACACACTAACAGTAGGCGTTTAGGTACTCCGTCGGATGAGGAGATGAGTTAATTATATAATGCCATTGTATCTCTTTCATGAACTATTTATAGCTACTAATTATTGTTATTTCTAATTATTATTTTGAACGCAGAACTATTTAAATTACTACCCAAAAATCTTTTTAGGCCAAACTTAAGTAAATGTTTATTTACGAAGAAATAATTATTTAAAGAAGACAAAGATTGTTATGGTACTTTATTGATACATTTAATTATATAAATAACGCCCTCGAACATTTTAAGTCGACATCTCGAATTCTCGAGTCAAAGGCACTCTAGCGACGTACCTCCAAACTTTTCTAGAAGTACGGCTGCTTCAAATAAATCTTTTTGTTACCAAGAGATGGCGCTGTTAAAAAATATTGTAACTCCTTATGATAAAACAACGTAAGAAACGGGTCTGTATTTCTGTAAGCCCCCGTAAGGGTAGCGTGAAGCTAAAATAACTATGTCTGTGATATTAACGAATAGTAGAATGTTCGTACAAAATAAATACTTTTAAGTGTAGTTGTGTGTTTTGTGTAAATATTTCCTTGTACTCTACCAACATTTTTTTTTTGAGTTTTTTTAAAATATTGCTCTGGGTGATGAATGGCTTACATAAGAATTAAAGAATAGGGTAACCCAGAGTGTTATCGGCCCCGAATTACAAATTGTAGGTCGTGAGTTGAAACCCAGGCAGGCACTTTACTTCATGTGCTTAATTTCATCACCACTGCTCTCAAAACTGTGAAAGAAAACATCGCGATTAAACCGGCATGTCCTTAAACCAAAAACAAAACGAAGACTTGTGGCATCAACCAACCGCCACTGGACCTGCGTGGTAAATTACGGCCCTCTTCCTCTCACAGAGAGCCCAGCAGATGTCCCAGCAGTGGCAGCATTACATGCTGATTGTGCTATGGGATCCATGGTGATTTTTCAGGTTAAAGTTACAGCTAAGAATTCAGCCAAAAATAATAACCTCATAAGTACAGTCGCCAGCACATCAAGCTACCCGAAACTGTCAAATTGTCAAACGATAAAGTTGAAAATCTATAGAGAAATTTGACAGATTGTAGTAGGTTTATGTGACGGCGTCTGTACCTGCGTTCTACTTTCAACCCACTCCCAGACAGCTAAAATCTTAGCATACTAAAGAGAATCCGTAAACAATAAACATGAGCTCGTCTCAAGTTTAACTGAGAGCTTTTAATACCTTCAAATTAAAAATTCTCCGTACCACTCTGTTGAGCTAAGAAGGTGCTTTTAAGCTTCTTACTCGCGCACGGATTAAGTTGCAGTGCGAAAATATTTTTGAGCTGTCTTAGGGCTAATTTTTCCAATGCCAGATCATTTTATCTGAAGAATAAGTCATTTTGAATTGTTTGTGACAGTTCTTTCTTAAAAAATCCGTCAGACGTCAATTTTATTCAACGCATAAAAATTACCTGTCGATTGAAAAATTAGCCCGTAGTAAATTGTCTCACAGAACCTAGGTTTATTTGTTGAATAGAGCGACACGTCAAGTATTTATTACATTTCCAGTTTTAGCTGACCTCGAATTGTATAGGTTTTTCGTACAATCAGAAGTCGGCTTATACAGCTTGATGTGTAGCCCTTTGTAAACAGCACGGTTTCTTTACGGATCGGCGAATGAACCGCGCCATAGAAAATACGAACTACGCATCATGCTGACGGCCGGCCGTCACACAAAATTCTGCATCTCGCAAACAAAGTTTGCCGCGCAACTAGTTTAAACCTATACCTACAACGTTTTGACATCAATCGTCGGGCAGTTGCCCACCAGACACAACACCCGCCTGGTCGGAGGATCCTCCCTAATCTATGGAGGATGAGTAAACTTTACGCCCTGATCCTCACACCTCTATAGTATCCTTAGCCTATCTTCAGCCAAGAAAAAGGCCACATTCATGAACGCAAATATGAGAAAAGTTTAAGGCAGAAAGTAATACAAAAACACATTTCAGGCGGAATTACCTTCGTATCTATTTAATAACAGAGCTGTGACGAGGGTGTTACCATCTCATTTGTTACTCACGGACGGAATGTACCGAAATTAGGACTCGCCCTTATAAATAACCACGGATTTACAATTTGGATTTTGCTGCAGAAGTTCTGAAGGAAAAACTCCCGTAGGTCGGTAGGTAGGTACCTATTCAAAATTTTTAGTGTTAATAATTCTGGATTATTCCTACCGCTAGTGTCTTTTGCAATTACCACGCAGAAACCTGAAAGTCTGACAACTAGTCTTATCAATTACCCAGTAACTGAGTTGTGGCCCGGAGGTCAGACAGGCAGCCGCTCCATGTAAAATACTGGTACTCAGCTGCATCCGGTTGTACTGGAAACCGACCCCAACATAGTTGGGAAAAGGCTAGGCAGATGATGATGGTACTCTTACTCGTTGTTTTATTTTTATATAGGTAGTTTGTTCCCAGTAGGTGGCTATGTTGATTATGGCATCAGTGGCATTATTTAGGTCAACCGAGGTGCAAGTAAACAGGCACTAAGGACACTCCATCAAGTGGGGCATGGTCTGGTCAGAAGCAACGCACTCGCATTGGGTGTTGAACGGGTCTGTAATATTACTACTTCGACAAATTGTGTCTGTGCAGACACAGTGCCTCATACTGGTAGAATTTCGACTTTGGGCTTGAGTATTTGCAACAATAACCTTCAAAAAGCAAAGGTACAGTCAACAAAAGAGATAAGTATGCAGGACCGTCGGATATAGTTGATGTTTAGTAAGAAACCGATGAATGTTCTCGAATAAAATTAAATGTTATTAATAGAAAAGACAGGACAAAATTCGGAACACCATGCTGCATTCCAAAACAGGTATAGTTGACGTAGTAGGCAAGAAGGCTACCAGGCTCAAGTGGGATTGGGCGGGTCACATCAGCCGCATGCAGGATGACCGTTGGGCAAAAATTTCCACACAATGGGTACCTGAAAATGGACGGCGCCGCCGAGGTCGGCCCAGAAAGCGGTGGCGAGATGACCTGGACGCGTACCGCGAGGGCTGGTTTGAGGTGGAGCGGGAAAGGAATTCCTGGAAGGACTTGAGGGAGGCCTTTGCCCAGCAGTGGGACAGTATAGGCTAATATAAATAAATAAATAAATGGAAAATACAAACAGCTCATTTATCAAATTAAATTTCAGTCGACAACATCCATCGGTTTTATACTAAACTTCAACTATATCCGACGATCCTGCATAGGTACTTATCTCTTTCTTTTGCTGACTGTACATTGTTAAACATCTACATAAGGAGTAGAGGTACATTATGCTATATGTACACATACACATTAGTTACACACGTTTGCTTTCGTCTCGTGACAAATGCGCGAGCAGAGCTTAAAGAATCTCGTGATTGATCCTTTGGGCTTAAGGGAGAGCTCATATTAAAATCTATTAGGACATATAAATGGTAACATAGACATAGCATATTTAATTAGCCTTTATTGGTCCCACTGCTGGGACACAGGCCTCCTTTCTTTTAGAGGGAGTGGGCTGTAATCTACTACGCGGGCCCAGTGCGGGTTGGTAATGTCACATGTCTTCGAATGTTTGATTCTAGGATATGCCGGTTTCCTCACGATGTTTTCCTTAACCGTTTTGAGAGCAGCAGTGATGAAATAATTTAGATAAAGTAAAGCACCTGTCTGCAGAGTTCGAACCTACGACCTTCATAAAACTCACTGCTCAATTGCAAAATTGGAGAAGTAAGAAATAACCATACGTTTCCACTATCGAACTGTCGAGCAATAGTTAGACTATCCTAGTCTTACTATATGTAGCTGTAAGTAGTTTCTATGCCGAAATAATGCATTTTTTATTTCCATAGTATTTCAATATAAGTTTGAAACCGTCCGTCTTGAGCAAGCGTGATGATCAATGATCGTGTCGTCCTTGTAGAACCTTTGTCCTGCAGTGGGACAATAATAAGCTGATATTATTTGTTCAAATCGCTAGTCGCTCCGCTTAAGCTAATAAGAGCACTCCCTTACCACGTCCCGAGGGTCGAATTGGACCGTAATTTACGTAACGTCACGGGAAATGTAAATTTTTCGCATAATTTATGCTTTTGTCTTAGCTAATGTTTGCAAAAAATAATGGAATATCAGTAATCT
This sequence comes from Gortyna flavago, assembly GCA_963669345.1. NCBI lineage: Eukaryota > Metazoa > Arthropoda > Insecta > Lepidoptera > Noctuidae > Gortyna > Gortyna flavago. Next base: position 3,293,566 of record OY770141.1, read on the forward strand.
AATTACCTTTTAGCCTTTGTGAATTTATGTTCCGTTCTTTTGATTTTTGAACCCATGTATAAAGCGATTACTAAGTAAGTTGGTAGATCATCATCGCCATTATCATTTCAGCCGAAAGACGTCCAGTACTGGACATAGGCCTCCCCCAATCAACGCCAATTCGACCGGTTCTGTGGTTCTCGCATCCAGTGGATTTCTGCGGCTTTCACCAGGTTATCGGTCTAATTTGCGGGAGGCATTCTAACGCTACATCTTCCGGTACGCGGTCGCCACTCCAGAAACTGTCGCCCCCATCAGCCACCGGTTCTGCGAGCAATGTGCCCTGCCCACTGCCACTTAAATCTCGACACAACAACTAGATTCCCATAAACCACCTGAACAGGCTGGATTCAGACGAAACCTCAGTAGCTAGTTATTGGGGATTCAAGACAACCGGAGTCCAGCAACTAGACTCGTGAAAACCGAAATCGGTTGGCAGGCTATTACCACAACCATAACACATTGACAACACGTGGACGAGCGCTAATTTGTATGAACATAAGTAGTTACTACTACACCACACACTACGCTGCTTGAGGGACTCCACAAGGAATATCCCATTACGAAAGCCATAAATGACCGGGTACCCAAACAATTTATCTTCGATAAAAAATACAAGATCCAGCTTCACGAGGACAGCCGATGTGAGGGGCTGAGCCCTGCAGAACTGCGCATCTTCACGGATGGATCTAAAACAGGTAGTGGCACAGGTGCTGGAATCTTCTCGGAGGACTTCAACATACATATTGCCACACCTTTGGGGGCCCATAACACAGTGTTCCAGGCCGAATGCATGGGCATTTCTCTAGCCGCTGCAGCTATTATGGCCAGGAAAGTAATGGACCACTCGATCCGCATACTCTCAGACAGCATGGCGGTTCTGCAAGCGCTGAACAGTTATACTGTTGACTCTGGGCTAATATACGAGTGTCACCAGCGCCTCAACCAGGTCGGTAACCTCAATAAAATAACCATTCAATGGATCAAAGGACACAGCGGTTCGCTGGGTAACGACGCAGCCGACGAGCTTGCCAAAAGGGGGTCTAGCATGGCACCAGTGGGACCTGAGCCCATCGCCCCACTCCCCTTCGGGTATATACGCACTCTGGTAAGGAAACACACCAGAGACCAACATTGTAGACTTTGGACGGACCAAAGCGAGTGTAGGCAGGCTAGGGAAGCACTTCCCACATTGGACGGCCGCCTCACTAAACAGGTTCTCCGTCTAACTAAACAAAAGCTGCGTATAGTTACTGCAGCTTTAACCGGCCATGGGTCATTTAATAAACACCTCTTTGTCATAGGAGTAACAGACAGTCCGCTGTGCAGAGCCTGCATGGAGGACGACGAGACAGCGGCACACGTGCTTCTAAACTGCCCGGTGGTCGCCACGTACAGGGCAAAGTACTTCGGTAACCCAGGTACCCTACGTGAGACGGTCAGTAACATCAAGGCGTTGCTGGCCTTCCTTGAGCAGCTGGGGTTGATCGAATAATCGAAATTCCCACCCGCACGCAAAATACGCGCATTGACGTGGAGTTGCGGACAACAGCCCGTATTACCTAAGTAGTTACTAATACCGTCTGCGTCCACATCAAGGCCACGTCGCAGCCACAACGTTGCGTCGACGCAACCACATCGAAAATCTTATGGTCACCACAACGCAACTGCTAGAAGCTGCAGCCACACTATCCATAGGTAACCACTGATTGCCAACATTTTGTCGCTGCGATGTGGTGTGGTTGTGTTGTGACCGGGCCCTTAAAACGTTCATTCAAGTCCCGCCATCAAAATGAGAAAACATTGCAAATGCAGTACCTACTAAAATAATTAAGGATAGTAAAATTCACAAAACTCCTAATAGTGCCAAGAGCTACGAAACTGCAAACGTAAATGCCACTATGCAAGTATGCAACAGTGCCAATAATACCGTCTTGGAACCGTTGACGCTGAAATGGCACTTTCAGGAAATTTTATGGGCTTTTCTCTCCCATAACTACTTTCAGTATAGTGGTCTAGATTTTTATATATTCTGTGCTGAAAAGGCTTGAGTCCTCGTTTAGATTGGTTATTTTATTTCATTACGTAATTAGAATAAAGTCTTCTGCTTAGCGTTCCAAGGTAATTGCGTAACAAACTATGGATTAGTTTATATCCTTCAAAATGATTCAGATTGAGATTGATAGTGATTACGCAATTAGGGTGGGGTAAAGAGAAATGAATTGTTTTTTTTGTGTGTTTGAATGTTTGTCTGTTACGATTTCACGCTAAAATGGCTGAACGAATTTGGATGAAAGGCACATGGGTAGACCAGGCACATAGGTAGACCATATCCTGGATTAAGACATAATTTAAGATACTTTTTATTCCGATATTCCAACGGGATCGAGACTTGTGCTAAGCTATTTGAAACTGTTACATGTACGACGAAAATAGAAAATATATAATTGAAGAAAGCCACATGATTTTCGTTCAGCGTTCGTGATAAGTCATATTTAGATTAATTTAGCGAATACAGATATGTACGTAATTTAAATCTAGTACCAAACAGTAATAAATGAACAATAACATCCGAGGAGACATCTGGTGACATCTCTCACATCTCAATACAATGATTTTAGTGTTCTCAATATCTAAGTTTAGTAATGAAAAGCCGTTTGCTACTATGAACTGACTACGTTTTCCTTAACTAACTAAGCCTTCTCTACGGTTCCGTGTGGAATATCTTATTAGCAGATGAAAATAAATACCTACCATACTTAGGTACTAATAAGTGTCGGCTTGCAGTGGTGGTCCAGTAGTAACGGTCGTTACCTACAACAGGTTCGAACCCTGACAGGCGCTTTACTCTGTTTAAATTATTTCATCACCACATCTCTCGAAACGGTAAAGGGAAAACATCGTGGGCAAACAGGCCGATCCTAGAACCAAAAAATCAAAGACATGTGACAGCTAATCTGCGTTCCCGACTTATTTGCCGAAAATGTAAACAAATATGAGTTTATGGGAAAATAACTTTAAGTCCTACACAATAAGTTCAGTTTACGTTACAACTCAATTTTATAACTTTTTTAATAGTGCTAGTCACTCTGAAATCAACTTAATCACCATTAAAACAAAGTTGATATTTGTTTAACTTCAAATAATATTAATTTGAAACATCAGTTTGAATAGATATTACCCGCACTGGGCCCGCGTGGTGGATTAAGGCCCATACATACCCTTTCACCGGGAGGAGGCCTATGTACCACACAGGGGGAACATTTGGTTGATTACACAAATGCAACAAATAAGCGATTATAAAAGTCGGTCCAGCCGTTCTTGAGACTAACCCGACTTTGTTTTTTTTCTAAAGATAATCGAAAACAAACGAACACAGTAATACCCCGAAAGTATCACTGCCGGAGCGCCGAATATAATAAAGCACTCAACGTTATGTTGATGACCGTAATATTGCTATACAGATTCAGCCAGGCGTTCGCGATTATTATATCTACTGTATTCGAGTTGAATTTAAATCAGAACCGATATTCTTATTTCTGGAACAGTACCTACTTATGATACTGATATTATTTTTTGCTCATTTAGTTGAACGATTCCGTTAAGAAACCTGTCCTGTTTTCCTTAAATAGGCAGCTTTTTAGTAATTTTAGTAAATATATCTACCTAATTTTATAAAATAGTTAAGAATTCAATATTAGACATTGAATAAGTAATTTCTACGAGGTGTGGGTTAAACGAAATTTTCGGCATTAGACTCGTTCCCGAGTCTAATGCCGAAAATTTCGTTTTTAGAATCTTTGTCCGTCGTTGTCAGTCGTGTTTTTGCGCCAATCCGGAACATACAAACTATGTTCCGGATTGCCGCAAAAACACGTATGAACGCATTTGGGTGAAATTTGGCACACAGATAGTTTATAACCTGGATTATCAGATACGGTACTTTTAATCCCGGTAGTACGTTCCCGTGGGATAATAATATTCAAAAGCTATTTGTAAAAATAAAATATGACACCGGTTTCAACTTTCACGATACGGGTTTAGCTTTGGGTTATGAGTTGAGACTGCAAGGTATTCTAGACAGTACTTACAGATACAGTAAACCCCCTGCAGTTCAACTTGACCTACTTGTAGGTAGGAGCAAAGCTTCCTACATCAATCAACAATCAACCCAGCCTATTGCAGTCCACTGCTGGACATAGCTATCCACCCTGTCCTAAGCCTTTCGCATCCAGTCTGTCCCAGCCACCTTCTTCCTTTATAAAGAAATAGAAGTCTTCGAAACCAGACTTCCAAAAACGAAAGTATCAGTGCCAAAAATAAAATATCATTCAATACTTTTGTGAATTCAATTTTAAACCTTCTCACGGTACATAAATCACTTTTTCTCGTTCTCAAAATGGCGGAAACGAGCTATCCAGTACGAGACGCGAATTTAAAGTCTTGTTTTACATTTCGTCGCCAATTTTAGGGTTCCGTGGCTTCAGCTTTGTTCATGTTTCTGTCATCTGTGTCCTGTACCTATTTAGTCGATAAAAAAAGGCGAGGAAATTCGCGCGAATCGACTAATAAGCCCTCTTGACACGACTATGTGTCAGATTACTTTAATAATTGGTGCAGGCGTTCATGGTTTCATCCTTCCTCTCCTGGACGAAAACGCTTCAAACTCAAGCCCATTGATGTGGTGACCTTCATGATTTGGACGATGGAGCCCTTTGTTAAAGCATCGACGACCATGTCTACAGTCGATCGATATCGAACAGCAACATGATTAGCAGCAATCTTATCTCATAGGTACCTGTGACTAATCAGGTATGATTTTTTGAAATAAATTAAAAGAATTACCTTTTATATATAAGTAGGGTAAGTACTTCATTGCATAAAATTCAAAATGTGTCAGTTGCCTAATACGTATTTCTGGAGTTGTCGATTCGCATACAAAGAAATTAACTTCGTGCGAATGCGAATCGCCTACAGAAAAAATAATATTGCTATTTAAATGTGTCGATTCGCTCGTTTTGGGTTAGTAAATTCGTGTGAATCAACAAATAAGCCAAAAATATGGATAATCAGCAAGGAATGATATTTTAATTAATTCTTTCCGTGACTGATACGGAACTCTCTCTTAACACAAGAACTCACCACATATTTTTAGCGGTGGCAATCTCATCAATTTTCTTGATGACATGGGAATGTAACTTGTAAGGGAAATATCAAATAAATCAGTTTTATAGCGCGTAAGTTAGAAGGCATGAGAAGGAATACATTACTCTATGTTCTGAGGACTGACCGATTTCTTTTGAATCGTGAGGACTGAAGATTGATGAGGTAGTTCAATAGGCCTCTCTGTAATGGTTTGATCTTAGTATTTGCATTTATACCTACTTGCCTTCTGTAAAAGGAAGAAAGACCAATGATATAATCCTTTTTACTTATAATGTTATTGGCACAGACTAAAAGACACACAACCATACAGTACACAACATATTTTATCTTCATGATTTTTAGGGTTCCTTACCCAATGGGTAAAACGGGACCCTATTACTTAGACTCCGCTGTACGTCCGTCCGTCCGTCTGTTACCAGGCTCTATCTCATGAACCGTGATAGCTAGACAGGTGAAATTTTCACAGAATGTGTATTTCTGTTGCTATAACAACAAATACTAAAAACAGAATGAAATAAATATTTAAGGACAACAAACGTTTTTTTTTTTGGCGTTAATTTATATGTAGTGTTAATATAAGATTGTATGGTGGCACGGAACCCTTCGTTTGCTAGTCTAACTCGCACTTGGCCGGTTTTTTCTATCGTATCAAATTAGTTGTAGGTATTATGTTTTCAACACACTCACACGCATGTCTAGAAATATGATTTTTTTTTACCCGACTGCCGGATGTACAGACATCAAGCTACACGAAACTGTCAAATTTTCCCAATCAACTTTGAACCTTAACCTGCAGAGATAAAGTAAAAAATCTATTAAAGAAATTTGACAGATTGTAGTAGCTTGAAATGCTGGCGTCTGTACATATATTGTGGTTAAGGATTGAAGGATTTTGTGATTGAATAATATAATATATTTATTAATTAATAAATCGCATTCCAGCATTTCCAGCGAGGTGTAGAGGTAATTGTGACCGCGTTGTGATTCTGCCCAGCTAAAAAAAAAAAACTAGTGATGTGCAAGTGCCACCAAAAACCGTAAACAATCATGAACATTGTTTCACGAGAGTAGGTAGTGTAATAAAATGTTTTGAAATAATTTCAAAGTTATTAATTTATTTTGACCAAATACCTTCTGTTGAAAATAATCGAAATCGAATCGGGACCATCATCTTTGAAAATGATCCGTGACACATCTTTTTTAAATATAAATTGGTTTTAGCACTAGCATTTATTTCTACATCGTGGGTTCACAAATCTAATCAAAATTATTCATAGGATTCATGGAATTAGTTATCGGAAATCTCACCCTTTCAGGTACCTATTTGTGTACGTAAGCTCAAAATCAAACGTGACTGACTAATTAGGGTCTGTGACATGTGTAAGCCGTTTAGCAGTTGCCAATTTCTATAAGGTAAATGGCATCTCTCGGAATAACACAAGTACCTTAGAATCTGTCTTCCTGAGCAACTAACGGCATAAATAGAAATTAAATCAGTGTAGTATAGTTAATAAATTATGCTTTTGTGATGTATAATAATTTTCTGCCAGGCACCAAAGATGAGTCAACTCATATTTGAATAGGCACATAGTTTAGAACAAATTTATTTTTGCGTAATCATGAACCAAATATACTTAAACTTTAAGTGTGTTTTGGTGTTCCATTAGGCGAGGGTTTTTCAAACTGTAATACCTACATGAACCCTGGGAATGAGAGTATGTCAGTTAGATAAAGCAAGATTTTTGCAATGGCGGCAATCATTTAATCAGATACAGATTAAAACTACCTACTCTTATTTCAATTTAATTTTTGTAACATAAAAATAATAATGAGCAATTATTAGGAAGAAACCTGAATCCGCAGCTGCATTAAACGCTATTATATTGTACTATTTACCTGTAAATTATATTTATACACCTACTATTACGTATTTGCCTAATAAATCAGGTAATGAACATCAATTGCCAATCCCTCAAGTAACACATAACATTAATAGTTCAAATTAATTACAGTTAATTGCAATCAACGACCCAGTACCAAGTCGCTGCTTGGAACGCTCAGCATATTTAGGTTGACAGTGATATAGAGAACTTTCAAATGTACTTACTGATTTTTATAGGTTCATTAATAAATTAGTGAATTTAGTGATCTGATTCAGAATTTTCTGGGGTAGATATAGCTTTGTTTATCGTTTGCCCAGTTCAATCAAGCGACATCTGATGAGCTGATTTCTTTGCTTTTATTTTGAACTAGCTTCTATCCGCGACTTCGCGTGGAAATCGTAAGATTCACAATACACTAAAATAACAGCCACGTTTTTATAAAACTTTACATAGTGAACTCCGCGCCACGCATATCGAAAGTGAAGCACAGTAAATATGCCGGGAGCGCTTGTACAAACACACCTCACACTCACATTTACATCATAGTATGCCGACCGACCGCCAATTTACGTGACACGACAACGTCAATCGTCAACCACGCACACAGATCGGTACGGTACTTCACTTTCGATATGCGTTTATTTATAAGTCTATGCGCTAAGCGTTCTTTCAGACTTTTTCTCCTTTGGTCAGCTCCTAAAAGTCGCAACGTGGTGGGCGCGTTCAGTAAAACAAAAAAAAAAAACTATCTTCTTATACAAATAACAAAGCTGAAGAGTGGGTTTTTTCTTTTGTATACATTTGATCGCTCTAATCTCGATTTACTACGATTTGAAAAAATATTTTTGAATCTGATAGCCCAATTCTTGAAGAAGATTATATGCTATTTTACATCACGCTACGACTCTTAGGAGCCGAGCAAAATAAAACAAGTCAGAAAATACAGTGACAGGCGATAGGATGAGAATGCGACAATGTAACGACTAATTGTTTGTTTTTCAATATATTGTTTCTTCTTTCCGTAAACCAGCACCCTAATTGCGTAATACACTATTAATCGGAATCTGAATCATTTTGAAGCGAATTGCTAATCCATTGCTTCATAAGTTCGAAAAATTTGTCTGCTCAACACGTAAATAACGCAATGAATGTTGTTGAACTGTCAAAATTAAACCGATTCCGATTGATTCCGCCCCGCCGCGCGCCGTTTTGAATAAGAAGTTTGTAATTAGGATCATAATCGCTATACTTTGCGTACAGTGAGATAAATTATCATTAGTGGCCTTTACATCAATTTCATCTTTAATACAAGTTATAGATTTTGCAATAATAATTATATCAATATATTTCCTTTACTTTAATCATCAAAAAAGCATGTTAGTACAGATGCAGGCTAATTATGGCTTTCATTTTGACAGTACATTCGTTGGCGTTATTTACGTTGTTGAACACACAAATGTTTCGAACATAAAGCATAGATTAGCAATATCCTTCAAAATCATTCAGATTGTGATTGATGGTGTGACGAGTAATTAACGGTGTTATGAATTTCAAATTATCAGTTTAAATTATCATAGTTGGAGACGTTTAGTAGCCTTGTTTCTAGGCAGAAGATGGGTGACCCTAAAGGTCAACTGTAAGTGGCCTTAAGGCCAGGACTTTCAGAATCGACCTGATTGGCAATTCTCGTAATTTTAAAAACGTTCACAGTCTGATCTCAGTCTCAATCTGTCAAAAATACCTCTAATTTCCCTACATTTTGACAAGTTTTTGACATTTGTTTGTCGCCGAGATGAGACTGCGACTAGATTTTGAACGTTTTAAATTACGAGAATTGGCCTTCTGTTTTTTATTCAACATTAAACAATCGAATATTCTTTGTTTTGATCTGATAAAAATATATGTTGTAGTTTAATAAACATTCTTCATTCATTCGATAAAGAAAAATACTAATAATAATACAATGTTTGATTAATAAACATATAACATAACGTAGTTGTTCCCCGATAGGTTAGGCAGAAGTGTACCCAAAAACACCCACTTTCGCCAGTTACATTTAAGTCCGATGTATTAGGAGGAGAGCCTATTGCCATCAACGCAAACTCAAACCATCTAATTCAATTAAACCATTTACAGGCACTTTTGAATTATCAAGAAGTCGGTCAGTCAGAAATATGAAGCTAGTTGCCCATTCCAAAGCGTAGTAGGTACCTGTGGAGAAGAATCAAGAATCTCCACGGATACTCTTTTAAATTATATTTTTACAAAACTATTAGTTACATCATTAAGTTGTTGCAGGTTTTTTTTTTTTTCTTCCTCTTTTATATTTTGTTGTATGTATGTATATATGTATTTATTCTTATATTTTAGTTATAAATATTTACTAAGTTGTTTCTGTTATTGCACCTACGGTTTATTGTCTCTGCATCACCCTAAGGTAGGCTGGTAGAAAATGCCCAAGGCATTAAGTCCGCCTTTGTACAGTTTTTACTTGTGCATAAAGTTTTAATAAATAAATAAATTGAATTTATAATTATATGTGAGAACGATGTAAAAAAAATAAAAACAAGACAACAATCCAAAAATAAAATATTAAAAATAAGCCGAGGCAGCTAAGTGATGACCATGCTCCAACCGGTCACAAATCTAGAGTTCGGGGATTACTGAGAAATTCCTAATAAATCATCCAATAACACTGCGCGACCCAGGAATCGAACTCAGGACCGCATGTCCAGCAGAAGCCCTTGCGATTTTTCTAGTAGACTTTTGCAATACATCTGAAAACCTTATTATACCTTTTTGATCTCTTTTTCGGCGAACAAAATAATCGGTCCCTAAAATTTGCCGCCCTAGGATCAAGAATACTCGGCCTGCTAGTAAATCCGGCACTCGTAAATATCTATTATGAATTTATTATTGAAGAAGTTTGACCCTCCTAGATTTATATTAAAAAACATTAAAACAACAAAGTTAATAAATATTTTTTCTTTAAAACTCATACCTATCGCATCAATCATGAACATGTCATATCGCACCCTGTTTTAAAAATTACAAATATTATTTTACAATACTAACTTCGCGGTATACCTAATCTACTTAAATGCTCAAATACTTATTCTTCCTAGAAGTGCGTTTACGACGACCTACGGCATTTCATACAAATTTTCAAGCGCTTGTTTTTAGAAATGAATGAACCGATTCTAATAAAACTTACGTACTCATATAAGCAGGATACAAAGGTCTAAAAAGTTAGCTAGGAACATTTTCGAAAAATACTGTTACAGCCAAATCAGACCGATTTTAAATTTTCCATAAAAACAGATATTTCCAGTTTTTAAATAAAATAAAAAATGTTCTTTACTAACTTTTTTGACCTTTGTGTCCTGCTGCGTATGAAGTTTCATTAAAATCGGTTCATTCATTTCGAAAAACAAGGGCTTGAAAATTTGTAGGAAATGCCGTACGTCGTAAACGCTCTAGATAAATGTATCAGCTCATCAGCTGCCGTTCGACTTTATTAATGTACAAAAGATCGCTGTTGATATTTTATTGAAAAAAACCTCGGCAAAAAACCGGTTGCGCAGGTAAGTAGTGTCCCCTCCCTAGCGTACGAAGTGAAGTTGATAACACTTTCTGTGCGCCCTGTGCAAGGCGAAGTACGCGAACTTCAAGGCGAACGCAGAGCGCAGCGGCCTATGCGCTCGCTGTTCGTGACTTAAACAAAAACAAACGATTTATTGACGCACAAAACCGAGTTTTAACACGCACTCAATCCGTAATTTAACAACAAAACCCAAAACAAACGTACTAACAGTGAATTGTAACGTTACAACAACTCGGCAAGTAAAGTTTTTCGGGTTTTGTTTATAGTAATCGCCGCTGCAACCTGACCGAGTTACGGAGAGCAACAGTTTGTTAGTGGTATATACGCGCGTCGCCTCCTTCGATTTTGTTAGGTTATACTTCTATGTCAGTCGTGCAGTTAAAGACAGCGTGTTACGTCGCGTCGCTGCCTCGCGCGCTGTTATCGTCGAAAACTTTTTATCTTGTGTCAAATATCGTCGAAAAATAGCGCAAAATCGATCCGAATAACGAATTTTAATCGAAAAAGTGATGTTTTAAGTATCTGAGTGATTTGTTGTGGTAGTTTTTGTGTAAAAACAAGTGCATTCTTTGGTGATTCATCTCGTGACAAGAAATTGTGTACCTACAGTGTCGCATTGTGGATGTATTGGTAAAATTATGTGTGGCGAGTACGAGTGAACTTAATTTTTTTCTTCGAAAATAAGCAGAGGAATTTCACTTGAGGGCTATAAAAAAGGTAAGCCTCTGTAAATGGACCGCTGTTATGAATACGCTGAATAAGTAATCTTTTGTTCTATATTTAATTGTTTGCAGTCCAAAATGTGTACGGAATGTTTGGCCATTTAAAAATTACGTTTCTTTAAGATATGAGAGATAAGACGCCTTTGTTTATTAAAATATCTGTTGGTAATATTGATTAAAATTTCTAAGAACCGCAACAGGCTACGGTGAGTGTACCACAGACTAACAAAAAAGTTAATTAGGGTGAAATCACCAGGAGTCGACTGTAGGTTGTAATTGACCTTACTGAAAACTTTTAATTAAAAAATATGAATCAGACTACGTTCAGAGATTGAGCCACAGGTGTAAACACAGCATTTAAATTACGGAAATAGCTTTAATTAATTTTTATTAAGTTCATCAAGCATTTCACAATTAATAAAGTATTAGTGTTAATAACGTGACGGTTTGTATTTAAAAAATACAATTTTTACTTCTTTCAAAACAGGTTTATAAAACAATTTATAGAGGCAGAATAACTTGTTTCCTTTGCTTGATTCATACTGAAATGGCGCCGGATGGCCGGCAGCTGATGACTACAGCAACTATTATTATTATTACGAATAAGTATGAATGAATCAGAATAAAATAGACAATAAAACAATATTTTACGATACTAGTGCCAAAACAAAGGAAAAGCACTTGTTATTTTGTTAAATGGATTCGATGATATAAAATAATCTGAAAGAAATACCTAAGTAAGTATAGGTTTAGCAAACCAAAAGAAAAAAAAATTGTTTCAATAAGGGACTCTTGTCAAACTCCAGTTAGTAAGTCTCCAGTGTCCTTGGAGTTTCTAGCCCGTTCTTCTCTATAGAGATCTGATCTACGTTTTGGAATGGGCAACTGGCTTCAACTTTCTAAGCGATCTTTGACAATAATAATTATTCAAAAGTGCCTGTAAATGGTTTAATTGAAATTCGAAATAAATGCTTGGTGTTTATCTTATCTGACAGATAACTCCATACTGTACCGATACAAAAGCTGTTCCATTTGTGAACCTAACTTGTACGGCGTGTAACCTAGATAGGTATGTACATAACTAGGTAGAAAGATACTTAGTTAGTATTTATCCACAGTACACTGAAACAGGTTCATACGATCTTAATTTATCGCATTAATTACGTCTGTGTATAATTAAGAAAATAATAATAATATCATGTAAATGACGCAAGCGCAACGCGACTTAATTTGCCACACACCTACTCAATAATGATTAATAATGTGTCTTAATATTGTCAGAATAAATTCAGAAGGATCTAGAGCAAACGCGTAGGTTTAAACCTGAGCTAACAGCGCCTGTCACTCAAAGGACCTTTATCTTACTGAAACAGTAATCCTCCAGAAATTCGAAGACGTGAAGTCTACCAACCCGTACTGGGTCCACATGGTACACCTATAGCTCACTTCCACTCGTAGAGAGAAGGCCTGTGTCCCAGCAGTGGGAAATGGGAACATTATAGGCTGATTATGCTGGGCAAGTCTTTATGGGAGGTTGACCAGCAAAATACCTACTCTATAACTAACTGGAAAAATGTCATTCGTAGATTTTTGACAATCCTTAGGGTAGTCAAAAGCCCGAAAGTCTGACAACCAGTCTTACGAAAGGGTATCGCGTTGTAACTGGGTTGTGATGGTCAGATATGCAGTCAGATATGTAAACACTGGTATTCAACTGCGTCCGGTTAGACTGGACGCTGACTCCAACATAGTTGGGGAAAAGGCTAGGAAGTTTGAACTGGCATGATATGGGTGTGCAGGTCCTACAACAGGCGATTACTCCTGTAATTCTCGGATCGTCAGGGATCCAAAACCTGACTAGGATATTATATCGTAGTCAGGTACTTTTCTAGATATAGAGGTTAATGACCCGAAAGCCAATTTTCGCTCCGGTCGTAATGATCGTACGCTTACCTGCCTACTATTCGATGTGACACCAATGGCCTTGGCTAAATTATTATCATTAACATTATATTTCAAGGTCCAATGCCGAATAACCATTTTAGCTCGCGTTGAAGAAAATAATAATGGTTTACCTCATTTGTCCAACAGATTTGGTTTTGTAGGTTAGTCGCCTTTTGATCTTAATCACTTAACAAACAATAATTTCGTCGATCATTAAACAACTTACAGGCTTGAATAAATACAAAACATCTTTTAAAATGTCTCTAGGTAAGAAGGACAAGCAAAAACAAAATTGTAGCTCACACGCAGGCCATAATGTATCGTAGGGCCCAAACATAGACTTATAAAAAAAGATGGACTCCGCGCCACGCATATCGAAAGTGAAACACCGTACCGATCTATGTGTGCGTGATTGACGATTGGCGCTGTCGTGTCACGTAATGGCGGCCGGTCGGCATACTATGATGTAAATGTAAGCGTGAGGCGTGTTTGTCAAACGATCCCCGACATACTTACTGTGCTTCACTTTCGATATGCGTGGCGCGGAGTCCATCTTTTTTTATAAGTCTATGGGCCCAAAACTATAAACATCATCTGAACTTCATAACATAAAAACTTTTCCTCGGAGATATCAACTGTACCACTTACCTTACTTCAAAATTTAACTTCGCATTTATATATAATAACGCTCTGCATTGTAAGCCATTCTCAATCTAAATACCTAGGGTACATGGCATTACCTAGGTTTAGTTTAGGGTTACCAGATATAAAATTTAAAAGTCCTAACGAAAAGTCTGATTTCCATAGAAGAGAACGTCAGGAAGGTTTTAAACGAAATTCACAACATTGTGGATAAAAAGTTGAATTTAAAAACCAAATAAAAATTAGATAATGTTTTCATTAAATTATGTCGATGTTAATTACGTTGATTTGTGATAAGTAATTATAATCCAAAGAAGATTACGTTTTTGTTTTTATTGTTTGTAAGTAACTTTCTAATATTTTTTTTTTAAATATACTTTATTGATAAATCCGAAATACCTGACTGAAGGCTAAACAAAAACATCGACGAAGCGCTTTCAAAACGGTGAAGAAAAACATCGTGAGGAAACCGGCAGGTCCTAGAATCAAAAATGCGAAGACATTTGTGACATCTACCAACCCGCACTGGGTCCGCATGGTGGGTTACAGCACACTCATTCTCACACAGAGAGGAGGCCTGTGTCCCAGCAGTGGGAACATTATAGGCTGATTATGCTATGCTAACCTGCTCAGGACAAATCCTGGGATATGGTAACCCTACCCAGGTGGCCTAGATACTGTGAAGGACTGATGAGCCCTTCAGAGAAATCAAACAACGATACGATTTCTTCACGTTTTTATTGACTGAACGTCTTTACATATTGCCGACTATACTAGCACTGTCCAAAAAACCTAATTAAATATTTGACACCCCGTTCTAACCTTGCTTGAAAGTTCAAATGGAACCCGCGCCAAATTATATAACGGCCTGCACTACGTAAGGTTGACTTTGGTGGACAACCTTTACAGTACCTGGACTACATTACGTACCTAGGGGTATGTAATAGTTGCTCTGCAGTCGACGGTATCGCATCTAGGCTAGATCTCAGCCTACCCTAGACTTTATGAACTATTCGCTTCACTGGTATGAACACTGGGTGTTTGGTGTTGCTCCGGGGTATACATTTACAGGTTTATTTAATGTGTGGGTGGTTATTATAGAGGGAACTTGGGAAGTAGTGAATAAACTCTTCATTTTGATTTGAGAATAGACTATCTTCTGTTTGCGTCTTCGCCCGCGTGGTGGGCGGAAATTATCCCATGGTACCGGGCTAGCCTAAGGCCGTGCCCAGGATGCCATCTATCTTTTTGCCATATTTAATCGAAATCCGTTCAGTGGTTTAGGCGTGAAATGTTATATTATATTTATGTATCTATAGGATTTCGTAGGTTTTGCGCGGAACTTTAGAATAAAAGTAGGCAACTCCTTGTAACATCAGCAGTATCTGCCAGTGAGTCACTTCAAAATCGGTCCAACCGTTTCGGAGATTAGCCGGGATAAAGTTTTTTTTATTTTTATTATTACTTTATACTGACATATAGGTACTTTTTGCAGTTATTTTGACGTTACCAATAGACATTTTTTTTTTTTATTTTTTTTTTTTTTTTTTATTTTTTTTTTTTTTTTTTTTTTTTTTAAGGATGGGAAATCATCCAATGACCCCTCCCGCTCTGGGTGGAGCGGAAGGGAGTGTCAGACTCTTACTGACTAAAACCCATCCGTGTTCCTTCCTTAGCCCTTTATGTTCCGGGGCAGCGGTAACCCTTTCGGACAATCCCGCTGCCCCGGCAGGCTTCGGCCCTAACGGGCCCCTCTATGTCTGCTGACATCTCTTTGAGGCGCGCGTGGAACACATACGCGCCGTCCGGCACGGGCCTGGTCCTGATCGGACGGCGAGCTACCCATTACTCGCCGTCCGCAGGCCCGCGCCTACGGTGGCCGGGAGTCGTCACGCGGCTCCCGACGCCCGGAGCGTCTACCGCGGCGGCTGGGACGGGCGGCCCTCTCGGCTCTCTCCCTCTCCCATCCCGCCACCTCCTTCGCTAGCATGACTGCTTCGCAGAAGGAGGTGACTGCCTCCCACTCCCTCTCGCCCCGGACCATGGCTTGGACCAGGGCCGGGACCAATAGACACTTCAATTTTATTTATTTGACTATAAGGGAACTTCGAAAGTAGTGAATTAGAACAGCCTGCCTTCGTGTCTGGGTGGGTAATAGCCACAAAGCCACAAACTCTCAAAGGGTAATAACTACGCGTAGGGTTACACCGGGAAAAGTAATATTGGGATTTCCCATCGGCACCCTAATTTCGTAATACACTATCAGGGACAAGTGCACAACCTGAATAATTTTGAAGGACACTGCTTATCCATTGATTCATATGTTTAAAAAAAATTGTCAGGTCAACAACGTAATAACGCAATGAATGTTGCTGAACTGTCAAATGATAAATGATTTTTATATCTGTTAGTGTGTTCCGCAGTTACCCCGCTGAGCTGGGTAATTGGGAAATTAACCCCGCTAACAACTCTGCTGACTGACCACCAAACCTTTTCACCACAGCTATTCTTCCATTTCTCGTACCTTGAAAGAAGTAAGGCTAACTAAAGGCAAGGTTACATTAGCACAGTTTGACGTTTGTGGCAGTTCAACGACCGCGCAATTCACTACGGACTGCGCTATGGAAGTGTTGACGACACGGAATTTGGTTCTGATTCGACACCGAGAGTAATTACCTACTGGCATTTTCTTGTGAAAACCTTGAATCCTGCTATTAGGGACACATATTTTGATACTCACAAATAAATCAAAAGCTATAGCGTATTAGGTACCCGTTGACCTAATATCATGAAAGCAAGCAAGAAGCGAGTTCTCACAGGACAAGTAAAGATAACTACAAATTCGATTTTGAAACTTTTACAGTTCGAAAATCGAATTTGTAGTTATCATAATTGTATTGCTAGCACACACAAGTTACATTTGCAGTTGGAAAATTTACCGTGATAATTATCATCGCTCGCATGACAAATTTTTTGCTGATTTGAGTTAGGATAACTACATCTTTCAATTTGTGATTCTTAACATTTTGTTGTATTTCAAAATGGGTTATATTTTGAGATCCAAATAACATAGAGATACGACGGTTAGGTACTGAAAAATGAAAACAATCACGAATAGAAAAATGTTGTCCAAACCCAAATCAACTAAAAAAATATTAAAATGAGATAGGACTTTTAGTCATGCGACCGACGATATAATATGGTAATACATTTTTTTTTTTCATTTACAAAGTTAATTTTGTTCTTGTGATACAACCATACCAACTACGGAACCCTTTCTTGTGTGTGGTCCAATTTTGCTCGAAACAGTCGTTAGTTCAACACCTTTTTATGTACCTTTTTATTCAGTTGATGTGTAGTGTAAATAATGTAACCATTAGCTTGATAAGTAACACTAGCCATTATAAATAGCCACGATTATATTAATATGAGGTAGTTAAATTAATGCTGATGCTGACTAATTTGTCTGGCATCTAATTTTGCGCTGAATATTATGAATTCAACCGTTTTGTTAATACCTTTAGCTGGCTGTGTCCAAAATACAAAACACTGCATCAAAAAAAATGTGTATGTGTGTAGGGTAATGTTTTTGAATGTAATGATTTAGTCACCAGATGCCTGATTGAAAGTTAATAAAACTTCATGAAGAAACCTAGGACTAAGTTTCAGTAAGCCTAGATAATGTTCCCACTGCTGGGACACAAGCCTCCACACACACAAGCCAAGATTCAAATAAATTCAAATGATTTTTTTTATTTTAGACCAGTGGATCCATAAGTCATAAGTCATTTATTAATTTGTTAAACATAGGTACAATAATGATGTTACATACAGATATAATAGTGCGCTATGTTAAGCCAGAGGGCGTACAAATGTTTATTTTTTTTGCAATTAAGCCAGGCAAGTCTCGACAATAAAATTTAAAAAAATAAGCCTGGCCAATAAAAAAATATAAAAATTATAACGAATGACACATTTTGACAAATGAATTAATAGATAATAAATACCAATCCATATAGTGTTAGTATGAACTTATCCTATGTTAGTAAATTATAAAAAATAACAATTACTTAAAAATACACTTGGCTACATGAACATGTGCACGCACATGTCTGCCAGCCCAGAGTCTTATAAAAGGTCCGTCAACCTTGTCCGCCAGCGTAGCTAAAATACTGTTAGGGCTACCCCGAAATCGCCGCAACATCGATGCACACCGTTTGCGCATGATGGCATGAAATTCATCTATTCGCGCTTCCGCGAACATGCCCGATGCACTGCAAATCCGAGGCAGCCCCAACAATGTCCTCAGCGCATTATTATACTGCCCGCGCAGAGCGTTGTAAGCCTGATTATGCTCATTCAAGAATCCGCGGGATGCTGGAAGCACAGAAGCGGTCGACGTGGAGGTCTATCTTCAGCAGTGGACTTCTTTCGGCTGAACTGAAAGATGATAATGATATGCTTTTTCTTTCTCTGAATGAGAACAGGCATATGCCCTGCACTTGAACAATAACAGCCTGGTGAGCCTGGTATTATTATCTACTATTTCAAGAACTACACAGAAACAACACAACGGTTAATAATACGCACACTTTCCGAGTACACAATCTAGTCAGAGTGCTCTTGAACCGTCGATTAAGCCACCTATCTTACAGAAAATTAGATTTTTTCCACACAATACGATCCAGATGCTATAGACGCAGTAAAACAAACGTTCAGAAGTCTACTGAACAAGTTACCTAACGCAGCCACGTCGAGGTAGTTTTCTGATTTTAATAAAAATGAGAACCATATGCCATCCATTGCTTAATGAATATGTTTGAAAAATTCGTCTGCGCGGCAATTTAAAAACTTAACGCAATTAATGTTATCAAATTGAAAGGCATTGCGTTAGTAAGAGCAGTGGTGTGTGGGTACCTAGGTCATAGGTTCGAACCAGACAAGCGCTTTATTTTATGAAAATAATTCATCACCACTGCTCTCAAAACAAATTTAATTCTTGTTGATGTTCTTCCACATCTTTTTGACTGACATCGCTGACTGTAAAGCCTTGCCTAAAATAGCCAACTGATAACTAGGTACTCATAGGTACTGCAAAACGGTGGACGGTGACGAAACCGGCATGTCCTAGAACCAAAAATTTGAAGACATGTGATATCTTCCAACCCGCACTGGACCTGTGTGGTGGATTACTGCCCACTCCCTCTGACCGATAGGAGGCCTGTGTCCCAGCAGTGGGAACATTATAGACTGATTATGCAATTGTTAGCGAATAAGGCTAATACCCGTGATCGGACTGCAAGACAAACCCAAAACCCTGAAAGCCACAAAAAAAAACCATGATGGTCGCAAAGTAAACTTTCTGTTTCTTCATTCATTGCGTGCTCCTAAGGACGCCGCCCTCGCTATCTTATATCCACTAGTTGGGTAGCATATACATATATACTACATTGTATACATTACATAGTGTAATTATGTGTCTTGTATTAGAGAATAAACTTGCGAGCTAGGGTGCAGACTTGTGGAATTAACATGCATCTAATCTAATAACATTTTCTAAGATGGAGAGCTATGATTTTTTAGTGTTCCGTAACCCAAGGGGTAAAAATGGGACCCTATTACTAAGACTGAACTGTCCGTATGGCTGTCTGTCTGTCACCAGGCTGTATCTCATGAACCGTGATAGCTAGACAGTTGAAATTTTCACAGAATGTGTATTCTGTTGCCTATAACAACATATCATGTATATTCAAAACAGAATAAAATAAATAATACAACAAACGTGATTTTTTTGCCGGTATTTTATATGTTGTGTTAAATATTGTATGGTGGTGCGGAACCCTTCGTGTGCGAGTCCAACTCGCACTTGCTCGGTTTTTTTATTTTATTCAAAAGTTTTTTAGGAAATTTCTGGACGGCTGAACAGAGCATATTTCATAGAATAAGGAATCTGGATAATTAAAGGCGGGGGGTGATATCAACTTTAAGTTCCTCGGCTTACGTGTTCTCTGTCTGCCCTTGGACCTGAAGGTTGAAATTGATTTCATACGTAAGTACATAAACTTAGGCTTTCTTCCCATGGGGGTGGCAGAAACTACAGAACGCCACCTTCTACGGTCCTTGCAATTTCGTTTACGTTCATATTAATTGCGTAAAACATTTTCGTCGTATGATACAGACTGATTGGCTTAGTTTTGATACGAATTTAGATCATATTACGCTTTTCGTATTGCGTAACTAAACTATCGTGTGATAGCAATTTGTCATTGGTTTGAAACGATAAAGAGTGAACGATATGTGCTCTGGTCATACACGCATTCCGGTTGCGAGTATGAGGGTCAGACCTCTGAAGAACATAACCAATAAGGTAAAAATTTATTATGTTCTTCTAGGGCGTTGGTCCCGGCGTTTACCCTCACCTCTGCCTCGAAAATACCTTTTGTTAGTCGCCTTTCATTCATCCTCTAAACGTGACCGTTTGGTCTCTAAGCATTATTATTATTATTAGCCTGTGATGTCCCACTGCAGGGCAAAGGCCTCCCTACTCTCTTTCCACTTCTCTCTGCTCAAAGCTGCTGAGGACCAGTCTCTAAGCATATTCAGTGTTAAAATTATTTGGTTAAAACATTGTTAGCCATTCTCACTCTGTTTTGGTTGGTATCTTTCTCATAAGAAATTGACAGCCCGTTATTATTCTAAACATCTTATTTAAATACTGAAATAATGGCTGAATATATTGATCGATTATCACCTCATTAAATCAGTAGTTATATTTAGTTGCCTGCTCCCCAACCCACCCTATCGCATCGCATCGCCTGCCCACGCTAATGTCGCTATTACCTACTTCGTCTTTGCTTAGATTTGTTTTTATTTTTGGTTGGCTCCTAATGGTCATAGCGTGATGTAAAATAGCCTATACCTTCTTAAATACCCGACCCTTCCTTAAGAAGGGGGCTATCAAATACAAAAAGATTTTTTGCAAATGCGACTGGTAGTTTCAGAGATTAGCACGTTCAAACAAACAAACTCTGCAGCTTATGTTATGTTATGTTATGGGTTTGGTTTCCGCACTTAGTCCTTCAGTGGACCATTGTGCGTGGGCCATGGCGGCCGTTGGCGGTTATTCCAACCAGCCCACCTCCCTCCAGAAGCTGATTAGGTCTCCTGGTCTTTTGAGAACATCTGTGTACGATCTGGGTGTCCCGAGGGTTTGTGTCCTGATCTGGGTGACGCCTGTGCACTCAAAGAGCACATGCGCAATGGTTTCATCAGCCACCATGCAAGCTCTGCACAGGGGGCTGTCCGTTATGCCTATAGTGTGAAAGTGTTTGTTTAGCGAGCAGTGTCCCGTGATGGTCCCCGTCACCAGGCGCAGGCCTTTCCTGTCCAATCGTAGTAAGCGACTGCTTAGCTTGCCATCCAGTGATGGCATAGCTTCCTTGGACTGCCTGCAGCCTGGTGACGACGTCCACCAGCTTTCTGCTTGTGTGTGGGTGTACTCCTGTAGCCACCTGCGTAGTTGGTTGAAGGGGATGGGCACGATAGGTTCCGGTCCACAGACTGGCATGCTCGATGCCCTTCTGGCCAGCTCGTCAGCTGCGTCGTTACCTAGCGATCCACTGTGTCCTTTTATCCATTGTAGTGTCACTATATTGCGGTTCAATACAGTTGCCTGTTCAAGCGCATTGTGACATTCTAGTATTAGTTTCGATGTGATGCATTTTTTATCTAAGGATTGGAGGACTGAGGCGCTGTCAGAGAGTATGCGAATATGGGTGTCCGCAACTCCTCTGGCTGCTATGGCATAAGCCGCTTGTGTTATGCCCACACACTCCGCCTGGTAGACCGTGTTGCGCCTTCCCAGCGGTTTGGATATTCTTATGTTGAGGTCGTGTGAGAAGACTCCGACTCCAGTTCCGCAGTCGGTCTTTGAACCGTCAGTGTAAATTCTCAGTTCCTTCGAACCTGAGTAGTCGTACTGCTCCTCTTTAAGCACTATGTTGTAGTGCTTTTGGAAGCAGTATTGTTTCGGGGCTTTGTCGCAGGGTGATGCCATCATTGGCTGCCATTTGATCGCATTTTCTTTTAAGCGTATGTGTTTGACCCTAGAGTCTTTGCTCAGGGTTCCTGATGTAGAGAGCCTGAAGGCAGCCAAGGCCGCTTCTTCCCGCACTACAAGGTGTAGAGGCGGTAGTCCGAGCATGGTCTGTAGGGCAGCAGTGGGTGTAGTTCTCATGCAGCCGGTGATTGCCACACACGCGAACCGCTGCAGCTTTTCAAGGTCTTTTTGGGCTGTGCTCAGGTCTGTTCTGGGCCACCAGACTAGTGAGCCGTATGTGATGATTGGTCGGATAACTGTGGTGTATAGCCAGTGAGTGACCCTGGGGCTAATCCCCCAATTTTTTCCAAGCATTCGCTTGCATTGCCACAGTGATATGCTGGCTTTCGTAGTAATGTAGTTGGTGTGTTTTGCCCAATTCAGCTGTTTGTCCAAAAATATGCCGAGGTATTTGGTTTCCGTTGATAGGCTTAGGGTTGTACCAAAGAAACGCGGTAGTTGTAGTGTCGTCAGTTTCCTCTTTTTTGTAAAGAGAACCAATTCGGTTTTTGTGGGGTTCACTGATAGTTGGTGTTTACCACACCAATTTTCTATTATTTTCAGGGCCTGGCGCATTAGGTTGCACAGTGTGTTTTCGTGGGTGCCATTTATTATTATGGTTATGTCGTCGGCGTATCCTACAGTAAAGTAACCTTTGTCATTGAGATCTTTTATTAGACTGTCCACGACCAGGTTCCATAGAAGCGGCGAAAGGACGCCACCTTGGGGGCAGCCCTTCGCCACGATGGCCCTTGTGATGTCGTTTACGGTCACTTGTACTGCCCTCTGTTTGAGCATGTTGGTGATCCAGCCGCTCAGGGTCGGGTTTATGTTGTGTCTTTCTAGAGCCGTGCTGATGCTTTTGAAGCTGGTTTTGTCAAAGGCGCCCTCGATGTCAATGAAGGCAGCCAGTGCTGAGCATTTGTGGTCCACGGCGCATTCAATTTTGGATATCACACTATGCAGTGCGGATTCTGTTGATTTGCCTGTGGAGTACGCATGCTGTTGTTTGTGGAGTGGCTTTGCCCGAAGAGGTCCGTCTCGGATGTATCGATCACAGAGTCTCTCTAGGGTCTTTAGTAGAAAGGATGTGAGGCTTATGGGTCTGTTACGCCTTGGGTTGTGTGTAGTCCGCTTTTCCCGGTTTTGGTATGAAGATGACTTTCACTTCGCGCCAGGCTAGAGGTACGTATCTTAGTGCTATGCAGGCCCGATAAATTTCTACCAGGCATGGTGTGATATAGTCAACCCCCCATTGTAGTAGGGCTGGGAAAATGCCATCTAGTCCTGCAGACTTGTAAGGCTGGAAGGTGTTGATAGCCCACTTTATTCGGTCCTGTGTTACTAGACTGTGGGCACTGGACCAGTCCTGTTCCGTTGGGGTCCAATTGGGCACAGCTTCCCAGGTCCTGTCCTCTAGGAGTTTGCAGTCTGGGAAGTGAGTCTCGAGAAGGACCTTGCTGGTTTCCTGGTCCGTTAGTGTGTATGTGTTGTCGGGTTTTTTCAGCGCGCCAAGGGTTCGGTCCTGATCTGTTGATAGGATCTTCCTTATTCTTGCGGCTTCATTATTGGTTTCGATGGATTCGCAGAATTTCCGCCATGCTGTCCTTCTGGCAGTTCTGATTCGCTTTTTGTATGTGTATTGGGTTTCTTTGTATCGCTCCCAGTCTTCCGGGAGTCGGGTGTTTTTGGCTTTATTGAATTGCTTCCGTAGTGTGTTTCTGAGCTTACCAAGTTCGGCGTTCCACCAGGGATTTCTCTCACTGTTGGTTTTTGGTGCTCTTAGTTTACAGCATGCATGGTATGCTTCGGTTATGTATTCTGACAGCTTTGTCACAGTGTATTCCAGTTGTGCCGGTTCTGTTATGGTTATTTGTGATAGGTGCCTAGCTAGCATAAAGGCTAGGAGGCGCTTGTACCCGGGCACATCGGTGCGCCGTGGGTTACGTCTCGGTTCGGGTCTCCTTGTGTTAGTAGTTAGTGTGAAGCGGATCCTTCTATGATCTGAGCAAGAAGGTTCGTCCGATACATGCCAGTTTGCTATAAGATTAGTCGCGTTTTCTGTAGCAAGAGTTAAGTCAATGATCGTTTGTCCTCGGACTGTGACCCAAGTGGGTTCAGAGCCTCGGTTAACGATGTTTAGGTTAGTAGAGAATAAATAGGTGGATAGTACCTCTCCTCTGGAGTTCGATGCCTCGCTACCCCAGAGCGGGTGATGGGCGTTTGAGTCGGTGCAGATGATCAGGTCCAGATCGGTGCTCTCGCAGTGCTGCACCAGGTCGGCCATTTCTTTTGGTGGACAGTCTATGTCCTCGCCCGGCATGTATACCGAGGCGAGTACAACATCTGGGAGTTCACCTACGGTGTGGAGCCTGACAGCTGTCAGATCTCTGGAACAGAATTGAGTGAGCAGCGTGGTAGGGATATCTTTGGGTATATAGACACAGGATCTGGGTTTGTCTGAGCTGTGTGTGTTGAGGATTAGCTTACCTCCGATGTTACTGAGGCCGCATATTCTGTTGTTCCTGATCCACGGCTCTTGGATCAGTGCAATTGTTCGGGGGTAAACCTCCAGTGCCCTGCGTAAGCTAGCCGTGGCAGTCTGGCTATGTTGGAGGTTTGTTTGGATGACGTTGAGTGGTGGTGACGGTGATGAGGGGGAGGGTTTAGTCGGTGGTGGATCCATCGGACAAAACCCCCGCCGCCTCCTCTCTGTACTGGCCTTCGTGCTGATCCCCCGGCGACGAAGCAAGAAGTTGCTCGCACCAGCCGGGAGATGCGGGTGGAATGCTGGCTGCGTCATCAGCCATCGCCGCGCGGGCCATGACCTCCTCCAGTTGGGCGATGTCTGTGTCGTCCGTCTGTGTCGCTGTCGGTGTCGTCGTCGGGTCCGTCGTGTTGTCCGAGGGCTGGGTCGTGGGCCAGAAGCGCACGTATATCGAACCTAGTAGGTACGATATCCGTCGCTCCCGCTCCATGACCCTTTTCACTTCCTCCGGTGGCACACCTAGGGTCAAATGAGTCCCGTAGTTGTCGCCACCGACGGCAGTTGCCCTGTATAGGGACCACCTGGCCATGTCATACCACGTGTTCTGACGAATCAGAACACTGTGGAGCCTCCTTATGTCACCTCTATAGCGAGGGACGAAAAGCGAGGCTCTGACACGGGTGGGCACGTCCGATTGTCTCAGTACCGTCAGTGTGAGGTCAGTGTTGGGGAGTTTGAGGAGGGGTACATTATTGGTCAACCAGGTCAGGGCGTGGTCGTCCTCGCACCATATTTGTACTGTGCCCTCCGCTACCCGTGGGTATCCGCGGAAGGCAGGGAGTGGTGCTGTCGAGTCCGTGTCCATTAGTGCGTCCTCCAGGCCTGCTTTGACCAGCTCGGCCTCGTCTTGCGTCAAGTCTCTAGAGGGGGGAGGGAAGCAGATTGCTACGGCGAGCCGCGCAGGAATGTCCTTTGTGGCCCTCGCGTAGGTCCTCGGCTCCCCCTGGGCGGAGTGGACCCTTACACGCTTGGCGTCCCCCTGGAGCGTGCTCGGTGAAGCCGAGTCATCAGGGCGCTCCCTCTTCGCCGGCCCTGTACCGCTCGGTCCAGGCTGCGGCGTTGAGATGCCAGGCTGGGTGGTGACGTCAGGGCGCAAGGATCCACCTCGCCTTCCTCTGTGGTGTCTCGGTCGGGATTTGTCGCGGGATGCGTCTGTGTTTGAGTGTTGGGGTCGCTTGGCGTCCTCGGCAGACTCTGTCGTGTGCAAGGGCTTTTCGCGCTGGGTTGCCCCTTCGCGGACCTGCCCCTGCACGCGTGGTTCCGCGTCCGGCTGCTTTTCGCGCTGGGTTACCCCATCGCGGACTTGCAGCTGGTCGCGTGTTTCCACGTTTAGCCGCTTTTCGCGCTGGGTTTCCCCTTCGCGGACTTGCGGCCGTTCTCTTTTTTCCGCGTCCGGCCCCTTTTCGCGCCTGGTTTCCCCGTCGCGGTCTCGGGGCTGGTCGCGTACTACCTCTTCGGCGTCCGATCGCGCTTCGCGCCGGCTAGTGCCTTCGCGGGTGCTGCGCTTTCGGTCGCCTACTTTCCTCTCCCGGTTTGTGATTTTTCCGCGCTTCTTCAGCAGTCGTACTCTATCAACCGGGAGAGTGGTAGGGTCGTGAGGTTCGTTAGCCTTCCCCAGCACCCCCTGTCCGTGTCTGTCATAGTCTGGGTTGGTGGTGCTGTTCCGCACGATGCTCTGATCCCAGAGGCTCGAGGGAGGTAAGCACTTCGTCGTGGGTAATGGCGCGTGGGTCGCAGCCGTATTTGTTGTTTTTGGCGCGTTGGTCGCAGCCGGAGTTGTGTTTGCAGGCGCGTTAGTCGCTGCCTGTGTGTTGGGCGCTAAATCAGCAGCCGGCCGCGCTGAGAAGCACGGCAAGGTTTCGCAGTTAGTTGCCCCCCCCAGAATACGTTGGGGGCTGACCGCCGTAGCGGTGTGGGATTCCCCGGCTTGGCCGGAACCCACCTGGGTATTTTCTTTCACTCTCTGCATTTTCATTGACGAGGGGGGTGGGCTTTTTTTGGAATCGAGGTTGCCCGTCCTCTGGGACCGATGGGATGTAGGGATGGGAGGGAGGATGTTTGTTGGTAGGGTAAAGGTCATTGGGGGTCACCCTAGGTCTGGGATTTGGCCTAGGGATTTGGAGAATTGATGGGATTTTTATGGATAGGGAAGGGTTGGAATGATTAGGATTAATTGGTACATGGGATGAGGTGAGTGGGTTACCCTAAACCTGGGACTTGGTGTTCGGGCACTTCTCTTGTCCGGGATCTCTTTCGAGATGCTCCAGGTGCGAGATCGACTGCAGTCGGTCCCGCAGCCGGAGTTGGGCTATCCGCAACCTGCCCACCCGCTCGGTTGCAAGAGAAGAAGTGCCCGGCAGTCTGAGTCGCTCCACCACGGATGTACGTATACATACATGTTGGTTCGGCCCAGCTAGCCCCGAGGACTCTGCAGCTTTATTATTCTTCTTTATAGTGTGTCGACCAGCAGCATCCATCAGTTCCTGTAACGTGCAGTTTTATTATTAGTACCTATAGAGTATCGATTTAATTATTTTTAGTTAAAAATCCCGTAGAGCACGGCTTGTAAATACTAAATTGTAATCTCTTAGATTATATTCTATCAAACAAAACCGCATTAAATGTCCTTGAAACAAAAATAATCTCTGCTTCACACCACGATGACTTATCACGTTATCACACATTCTGCCCATCACGTAACTGCAAAAAGGGCGTGAAAATACTGAAGGATAAACGCAAGACTGATATTAAGGAAATGGGAGGCCTTCCTTCATGCTCCACTTAGTTACCCTACACCTGATTACACGAGAACGATATCTACAGGGTGTGTGAAACTAGAAGCTGCGTTTACTAGACTTATGTACGCAATATGGTGAAGTTGAATATTTATGGTATTTAGCTAGCACACTTTTGCAGTATGTACAGACGCCAGCACATCAACCTACCCGAAACTGTCACATTTTCCCAATCAACTTTGAACCTTATACTTTAGCGATAAAGTTGAAAATCTATCAAAGAAATTTGACAGATTGTAGTAAGTTGATGTGCTGGCGTCTGTACATACAGTATATTATATACATACTGCAAAAGTAAAAACGTCAAAAAATCCTTTAAAGTAATATCTTTGTTTGACTATAGGTAAGTATAGTCAAACGAAGGTATTACCATACATCTATACATCTTTGATTGACTATAAGTATAGTCAAACGAAGATATTTTGTTTTCGTTTAGCGTTTTTTCTAACTTGTTACTTTTTACTCGCCTCCTCCTTAGGAGCCGAAAAATTTTTTTTGCATTTGATTGCCAAATTCTTGAGAAGGCAAGGGCCTTCCGACTGGTAGTTTCAGACATTAGCGCGTTCAAAAAAACGGTCGGTAAAAAAAACAAACACTTCAGCTTTATTATTAGTTTAAGGGGCTTACAGGACCTAAACGCAAAAAAGCAAGTTTTAGAAACAATAAAGTATATGATCGACTACAGTAAACAAAATCAGAAAAATATATGATATTCTTCAGGGTATATGCTAGGTAGATAGTGTGTTGAAAACATAATACAACTAATTTGATACGATAGAAAAAAATCATGAAGATACCTCTAAAAACTTTCTTTTTACAAGTTTTTTGTATGGGAAGCCCCCCTTAAATAATTATTTTATGCTGCGGAAACAGAATTACACATTCTATGAAAATTTCAACTGTCTAGCTATCACGCTCATGAGACACAGCCTGGTGACAGACAGACAGACGGACAGTGGAGTCTTAGTAATAGGGTCCCGTTTTTACCTACCCTTTGGATACGGAACCCTAAAAATAGGATAGTAAGCTGTACAAATTCCGCAAGTGGTGTTTTAAATTTTTGTTGACTTTTGTCATTGACTGGCACGGCTACACATCAAGCTATGCATAAGCTGACTTCTGATTGTACAAAAAACCTATACAATGCGAGGTCAGCTAAAACTGGAAATGGGCTGCTGGGCTTGATGTGTAGCCGTGTGTGTCAAGGAACGGTGTCTTATCAACAAATTAAAAGTTAATTAAAACTTCATATCAGTTCATTGGTCTCACGCAGTGTTAATTAGGTTTGTCATTTCTTTCTTGTCATTTTTATCATTCTACATCTAAAATTAGTTACAAGACTGGTAAGTAAACCTTCATTAGTCGACTGTCGCCACAGATAAAATAATTGCAATTTGTTATCAGGGAACAGTTATATGTGTCGAAATTAAATTCTTGATATTTCATTTACATATAGCTTTTGCCCGCGACTTCTTCCGCGAGCTTGTTCCCCAGATCCACCGCGTCGCATCACATCGCAAAGCCCGCGCTATTACTTCGTTTTCGCATCTTTTTTCCGACCTTTTTTGTTTTTACTCGTCTCATAAGAGTCAGCGCAGACAGAGAGGAGCGCAGCGGAGAGGATTTTATGAAGGCACTCGAAAATCAACTTTAAAATTATTGAAATAAAGTGTTATATGCTTGAACCTTACAAAAATGGTTCCGCTAGATATCCGCCAGAAAATGCCCGTGACCGCGCGAGAATTATTCTTCTCTGTCGGCGCTGACCCTAAGGGTCCCAGCGTGATGTTAAGTAGCCTTCCTAAATACAATTCTTTAGGAAGGTTACTTTCGGCTTTCAAATGCAAGAAGATATTTTCAAGGCCGACTTGTAGTTAGATTAGCGCGAGCGCGTTGTAACGAACAAAATCTTCAGCAAAATTCAAAATCAAAAGTCCTTATTTTATTCAAACTAGGCTGATCAGCACTTTTCGAACTTCAAAATTACATAAGATAGTTCCACAAAACCCCCACCCTTCACTGTGCTTTACTAGGTTTTAGTACTACTTATAGAAGAAAAAAATAAAATAATGAATGAATTATAATTATGTCATAATAGACATATCCATATCATACCTATATCATATGGGATATATCCCTATGTATTTTACTTTGTGTAATAATAAAATAAATAAATAAAGAAAAATAGGTTTATTTGTCACAGAAAAACGTGCGTACAAAACGAAAATATTAATTCTAATAATAATAAATAATAAATAAAAAGAAAATATGTATTATATACTATATAATACACCACGCATATCTAGGTACACCACTGTCTAACCCTTTGCGTATTACAGCCGTAGTGTTATGGTAGATATTTACCTTTGAAGAGTCTAATAATAAACGTATTTTCTTTCTTTCTTTCTAATATTATTAAAATTAAAAATGTTTTTCGTCTTCTTTCAAAGTGCGTGGAAAAAAGAAAATAGATACCAGTTCAAAAGACGCCTACAGCTATTTCCAATTCTAAGTTAGACCTAAAACTTGAGGAGATTGCCTCAGCGAATCACTGAATGAAATCGATTACTTAACGCATGAATCAAAGAAGATTGGATTTCGCGCGTCACTCCTATCCTATTGAATTTCTATTTGGAAAACCTTTCAAAACGTTTTAGGTCAAATACTTACTTTAGGTAATCATATGTTTGTTAGGTCAAATACTTACTTTAGGTAATCATATGTATTACACTCATTACTTATCAAGACCCCTCCCCCTCCGTGCCTCAGAAAGCACGTTAAGCCGTTGGCTGTCATTTGTACAGTACATCTTTGACAGTCGTTAGTCAGAAGCCCGAACGTCTGACCACCAGTCTCGTCAAGGGGTATCGTGTTACACAGTGACTGGGTTGTGGAGGTCAGATAGACAGTCACTCCATATTAAATGCTGGTAGCAGCATCGGTTAGACTGGAAGCCGACCCCAACATACCTACATAGTTGGGAAAAGGCTAGGCAGATGATGCAGATGATGATTTAGAAACGATATGATTATCTTATTATGGAAACCACACCAAACACGTCGTCAGTAAAAATACCACATAAAGAGCCACACATAATCCCTTAACAGCACATACTTGTATGTAAATCAATTCTCATCACAGCCATACTATTCTCTCCATAAAATCATTACAAACTAGTTAGTCGAGTTGAGTCCTGTTTAGTTCAACGACTACACGACTTGTTTTCCTAAAATAAACGCCCTAACTAGACACTGGCTAAATAAGGCGTGTACTGTGTCAGACTGCCTATTTATCTCGGAATCCATCAACGTGACTATTTATGGAACAGCCCTAGTATAGATTATAAGTAGCTTAAGATATAAATGTTACTTTGAAAGTAGGGATGCTTTTACAAACCAAATCTGTGTGCTGCGTTCCTCCAAATGCCATTTCAGACACTAATCTGGGTGCTTACTCTCGAATATAATTCCGATAGATCGACATTGGAATTGTCAGTCAAACGTCTGGGATTGGCTGGACTCACTGATTGATAGTGTATTAATTTACGCAAATAGGGTGCTGATATGATCAGACCAAGCTTATGTTGTGTAAGTGTGTGTGTTACAAAGATCCAACTGCATGTAATACATCTTTGTTTCCTGGTTCCGTTCTGATAAATGCATTAATTTGGTAGAGATGACCTCAATCATCGACGAAAATTGAGGTTATAAAATATTTCTCAATAATGTCAAATGAAAAACATATTTAAGTTGAAATAAATTAGGATTCTGCGTTTTAGGTATTCAAATAATCAAATGGCATGTTTGCTGCATGCCAGACGATCAATGGGCCAAACTTACGACCCAGTGCGTCCCGCTGCAGGCCCAGGCGGAGATGGCGGGATGAACTGGACTCCTTTCATAAAGATTGGTTCTTGGCAGCTGTGAACGAGAGGTGAAGAGTAGGGCTGGGGAGGAACAAAAACGGCTAATAAAAAAAATATATATTAAAGCACATAATTTCTAAGTGGCACTACAATTTCTCCCTGTCACAGAGAGGAGGCCTGTGTCCCAGCAGTGGAAACATAGGCTGATTATGGACTGGTGTATAGATAATGACCAGGTGCAAAACATCACGTTACACGATACTTACCTACTTGATAACTAACTAACATCCAATTTCTTTCCGTAACACATGCTTGCGCGCAATTTGATCATGCAACCTTGCTTTGTCGTCATTAATTATTTTCTGCTGTCTATCAAGCATTCTGTCTGTATGACTTAATTCGACGGTCATTCGATTGTTAATTGAAAATATTTACAAGTGTAGCTTCGTTCATGAGCTGTGGTGGCCGGTACCGGCCGCGACTTATTCGAACCCAGACAGGCGCTTTACATGTAAATAATTTCATCACCTCTCTCTAAACGGTGAACGAAAACATCGCGAGGAAACCGGTATGTCCTACAACCAAAAATTCGAAGACATGTGACATCTACCAACCCGCACTGGGCCTGCGTGGTGGGTTACGCTTACGAGCGTTACGACGGCCCACTTCCTCTCACTTAGAGGATTCTCGTGTCCCAGCAGTGGGAACATTATAGGCTGATTATATATGCGTGTGTAACTTCGACATTGTTTTCCTGTCATAGTTATTTAGAGTGCTACAAGCATCTTTTGGGGCCTGAATGACATTGAAAAAGGGGACTTTGTTGGTAATCAATAATCATTTTAAGAAATTGACCCATAGAACTATTAATTAAGCTAAAGAGTTTGTTAGTTTGAACTAGCTAATCTCTGGAACCACCAGTCGGATTAAAAAAATATTTTTGCTTTTGATAGCCCAATTCTTTAGGATTCTATTTACAATAAAACTGAAAACGCTCAGCAAAACGAACTAATAGCGCGGGCAGGCAATGCGATGCGATGGGTTGGGTCAGAAGAACAAGAATTTGCGGACAGAAGCTAGTTTAGTTGTATTGATAAAACAAGATGGCGGCGTTAGTTCTGATTTTGGCCACACGCCAAATGATTCTTGTAGCATTGTGAACATTCTGAACTGCGATTAAGTCAGATTGACCTCTTCCTTGCCTTGCCTTTGTTTTTGTTGATTATACGTAAGATAGGAATAGCCAATGACATCTTGTAAGTGACCTAAAGCGCGGTCTTTGGACTGCATAGAAAAGAAAGAGAAGCGCGATGACGCAGCGCTGGTAATTTATTGCAAAATATGAAGCAAAATTATCTATTTACAAAAAATGTATTGTTTGGAAAAAAAATAAAACACTGCTTTAGTATGTTGCTTGTAAAATAATCTGAAAAAAAAATCATAATGATTGATATTAGTAGTTAAGGTTTTTATTGTAAAAATAAAGTTTTTAGAGGTATCTTCATGTTTTTTTTCTATCGTATCTAATTTGTTTTATTATTTTTTCAATACACTATCTACCTAGCATATATCCTGAAGAATATCATATATGTTTGTGATTTTGTTTACTGTAGTCGACCATATAGGTACTTTTATTGTTTCTAAAATTTGCGTATTTTGCGTTTAGGTCTAAGATGCATGGTTGACCCTGTTGCCGAGCACTTGGTTCATGAGATGTGGGTCGCGCCTTCAATTCTTGCACCAAACAAACTACAGGTCTTGTCTTTTGTGTTTTATTGCAGGTGAGTTTTTTATGTCTGTAAAAAGACACCTTCGTTTCTTGGGAAGTCCTTATTCCTTATTAGGGTGCCGGGCCCGGCACCCTAATAAGGAATACTATCAATCTCAATCTGTATCATTTTGAATCCATTGCTTCATGTGTTCTAAAAATTGGTCTGCTCAACAACGTTAATAACATTATTACTGATTAGTGTGTTACGCAATTATTCAGCTGACTGCAGATTTTTAGCGTTCATTTGTTTCTTCAGTAGTGCACCTTGATGCTGAAAACTTGCGTGCACATTCAACTGTTTTGCTAAGGCTGTCACAAACAGGCGCGACGCGACTACAGTTGAACAATTTCCGTAAATTTGTCCACCAGAGTCGCGTTCTGCAACGCGTTGCGGCTGTCCGCGTGAGCCTTTATAACACATACAATTCCTCTATTTATACAGTTTACACAGCTCAGCTACAAGGTTGCATCAAACATTTAAGTTGCTAACTAGTCTACTGTAACTAGATCTACTATAGTTACTCAGCGCCGCGTGCGCTGATAACTGGCGCCTTTGTTATGTTAAACACTTGATTGCGAAATTTTAATTAAGATTACATACATATACTATACATATCTCACGCCTTCCTTTGGGGATAAGCAAACATTTTTATATCAATTCCTCACTCGACCATTCATTTACGAAGTCGGTCGGCGTTAATAATAAGTTAGGGAGAATCATAGTGTAGGAATAGATTGAATACTTAGAGTTCAAAATGGCATGTCTGCAAGTTTGGTATTGGCACGGATCACGATGTAGTGGATATTACGGCACATTGACAAGTTCGCTAGTCTTTTGCTAATTCAACAGTTAAATTTAAATTCTTATGCTGCTTCAAAACGCTAGAATGAGTAATGTCGGAACAGACCATGGATAAGCAGATAGTGGTAAATTAAATGAACGCTTGCAAAACTAACCTAAGGCCTTTTTCATTTAGCGAAATCTTCATTATCTAAACTATAATAATATTATAAAGAGAAAAGATTTGTTTTTAGGGTTCCGTACCACAAAAGGAAAAACGGAACCCTTATAAGAGATCACTTCCTTGTCCCGGCTGTCTGTGTGTCCGTCAGTCAAGAGTTCAAGACACTTTTTCTCAGGAACGCGTGGAATTATCAAGTTGAAATTAATAACAAATACTCAATCTGGAATCCCTTTAAGCAGTGAAAAAAAAAAAAAACTTCTAAGTCAACGCAATCAAAAGATACGGGCGTTTATGTTCCGGAATCAAAACCTACGTATATAGGGTACTTCCCGTTGACTTAGAATCATGAAATTTGGGTAGAAGCAATATCATATATAGCACAAGTACCTAAAGGAAAAAATTCGAAACCGTATTGTAGAAACATTACAAAAAAAAAAATTTAACTATTTACATACATAAAAATTTGTACGGAGCCGTCGGTGCGCGAGTCCGACTCGCGTTGATCGGTTTTTTTTTGTTTGTTTGTTAAGTTTTAATGCTAAAATGTCTGAACAGATTTGGATAAAATTTGGCATATGGGTAGACCATGATCAGGAGGAGGACACATATAGGCTTTTCATCCTGGATCGCAGAGGAAGTTGCGAGCAACAGCTATGTAGTAAAGGACTATGTTGGACTCTTATAAGACAACTATGGTCTTCACAAGATGTTTAAACATGGTCTCATTCGCCGAACCTACTTAGTTTCACGTTCAATGAATTCACGCACCTATAACATCAGAGATTCTTATCTTGAACATGAACAACTGACTATGAATAATTAATATCCACGATGGCTTTCCTTTAATGGTAACCATACTATAAGGTGTACGAGTATGATGGTCTGATCGTATCTACTAAGGCACCGAAAAGCCAAACAACATGTTTTGAATACTTTTGAATGCTTCCTCATACTTAACTGGTTCAGTTGTTAAAATACCGAGGGTATTAGCAGATCGGGAGCAAAGAAGAACCATGTTTGACTGTAAAGACTGTAAAGTAAAGAAAGAAAATAAAAAAATCCAGGTTTAAGGCAGGGCACACAATATTCACAGAAGAACAGAAAACAAACTAATAGTATTGTGTCCCACGGCTGCGCCAAATACCATTTGTTCATACCACAGCACAGATAGCATATTATCTTTCTCAAAGAAGTCTAATCTTTCTGAAGTACTTACTCGAAATGGTCTATCTTTATGGTTTTATGTCATTACCATCTCACTTATAAACCGAAAGAAATAGGTGATCGTCATTTTTTATGAGACAGAAGGACGCTATGCTACGACCCATCCTTATCCATTGATAAACAGTCCTCATAATAACACAAATGACAGTCTGCCAGTTGGCAATCCAAGAACAAATTAATGTATAGTCAGCTTACGTCCCAGATCCTAAGATAACCTCCTTCCTTAGTGACGCTAGTGTTATTGTAGTGCCAAATTGGCACTGAAGCTAATTCGGCTGTACTTGCATCCGAAACGGATGTCATATGACATAATAGACATAATAATATCTTGCATTGTTAGGTGTACAATACAAAAAGCTTTGGTTAGCTTTGAAAATGTGGATACTTATAAAAAAAAAAAAGAAAAAAAAAGGTATGGGGCTGTTCCAACATTCCTAAGTACTTTATACTTAACATCACTTCGGTCGGTTGAATCTTTGAAGGTTTAAAACGAAATTATGCACATGGTTCTGCTACGTGATAAGTATAGCCTGCTTTCATCGATACCCACACAAAACTTTACGACACATTACGGGAACACCATAATATGGTCCCAATTCCCAAAAAAGAAAATTCTATCAAATTACCATAGACTTATAAAAAAAGATGGACTCCGTGCCACGCATATCGAAAGTGAAGCACAGTAAGTATGCCGGGGACCGCTTGTACAAACACGCCTCACGCTCACATTTACACACACATTTATGTGACACGACAGCGTCAATCGTCAATCACGCACGAATAGATCGGTACGGTGCTTCACTTTCGATATGCGTGGCGCGGAGTCCATCTTTTTTTAAATGACCATGCAAATTACTAAGGCTTGTAAGTATGCTAGCTTGGAACTCGTGTTTCTTCATTAACCACTACGTCCCGGCGTGGGCCGATATCGGCCCATTACAATAGAAAATCAATTGTGTCAAATTAGCGGTGATAAGGAGGAAGAAGTTTCTAGTAAATGATAAATAATATTTATTTCTGTAAATTGGTTCAAAAAACACTTTTACACATGAAAAATAAATGATGTTTTAAAACTAGACAAGTTCAGTGTTTCCAACTCACTACTCTGATATGAAAGACTGAAAAAAACTCAAGAGGTCACAGTCTCTTTTAAAGTCTAGACATAATCTTGAACAGGCCATGCAGATCTGTGGAATTTTGAACAAAGAACCAAACAGATTTAAGTGGACCTGTCCAGTGCACGCATTTGTCAGTAATCGTGTAGCTCAACTTCGAAGTTAAGAAGCTCAACCTAGTAGCTCACCATATCAAGCTTACTTATACCACCTCAGGTAAGATAGTTCCCATCCAGAATCCAAACATGCCCAGCATCATAATCGCGTACCAATCTATCAATCTCAATCCGAAAATTTTTAAAGGATATTGCTAATTCATTGCTTCATAACTTCGAAGAACTTTTCTGCTCGCGCTTTTTTTTTGCGTTTTAAATAACGCTCATGAAAGCCATTGCTACTGAATGTATTACGCAATTACCCACAGTTCAATAACAATATTAAGTACTAAGTTACATAAGCATAAGCAAACATTACAATACCGTCTTGTTGACAACCAACACATCAGGTAGTAATATCTATAACACAACACAAACAACAAGCCAAGAAAGAAAGTTATTGTAACATAAATAAACACATATATCCCTTACGGCGCACCCTGTAAGAAGCGATGGGTTCCCTTAATTACAGATATAAATTCACATGTAAATCATGTAATGTAAAATCAACATCCGAAGTTCCGAACTCGTCTTTGATTTGGAACATAATTAATATGCGTTAGGGAGCGTTTTGATGGCTTTCCACACAATAAGCAGGAATATTAACGATCATGGTTGATAACATACATAAAGTCTATTCAAACTTATGTTTCAAATTAATATTATTTCAAGTTAAACAAATATCAACTTTATTATAATGGGAATTAAGTTGATTTCAGAGTGAGTAGGTCTATTGATAAACTTATAAAAAAAACTGGTCAAGTGCGAGTCAAACTCGTGCACCGAGGGATCCGCACAAATAGGATGTAAATAGTTCAATACGGGATTCTTTTTTTTAAATTTAACGAAGTACATATTTTCGGTTTTCGGATTTTTTTCCTTTATTTGTGCTACATGACCTTGCTTCTTGCCAAATTTCATGATTCTAGGTCAACGGACTTCCCGTTGACCTAGAATCATGAAATTTCCTGTAGGTTTCGATTCACCTGCGAGTGTCCAAAATTTTCGGAAATTTGCGGCATAAACGGCTGTATCTTTTGATTTGTTGGCTTAGAAGTTTGATTTTTTCACAGCTCCAAGGGACAGTAGACCTGTGTATTTGATATAAATTCCAGCTTGATACCTCCACGCGTTCCTGAGAAAAAGGGTCTTGACAGACAGACAGACGGAGGGACGGACGGACGGACAACAAAGTGATCCTATAAAGGTTCCGTTTTTTCCTTTCGAGGTACGGAACCTTAAAATATGGTTGAAGTTGTAGCGTAAACTTAACTTTATTGTGTTAGAATTAAAGATATTGTTTCCAGACTAAGCTAGCTGAAGTAGTAGTGGGCTTGCCATGTTTGTCGAAGATCCGATGACCGGTGGAGCAGACGAGTTCTGGAGTGGAGACCGCGTATCGGCAAGCGTAGTGTGGGACGCCTCCTTGCTAGATGGACCGAAGATCTAAAGAAGGTGGCTGGGACAGACTGGATGCAGAAGGCGGAGGACAGTGTTGTGGCGCAGCCTGGGAGAGGCTTACTTCCAGCAGTGGACTGCAATAGGAGTTTATTGATTCTATTTATTTAGCTCAAAAATCGCTCAAAGCGAGCTATTACGATTTGTTATAAAAAAATGTCGGTGCCAGATGATAACGGTGATTTTCTATTTAGCCAGATGTCTGTACTTGGGGTAACGTAATACGGTAAAAAAAGTCGGCACTTTTTTTAATAAGCAGCAAAATGCGGTATACGGTGCTGAGGGGCCATACATTCAACTAAGTATTTCTATTCTAAGAATTTTAAAGCATGGAATAACTCTTAGTTCCAGTCGAAATTTTCGGTTAAATTGTTATTTATTTCCTTGCTAATCCGGCTGCGGAAAACTGAGAAAATGCAAGGAAACTAAGTATAAGGATCCGGGAGCAACTTACTTCTTTAGTAAGAGACTTAAACCATGTGTTTACTTCTTGAGATTTGTGGTGAATTTTCTCAACTTAGTATAAGTAAATGGAATGTACTACCAAGTTATTAGCCAATTAAATGAAGGATGTACTGCATTCAACAGAACTGAAATTATTAACAGAAGACAAGACCAATTCCCGTTATAAAAAACGTTCAAAATCTAGTCGCACTCACATCTCGGCGACAATCAATGTCAAAAACTTGTCAAAATTGACAGATTGAGACTGAGATCAAACTGTGAACGTTCTTTAATTACGAGAATTGGGCCTCTGGTTTTAGACAAAAACTGCATTCAAAGAAGTTACTGCGTCATGTCAGAGGCGTTAAAACGAAACAAACGCGACTACCTTTTCACGCGGTAGGTTGAATCTGACGATTAAAATCTTATATAACAACATAATGTATTTGACCATCCGTCTTTCAAGCTTAGTGATTACGGCAATCATCATTGACTCATTAACTGTGGTGGTAATTTGGAGGCCCGTGGTTACTTGACAATACGAGCTGATACGATGGCAATGACCCTTCTGCTTACACGATCTTCTGAATCCCAGTAAGTTCCATTGAATAGCATAACCCTAGAATGTTCCCACTGCTGGGACACAGGCCTCCTCTCTTCAAAAGGGAGTGAACTGTAATCCACCATGCGAGCCCAGTGCGGGTTGGTAGATGTCACATGTCTTCGAATTTTTGGTTCTAGGACATGCCGGTTTCCTCACGATGTTTTCCTTTACCATCACATCCTATATTTATGTCGCAGCCAACTGGTTAAATTAGCCGTTCAGTTAACTGCCTGGCCTTTAGAAGTAGTGTTCGCCTCGCTTCCTCCCTCGGCTCGAACGCGGTTGATCACAGTTCTAACCTAACCTAACCCACTTGGTCGGGGTGCAATGCCTTAATTACTGCAACCAATTCGGCTCGCGCGTGATTGGTTACAGACTTCCAACCTAAACTGTAATTGAATATCATTCAGGCCGTTAGTTGAACGGCCGCCGTTTAGTTGAAAGGCTAGGCAGTTAACTGAACGGCTAATGTAACCAGTTGGCTGCGACATTTACATCAAAGTAATTGTCAGTACTACATGGTGTTTACTTAGTTAAGCAAACGAAACTTATAATATCAGAGTCTTCCATTATCTGTTACTAAATATGTACACAATAGACTCTTATAAGCCCGAGTATTGATAAACGATGATACATTATAATAGTTCATTATTGATATCACTATAAAGATTTCTGAAGATTCCTCACGATGTTTTTCTTCACTTTTAGAGAGCAGTGGCTAAACTATTTACACAAAGGAAAGCGCCTGCCTGGGTTCGAAACCAAAGCCCTACTACTGAAATACAAAGCAATAAACTAAATAAATCAATCGTCAATGCAAGCAAGTCTGCCACGTAGTTTTTTGTTTATTCCGCTTTGAATGCACTTGCAATATATCCTTCACAATTTAACTCCTATACAATTCAGCTTTAAGTACATCGGAGCAGACATTTCAATTTCAAATTGCATCTTAATTAATTAAGTACTAAGTCGTTTGTTCTCAATGGAATTTGAAGATAAATTAATCAAGGAACTAGGTTATCTGATAAAAGTTTCTTCCTTGTTGATAGTTGGCTGTCGGAGTTGGTCATTGGATTATATACTGGGAGTTTTGGCGAAAGCGTCAGGTAGCCCGCGTAATTCACTTATGTACGTTTTTTGCAATGCAGGTCAGTATCAGATTCATAAATGATAATGATTGTAAGATCAATGATAAATGATAATGATTGTAAGATCATATACAAAAAAAAAGTAAGAAACGTTTGAATTTAGGGGGCTTCCTTATCGCATCCCCCTTATATTAAGTCTTATTTATCTAATATTTTTTCTACACACACACAACACTGACACTCGTAACTGGCCAGACAGCAGCTAAGTCTTAACTATCTAACCAACTAAGCTTAACTAAATCAGAATGACTAAAAATAATAATCATCTAAGCATCACCAAATATTCTGTTCTTTTTTTCTTGGCTGTTAATACAGGGTCAAATTAACACTTTGCGGGACACTTGACGCCCCTCGACGTAATGACAATAAAACTTCTATTGTGTCTCGTTCAGCGTCCTTCAATGTGTTAAGTTAGCTAGCGAAACGCAGACGTGATATCGTGTCTATGTGTGTACATAAATGGTTAAATAAATAAATAATAATTCAAGATAGACAAGAAGAAACAAAGCAATCTTTAACAAAACAACTCTTTGAATATACGTTAAAAAAGTCCTTAACTGTATGAGAAGAGGTAGCCTTGTACAGCCACACCAAGGCCTGGTATTAATTTCCCTTTATTCCCAGTTGAAACCTCGGTAAATCCTCTCACTTCTCTCTACCGTGAAACTCCAGAGCACGTAGTATTTTAAGCTGGAAATACCCACCTTAAATTAAAGGTGCAAGCTTGTGGAACTGGCGCTTCACCTGCTTATAGCAATAAAGGATGCCGCTTGAAACCACATGCGACATACTGCGAGGATATTGGGGCAAGCCAGCCACGCAGTAAAATGTTGTATTGCTGGAACCTTGTAAGGCACGTAGGAATGCTGAACATTGGCATACCAAACTTCCAGAGTATAAAAACAGAACTGCTAATGGAAAGGGACAGAGCGGGATATATAGGTGTGAAACTGTTTTATTATGATTCATAATGTTGTCCTTTTATGATTCTGCCAAAGTGGCCTTTTTAGGCTTCCAGTTCTGTTTTGTTAATTGGATCTATGTTACTGGACTGAAGGGTTAATAGGATGCTTTCCACATAATTCATATCAAAGCATGACCTATCTAAAAGTCTGTATATTTTAATAAAATAACTAATATGGCCAGGTACTATTATGACGGCTTAATGTAATAATGATTCCAGTGTAAGAGGGAGATGGAGCTATACATCTACTATCCCTTTTTTCGCACTGGAATTATGGCATTATTACTTCGTAATTCAGCCCTAAGTAATCTAAAACAAATATTGTGAAGCGGTAAAATTGTTTGTTTTTAAGAGATAATCTCTTT
This sequence comes from Gortyna flavago, assembly GCA_963669345.1. Classification (NCBI taxonomy): domain Eukaryota; kingdom Metazoa; phylum Arthropoda; class Insecta; order Lepidoptera; family Noctuidae; genus Gortyna; species Gortyna flavago. The sequence continues at coordinate 3,335,085 of OY770141.1, forward strand.
AAGTACAGATCCGATTACAAAAAATCTTTCACAGATAGGGAGCTATGAAAACAAAAAAATTCACGCAGACGAAGTCGCGGGCAGAAGCTATCACTCATGCACATATGGGGTTCACCTTGAAGAGAGATGATGACTTAAGTTTGTCCAGCGTGTCTTGAGCAGTCAAAGTTAAATCATTTATTGCAAACTAGCTTCCGCCCGCGGCTTCGCCCGCGAGGCATGTCGAAACAATCTATCTCTCTGCTAAATTTTATCGAAATCCGTTCAGTGGCGTGAAAAGGTGACACAGACAGACAGACAGAGTTACTTTCGAATTTATAATATCAGTATGGATAGGCCTAATCTAAGTAAAGATGATGCACCTAGAATAAAATTACTGTATCACAATAGTTAAAAATAAAGCAATGACAGGTAAATTAATTGTGTGATAGATACATGGTGCTCACATATTTATAAATATTGTAAAGCAAAAGTAGATGATTTTCAAGTATATGTTCCGGGTCTGGGTGTTTTATCTATAATATGTATCTATTACAAAAAAAAAAAAATGTAAATAAATAGTTTATCAGCCATCTCGTTACTATACATAACACAAGCATTAGGTTGCTTAGCTTGGAATATATGGCGTTGTGTGAAATGTCCAAGGATATTATTTTACTTATCTTCTAACACAACGCAACGAAAACTGTGACACGAGAATTTTATATATATAAAATTCTCGTGTCACAGTTTTCGTTGCCATACTCCTCCGAAACGGCTTGACCGATTTTGATGAAATTTTTTGTGCTTATCCGGTATCTATGAGAATCGGCCAACATCTATTTTTCATACCCCTAAATCGAAACTTACGCGGGTGAAACCGCGGGGCGCAGCTAGTATTATTATAAAAAAAAAACAAGTAATAATTTTGTGTGTGTGAGTCAATCTAATAATCACAGAATGTAAAATCAATGCCTTAAAAATTATACAATTTAATTAGAATTCAGTTTGATTTTGTCTAGAGTCAGCCCTGCTACCAATCTTTCTGATCTTTTAATATTTTTCCTTTTTTTTGGGCTTCTCTCAATAACCGATAGAACAAAAGAATATCTAGTCCAACGTTTCGTCGATAACTTACTCCCTTGTCAGCACTAACCAAGGATATACTTAATGTTGTCTTTCTGAACGTGTAGACTGTAGAGTATAAAACTACGATATATTGCGCCTTATCTCGTCCATGTTTTCTTTTCCCCCGTTACAAAATCGAATCACAGTCCTGCTTGTTTACTGTCTTCAAGGTTTTTAGATCAAGAACTATCCGTTTTCTACAATAGAATCCTTGTATTGTTAAGAAGTGGAAAAATAAACGTATTTTTCTTTGTCTCCTTGGTTGCGAGATTGCGACACTTGCATTGTCTGCTGCTATCGTTCGAAGTGATGTATGAAATATGAGAATTCATCCATAAAGTATGAGGTCATCAATGCACTCACGTAGACTGACAAATTGTAATCTTTATAGAACTTGATTCATCGTTTCGTAGAGATTAAATTGCAATGTCACCTTTGCAGTTCCGAGTTGAAATTCCAAAAACAAATCCAGTGTGATTCTAGGTTAAATGTGACTAAAGCTGACCTTCGGATCGCTGGATTTAGGAACACAGAAAGGGAAGACCCGTCAATTTTAATTGGGCAAAGCTCCAATTTGGAGTAACAACTACTGGAACAAATAGCTTAAGAAAACAATGTGGAAATGGAGATGTATGTTGAAATAACACGTTGTAACACGAGAACGATTTGAAATAATCGACTACGGTGCATAACTCGAATAGTACTCGTGCGAAACTCGATACTTTTATACCTTATTGTAAACTAAGAAAAGATATTGCGAAACTGTGCCCACGCGAAACGTAATCGTTTACAATAATTCTGCTTAGTCACTCTGGTTATGTAATGGTTTTTCACCAGTAAATGATGGAAAGTTGTTAGTTTATCAAAGACACGTGTTAAGGCGGGTACCTACTGACCGGCATTACGGGACGTAATGTAACGCGTTACACAGCTTCACCCATTTGAGTGTTACGCGCTTCATTCAGTCTCAGTAAGTCAGTACGTCGCAGCGAGTCGTCACGAGCGCACGGGCACATGCGTTTTCTTGAGTACCAGTGGTAACCTATTGTAACTTGAAAACATTGTAACAACCAACTATTTTTATTAAAAGAGTAACCGTGGAGTTTCTTGCCGGTTCTTCTCCATAGGAAACGACCAATTGGAACCGTGCACCTAGCTTCTGACGACGTTTCATAAGTGCCCATGAAGGTTTATGTGAAATAAAATATTTTGATTTTGATTTTAACGAATCTGGAGCACGGGCGAGCAAAGAGTTCGATACGAGCATGTTTACACGGATTTTAGCACATGGCGTAACGTAGCATGCTCGCTGCGAATGGTACATTACGGCCCGTAACACCGGTCAAGTGACCTTTTGATTTCAAATTGTAGCAACCGACAACTCGTTTTGCTTCGAATACTTTCCAATTATGGAATTTATCAGTAAGTTGTGACACACATAAACTCACGCCCTCTTCCCATGGAGATATGCAGAAACTACAGACCGGCACCTGCTTCGATACTTCCATACTACTTTTGCTTTGTTTCATACATCTGAGGGGCAATTAAACGTTCAAGATCTAGTTGCAATCTCATCTCAGTGACAATCACTGTCAAATATTTAGAAAAATTGAAGGTATTTTTGACAGATTAAGACTGAGACCAGTCTGTGAACGTTCTTAAAATTACGGGAATCGGCCGTCTGGTCATACACGAACGCCGCCGGTTGCGAGTACTGCGCACCTGACCTTTTTATACAACATCATCGATAAGGTTACTCCTCCTAGAGCGTCCGCTCTCGTACGTTGTGACGTAGGAATTAAAACGAGTAGAAAAAAACAGCTTAACGTTCAGAAAAAGTGTGTTAATAAATTTCAAGTGGTTCCAAATTTTCTGGCTTGCAAACATGGCGCCAGCTAGTCTATCGTACTCCTCCCCTCAGAAAGCCTCAAGGGTCCTTAGCACGACGTGCTTAAGTACCGATACTGGTGTCACCGCCCTCTCAAATGTCCTCAGGTACCCCTTTCTTTCTTGTCCAAAAAACTTGACTTAATTCAGAATTCTGGGAGTGAAAATTACATGTTAGGGGTGTTACATACTCGTCGGGTTTGCCATGATTCGGCACTGCCGGGCGGCGAAATTTAATATTAAATTCAAAAATTAAGGCCTGAGTTCACCAACATTAGGTAACCACCGATTAGAGGTACTTATTTAGACAGTTGGTTTATGTCAAATTTCCTAAGGAAATTTTAAATACAGAATTGATTAAATATTTAATCAGTTGATTTAAATGTTGATGAACACAAGGCTAAAAGGCTCTCGGCTTTGCTCGAATTACGACGATTTTTTTACGCGATGATTTTTTATGGTGCACTCCATTTTCAACTCTCCGTGTTAAGTCGAGCATTGGAATCCAACAGTGCGTCCCAGCTTGTCAAAAAAACACACTTTCTTTTTCAACAGTGCGTTAAAATTCCAGAGCGCGATAAAAAATCGCCGTGGGTACGTACGAGGACTTATGCCGAACCGACCTGAACACGATTCAGCTAGGGTAGATGCCAAACGGAGTTTGTCGAACGGCATGATCCGAATGTAAGTTGCATAGTGTGGCAATGCATCGGGTCGGATTTGTTGTTCTAGAAATACCGCCGCATCAATTATGCCGACCTGGACAAGTGTGTAGCACCCCTTTTTTTTTTTTTTTTTTTAGGATGGGAAATCATCCAATGACTCCTCCCGCTCTGGGTGGAGCGGAAGGGAGTGTCAGACTCTTACTGACTAAAACCCATCCGTGTTCCTTCCTTAGCCCTTTATGTTCCGGGGCAGCGGTAACCCTTTCGGACAATCCCGCTGCCCCGGCAGGCTTCGGCCCTAACGGGCCCCTCCGTGTCTGCTGACAGCTCTTTGAGGCGCGCGTGGAACACATACGCGCCGTCCGGCACGGGCCTGGTCCTGATCGGACGGCGAGCTACCCATTACTCGCCGTCCGCAGGCCCGCGCCTACGGTGGCCGGGAGTCGTCACGCGGCTCCCGACGCCCGGGGCGTCTACCGCGGCGGCTGGGACGGGCGGCCCTCTCGGCTCTCTCCCTCGCCCATCCCGCCACCTCCTTCGCTAGCATGACTGCTTCGCAGAAGGAGGTGACTGCCTCCCACTCCCTCTTGCTCCGGACCATGGTTTGAACCAGGGCCGGGCGCGAGAGGTCGCCGCTGCTGCCGATCGCCTCTACGAGGACACGGCGGTGCTCCGCCCAAGCGGGGCAGGCCTCCACCGTATGCTCCACCGTGTCCTCTGGGCGATCCTCGCAGTGGTGACACCCGGGCGTTTCCTCCCGCCTGATGATGTGCAGGAACCTCCCGAAACATCCGTGTCCGGTGAGGACCTGCGTCAGGCGGTAGGTGAGGACGCCGTGACGCCTCTCTAGCCACTCCTCAAAGAGGGGCCTTACCGCCGCTATCGTGGCGTGCCCGTGTAGCACCCCTTAAGGACCAAACTTTTGAATTGACTTCTCGCTAAAATAGGCTTGTAAGATGGCGTTCCGAACCATGAATTTTGGATTCCAACTTTCTTTTATTTGGTGGCGTTGAAGAAGATTGGAATTAAATTAAATGAACTGTAAATAATTTTGGAATGAAATAATTTTTTAAGCTAAGGAGCATTTTTATTTGTGATAGTGTAATTTTGCAAATAATTTTTTTAACTAAAATTTTAAATATAATTTGGACGGTAAATGCTCTTCTTTTTGGGATTTCATTTTCAACTTTTGAAATATTTTTTATTTGAATGAGACTACTTAATAATATAATAATAATATATTTCTTCTTTTTGGAATTTAATTTTTAGCTTATTAATTATTTTTTCGATTTATGTTTTTTTTAAACAAGAGCTGTCGAGTAATAGTATATTAGGTACAATTTAAGAATAAAATACAAGATTTTACCAGGCATTTTTTATTCGAATTAGGGCTGAAATATTACGCGACATTGCGTGACTTTTAAGCGATTTATAAAGTTGTCTAGTCCGTAGCGGGTCTAATATATCATCGTTTACATTGTTATTTAGGGCTATAAAGTGTAATTTATATCACTGGAGGAGCCAAATAGAGCAACAGGTTCAGAAAGTTACAACGTGATCGAGTAAGGGGCCACGATAGCCCTACGGGTTAGAAATTGTCTAGATGTTTTAAGAGTACATTGCATAATCAGCCAATAATGTTCCCACTGCTAGAACAGAGGCCTCCTGTCTTCGAGAGAGAGTGGTTTATAATCTAATACGAGGGCCCAGTGCGGGTTGGTAGATGTTACAAGTTCGATTTTTTGTTCCAAGACATGCCGGTTTCCTCACAATGTTTTTCTTCAACGTTTTGAGAGCAGTGATGATGAATTTTAAGAGTATAACGGCTGAATTCTGAAACTAAACTCAATTTTAAGTAACGTTCAGTATCATGCTGTTTCAGGCATGTAGAGACAAAAATATTTGAACGTAATGAAGTTAAAAGTGTAATGTGCGAAACCGCCAACCCCTACTAAGCAAGCATGGTTGCGTACCTTGCATTTGCAAGGGATCAGCGTGCAATAAGTTCTGGCTAAATACATACTAATCTTTATACTTAAATGCGATAGTAACTGTGTCTGTGGTCCTTTTAATCCTTAAGCTAGACGGATTTGGATGAAATTTGACACAGGGATAGACCATGAGGTTAGGACTTTTTATCGCAGTAGTTTTAGGAAGTCGCGGGTAAAAGATAAAAGCTAAGTGTATGCAATATTTTTGACCCTGGATCGCTATCCAGCATTGCGTAGCACACTATCACAATCTGAATTATTTTGAAGGATATGTGTACGAAAAATTTGTGTGTCCAAACAACGTCAACAAAGCAATGGATGTTGTTGAACTGTCAAACTGAAACCCATTCCTACTGTTGACGCGTTACGCAATTACCCTGCACTTTAGATTAAATACTTATAGCTACTGCAAGAAGGATTCAATCTAAACTTCTAAATGTAAGTATATCCTTGTTACTTCTGAATGTCAATTTCCAAAGAAGTAGCAAACTATCGCATACTGTGAAAGGTTTCTTACAATAGTGGTGTAGCAGATTTATGTTCTGAAGCGGCTCAATATCTGTCGAGCAGAGAAGAGGCTTACATTTGATATGGAGGTCTTGTGCAGTGTTCCAACTGATATGAAGCAAATATATTTATGGTTTTGTATGTTATAGACAGTGTCTATTAAAGATTTGTACGTGTGTTTTTTTATGGGCTCATGTAAACGCTTTAAATTCTACAACCTAATTGCATAACACATTTTCAATCACAATCCGAAGGATTTTATTAAATTCCTAATACATTGCTTCATCATCATAAAATTCAAAGTCCTGACTGACTGATCAATATATCAACGCACAGCCTAAACCGCTGGACCTAGAGACATGAAAATTGGATGGTGTGTACTTTGTGAAGAGTAGGTATCCTCTAAGAAAGGCTTTTTCGAAATTCCACCCCTAAGAGGGTGAAATGGTGGGTTAAATTTCCGACCTCCACGCAGGCGAAGCCGCGGGCAAAGGCTAGTCATTCATCATTCTCCTGTCCTTATCCCAATTTAGTCTAGTCTAACTAATCTTTAGTCTTTTTCTTCCTTACTTCTCTATTAATTACTCGTCATCTTGGTAGTCACCCCTTTCTAACCATATTATCATTCACACATCCCAATCCATTGCTTCATATGTTTGAAAAATAAGTCTTCTCAAAGTGCTCAACAACGTAAATGAAGAAATGAATGTTGTTGGTCTGGTAAAAGGCAATACGATTAGCTCCTACAAAGGAAATAAAAAACACGTAGATCTATGATGACAAGGAAGAGGCACCATTTCGAAGGTAGAAATGACTAAACTGCAGTGGGACACTTAGCTTCTAATGATATAACTCCTGTAACAAGATAACTTTGACATATATACCTACACCGGGTATCAAAGTCGAAAGTTTCGAAGTTACGCGTAAATCTTGGATACTCGCTTAACTTGGCAGAAATCGTTAGTGTTCCAGTTTGAATTCACTGTCTTATTTTAATTGAACACGTTTGTACTGAATTAAATTATTTAAATTGTAAGGAGTTGAGTGGACCACGAAACATTCAATACGAGTAAGCGGTTCTGAGGACTGGAAGATGAGTTGTCGGTCGTCCGGCGGCGATATGGGCGGACGACATTGTTGCCATTGTGGGCAAAACCTGAATGAGGCTGGCAAAAGAAAAGCAATGCAGCAATGGAGAAAGGCAGGCTGTAGATGATAATGATGAAGAGGTTCCTTCAGCTACCTGTCGGAGTCGAATATCATCTGTTGACTAGTCTGGTGTGATTTACCCTAGATTTTTTTCGAGCTAGAGTATTTCGTGACACTATGTTCTCCAGTAATTGGTTTGTGCCGGTCAGATACGCAGTCGCTCCATGTAAACTACTGGTATTCAGCTGCATCCGATTGCACTGAAAGCACACCCAGTGTGGTTGGGAAAAGGGTAGGCTAATATGATGATGAAGTACGTAACTGATCTATCTCATCTCGCGAGATAAAGGTTTGGGGATGAAGATATGACTGGATTTGACGGATATGATGAAGTAATTTAATTCTCAGGTCTGATAATCAGTCATAATGTCATGGCCTGTCCCAGCATTGGGACACAGGCCTCTCTGTGTGAGGGAGTGGGTCGTAATCCACTACGCGGGCCCAGTGCGGGTTGGTAGATCAGATGTCACATGTCTTCGAATTTTTGGTTATAAGACATGCCGATTTCCTCGCGATAAAATTACTAGTCAACGTCCATCACAACACACCTCTACGGCGCCTGCCCTGATGACAATTGAATGGCTAAAATGGCCATTACATAATTACTCACTTGTATTTGTATTGAGGAGCTCGTTCAAAGGAAGACCATTTGTCGTCATGTGTATTGTTTACCCATTGTCTTATTTGAAGGAACTCACGATCCGGACTCACGACATTTCGTGTTTATTTATTATTCTTTGTATTAATAGTATGCATTATAATAATGTGGAGTATTATTATCCTTGTTTTCTACTATATCCTTATCATTTTTTGCTACCACACTGCATTGGCATTCTAGTGAAAGTACAGCCGATATATTCTGTAATAATCTCACCGAGAAAAGTTAAGTGAAGAATGTAATCTTGTTCAATAGTGTCAATTCCTGACTTCAGGAAATGGCAACTCACTTTTAGCTCACTTTATCTAAGTTTTCACAGTTGTATATATGTCGCAGCCAACTGGTTAAATTAGCCGTTCAGTTGACTGCCTGGCCTTTAGAAGTAGTGCTCGCCTCGCTTCCTCCCTCGGCTCGCACGCGGTTGATCACAGTTCTAACCTAACCTAACCCACTTGGTCGGGGTGCAATGCCTTAATTACTGCGACTAATTCGGCTCGCGCGTGATTGGTTACAGACTTAAAACCTAAACTGTAATTGAATATCATTCAGGCCGTTAGTTGAACGGCCGCCGTTTAGTTGAAAGGCTAGGCGGTTAACTGAACGGCTAATTTAACCAGTTGGCTGCGACATATACACCGCCACATGCGAACTACGCATCCAACATTACACTGACGCCACGCAGAATCTAGCATCGCGCAACCAGAGTTTACCGCGCAACTGAAACAACTTCTCGACATCAAACGTCGGGCAGTAACACACCGGATACAACATCCGTCTGGTCGGAGGATCCTCCCGTTTCTATGGAGGATGGGTGAACTTTACACCTTGTCCCTCATATCTCTAAACAGTGATATTTTTACAGAATAACTGTCTGGACTAGGTTCTGCATGCAGCTTAGCCACTTTCCATTAGAAAAGTCTCTTAAAGTCGTGTCTCAGTTCGTTCAACTCTATTTCAAGAAGGATACGGGTCTTCTAGTTTAATTCAAAATTTCTTAGCCACTATCAGAAAAGTAATTGCTTAGCACAATAACCGTAGCAATGTATTTCGTTTTGACAGTTGAACAACATTCATTGCGTTATTTATGTCGCAGCCAACTGGTTTTAACTGAACGGCTAATTTAACCAGTTGGCTGCGACATTTATATTGCGACCAGACAAATTTTTCGAACATAATGACGCAAAGGATCAGCAATATCCTTCAAAATTATTCAGATTGTGATTGGTAGTGTTATGCAATTAGGGTGTTGGTAATGGAACTAAGTTTTGTCAAAAGTCTTGTTAATAATTGATACCGTCTGTTGATCGACCCTCAGTTAATATCAATTGAACAACAAACGCAAGGCGTAACTATTCAGTAATCTCTGGCAAGGCCTACCTCGTAAACACTTACTAGTTTCACAATTTCCAAATAGACTCATAATGAATTATCATCCAACAACTAAGTGCAAATTAATATGAATAGCATTAAATTATTACAGCACCCGACTGAATAAATTCAGGAGAAAGTTTCAGTAGTTTTGTAAATAAACAGTTTAATGTTAGGCTGGTAGTCTAATATGGGGACAGGGTGCTGAAAACGCGAATATATCATTTATGTTAGAATGGAACCAAAGTTTTTGGTAAATTATGTAGTGTCGTGAAGGGACTGTGAATTTATATTTTTACTGATTGTGACCTTTAGGGCCTTACTCTGTTTTTTTTTTCAGTTTCAAATATACATGTTGTTTTATTTGAAATCCCATAACTCTAAGGTATGAATGAGATCATATCAAAGAATCAACTGGCATATGAATTATTTTTCAATTAAGTAGGTATATTTTTTTTTGTTTTAATTTTTCATGTAACACCGCATTTTCGCATTTTCTTAGCTTTAATAAATTAATTATTGGTTTGAATGAAAATTAATTACTCGTATTTATCAATGAAACTTAGATACCTACACACGAGAGTCTAGTGCTAATTAGTATTTTGTACGGTAATCAAACAAAATTAGGCAGGTGAACTTTCTAAGAACATTTTATTTTGATCAAGTATTTTTGGACCACATATTCTAGGACTTTTTGTATTATTTTTATTTATAGAATATAACCATAGAGTTATGGGATATAAAAAAACACGTTGTATAATATATGCTTTCGATCTTACAGGCTTCTCCTGAATATAAGGTATTCCTTAAGAAATTCAAATTTTCAGGTCAGAGGCAGGTTGTATGTCGATTAAAATGTGATTCAACAGCGATGTGTAAATAAACGATTAACTTCACTAAACCGATGGCAATTCGTGATGTCACTCCCTAATCGCATTTTAATTAAAACATCTCCCATTTATTGAAAAGGATTTTCGCCTTTTAACGCTGATTACACATATGCTAACCTAGATTAGTGTGGTGTCAATTCCTAAAATGGTATCATTTTCAAGAACTCGTGGGCAGTATCAATAATTAAGGTTAGCTTCTGAGAATTGGAATTAGCTGAATTATCGCCAATGTTTTTACGTGGAATTGCAAAATAATACAGTGATAATACTTTTAATGTTGTAATAAATAAGACTAATTTGTACTGCTAGTTATGTTATTACGCTGTTCGATGAAAACGGTATTGTGTGGGCGATTTTATAAAGGTAAATAAAAATGAAACGCTGTTGAACGACTGGACCGATTTGTTTATGTCAGGTTTTAAAATGTTTGTGATAGTCCGAATTAGGTTAGGGCAAGAAAAATGAAAAATGTTTTCAGGAAAATTTTCAAATTAGGGAAAAACTGGACATCCGTTTCTCTACGGAATTTTGTACTGAACAATGTCTGTCGGTCAGCTAGTACTAAAACAAGTAAAATGTAAGTACCTGCGCATCAGAAAAGTTTTAATAACGCGTTTCTCATTGAAGAGTTTCCATTGAATTACAAAATCAAAGGTGACACTGATCGACTAATTAAATCATATTTCATTTATAAAATCATCACACCAACTTTAAATATTACCAACTAAATTCAACCAAAAACAACGTTCCACGGCCCATCCATCCTACAAGTTAAAATCCAAAACACATAGAAATCTGAAAGTAAATAAGAAGTTTAAAATATAAGGCCCGTTGTACACGATACGGTTTCTTAACGGTACGGCGAGCCTGCCGCACCGTGGAATAATCGTGTGAGCTTGTATTGGTCCCCCCTCACGTACTAAAAAGAACGCTGGCGTTTACCTGCGTATTGTGCGATTTAACGATCAAATTGGTGGTATGAAGGGAGCGCGACGCTAGTAAAGTAACTATTATGATTCTACAATAAAACAATTACACTTATATATAAAACAATAGCCTAGTACTTTAGGACACGACTGTACCCGTGCGCAGACACACCCCTTCCACTGTCGTTCAACGTTCTTTTTACGTTTGCACCACACGACTCACGTCACCGAGTCTGGGGTCAGCACTCTAAGCTCTAAACCCGTATTTTCGGCCGAAATTACGGGCAATTCCTACGCTGTGTCACGTACGGACATAAGATTAACTCGGGACCCGAAAACTAAGAAAGATCGACAACAAGACTTGACAGGTCCGATTTTTTTTTTTTTTTCAATCTTTCTGTCGGGCCCGTATCTTCGTTGACGGCCTTAGAGAGTAGACCCGCTACTGTCTACACGCTTCCATTTCCATAGTGATCCAAACGACACTGTCGACCATGCTCCTTGTGCCGTGTTTTCACGGCATAGAAACAATCAATCATTAAACCTGACTTGGTTTCCGTAGGTACGTCCTTTTCGGGTCTAACCACTGAAAATCAGCTCTGTGCTGTAGGCAAAGCGTCATGCTGAGTGGAATCCTTGTCACAGTCATGACGTGCAGCTGTCGACTATTTCTGTTTTGTTTTCGTGATTAAATACATCTATTTGTTTATTTTTTATTTTTCAATATTATTCGAATTACTTAATTTTCTGTTTGTATGCACGCGTTTCTGTCACACATACACACACGACAAATATTTTCGTCTCCATTTCGCACGAGTCGTATATTTACGACCAAATAGGTACCACAGCTCGTAATCTGCTTTGTATTGAGGTAATTACGCTGTATTCTATCAGGTACTTATTTTTCTCAATTTTTTTCGGGCACTGGGGGCATGACATGTCATATGAAGTCGGGCGGTTAAACGGTTAAAAACCGTGTGTGTACAACGGGCCTAATTAACGCTCAAATATTCACGGGTACATAGTAATTAGAAAGGTTACGTTAAACAAAGGACCCGACAAACAAGGGCAAAGGACCCGACAAACAATGGCAAAAGACCTTAAAACAAAAATTACTTTCCCAAAGGAATATTTATTTTGTCCTGAGCTAAAAAGCTTAAAAGTATGGTCGAATTTAATTGGGTTTAGATTACAGGAGTTAATTAATTTATTGTAATTACTTAATATTTTTTTCATGGTCTCTATCAGTTTATTAAATACATGTTGTTTGAACAAAAATTCAAGGACATGTGACATCTACCAACTCGCATGGAGCGAGCCCGCGTGGAGGATTCAAACTCAAACTTAAAGCATTTCTTTCAAATAAACCAAATACAGGCACTTTTGAATTGTCAATGGAGTCGGTCATTTAGAAAGATGAAGCTAGTTGCCCATTTCAAGCCGCTGCCTGTCAGGTTTCTACAGGAACGCCTGTAAATACTTTAATTGAAATAGTTTAGTCAAATTGAATCAAGTGCTGAGTTGTAACTACACATAAATACATCCTACTTAATATTATTGTGAGCGCACATCGCATTAGTTTTATAAATTTTCTTTATAATATGTGGAAAATGTCGTGGGTATACAATTATACATTTACGCACTCTGTAGCTTAATATTTTATGTAATATTGTAATGTGTAACCGTTTATTTTCCCAAATAAGTAAATAAAATAAAATATTATCACACTAATAATCATAATTTTATAAACGCGAAAGGTTGTGTTTGTATGTTTGTTACTTCTTCACGCAAAAACTACTCAACGGATTTGGATGAAATTTGGCACACAAACATAAACTATCATAACCAGGATTAACACATAGTTTACACACAGATACTTTTTTTCCGATATTCCCACGGGATCGACACTTATGCGGGTGAAACCGCGAGATGGTGCTAGTACTATAATATTTATACTAACTCAAATTGTAAACAATGAAATTAATTCTAGTAAAAAAATAGGAATTATTTAAGGTGAACATTTAGGCCGTAAATAACCTGATAGTTTATTACATTACCTACAAACCTATAATTAACGGCAACTTCTACGCCCCCAAAGGTTATTGTAATACCACATTATGAAACCTTGAAAATAATAAATCAGATAGTAGATAATCTTTACATATATTAAAACTAGCTTCCGCCCGCGGCTTCGCCCACGAGGTATGTCGATAAAAACTATCCTATGTCCTTCCCCGGGATGCAATCTATCTCTCTGCCAAATTTTATCAAAATCCGTTCAGTAGTTTATTCGTGAAAAGGTAACATACAGACAGACAGACAGAGTTACTTTAGAATTTATAATATTAGTATGGATTGTAACGAAGTTTAAACGTAAAAAATCTGCTGATGAGTTTTGAATTTTTGTCCATAGCATAATCAGACTATAATGGTCCCACTGCTGGACACAGGTCCCCTCTCTGTGAGAGGGAGTGGGCCGTAATCCACCACGCGGGCCTAGTGATGGTTGGTAAATGTCACATGTCTTCGAATTTTTGGTTCTAGAACATTCCGGTTTCCTCACGATGGTTTACTTCACCATTTTGAGAGCGGTAATGAACTTTGTGTAAATTACACAAAGTAAAGCCTGTCTGGGTTCGAACCCACGACCTACAAATTGTGAGTCGGGGCTGTCACCACTGGGCCACAATGCTCCACTGTTTTTGTCTGGATTTATGTTCCGGATTAGCGCAAAAACGGCCGAACGGATATGGGTGTAGATATTTTATAATCTCACCCAGGTTATACAATATCTACATCCAAATCCGTTCGGCCGCTTTTGCGCTAATTTTTTAATCCAGGTGGTACGTTCCCGTGAGATGTTTTCCGACATTTATGCGGACGAAGCCGTGGGCCAAAGCTAGTTCAGAAATATTGACGATACTTATCATTATTGTAATAATATTCAACCTGTAATTTGTACTGATTAGGTAATTATTAGGTGAAAGACAGAAATGGCTCTTTGAACATCAGTTCCTTTTCATAATTAGTTTAATTGATTGCCTCGTTGGACGAGTGGTCGCAAGGTACTGCAGAGTCTGAAGTCGTGGGTTCGATTCCCATGTCGGGCAAAGTGTTATTGAGTTTTTCCATCTGGAATTTCTCAGAAGCAGCCCGGAGTCAGTTTTGTGCCCGGTTGATGGCAACAGGCTCGCTCCCTATTATTACATAGGATTTTCTGGCGAAATGTGGGTACGGTACTATAAGCACACCTCTGCCTAAACCCCTTTGTAAACACAAGTTTCTCTTGCTGTGAAAAACTACGGTTTATTCGCCGTGTGTAGGCACGTAATTGTATGGATCACAGTGGAAGCTTGTTGATGTTTTTATGTAGTCCCGTAAAGAAACCGTGTAGTATACAAAGTGCCTGACCCTATGGAGGATACAGGCGCGATATTATGTTATGTAATGAAGAGGATTTTTTTCAGTATTCGAGTTGATTGGAATGACTCGGTAGACGATGGTGCTAATTTGTTCAGAAGTAACCTATTCCGTAAGAATTTAAGAAAATTTTAATCTTTCCACCATATTAATTTTCCATTGTATTACTTAATTATATCTCATCGTATACTGCACCGTTGACGTCATCACGTCAACGCCGCATGAAACGTTTATTTTCTCTTGACTGTACTTACTTACCTGTCAAAAAGAGTGACTAGGTCACTCTTTTTGACAGGTAAGTAAGTACAGTCAAAGTATAAAGTGGATAAGACAGAGATTAAAACAGAAGAAGAACTAGCAGGGGTTGAGGCTCAGGGGATCAGACCGGAATAAATCGCTGAAAGCCAGCGCTTGGGCTCTGTCTCGCATAGGGTCGTAGGCTCATAGCTTTATGCTGAGCGATGGCCTTTTGCGTAGACGTGACTAATTTTTTGCTTATATTTTTCTTTTTGTTTCTGTACGTTATGTTTACCTACCAACCAGCACTGGGCCCGTGTGGTGGATTACGGCCCAATCCCTCTTACTGAGAGGAGGCCTGTGTCTCAGCAGTGGGAACATTATAGGCTTTTCTTTTTTCTTTCAACGAAACGGTCTACCAGGATATAAGAAATGGAAAGTAACAATAAATCACCTATGTCAAGAATTTTACGAGCACATGTGAAAGTAAAAAACCCTCAGATACATATAAAAAGGACATACATTTCCCTGCATCAAAGTCAAGGAAATAATGAGAATTTAATATTAATAAATTCTGATGTTATTTGTGAACTTCTCAGTAATCATTTTATGTAGGAAGTTAATTATTAAGTAGGTATGGTGGAGCTGTAGTTTATTTCAGCATTTTGTGTAATAAGTATCTATAATATAAAATTCTAAGTCCTGACTGACTGATATATCAACGCACAGCCTAAACCGCTGGTCCTATAGACATGCAATTTGGAGGGTGTGTTCTTTGTGAAGAGTTATAGGTATCCACTAAGAAAGGGTTTTTCGAAATTCCACCCCTTAGAGGGTGAATGGGGAAGGGGGAAATTTCACGCGGACGAAGTCGCGGGCCGAAGCTAATATACACCTTGTAATTTAAATGGTGTTGGACCTGAAAAGAGGCCATTAGTTACACCTTGTATATATCATAAATAACTCATTACAACAAAACGTAATATACTTAAATCATCATCTGCCTAGCCTCTTTCCACCTATGTTGAGGTCGGTTTCCAGTCTAACCGGATACAGCTGAAAACCAGTATTTTACATGGAGCGAGCCCAACATAGTTTAGAAAAGGCTAGGCAGATTGATTGAACCAGCCAAAACAAGAAAGGAAATGAAGGTTGTCAACAGTCTGTCTAACAAGTTTTCACATTAAAGTTAGCACGTTTATTCTGAGAGTGTTGTCTAAACCTATTTAGACTTTTAGTTTAACCCGATGTAGGCTTTATATTAGTTGTTAGACTAAGCATCGTTGGTGTAGTGGTCTCAAGGCTACTGCTGAGCATGGGTCCTCGGTTCTATTCCCGGATAGGGCAGCTTTGTGGAATTTCTCAGTAGCAGTCCTGGATTTGTGCCCGGTTGCCGGCAATAGGGTCGCCCCCAATTACATAGCTGGCGAAATGTGTGTTTTTAGGTACAGTACCTACTCATATTTAAATGTTAAATAATATCTTATGCAATAAAGGAAAATATACGTGATATGTACTTAATCTTATCAATCTAGTGATATTTGGTCATGTCTAAATATGATAAGTTCTTTGCTGTTCTATCAATATAAACATATTAAAATAAATAAAAATTAATGTAGTATCACTTTGGCATGTATTATTTATTCCCTAATTTCACTAAGTACATTGTCAAACGGTGCACAGTATAAACTTCTTTCCAATTTTCATCAATATCGTAAGTAGTGCAAATAATCTCCGAGTAAAATGGCTGTGTAATATCCTATTAGTCGGTCATGGCGAAATTATGAGGGTTCCATTTTTGCCATTTCGCTACGTGGCAACGGCATCCTAAAAACACTGAAAACATGCTCCAAACGTGATCACAATTTTATTTCAGACCAGGTTTACTCAAGATGTTTTCCTTCGCGCCCTTTGTACACACACGTTATTCTTAAACGACGATTTATTCGCCGTGTGTCTGTGTAGGAGGCACCGTCGGCAGTGTTGATAAATGATAATGATTTTATTTCTGTAAGGTTTGTACAAACACTTTTTACACGCCAATCATATTTTTTTTAAAACTTCATATATATCGTCGGTCGGCGTTTGCATCACTATAGGAACTTGTTGTTAGACATGTTTTTTCTACGGCGCGGTTTATACGCCGTGTGCAGGCACGATCATCACTCATCAGTGCTCTATGGAAGCTTGTGACAGATCTACACATTTTTTGTACGACGCGGTTTATACGCCGTACCGTAAAGAAACCGTGCCGTGGGCTAAGTCAGATGAAAACAAATGCAAAAGAAATAAATAAAAACAAAATCGTGTCCACCGTAGGGGGGACAGGATTTTTTTTTCTTCTCGTCTCGAAACTCGTCTAAACTTCAACTTCTCAAACATTATATTTCCATCGATTGACTATCACAAATTGCAAATTACGAAATATTTATCTTACAGTACTTCATATTTTCTTTGATAATGTAACAAGACCTACTACTATTATCAGTGCGATAACAATGACAAGCCCCTACACAACATAGTGGCCCAATTTCTTCAATCTTTTACAAGATAAACTGCTCTAGAGGGTCAAATTAAATTCGTTAGCGAAACTTCTCAGGCGTGATGGGTATCGATGTCTTAAGATGATAAAACTCAAAAGATATGATAAGTTTTTTTTGGAATCATCAGCCACAGGTAGTGTCATCATTCTCCTGCCCTTATCCCAATCTATTTGGGGTCGGCGCAACATGTCTTTTTCTTCCATACTTCTCTATTAGTCGTCATCGCGGTTATCACCCCTTTCTAGCCATATCATTGTTCACACAGTCCATCCCAGGTAGTGCAGTCACTTAAAATACCAGAATTTTTGTGTGTAATTTTCACAAACGTGATAAGTATCTTTATCAACACACGTTAAAAAAAAAACAACAGATTTGCTCAGCTTATTCTTCAAGTAGCAATACTCTAACGATGATATTTTTTGGGTCAACGAACGACCCAAAAAGAAAATCATTAAATCTTTTAAATTTTTTCATGTTTACATATCCATACCTATCACGTCTGCGGAGTTTCGTTAGCTAATTTAATTTGACCCTGTATATTACCTACTTTTCAGTCCTAAAGTTTCCATTCCGTTTTAGTCCTTGACCGCCATAAAATAATGCTCATTATTAAACGCATTACTTTCTATATTATTAGTCCGGTAGGGACACTTACTGGTTTAATTGGCAATTCTGTCCCTTGAAACTGCTAGGGATCATTGTCAACACTACCCTTATATTTAAAGCATTTATTAAGTACCTAATATTGTTCTTGATTATAATTTAATAGGAAAATTTTGTGTTTTCATTAGTTGTAATTTTGCGTGGGTAGTAAGAACAGAACCTGCTAAGAGGCGGGCTAAATTGCCAGCTGGAGTTGTTCAGTAACTTTCAGTTTGCTTTGAAATAATACTATGCACATAAGCAGTATTACCGATCAATTTTAAGGGGCTATGTTGAAAAAAATGTGGTCTTTCTATTTCGTGTAACTTGTTAAGTATGTCGAATAGGGATTTAACATTTTGGTATATGTTTTTTGACTCTTTGGTCTAGTATCGTGTAAAAGGAATACACGATTCAATCACGGCCGTTGCCGTTGTTTTTCGAAATGAATGAACCGATTTAAATGAAACTTCATACGCATAAGCAGGATACAAAGGTCTAAAAAGTTAGCTGAGAACATTTTCGAAATGTCTTATTTAATAAAAGATAACTGGAAATCTCTGTTTCTATGGAAACTTTAAAATCGGTCTAATTTGGCTGTAAAAATTTTTTTCGAAAATGTTCTCAGCTAACTTTTTAGACCTTTGTATCCTGCTTATGCGTATGAAGTTTCATTAAAATCGGTTCATTCATTTCGAAAAACAACGGCTTGAAAGTTTGTATGAAATGCCGTACGTCGTAAACGCTCTTAAGGTCTGAGTTGAGTTGCACGATAGTTGACAAATGCGTGCACTGACTGAACAAGTCCACTCAATCTGTGTGTGTGTGGTTCTTTCCTCAAAATACCATTTCAGACAGCAATTTACATGATCTGAACAAGATTATGACTTTAAAAGAGACTGTGACCTCTGAGTTTTTTTCGGCCTTTCTTCTCTGAGTAGTCAGATAGGAAACGCCGACCTCATCTAGTTTATATATGATTGACGTATAAAAGTGTTGGTACAAACCTACTTACTCAATAATACTATAAAAAAAAAACATATAAATACTCTACTTACTACGTAATCATTTATTATAAAAACTTTTTAACAAAAAAAACAACCGACTTCCAACAAAACACTACAAAGTGAAAAATAACTTTAATTTCGGAAGTCGGTGTCGTTGGTTCTGCATTTTCGTTTTTTGACACCGACTTCTGAAATTAAAGTTATTTTTCACTTTGTAGTGTTTTGTTGGAAGTCGGTTGTTTTTTTTTTGTTAAAAAGTTTTTATTTTTCACTTTTGAGTTGTGGTACCTACCCCACACACCAATTCGTATACCACTACTTGCTAAATATATAACAGTGACAGGAAGTTGTACAGAAAATTGGAGTCGAATCCCGAGTGATGTTAAGACGTAACATTTCCGTCTCTGAAGGACTCGTGAATGGAGCTATGGGCATAATAAAAAAAATCAAATGGCCGGCCCTAAGGAGAGATCAATTGGAGGATGGGGAACTACCGGAAGCCGTGTACGTAAAATTTGATGACGAAACTATTGGTCTTAGGCTAAAAGATAGTAACGGTTGCATACCCATTCCACCAACAAGCACTACGTTTCAGGCAGTAAGGGGTTACGGAGATGTGGAGCGTCGTATGCTGCCTCTAATATTAAGCTGGGCGGTCACAGTACATAAATTACAGGGTACCACCCTAGAAAGAGCTGTGATCGACCTTGGTAAAAAAAACTTTGCAAAAGGGCAAATATACGTCGCGCTAAGTCGTGTCAGAAGTTTGGAAGGTATCGTTTTGTCAGATTTGGATGCCAACAAATTATTAAAGCGACCACACGACGACAGATCATTGACGGAAATAATGAGGCTACGAAATCTGTCTTCTGACAATCAAAGCCACACTTAATGTACCTACGACTCAAGGGCGAAGATCTCTTTGGCGTCTTATAAAACAGTCTTCAGCGGTTTCATTTTCGAGCAGTAGCCTTCGAAATAGCTTCTCGTATCACATCTCCTGTATCATGTGGTTCGCATTTACTCGATAAGCCCAAACACGGCTAGAATACATTGTTTTATTACGATGCTCCGGTACCTACCTTCCAGCTTCATAAGATCGGTTTGATGGTACCAGTTTCGTCAGAACTATTTATTTAAATTTGCTTCGTCATAGTCGCTTAACTATCTTAATCGAGATATCTTATCTCCACCCATGAAATACTTATAATCATTGAAGAGTTCCTGTGGTTATCTGTAGTCTCCTTCATCAGTTCCACTTCACCAAATTATACTTTCTGAATGCAAATGCTTGAGTTGTCGATGAAAATACCAGAATTGCTATATGTATGCCTATAATATTTGAGGAGTTCCCTTAATTCCTTATGGATCCCATCATCAGAACTGGATTTTGACAAAAATGGGACCAATCTGGAAGTATATCCTTTTAAATAAAAAAAAAATTTCTAAATCGGTTTTGTAACATCATCTGAAATTGTCGTCTTGTTGTTTTTTCGCGGCCATCAACCAAACCTTGTTTTTCTAGTACAGAGTAGTGTAACAAATAAAACTTATTTGACATGCATATCTCTAAATGCAGTCCGAAATGAGTTATTAAGAAGTGTTATTTTACTGCAGCTAATTAAAAGTCGGAGTATAGGTAAGTGATGACTCTCGGACTCAAACACTTGAATCATCGATAGGTTTCATTTGATTTGAGAGAGTTCAACTAACACACTGTACATGCCTACCAAAGAGGATTTTCCTCGACTTTCATGGGATCCCTTCATCAGACTCTGACTTGGTGACAATGGGACCACCTCAAGAGCATACCGTTTCAAACCCTAATGTCAACTGCTCATCACCTGTTACAAAATATTGCTTTTCCCGATGCTGGGACGTTAATTGTTGAGGAGTTCTCTTGGTAAGAACCAGGAGAACTTGAGCTGATGGTGAAGTCACCATCAGCTCCACTTTACCATACGCATTGTGACGATCATAAATTGCTTAGCAACCATATTAAAGCAATCGAATCGCTACCCGTGAAATATTTTTCATTGAGTAGTTTCGATGGCCATCTGTGGTCTTCATCATCAGTTCCACTTCCCCAAATTATACTTTCTGAATGCAAATGCTTGAGTTGTTAAAGAAAATACCAAAATTGCTATATGTATGCCTATAATATTTGAGGAGTTCCCTCAATTCCTCATGGATCCCATCATCAGAACTGGAGTTTGACAAAAATGGGACCAATCTGGACGTATGTCCTTTCAAATAAAAAAATAATTTTTTAAATCGGTTCATAAATGACGGCGTACTGAGGTAACAAACATAAAAAAAAAAAAAAAACATACAACCGAATTGAGAACCTCCTCCTTTTTTTGAAGTCGGTTAAAAAGGGTTCAAGTAATTAAGTCTTTGTATAGAAGAATGTATCAGAAACTAGCCATGGCCCCGACACCACCCGCGTTTAAAGATAAAAAGTAAGTAGCCATATTCATTCAGAGACGAAATCACCATTGCTGCCTCTTCAAAACCGTAACACACTTTCATACATTGAAGCCAAACCATTGCTTCATATGTTCGAAAAAATTGTCTGCTCAACAACGTAAATAACGCAATGAATGTTTCTGTACTGTCAAAATTAAAGCTATTGCTTCTGTTTGTCACGTAAGGGTCGCTGTTCTATATTTAATCCGTAGGAATTTACGAAACTGACAGAAAGTCTAACTTAATCCCTAAAGGATTAACTAAGTATAGGCGAACACAAAATTCGTCTGAATTATCTTTAGTTACATTTCACTTAAAAACAAACAGAATTATAATACCTTAACGGTGTTGATACTGCTTGCCTTTCTGCTCATCCTGTAAAGGCAGGCAAGCCGTGAAGACAAACAAGGTGTTCAGTTAATCCGGCGTCAGCCTGCCACTAACTTTCGCTGTCTGAGCGCATGAATTAATTACATTTTAAAGTTACCAACGGTTACCCGATTTGTGAGTCAAACAGTTTGGGGATCCGACTATGTTAAGCACATTGGCGACTAAGCGTTGACATCAATGTGCCGTTGTATTGATCGATGTGCGAATGAATTAGGGACGAACTCTAGGGACAATCATTAAAGAATTTTAAACGCACTTTGCAAAAACGCAGGCAGTTAAAATGTTTCGGGATTCTGAATCTGGGCAAAAAGAAAAGCATCGACGTTGCCATGATCAACGGAATAAAACTCGTGTTTAGCCTGGATGTCTTAATCTCGTCAATGATTCTCCCAATTATAATAGAGATCTCATAACAGCGATTGTTCGGAAAAGTAAAATATAACATTACATCACGCCTGTATTGTAGAGAGAGGTGTACCTATGATACACCTACATTTCACCTGTTATCTTTAAGTCCCATGTAACCGGAGACGAGCCTATTGCCATCAACGGGCACAAAACTAGACTCCGGACTATCACTCAGAAATTCCAGACGGAAAAATCCCGATAACACTTTGCCCGTACCGGGAATCGAATCCAGGACCTCATGCTCAGCAATAGCACTGGCGACCACTAGACCAAAGATGCTTAGTCTAATAAAAATAATATAACTAATAGTCGGACTAAGAGGGGCTAAACTAAAACTCTTAAATAGGTTTAGACACAGAGATGACACTCAGAATGTTATGACAGTCAAAATCAACGAACTGAAAAGTAAATCATCTCCACTTCCTATCAGTTTATAATAATTAATAACTCACAGCTTAAGACGAATATTCATTCGCGTTTTATCTACTCAACGAAGTCACACACGCTTGCATTACAAGATTTGTCTTCACAATAGTTCTTTTAAACTCTCTAAACTTAATTGGTAGTCAACGCCTTATGCCACTGCTATGGAAAGGCCTCTCTCCATGACTTCCAGCTCTTTCGATCCAGGGCTAAAGTAGACCACTGGTCGTTTGTTTCCAGTTCGTCCCGCCATCTTTTTCTTCATCTTCAGAATTACTTACGTAGTAATTATATTACTATCAATGACATAATCTAAACCAGCACTTGATTTAAGGAAAAAGTAAGAAATGGATATCAAATGAAACCTAACATATTATTTTTTGCTTACAAACGACAAAGGACGAACAACCCGCCTCATCGTTTCAAGATTGTTATTAATTTATATTGAAAGCAATGGGAATTCATCCGTCAATTACACACACAACAAAGGTCGATCATCTACCAGTCTTATCCATCCGATACAATATTACAACCTTGCGCAAGATCGTTGCTCCACCTATCCTCAGACCTGAGTCCATTGACATACACACCCAATTTATTTCCCAAACCAGTTCTGAGTTTTTTTATCTCATGAACCAGAGAGAAACCAGTAACCACGGAACACGTGTTTTGCAATAAGCGTTTAATTTGCAAGTTGCTGTATTCACAACGAAATGTGATATGTTCGAAACGTGGCAGACGATTCGTTGCTAGACGGAGGGTATTTCATAGAAATAATAGAAACCAGTAAATAGTGTCGCGGTGACATGTCGCCTGCTGCTGTCGTCTGCAGTCGGCTAAGAACTTGTACATTTATCAGTCGATTCGCAGAAATTTACTCGCCCGAATAGGGCGAATCTTCACTTTTAAATAATAAAACATTTTTTACAGGCGATTCGCACGAAGTAATTCATTTGTGGGCGAGTCGTCAAGAAATGGTAGAAGAAAGGGCAGGCGCTATATACCCAGCAATGGGTGCTGATTCCGAAACGAAATGATGAGTCGACAACTCCAGAAATATACAGTACCAGATACTGCCTGCGACTTCGTCCGCGTGAAATTTCACCCTCTATTCACCCTCTTAGGGGTGGAATTTAGAAAAACCCTTTCTTAGTGGATACCTACTCTTCAAAAAGAACACGCCCTCCAAATTTCATCTCTCTAGGACCAGCGGTTTAGGCTGTGCGCTATACTTATAGTGCGTATATTTATTCGCCGAAGCGTGAATATTGGCGTGAAAGGTTTTCTGAAACACCTCATTAATCTTTAAAGAGATTACGTAAAGTATGTTTTGATTATCTTAATTCTTCAGTTTTAGAGGTGGTAATAAATTTTAAGCTATATCAGGATACATTCCCGATAAAGGAGAATGTTTGGATGGTATGTAAGACTGCGATCAATTTGTCTTACGTGACGAAAGCCGCGGCGCATAATGTAAGCTTCATTATTTAAAAGGTCAGGGTTAGACAAGAATGTAGGATTACAGGCTTAGTAAATTCTAGGTTATGTTCCATTTTAAGCTGTGGTTTTAAAATCCGGAACATCATTGACATCATCTTGGAAGGCTTCGGTATAAGGGATGATTTTCTCGATGCCAAAGCAATGTTTTCGTAAACCAAGGCTCTCTGTTTCAAATAAGGCCATAATAACAAACCGACAGGCCATAAATAACGGACGAAAATAAACGATGAAAAATAATATCAACCTAAAACAACAAGGCACGAGTAGAGAATTAAAATTAACTTCAAAAACGTTTAGCCTCAGTACATTTCATAGACAACCAGTCTTACCAAGGGGTATCGTATTACCCAGTAATTGGGTTGTGGAGTTCAGATAGGCAGTCGATCCATGTAAAATACTGGTATAGAGCTGCATCCAGTTAGACTGGAAGCCGACCCTAACAAATTTGGGAAAAGGCAGATTGAAAATAATTTCATACTTAGATATTTTTGATCACTGATGACTGAGAGAAGAGTGACTCAAACCGGAGAATCCATTATTGAACTTGGGATAAGCTTGACACAAGGATATTCGCAAAAGAACCAAGGTAACCGAGATAGCCCGAAGAATTGCCAAACTTAAGTTGCAGTGGGCAGGGCACATTGCTCGCAGAACAGATAGCCGATGAGGCCGAAAGGTTTTGGATTGGCGACCGCGTACCAGAAGACATAGCGTTGGGAGGCCTCCCACAAGGTGGACCGACGACCTTGTGAAGGCCGCAGGAACCCGTTGGATGCGAGAAGCACAGAACCGGTCGAAGTGGAGGAGGCCTATGTCCAGCAGTGGACTTCATTCAGCTGAAATGATGAAGGCAAGCAAGAATGGCGGAAAAGGGAGTAGGTTTATTTATGCCAAGGCAGTGAGTTCGAAGAAGCTGTTGATAATTCGTCATGATCACGTGATTTCATAGATAGGTATAGTGGTAGATATAGTGTAGTAGCTCAGTGTTATCGGCCCCGACTTGCTAGCATAAGCATGCATGGGGTCGTAGGTGTGTAGGCGCTTTACGTTGCGTTATTAATTTCATCCTCACTGCTCTCAACACGGTGAAGGAAAATAACGTGGGGTCCCAGGTTATTTTAGGTCGGTATGTCCCAGAACCTAAAATTCGAAGACATGTGACATCCACCAACCCGCACTGGGCCCGCGTGTTGGATTATGGCACACTCCCTCTCACAGAAAGGAGTCCAGTGTCCCAGCAGTGAGAACATTATAGGCTGAATACGCATTATGCATGTTATCTTGCAGGCAGAGTTATATGTATATCATCACAGTAGTTTCGCGGGGCGTACAAATTGCATTCTGATATGCGTGTACCTTTCATTTTTACCTGCGCCTGCGCTCAATAGAGAAAGTTATTAAGACCACGAGGTTATTAGGCCGTTGTTCATTTGTTTGTTGTTATTTGTTTATATAATGTATTGTTGTTCCCTATAGCTTGCGCAGGTAGAATTCAAATTGTTTTGATGTGTCTGATTTGAGGAGTTTTTTTTTTAAGTGGCTTTGCAAATTTTATGGTTTTTGTTCATGACTGAAGGGCGTTCTGACTGACTGTCCATTTTTCAAATGTTGATTTTATGTCTCGGGTTCGCACGAGTTAAAGTTTGGGGGTCGTCCATGGCACTCTGTATGAGATTATTCAAAGACTGTATTCGGTCCTTTTTTATGTGAGTTTTTTTTATTTTCTCACAAGAAGATAGTTGAGTGATGTTATTGGGTTTCTTATCTATATCT
Organism: Gortyna flavago; assembly: GCA_963669345.1. Lineage (NCBI taxonomy): Eukaryota > Metazoa > Arthropoda > Insecta > Lepidoptera > Noctuidae > Gortyna > Gortyna flavago. The sequence continues at coordinate 3,361,105 of OY770141.1, forward strand.
ATCTATAGGTATATTATAAAAAAATAAAGTAACTTTTCGTGTCTACCTGAATTTCAGCCTTGTTCTTCTGAATTCTGCAACGGAATTTATTCAGGAACGTTCATGTTGTTAATGTTATTACATTTCAATGTTAATGTACCTAATGTTATTAGTAAATTAATATATAAACTATTAGCAGCGCCCCGCCCCCCGTGGAAATATCTGGATAAAAAGTATCCTTTGTTTTATTCTGACGTATAAGCAATATTACTGTAAACTTTCATCAAAATCCGTTCAGCAGTTTTTGCATGAAAGAGTAACAAACATCCATCCATTCGCATAAACCTTCGCGTTTATACTATTAGTATTAAGTAGGATTATTGTAGGATCCATGAGACATGTGATAACATCAGTAGGTACATAACACTGGTGCGAAGCAGTTGCAGGTTACTATTGTCTCTAATATAAGGTATACTTACTAACATGCCAATGACGCATAAGACCTTTAATGATCCTACAATCTCACGGTATCATCCAGATATAATACTTACCCCCTTCTCTTCCCCTTCTCATACATATAACGTGATACTTAGATACCGTTATCCTTTTCCATGAAACACTGTGAATCGCACACTTACTCATATTTCCGCCAGCTTTAATTTATTAACCAGTTACTATTCTGCTGTCATACTTCTGAAATAGCTCAGATTTCGTCTAGGAACACCTAAGAAAGTACTATGATTTAATTAAGTTGTGAATTAAGACAAGAATTAAGTGAGTGTTTGATATCCTTCTTACTTAAGCTAATTTGTAGTTCCTCGGAAGAGAACTTGAAAGTTGGAAGAATTGTTATTGTGATGTTGTTTATCTCTTATTATAACTGGTTGTTGTCCGCGACTTCGTCTGCGATCGGGGTGAAAAGTACCTATTTCCTTACCCAGATCATGGTCTATCTGTGTGCATTCAATTTCATCCTAATCCCTTCAGCCGTTTAAGCGTGAAAGCGTAACAAACAACCTCACTGTCGCATGTATAATATAGTTAGGCTTTTGCCTGTTATTCTCACAATGAGACTATTCAGACTAACTAACTAACTTGTTTTTTAGTTTCCTTTATCCGATAGCGTTGTCTGAGCCTGTTGCCCAATCATTTATTTGATGTTTTGCGTTGTTTGAGCGTGTTTGAATAACCCAAATTCAAACAGCCAACGCGAAAGAAAAACAACGCAAAGAGGCAATTAATAAATAAAGTAAATATATGATAGTTACCCGCAAAACAATGTTGCGTACCTAATTGAGAAGAACATCGCGATCACACAGACACACAAAATGACTTTAATTTATAATAATACCTACTAGCTTTTCCCTGCGACTTTGTCCGCGTGAAATTTATTCTTCCGCCGACCTACCCCGTCGCATCGCATCACTTGCCCGCGCTATTACCTGAGCCATTAGGTACTTTGTTATCGCTTAGCGTTATTTTTGACTTTTGTTTTTTGCTCATCTCCTAAGGGTCCTAGCGTGATGTTAAATGGCCTTTAGCCTTCCTTAGGAATTGGGCTATCAAATGAAAAAAAAAAACAAATCCAACTGGTAGTTTAAGAGATTAGCGAAACAAACTCTTCAGCTTTATTATTAGAATAGATGTAGGTACGAGTATAGCTAATCATTTACTAATTTATTTTTACTTTTGTTCCAGGTACCTAAACTTAACCATCGAAAAGAAATTAATGAATAGAAACACTCTTATATAGGCATCCTTCAATTTAATTGACCCGGAAAATTTAACGCGGACAACGCCGCAGGCCCTTACCTTGAAGTAGCGGTAAGTCTAAATTCCTTGTTTACTTATTAGATAGAAACGTCATTCGCAGCCCGAAGGGCCTGTCAAAATCTCAACTCAAGCCCAGAGCGATACTTATGTATAAGTTGCGGAAAACAAATTAAGTGCCAAAATCAGGTACTTACGAAAGAAAAAATAAATAAATTTTCCTCTAGAACCGTTATTCTCATCGGAAAAAAAATTGCTGACACTGGCTTGTTAGTGTAGCTGTTCTAGTCGCAAGCGTAACTGCTGAGATTGAGATCCTGAATTCGGTCCCCTGGTCGTCATTAGGAAAGAGTAAGTAGCCGTTTGACAACATTTGTGGCCCGCGTGGTGGATTACGGCCCACTCCTTTACATCAAGAGGAGGCCTGTGTCCCAGCAGTTCAACTGCCAAAATGATACAAGTTGCGAAAAATAACTCCTGTTGAAAGTACCGAGTTTTCAAAACGACATAACATCGTACCCAGTATCGATTTATTCTTGACGACGAGCATAGGTATCGTCCTGATAACAGATAACGTGATAACAATATGTGCTTTGAGGGGAGCGGCCTTATCGCTTGCAAAACGGACTGGACTGTGCCGCAATGTTGGCAGTACTGACTCACGACTGTGTACGGTCGGCAAAAAAATAATAAGGATAAATGATCTTTTATAAAAGGTGTATATGCAAAATAACCGCAAGGCCTGAAAGTTTTTTTTTTATATTGAGTACTGAACGTTTACATGTACCAGTTGCTTAACAAAATAGAAAATGGTCAGCAAATTTCATTCTACAAGGCCTACTTGTTCAACATAAGTAAGGATAAAATAACATCAGTCAGGAACGACCACATCAGAAACAGGCCTCGAGGCGGCGGCGCAGTGTTCCGCGCGCGCCTCTCTGTTGGAGTTCCTGCGGCCGCTGGGTGACGGCCGCAGAGGGTGACGGGGCCAACATCTGGCGGGCCAACAACTGCCGGGGGCGCGGACGAATGCGCAAGCGATACCCGTACCCCCGGCAATAGGTACAGGAAGGGAACACCGGGGTGGTTTTTAGCCGGTAAGAGTCCGGCACGCCCCTCCGCCTTTCCCCAGGGCGGAGGATGTCCATGAGGATTTTCCCCTCGTTAAAAAAAAAAAAAGGAACGACCACTTATGTCCATAATATAACATATGTATGGAAATAAGATCAAGCCTGTATTCACGAGGAGTTAGGCAGAAATGTTTAGTATAGCCACATTTCACCAGATGTAATAATTTAGGTGCTCCAGGTTTTGCGTGTGAATTTTATTTCCGTTTCAGAGTGGTGTAATAAAATATAACGTTTACTATTTTTGTTGCCGACCGTACCTTTATGAGGTATGGCGGGATTGCGGGGTCGTTGACTTCAGTTAAGTAGCAGTACCTAATTATATAGGGATGGTTTTCATGGACTTAAGAACATTATCGAATAAAAGTGTTACAGCCAAATTAGACTGATTTTAAATTTTCCATAGAAACAGAGATATCCAGTTATCTTTTTTAAAAATAAGACATTTCGAAAATGTTCTTTACATACTTTTTAGACCTTTGTATCCTGCTTATGCGTATGAAGTTTCATTAAAATCGGTTCATTCATTTCGATAAACAAGGGCTTGAAAGTTTGTATGAAATGCCGTACGTCGGCGTTGTAAACGCTCTTAAATCAGATAAATAGTTACACACCGATTTCTCTCTTTCAGTCGTCAGTAATTTGACTTTCGAAAGAAGAAGACAAAGCGTTGTGTAACTATAGAACATTATTTTTAGTATATGCGAAACCCGAAACACGTGTCTAGTATTTTTATGTAAAGAATCTATGTACAAAATTTAAAAACTGTATCATGAGAAATCACAAAGTTATAAGCTTGTTATGTTACCTGGTTGTCCGTTCAAAAACATGCTCACCACGCGGCGCGGCGCGGGGTTTTCAGCGGTAACTTGTAACTACTTTTATTAAAATCCGCATATACAAGTTTAAAAAAGTTTTTGTATTCCCTTCATTCAGCCTAGACAAAGTCCAAAAAAACCATAACTGTTTATTGGTGATAACGTTTACTACAATCGCCATTTTCGGACAATCGATGGACCGTAACAAACCCTTAGCTGGCCCTTATCAGATTAAGGAGCTCGAGGAAAAGGTAAAAGGCCCATTAGAACAATTTTCCTGTACGTGTTGGATCCCGAACGGGCTCAATTATGTGCTATATGTTATGTGCTGTTACCGTGTGGTTTAGCGGTGTTGACTGGCCTATTTAGCCACGGAAAGGCCACTAATGTCCCGGCTTATATTACAGAGATGAAAATTAGCTTTAATTAAGCTTTGGGGTAGCCAGACATTAGGATTTTTGCTGTTCATGTCTGCTTATGAAGATAAATGTAAACGGGCTAAATAGTGATTTTTCAAAAGAAAAGAAATCTTTGTCATAATTTGTGGCTGTAGGGTTAGGTACCTACTTCATATACAGAAAAAATAAAAACCCTCTTACTTTATATTAAAGTGAATAGTTAATTAGTATTAACATTGGATGTTGAGGATGGCTATGAATGATGCTCATTAAAATGGAAACATGAACACCATTTTTTGGTAATATATATTTTTCACACACAGAGAGAGAGTGATACTGGTGACAGCAGTCAAACATAAGAATAAATTTAATAAAAGGAAAAAAATCCATACTAATATTATAAATTCGAAAGTAACTCTGTGTGTCTGTTTGTATGTTACCTTTTCACGCCTAAACCACTGAACAGATTTCGATAAAATTTGGCAGAGATAAAGATTGTATCCCGGGGAAGGACATAGGATTTTTATCGACATACTAGTATGAGTATAAAAAAAGTTTATAATGGAAATAAATACTTAAGACTCTTTGGAAAATCTCTTCCGCAATGAAAGCTCCTTATTTAGCATCACCAAGTTTAGCATCTGTGTGGGTTGGTGTACATCTGGCAGATAGATTATGGAACAAAAATTGAAATACTGTCCGGGAAATTAATTGTTAAATAAATTGACTACCAACTTCAATGGGCATTGTTCATATTTTTTTAAATGTTGTAATTGAAAAACCATTTCGAGGAATAGCGTTACTAATCATTATGGACTAATTAATTTACGAAAAATATTAATATTTATTTATATTTTTGATAAAATACGATTGACCTTCTGTGCCCTTCAAATTACGTCACCTGCGACCGTACAGTTTAGTATCGTTACCTCAAAAATAAAATAAAAAGTAAGTAGCAAGTATTGTCTACAATCCGTTAGTGTCAAGTGTAAAATTATAATATGTCAATAATATATTAAATTTAAACATTCCGACTTGCCTCTTATTCATCTCGTTTATAAATCTGATTCATTTGATCTGAGTCATTGTTTCAACAATCGACAATATTTAATATATCGGAAGAGCTATGGAATACAAAAAAAATGGAATGAAATGCTATGGAATGAAAAATTTTAATAGATTGATACTTTGACACTTTGATAGGTGTGGATGACATTGTGTTGACAGATTGAATTTTTTTATATCTGTACTAGTGAGGCAACACCACTTTATCTTTAGTGCCACTGAAGACGTAACCTACCTTAAATTTTATAAATTTTAAAATATTTATAAAAAAATAAGTATTGAGCTAACCACCAAAATATTCAAATTAGTTTCTCAAAATCCTCTAAATTTTCAAAAAATTAAATAAAATGTAATGGTTAGAAATTTTGGACAATCCCCATTTTGAAATCATAACCGTCATCGTCTTAAGACAGTAGTGTGATCTCTATAACACAGCAAATTGACGTCGGATGCCAATTTGCTTAACAATACATTTCCCTGACTACATAAGATCTGAATTGATACGGGCTCCGAATAAGGTTGCAACAGTTTTTTTTATTTACAACTAAGACCAGACTAGTAAAGGATTAGTCACTTATCACTGTATCGCAGCTTCCCACCAAGATGATTCTATTCTCGCTTTACTCATTATCTGCCTAGCCTTTTTCCCAACTATGTTGGGGTCGGCTTTCAGTCTTAACCGGACAGCTAAAACCAGTATTTTACATGGAGCGACTGCCTATCCGGCCTCCACAACCCAGTTACTGGACAACACGATACCCCTTGGTAAGACTGGTTGACAGACATTTGGGCTGACAACCCGTAGACTGTCAAAACATCTACGAATGGCATTCGGGACCAACGTTCCAAAGCAGGGAAGAGTCTCGATAATTAATGAATGGTTACCCACGAACCGACCGCGGCATGCGTTGCTTCACCTCCGATCGACCTGTGCGGCTGTGATCACTTAGCCACGAGCCCCTTCTATTTAACGACAAATAATCTATCTGACAACAAGATACTAAAATAGCAAACACCGAAGGACTCTCTCCTCGCAAACTCGTCGTCATCGATATTAATTTGGTATTAATTGATATTAGTTTCGTCTTTATGATAGTATTCCCCGGTGGCTCGAAGTTTAGGCTTCAGCGTAACTATATAGCGAGCAACGTTTCACTAACTTGGACAGTGAAATTGAAAATTCGGAATTGAAATGGCGAATGGATACTGCCCGATGAGGTATTAATTTCTTCATCTGCAAGGTGGCACATCTCCCCGGCTTTTTGAAATTAGGAAGGTAGGCGATAGGAAAAGCAAATACCATCTTGGATGACTAATCAAGGTTCTAATTAGGATTCCTACATCATGAGCGGTATCCTAAGACACACAAGTGATTACATTGCTTCAACATTTACCCGATTTTAGGGTCATCTCAGCGCTGCAGCGCTTTATTGCCTTCGGACTTAAAGCTCAATATCATTGCTAGATCCTATCAGAATACTTCTAGTCGTACATAGCTTGGCTTTAAGGGGGATGCTCTAAGGTAGCCCGCTAATTTCAAATTTACTTAGGTTTTTTGCAAATTACAGGTCTGTGTCAGGTTGTATATTGATTAAAATATGATTCGCGACCGTGCCAAATAGGTATAGAACTACTAGCTGCGCCCCGCGGTTTCACCCGCATAAGTGTTGTTCCCGTGGGACTATCGGGATAAAAAGTAGCCTATATGTTAATCCAGGCTGTCGGCTACCTCCATACAAAATTTTATCAAAATTAGTCCAGCCGTTTGAGCGTGAAGAAGTAACAAACAAATAAACACACACACACACACTCACAAACTTTCGCCTTTATAGTATTAATGTGATAATCGTTAGAAGCAGCAATACAACTCCTTAAGTTAGAATTTGCCTCAAATGTCATGAATTCATGAAATAATCATTCAATAGGGTTATATGAACTTAGAGAGATGTATTGATGATTATTATGATACTTAAATAAATATTTGTTACGACCGCGTATCATATTTCGGTCAACACACGACCTGAAGGCCAATTCTCGTAATTTAAAACGTTCAAAATCTAGTCGCAATCTCATCTCAGCGACAAACAAATGTCAAAAACTTGTCAAAATGTACTGAAATTAGAGGTATTTTTGACAGATTGAGACTGAGATCAGACTGTGAACGTTCTTTAAATTACCAGAATTGCCCCTCAGATACTGACCTGCACATTGCAAAAAGCAATAGAAAACTTAAATTTCGTGGTTACCTTCGCCTTAAGGCCATGTATTGTACTAACATGACAAGCATTTTCTTCACCTTCCGACTCCATAAAAACAAATTGAAGGTTTTCCTGCAAAATCTCGACTCGCAGGCTTAAACTTTTGCAGTTACAAAGTTTAACGATACTACTAATACAACATACACTCCTTACAAAACTTCCAAATGAACTATGAAATAGCGAGGCAGTCGGTTACTTAATATGCAAAATTTTACAATATCCTGCGATGCTTCACAACTTGCCTTTAACGTGGTTTTCACATCGTCATAAAAACTCGAAGTTAGTTACGATTTATTAATTAAGTTAGGCACTGTTTATATGACTTTTATTTACTGTAAATAATTGTAAAATCAAAGAAGAGTGGTCAGGTTAAGTGTAGGAGCCACAGCGGGGTACTTTCGTAACACCTCGTAAAAGTAGCAATGGCTTTAATTTTGACAGTTGAACAACATTCATTGCGTTATTTAAGTACGGGGACTTTGTTGAGCCGAGAAAATTTTCAACCATATGAAGCAATTGATTAGCAATACGCTTCAAAATGATTCAGATTGTGATTGATAGTGTGTTACCTAATTAGTGTGCAGGTACTCCATAGAAATGTAAAAAACAGTCTTACCAAGGGGTTCGTATTACCCAGTAACTGGGTTGTGGAGGTCAGATAGGCATTCGCTCTCGAAAATGTTCTTAACTAACTTTTTAGACCTTTGTGTCCTGCTTATGCGTACGAAGTTTCATTAAAATCGGTTCAATCATTTCGAAAAACAAGGGCTTGAAAGTTTGTACGAAATGCCGTACGTCGTAAACGCTCATAATGGCATAAAAAGAATGCCCGAGGTCCTAGGAATGCTTAACAAAAGACGTCTAATCGAAAGTACAGAATATAGCTTATGATAGGCTTTCCGAGAATGTAAAATAATTTGGAGTAACCAGTTAAAATACTAGGAAGTGTGGAAGAGAGTTTTCGGGGTCTTGCTTTTATTATTCGACTGCTGAAGCTGAAAATACTAATTGGCGTCAACCTACTTTCGTAAATGATATTTTGTTCATGTTGGGAATATTGTTAAAGTCGACCCTAAGAACTCGCTGCCCACACTTAATTTTAAGTGTCGAGATCTCTTGGCAATTTCCAGTCTTTTGTTTTCCGTCATACATACATAATTATTGCGGAATAATTGCGTAGCACACCTAGATTGACAATTGATCGCAGTTCCTTTCATTTTGACACATTAACCACGTTCATTTCTTTATTGATGTTGTTGAATAGACAAATTGTTTAAACCTAAAAAGCAATGGATTATCAATTTCCTTCAAAACACTCAGGTTTTGACCTTGTGATGTAGTGTGTTACACAATTTGAGTGTTGGTCTACTGTTTTATGCTTCTAGGTTCTATCCCAGTTAACTTTTTAAGCAATCTGCAGGACAAGACATGGCCACTGTAGGCGCGGGCCTGCGGACGGAGAGTAATGGGTAGCTCACCGTCCGATCAGGACCAGGCCCGTGACGGACGGCGCGTATGTGTTTCACGCGCGCTTCAAAGAGATGTCAGCATCAGAGAAGGGGTCCGTCAGGGCCGAAGCCTGCCGGGGCAGCGGGATTGTCCGAAAGGGTTACCGCTATCCCGGAACATAAAAGGCTAAGGAAGGAACACGATGGGTTTTAGTCAGTAAGAGTCTGACACTCCCTTCCGCTCCACCCAGAGCGGGAGGGGTCATTTGATGATTTCCCATCCTTAAAAAAAAAAAAAAGCAGGACAAGACATGATTCATAAAATCGGACTTACAAAAATTCATCATAAACCTATCTTATCTCGTTCGGAACGAGATAATTCACCGAAAGTTCAATAAATTGGGAAATGCAGATGCCTTCATTAAAATACAGTTCTACACAGAAGGTTAACTGCAGTATAAGGACCAATAATTAAAGACCTTGGTGATAGGATGACGGTAGTTGTTAATAGCCGCGTAAATTATTGTTTTTTAATGTGCGAGAGAAGAAAGTCGTGAGTTTATGTTTGTGTACAGACGCCAGCACATCAACCTACTGCAATCTGTCAAATTTCTATGATAGATTTTCAACTTTATCGCTACACCGTAAGGTTCAAGGTTGATTGGGAAAATTTTACAGTTTGGGGTAGCTTGATGTGCTGGCGTCTGTACATAATGTACCTATGCTATTTTTTTTTTAATTGTGCCTTTTATGGATCATGTGAAAACAAAGAGTTTGATTTATTATTTATGTATTTATTTATAATAACACAACAACTGCAATAATCATCTACTAAAAACTCGCGTTTGGCACAAAAGTTGAGTGCTTTAGCACTTTTAGAAAGTTCATGCTCTAATAGCACAATTGAATCCGTTAAATGGATCAGTGTGTAGTATAGTATGGTAATATGAAGTGGCTTTATACTGGAAATATTATCAAAAAGCACATTTAGAAAATTTCTACGATATAAAAATTGTTTTAAATTAATTAACACCCGTATAAAATACGGGCGGAATACGGGCGTGAAGTGATATGCAGGGGTGTTCCTGTCCTCTCCTTCCACCTCTCTCTGTCCAGAGCTGCCAAAGAGCGGTCTTCAGTAAAGGAATCCACCTCATCACGCCATGTCCGTGTGGACCTGCTGCGATGTCGTTTGCCATTAAACGGGACAAACTTGGTCGTAAGTTTGGCCCATTGATCGTCTGACGTCTTGACGAAATGGCAGAAGGGTGTGAATGCGGAGCTATATCACAAACCATGCTCCACCTCCTATCCTGCCCTCTGTGTCCCAAAATATGCAGTCAAAGTGACTTCTGCGATGCCACCGACAACGCCGTGGAAGTGGCGAAGTTTTGGGAAAATAAGATTTAAAATACAGTCGTGCCAGCGACACGAAGAAGAAGAAGAATCTTCTGACATGCGGCATGTGTCCATAGCCCAATTAAATTTAAGCGTGGGAGCTTTCCGAGTGAAGTCAGTTATTTCAGTTAATCTTAGATAATACTGAAAATAAGATAGTGTGTAAACCCGGGAATGTCTGGGATCTTTGTATGCAGGTAGCATTCGCCTTGAAGAAAAACTGGAATATCTTTTCAACCTTTTTCACTACCACTGGAGGTAGCATATTCTTTGCAGGAAATTAAAATATAACTTAACAGTATAACAAAGATCAAAGAGCACATATTGGTGATCTGGGCTCACTTTCATCGACAACATTCCAGGCAAATTTGGTCTCAAGGATCCTGCAGCACTAATGGCAAAATCCAACTTCCTTGATACTTCAGGGATCAAAAGTGCAGGTTTATATGCAAATACGAATATAATATTCACATCAAAGCATACACAGCGAATGTAACTGACTCTCAAAGACTACAATAGTCCATGCAAACGTTTTAAGAAAGCTTGAACAGCTGCCATTTTCTTTAATTGACTCAACTTGAGACCCAATTAGAATAAACTTCATGTTTTTGTTTAATTCCCTGATCAGCTTCCGAAATTAAACAGCTCCTATTTCTGTGGAAGTTAAACGGAGTAATTACTTGGCGTTTTAAGTTAAAAGGTTAGTTTGTTTATCTTTGGGGAGTTTACTCTTTATGTTCCGGATCTAAGTGATAACGGTATTAGATTAAGTAAAGTTGTTCTAATTTGCTTGCCCAGTTCACGCTTCGTTGGTTTAGGAAACAGTTATCCTTGAGGTTGGTACACGTGTTCATTTTATCAGTTTGGTTTATGAGTCGCTAAATAATAACAGCGTACGATTCGATAAAAGGTTGCCGCGGTCGGTTCGTGGATGGATGACCATCCATTACATATCGAGACCGCTCCGTGCTTCGGAAAGCACGTTTAGCCGTTGGTCCCGGCTGTAATTCGAAGATCTTCGACAGTCGTAACGGTAGTCAGAAGCCCGAAAATCTGACAATAAGTCTTACAAAGGAGTATCGTGTTACCCTGTAACTGGGTCAGATCCCAGAGGCAGTCGCTCCATGTAAAATACTGGTATTTAGCTACATTCAATTAGACTGGAAGCTGACCCCCACATAGTTGGAAACAGGCTATGCTGATTGATTTCTGTACTCTTCAATAGTGTTATTGGTTTTATATCGTATTTTTATACGTTTTAGAACACTTTTTCTAATCAATGAGACTTTTTGAAAACCGAGCATTAAATCTTCTGTTCCTAGATTAAAAGCCAAAACGCCCAAAACTATAGTCATCTCGCTTAGTTTCTCGCTAAATGATAACACCAGATATGATTTAAGACTTTCGCATTGCGCTTAACGGCGTTCAGTCCGCTAAGCCAAAAGTCTTTCGTAATTAGGCGTCCGTGACAACACCTTTTGGCCGCTTTAGGCTCTAAAACAAATCGGGATTAAAAATATAAGTACACAAATTGTCGTTCCCTTGACTGCGGTAAACTTAAATAAACTCAGGTGTTTAGTAGCGAGGCCACAGATTCGATTCCCAGCGGGGTTCGTTGTAATTTGTAATCTCATTAGTACAGCGCTCTTGAGAGTAGCGAAGGAAATTTAGTTTATAGAAGGCACAATTTTGTAGGAACTTAGCGGTTTACAAAACTTTTGTAATGTTACTATCTTGTACTAGACTATAACCATTTGCCCCGAGCGCGGAGTTTGGAAGTTAGTTGGCGGTGTGATCCCCCCCCTCCCCTTGGCCTGGAACGGACGTTAAGCCGGTGGTGTTGAGCCCGACCTCTCCGGTCGTGTCGGATTGCCGTCTCATCGGACTATGAGTGAAGGAAGAGCGTGCATCTGTGTCTGCGCACACACTCGTGCACTATACTACAGTCTCCGTTGAGAAAGGCCGCCGTGGCCGAAATACTGTTTGGAGGACCATCATGTTTTTCCCTTTGTTGTAGTAATGCTTTATGTGATCCCGATCCTCACATCTTGAGGAAACCGGCATGTCCTACAACCGAAAATTCGAGGTCATGTGACATCTACCAACCCTTACTGGGTCCGCGTGGTAGTTTATAGCCCACTTTCTCTCGAAAAGGGGAAGCCTGTGTTCCAGCAGTGGGAAAATTGTTGGCTAATTATGATTTCGTGCCAGTGTGAGGTTTTAGTACAATCGGTCCTTCTGTCCATATTTCTGTATAGTGACGTAACATTGAAGGTTTTTATTCGAAGTCCGAAGCAATTTATTCGTAAAGTGTGACAAGCATCAGGGGACTATCTACTATAGTCCCAGGTTGTACATTGTTTACGTTTTAAACTTGCGTATTTCAATATTTTACAGGTTTATAGCTAATACACGTCGTTGATTTTGAACAGTATTTTGTGGAAAGGCTTTTTTTTATCTTCAGTTGAAGACAATAAATTGATAATAAGTAGTTTATATTCATTCAACGTTCTTCCATTGGCTTCTGTAACAAATTCTATGCTATATGTCTTCCTAGCTTAGACAAGCAGGTATGAAAGAAACTTGTAAAAGGCTGGAAAGCGAATAGTGACTTTTAAGACAGGTTCCAACTTCTTTAACAATTGTATTTTCATGTTGTTTCTATGGGTATAATTATGTATTTTATGGTCGTTTGCTTGTTAACGTACATAGTACTTACTATGTTCGTAGCCAAAAATATTTAAAAAAAATTGAAAATCGTGGCCACTATTATCCGTTTTAAGGATATTAATAAAACTAAACAATGTAAAACTACCGTTTATAATAAGTATTAACTTATAATCATCAGCAGCACAACTTAACGTGCTTATTGTCTGCATTTTCATTCTAAAATAAAAGAAATATTCAAACAAACGGTGAGGGCGCCACTAGGTGGTCGGCGCCCCCTTAAGAACCGAGGGTTTCTGTTTCCTAATCTGGGTGACGGACGCCTGTGCATTCGAAGAGCACATGAGCAACGGGTTGCTCAGCCCCTGAATAGAGGAATATCCGTTTGGTATGCCTATTGTGTTTGTTTAGCAAGCAATGTCCCGTGGATGATTATTATAATAGCCTATGTTGTCCCATTGTAGGGCTTACCGCATAGGCCTCTATTTCTTCTTTCCACTCCTCCGTCTTGAACTATTATGGGCCAATCCTGTCCAAATTAATTAATAATAAAAAAAAATTGAAGAAAAAAAAATCCGGCCAAGTACGTGTCGGACCACGCACAATGAAGGGTTCCGTAGTTGGAATGAATTTATCCCAAGAACAAACTTAACATTGTAGTTGAAAAACATGTTCTCCCATACATTCCAACTGAAAATGTAAGTTTGTACGCACAATATTGAGAGATTTACCATGTTGTTTCAAGATCATGGACTTCTTATTAATTTTCCTGTAATCTATAAGTATAGAACTATTTTCTGTATTTTTTTCAAAATTTTAGGCTCAGTAGTTTCGGAGATAAGGGGGGGGGGGAATGGTAAATTTCCGTTTATTGTCTTATATAACTTTAATACAATTTACTTTAAAATTATGAAAAAAATATATTTGAGATCCTCACGGTAAGCCCTTTCATTGATATGTCACATGGTACAGATTGCGAAACTTTTTTTTTTAAATTGTCTATTTACCCCTCAAAAATGACTCCCATTTTCAAAACTCATTTATTTACGTTACACGTCTGTGCTTGGGTCACAGAGATTCATATGTGTACCAAATTTCAACTTAATCGGTTCATAAGATTCGGAGCAAATTGGCTGTGACAGACGGACAGACAGACAGACAGACAGACACACGAGTGATCCTATAAGGGTTCCGTTTTTTCCTTTTGAGGTACGAAACCCTAAAAATTATGTCACTAATTTCGTAATGTAATTTTGCCTTTAAGGCGAGCTCAACGCCCTGCAAAATTTAGCAAGCAAAGACGAATGGCTATACTATCAACCTGACAAAAATAGCATACCAGAATTGAATTCCCTTCTCTATGAATGTCTAAATTGAATCTTATAGAGATAGGTCAGTAACCTTAGTTGGAAGTACTTTGTGTAACAATGCGCGTGATTGTCAAAGGTACCAACCGTGACAAAATGATGTGTCGTTTATATTGGCAGCCGTTGAAGAGGTTTGAGTGAGAAGGCTCAGTTGATACAAAACGGAGCAAAGAATGGCCTTATTTTTAAAGTTAAAGACAAAGTCAAATCGCTTATTCAATTAGACCATAAAATAAAAATAATAATATGAACAAGTATATAATAAAAGAGGGGGAAATAATCAAAGGGCATAAAAAAATTCGCCCGCATCGCTAACTGGGCACCCGGACCCCATGGCCCTAGTGTCTCAACCCCAAACTACTTGATTTGAAAATTACTTTACTCACAATGACTTTAAAGTCTATTGCGACAAAAATGTGACTTTTGACCATAATAATATGTAACCAGATACATAATGACATGACCTGCTCTATAAAATTCGCAGAAACGTGAATAAGAATGAGAGCAGAATTGAAAACATCAATCGTTTGAAAGGTCGCGAACCGTCTTTAAGAAAAACGAGACGCTGTTCTATTGACGAATACCCGCCTTGGTGCACGTCACGCCTTGGCTTTATTGAAGTGGTTGAAGTCATACAGAACCGGGGCGTCACACATCAAGCTTTAGGAAAAGATAATGTCGAACTGTTTCTAAAGTAATTGATATGCCATATTGACAGCTGCATGGTTCCAGTATCAATCTGCAGCCTAGCCCTTCCGCAAATAAAAGTACTTCCATCCCATAGTACTAATATGTAATTTCCACAAAATAGAACAGCTTCCCAGTCACCTTCTCAAGATCGTCTGTCCATCTAGCTGGGGGGCATCTCACATTACGCTTGCCGATACGCGGTGTCATTCCAGGACTCGTCTGCTCCACCGGACATCCGTCCTTCGATTAACATGGCTAGCCCACTGCCACACAGCCTTTTCTCCCCGAAATATTAGGCACCTACTTACCTATAGCACCAACATTTCGCCAGTTATGTTCTAATCCCATGTAAGAACGGATGAGCAATTCAGTCAATCGAAAAATCTAAATGTTATATTTCACATAAACTTACATGGGCACTTATAAAGCGTCAGAAACTAGGTGCACGGTTCCAATTAGTCGTTTACTAAGGAGAAGAGCCGGCAAGAAACTTCACGATTCACGACTCTTTTAATAATAATTGGCTTTTACAATATTTTCAAATTACAGTGTTAACAGGTATGGGAGGACGATGTAGGCCTGCCATCGAGTACCAGGTACTTAACAAAATAGTAAACTGTCTACAATTAATCTTCAGTCTACAAGGCCTACAACTTGCTTACATTCACAAAATATAAAAGAATCAATTTAAAATATAAATAAATAATAGTTCTACAATCCTTAGATCATTCTTGAAGTATACAGGCCTGCCTCAACCATCCATTGTATTCTAAGCGGATCTTCTGATAACATCTGTCTTCCGGTACGCCACTTAAAGGTCCACTTCAATTTGAAGCAACTATGATATACTCGTATTTATGTAAACATCATTGTTTCATGACTGCTAAATGGTTGTATTTAATGGTGCATTAAATTAAACATGTGTGGCAGAGCCATTGATTAGTGGCTTGAGATCTGCGGGTTAATTGCGCATCAGTAGCAATGGATTACATTTTGAGAATTCAACAACGTTCATTGCGATATTTACGTTGTTGAGCAGAAAAATTTTGGAACATGTAAATAAATTAATTAGCAATATCCTTCAGTGGGGGTGCTGTGTAGGATAACAATGTGTCTATAATTATTATTATTAACAAATAGACAATAATGTAGCTAAGTATTATTATGTCGTTACCTCTTGAGGTGTTTTGGAGGTGCCTGCTCTTGACCTCGATCTCGTCTGATGGAAAGCGATGGATGAGGTCTATGATGGAAAGAGCGTGCCCAGAAGATGTCTGTTCACAAGGAGGAAAGACAAGAAATAGGAAATTAAGGTGTCTGTTTCCTGTGTGTCACAAATAAAATATTTTTCTTTCTTTTTTCACTATTGCTTTGAAGGCTGACGAGTTTTATGTGGAAAGGAACAAAGATGCTGAAAAGAAAGTGCCACACTTAAAAAGAATATGTTGTACCAATGTGATATTTGTTATAGAGATTCCTATGTTAGTTTTCGATATCCCTGACATTTCTTTTCGAATTATCGATACTCACGTAATGAGTAGAAATGAAAGACTTAATTTTAAAGCTCGAATAGCTTTAACAGCTCGTCCCTCCTTTTTGTCCTATAGTGGATAAATTATATAGTCTGAATTATAACACAAAACGCAAACACAAACAAATAACGATTCTATTAATAACACAACTCGCAAGTTCGCAACTCTAATTTCTCAGATCCTCATAACACACGACATTACACTACATTATTTTCGCGTTAAACCTCATAAAAAAACCCCAAACAGCCGCATCCAAGTGTCGTAGTGTCGCATATTTTTATGATCGCACCACAGACAAAAGATATTAAACCGCCCAACTGAGTTATTGGTCCAATATCTGTACAACAATGGCCGCCAACAATGACCCATGGCCACAATGGATAATAAATAGATGGGCCAGAAAAATGCTGAGTCCCGAAATTGTTCCGTTTGTATCCTTTTATTGTGGTTCGCGGCAATTATGATGGTAGATGCAGCCTGGTCCAATTTTTGGGGAGAATTTGTACCTATTAGTAATAGTGTCTTGACGCAGTTCTATTTTGTAGAAATTACCCCTTAGTATCCGAGACACGGAAAGCATCTGGAAAACTGGGAATTATTCCGTGCCTCGGAAAGCACGTTAAGCCCGGCTGTCATTTATAGACCTTTGGTCCTTGGACCTTGTTACGGATAGTTAGAAGCCCAAAAGTCTTACCAAGAGGTATCATGTTATCCAATAACAGGTTGTGGAGGTCCGATAGGCAGTCCCTCCATGTAAAATACTGGTATTCAGCTGCTTCTGGGTTAGACTGGAAGCCGACCCCAACCTAGTTGGGAAAAGGCTAAGCAGATAATATTTGTATTGTATTGTGTTGATACAGTGTCTTATTTTGTGGGAATTACCCCTTTAGTATCTTCCCACAGTCATTTACAAAAACGATGTAGTTTTGACTGTTGTAACTTTCGGAATATACGCTAATAATTCTGAACTACGATGACCAATTTTATTGTTTGTCAAGCGTGGTCATTCTGACAATTTTATTGTTTGTCAAGCGTGGTCATTCTGACAATTTTATTGTTTGTCAAGCGTGGTCATTCTGACAATTTTATTGTTTGTCAAGCGTGGTCATTCTGACAATTTCCTACTTCTTTCTCTCATTAGAAGACCCATGCTTAGGGCTTAGCTGCAGCTAGATCTATATCTAGGTATACATATCATTAATTAAAGTCGCTTTTCGTGTCTGTCTTTGTGACCTCATCGCTCTTCTAAAATGGGCAACGGATTTTGATGCGGCTTATACCATTATTTAGAGAATTTATTCCGGGTGGTTTAATGTGTAAAATACGAATATACGACGTTTTGTGAAGTCGAAAAAACCGTGCGTAGCAGAGGCGGGTTAAACAATCAATCAACTCGGCCTATCGCAGTCTATTACTGGATATAGGCCTCTCCCAGACTGCGCCACTACACCCTGTCCTCCGCCTTCCGCATCCAGTTTGTCCCAGCCACCAGATAGAAATTCTCCAGAGCGATGACGGGCAGCAGCGTCATCGCTGCGAAAGAATTGGCTCGGCGGTGACCAACCTAATGGGGCGGATCGCTAGCGTTAAAATATAACTTTAGTGATAACAAGAACTTCCTTATTCCATTTCTGTACAAACGTTTGTTCAAAATACCAAAGGAGTAACATCCAACAGAGACCAATCTTCACACAATCGCTCATAGTAGTCAAAGTACGTTCTACTAAAATTATGCATGTATGAGCGAACCGTTCGCTCTGTTTACGTACTCCTGTGCATTCAGGAATGCGCTATTGATGCAGAGGCAAACTGCCGCAAATGACTGTTGATTTGGAAGTCTTGACTTGGTAGATATCATGTGGTTTTCCTCTTTACAGAGAGCTGAGCGACTCTGCTTCACCGGATATTTTTAAAACCAGCACCCTAATAGCGTAGCACGCTATCGATCACAATCTGAATGATTTTGAAGAATATTGCTAATCCGTTGCTTCATATGTTCGAAAAATTTGTCTGCTCAACAACGTAAATAACGCAATGTATGTTGTTGAACTGTTAAAATCAAAGCCGTTCCTATTATAGTGTGTTATGCAATTACCCCGCAGAGGGCCTAGCTAGACAAGGCGCTATCAAAGCGTTTCGTATTTCTACAACGATTTTCTACAGAACATTTTCTTTACATAAACTTTTGGTGTCCTAAGTCAGTTTCATAGATTTTGACTTTTCCATAATCTTTATCGCTGTAACATTGCGGTTTTAAGGCCTATTCAGACCTAAGCGGTATTATTGGTATATAAACTGAGTGGGTATGCGGTAATATTACTGTTCACACCAAAGCGGATTTCGCTATCCTTGTGGGTAGAATACCGAGTTTGAGTTTCGCTCAGGAAGGTAAAGAAGTTTTTGTTTACTTATTATTTCGCCCAACAAGCGAAACAATACCTATGCGGTACTATGGCACCAACTATTCCGCTCTAGCCGCGGTACTTGATACTAAATACCTGAGCGAAACCTGCGCGTGTACCTCTACCCACAGCGGCAGCGAGTACCGCTCAAGTCGCTCTAGCCGCGGAACTTGATACTAAATACCGGAGCGAAACCCGCGCGGTATGTACGTGACTTGCTAAACCTGATTTATGTTTTTAGAAAATACCTGTATTGCAATAACCTGATGAGTTAGCGTGATATATCGCTTTTGCTTTTTTTAATCATCGATTAACGATTTATACTTTATTTTCAGGTACTGAACTTTAATTCCCGCCATCTTTGAGTCAACAAAAAATAATACAAGGTATGTTTTTAGTCTAGAGTCGTTCGCTGAAACTGTGATTTTACAAAAAAAAAAAAATAATTTATAGGAAGTTTTCTCTAGTTTCATTTATTACTGTTTATAAAAAAAAAAACTGTTATTGGGCGCCATTTTTCCAATATGGCAGCGGTCGCGACAAAATGAAAATTCGAAAAGAGTACGTCGCATCGGAATCAATAAATCACCAATTTTCAAAACTCCCGGAATACTTTCCAGGTGATTGTCAAGTAAAAATTGGCGTTAGTAAAGTAAATCAATCAGCTCAACCATTTCTCAACTAAATTGCAGCGTATACCAGTATTTTTTTTACATAGAGTTTCTGCCTATCTGACCTCTAAAACCCAGTCAATGGCGAACACGACACCCCTCGGTAAGATTGGTTGCCAGGCTTTTGACTACCCGTAACGTTTGTCGGAATATTTACGGATGACAGCCAACGTTAACGTGGTTTTCGAGGCACAGAGGACCCTGTTAGTAAAGTTAATACCTATTGTACAAAAGCATAATGAGTAGGCTATTTTGGTAAGGTAGCTCTAACATTTATCTTCCTAACTTTGGGCGGAATATCATAATGTGAAAGTTACGTGTGCGTACACTTTCATATTTTGTTTTTAAATCTTGTGTTAAATATTAGATTTTATCTCACGGTGGATTTGGCTATACAAATATTAGGGTGAGGATTATCCTGTGTGGTTATTTTAAGGTTTCCGTACCTACATCAAAGTATTAAAAACCACAGTTTAGATAATAGCGTTGTCCGTCTGTCTATCAATGAGTTTAATTTAGGGCTTCATTTCGATAGGCAAGTTACAATTGCATGAAGATAAAATATGACAGTTTGACAAATTTTCAAAACGAAACTGTCGAACTGTCATAGTAATTCCAATCCTAAAAGTCATCTGACTATTGAAAAATCAGCCCTGAGTCAAAGTAAGTGATACAACATACATCCCGCCAGTGACCCTCGAAGGGTTAGCAAAATCAGCCTATATTAATAGCTTATAATTTTCCCACTGCTGGGACACAGGCCCCCTCTCGGTGAGAGGGAGTGTGTCACCACTGTCGCGAAGGGTTAGGTTAGGCAGAAGTCAATTTAATGTCACAAAAATTTTAACACACGCTATATGCGGGTTAAAAAACTCACAGTAAGTATTTCATATTAAGCCACACACAAATCAAAATAAACCCCAGCTTATAAATCTGTCATTTACTGAAAATACGTGCATGAAACTTGTATTTCAATTTCCAAATTACCAAAACAACTATAAACAAACTACAACGTTTAACAAAAGTTTTGCAGCAAAAATGTTTCCTGTTATCGTATTATCACGGAACTACTGTTTCAAAAATGTTAATTAGACTGACGGACACGCAAACTGACTATACCTACAGCCATACTGCCACGTTTGTAATTATAGGTACTGTTTCATTTTTACGCTTTTGTTTCCTATGACGCTTTAAACTTCTAAAAAATACATTTCATTGGTTTTTAATTATAGAAAAAGAGAGAAATAGGTTTATTTGTCACAGAAACTTGTGCATACAAAAAGATAACTAACTCGTATAATAAAAACAAACAAAAAATAGATCTACATACATGCGAGTATAATCACGAGCGAAAAACAGAAATAGTCGACTACTGCACGTCATGACTGTGACAAGGTTTCCACTCAGCATGATACGCTGTGCTTTAGGGACCCACAGCACAGCGCTGATTTTCAGTGGTCACACGAAAAGGACGTACGGAATCAAGGTCAGGTTTGCGTACGTCCTTTTCGGTGATGATGATGATCCGACAAGTGTGTCAGATATATTTCACGCGGACGAAGTCGCGCGCAGAAGCTAGTTACTTATAATGACGTTCTGCTACCATCGAAAAACCGATTTATTCTGGTGTGATCTCCTGAGCCCCCCCAACCTCCTCGATCTCCTGCTAGTTCTTCTTCTGTTTTGAAATCTTTCTTATCCAAATTTGAAACACCTAACCCAGTGTTTTGTTATTCTTAACTGGTTGACTTTCCTGGAATTTATTTTATGAAAAAATCCAAGTTTCATTTTTGTTTGAACAGACGTTAGCAACTACAAAATATTCAAGAAGCCTGTTTATAAAATCCAAAAACATCATAAACAGATTACTTAGGCGTCAAAATACCTTTAAAGTACCAGAAATAATCTCGAAAGAAAACCTTGGGCACAAAAATGTAAAATAGCTTATAAGCTCAACTTTCGGCTGATGTAATCTGCAAAAACGTGTTCTTGCGATGTCCTTTTTGCTTTTTAGGGTTCTTTACCTAAAGTGCCCACGGAATCCTTTCACTAAAAGACTCCGCTGTCCGTCCGTCTGTCTGTCTGTCACAGGGCTGTATCTTTTAAACCGTAATAGGTAGACAGTTGTTTTCACAGATTGTGTATTACAAAATTCACATAAGAGGTACTTTTGAACGTCAAAATTTATAAAAAAATAGAATTGATTTTAGTCGTCCCGACTAGAATCAATCCTATTTCAAAATTTTCCAAAAGGTAGTTTCGTATGGAGAAGACCTCTCACCACCACTCACAGTCTTCTCTCATCCGCCTGTATTCCAACAGTGCGTAACACCGCTATAACAACAAATAAATAATACTAAAATAAAGTTTAAAATTTAGGGGGTACTCCCGGCCACCGCAGGCGCGGGCCTGCGGACGGCGCGTATGTGTTCCACGCACGGCTCAAAGAGATGTCAGCATAAGATAAGGGGCCCGTCAGGGCCGAAGCCTGCCGGGGCAGCGGGATTGTCCGAAAGGGTTACCGCTACCCCGGAACATAAAGGGCTAAGGAAGGAATACGGATGGGTTTTAGTCCGTAAGAGTCTGACACTCCCTTCCGCTCCACCCAGAGCGGGAGGGGTCATTTGATGATTTCCCATCCATAAAAAAGGGGTTCCTCATACAAGAAACGTATTTAAAAATTATGTAGTGTTAAATATTGTACGGTTGTACTAAACCCTTCGTGTGCAAGTCCGACTCGCACTTGGCGTTTTTAGCGTACGTAAGAAAATTAGGGAAACATTTCTATGGAATTAAAGAGGTATTTTGTATTTACTTTCCTTTCGTTTTGTTTTTTGTAAAAGACATTGTGATAGGAAGTAAAAGTCTAATTGAAATTGTGACGTTTTCCTTAATCCAATCTTCAGCACAAACACAACATCACGCCTGTAATCCGAGAATGGTTAAGCAGAGGTATTCTTCTAGTACACCCACATTTCGCCAGTTACGTTCTAATTAGGGGCGAATAAGGGGCGTTCTAAGCAAGTACTTACCTAATTAGGGGCGACTATTGCCATCAACCAGGCAAAATAAATCCAGGCTGCTTCTGAGAAATTCCTGATGGAAAAACCTAAAAACACTGCCAGGACAAAATCCGTAGTTTCAGGCGAAGTTACGAATTATAAGTTAGTGCCGATTCTAAATAAATAATCACCTACGATTTAAACGCAATAAATAATAAAGTAGAAAACTTGAAACAACTGACAAAGCAAACTATAAAGCGCCACCAGACAGTTTTTTCCCCAACTTACCTTAAACTGCGATAAAGCACGTTTCCTTTCTCCGTGATTTGCCAAGATACTCTAAAGGATCCTTAAGAAAAACCCTGTCATCTTAATGGTATACTTACCTTGAAAGTATTTAAGAAAATATAGATTCGAAAACTTATTGGGTACGCTAGGTAGCTCGCGAAATTAAAATTTTCTCATTTGTTGCAATTTGCAGGTCAGTGTCAGATTGTATTTTGAACAAAATATGATTCCCGACCGTAAAAAGTATGTATTTTCAGAATTATGATCATTAAAATCATCAATACAAACCCTTTAAGTTAATATAATCCTATTGATTAATTTTCATGAAATAGTAATTCGTGGTATTGATGATTTTAATAATTATAATTCTGTAGTGACTATTTCATGATAAATCATTCAATAGGATTATATGAACTTGGAGGGTTGTATTAAATATTTTAATCCATACTAATATTATAAATTCGAAAGTACCTAACTTTGTCTGTTTGTCAGTCTGTGTGTTACCTTTTCACGCCTAAACCACTGAACTGATTTCAATAAAAATTGGCAGAGATGTAGATTGCATCCCGGGGAAGGACATAGGATAGTTTTTATCGACATACCTCGCGGGCGAAGCCGTGGGCGGAAGCTAGTATTATAATAATTCGTAAATCGCGAATCATATTCTAATCAATATACAACCTGACACTGCCCTGCAAAATTGCAAAAAAGTAACCCTGTCGCTTTCGCCTTAAGGATCCTTAGGAAAAACCCTATCATCTTAATGGTATACCTTGAAAGTATCCAAGAAAATACAGCCTCGGATGTAGAGCAAACTAATTAAGATTTGTCTTCAGCTTACTAAAAAGGTAAAATTGAAAATACGGAAGATGGTAATTGTGATTTACTGTTATTTGGGACGACGTTTCTAATTCCAGAACAAAGGGAATAACAAGGACACCTTCTGAAAATTTGTCTGCAGAATAATTTTTTTAAACAAAAAAGTTTTTGGTTAGAAGCCTCCAGAAATCTGAATAAAGGTGTCCCATAATTTACGCAAGATTTAAATTAAATAAAAACACAGTTCCTTTTTCTTTTAGTATAATTTCTTTATTGAATTTTTAAAAAAATCCGCTAGGGTTATTCACACACTCTTTTGTCGGAATTTTCTGTGACTTTTTGCATAAATGTGGCCAAATTTCGTTGATGCAGCGATAAATCTCCATCTTCAGTGCACGGGTGATTGTGGGCTTGTTGGCATTAAACTTTGACATCAAATAACTCCATAAAAAGAAACCCAGTTTTGTTAAGTCACATGATCTAGGGAGCCAATTCTGATCACCAAAACGATAGAATACACAACCAGAAAATTTCATGCATTAATCGAATTGTTTAACAGCTAAGCCATGGAGTCCATTTGCCCGATGTGCTATTCCATATTTAACCCTAGTTTATGAACTTTATGATTAAATGAAGAAATTTTAATATAGGAAAAAAAACTGTGTTGTTTGTTTAATTCAAATCTTGCGTTTAATCTATCTAAATGTTTTTTTTTTATATTGCAAATAACGACACGGTACGTTCATGAAGCGCTTCGGCAGGGTCCTTAACACGTTGACTGCCAGACAACAGACACAATAGAAAATCTATTGCTCGCGGTCACCGGTGACCGCTTTGGCAGTCAATGCCTTAATAGAAAACATTATATCTATAAGTACATCTAATAAAATAGTAACGAAGTCAAAACTGGAATATTTTTGAAAAAAAAAAAGAGAAATTGCTACGAGGTATGGGAACGATTCTGACCTGGTTCTGAAAACGGCTGAATAGATAATGAATGAATAGTTTATTATAACCCGGATTAAATTACAGGATACTTTTAATATTTTCCTAATTCCTCGCGGGCGAACCCGCGGGAAAAAGTTTTTTTTATATCTCAAAGAAAGATGGATTATGTGGAAGATGATTTGGCTATAAAGAGGCGAAATTATGTGAATAATGATAGCTGATAGATATGTATGGAAGAAGAAATGCTGCACCGACCTCAAACAAATTGAGATAACTGCTGAAGTACGGTCTAGTCTTTTATATCTTCGTCAATCTGAAGCCACGTCATTGAGCAGATTATTACATAGAAACTATACAAAGTGGTAGGGAGACATCAACGTGCATACTTGTCAAATCTTGAATCCAGCTCAGAATTTTTTTATTGTCCTGGCCATTATGTGTTTTTTTTTAATAAATTTTATTGTCAGTCAGTGTCACGTTTTTAATTCGATCTGACATGTAAAAAAGACGGCTGATTGTTCTGAGGCATTGAAATCACACATTATTTATTGCTGAATACAATGATAATATAAGTAAAATGGTGGCTGAATGGATAAAGCAGAATGACCAGAGAAAAATAGCCCTTAAGGTGTGAAAACATATATTATTTCAGATGTGAGTGATGTTACTGTACACTGATGTTAAGAAGCAGCACACAATCAAAATAATTTTGAAGGATATTGCTAAACTATTGCTTTATATGTTCGAAAAATTTATCTGCTCAATAACGTAGATAACGCAATGAATGTTATTGAACTGTCAAAATGCCATTGCTACTGTTAATGTTTTACGAAATTATCACGCAGACCTACTAGAATCTCTCTAGAATCCCCCAGACCGACACGAAAGAAAACTATAAATAAGTTCTAAAATACTCACATGTATGACCCGACTGCAGCAAACCCCAAAGTGAGGGTAATGTTTTCACATGTGTCGTCACACATGATCTTTATAGGTCACTCGGATCTAAGTTCTTTGAAGG
The DNA here is from genome assembly GCA_963669345.1 of Gortyna flavago. NCBI lineage: Eukaryota > Metazoa > Arthropoda > Insecta > Lepidoptera > Noctuidae > Gortyna > Gortyna flavago. The sequence continues at coordinate 3,386,773 of OY770141.1, forward strand.
TTGCCAAAGTGGCATTTATGGTCCTAATTTTATGTTTCCAAGGAACACACGTAACGTGGGGTCAAGGCTAATAGCTTTCCGTATCCAGTTTCGGCATCTACTCGGTTCCTTGAACTTCGCAAAGATTTCGGTACGGCAGTAAAAGGTGATATATAGAGTTCTAGAAGTCTTTGTAAGTTAGATTTGGTTGCTGTTTGTTTGTGAATGTGGCTATTTGTAGTTTGTGGCGTTACAATGGAGTTTTGTATCTAGATAGTACTGTCATTACAATGTTTCTGTGGCTAAAGCTGTCCCAAAATGGTATACAATATTTATCTACATCGAACAAAACTTGCCTGATACCAATTTCCACTCATAGTTTACCAAGGAGCTCGTGGCTAAGTTATAACCACCGCAAGGGTCGATCGATCAGGTTAAGCCACGCTTGCCGCGGTTGTTCCGTAGATGGGTGACCATCTTTACCCCTCCGTGTCTCGGAAAGCAAATAAAGCCGTTGGTCCCGGCTGTCATTCGTTGTTACGGGTTGTCAGAAGCCCGAATGTCTGACAACTAGTGTTACCACTAAGGCTTATCGTATTATCCAGTAACTGGGTTGTGGAGGTCAGATAGACAGTCGCTCCATGTAAAATACTGGTATTCAGCTGCATCCCGTTAATCTGGAAGTCGACCCCAAAATAGTTGGGAAAAGGCTAGGCAGATCATGATGAATTTACCAAGTTTATACATAGTTTACCAAGTTTACTTTAAAATCTTAATTGTCACACTTCGCTCTTGGCATTACTATTAATATTTCGATGGTGGTGATTATATCAAGATTCAAGATTATTTGTGGAAACATGAGTAATACATACAGAGCATGCAAGTTATCACAATACATTAAGTATTAGATCAGTCATGTTTAGCTTTAGCAGCGTACAAATATTTAAATGACAGTAAATAACACAATAATTGGATAAATTAATAAATTAAAACCAAAATAGTTAAATGTCAATTTAGAAATAGTCATAAATACAATTACAATTATAAAATGTCAATAAAATTATTAGTCATAACATTAATATACTGCAATTCATAATTCTTCACTATTGGCAGCCATGTTTCATCCATTGCTGCTTATTGTGCCATGTTTCCCTGGCCTGTCCAAGTCTCATCCAGGTCTTCTCCGCGATCTTCTGTAGGTCGGCTACCGACCTGGCCATTGGTCTGCCAACGTTTATTCTACTGTTTCAATTGCTAAAACTAAATGCTCGAATCTGTCATCTTTAACCTTTCAATATTGCAAGCAACATTGAATGAAAAGGCGACACTCCAGACAAGTATTTGACCGCTGAAAATACATAAATATGAAGTAGAAATCTTTTCGTTGGCAAAATGCTTCTGTCTGCAATCTTCGATACCATTCAATATTTTTATTTTGCGAGCGTATTCTTTTCTCGCGTCCTCTTTATTTTCTGAAGGTCGTGTCTGGCAAGTAATGACTTCTTCCAGTTATTTCGCCATTGTCTCCTGGCAATAATGCCTTTACCCATACACAAACAAGTTATTTGAAATTACTAGTAGAAATCCTTATTTCTCCTTTCCTACTATGTCACAATCCTACTTCCTACTATCCTATTAATATTATAAACGCGAAAGTTTATGAGGATGGATGGATGGATGTTTGTTACACTTTCACGCAAAAACTACTAAACGGATTTTGATAAAACTACAGTAATATAGCATAAACATCAGAATAACACATATGATACTTTTTATCCCGATACTCCCACGGGATCGAAACCACAGGGCGCAGCTAGTAATATTATAAATGTAAAAGTTTTTGAAGATTTTTGGATGTTTGTTACTCAATGACGTAAAAACGGCATAATGGATTTGGATGAAATTTGACACACAGATGGTTTATAACCTGAATTAACACATAGGTTACTTTTTATCCTGTTAGTACCTTCCCGTGGAATAATTTCTGACCTCCACGCGGGCGACGCCGCGGTCACGTGGTCTTCTGTCTTTTTCCGTGAGCAGCTAACGGCTGTAACAAGACGCGAAACGAAAACAAGAGTCACTTCTTATTCCCGTCGTTGTGGTATTTTTTTGTGGTTCTGGAACATACCTGAGTACCGGATACCTTAAATGCACCAGCGACGGGTAATAACTCTCAACTGTTTCCCACACTAATAACTCTCAACTGTTTCCCCTTTTCAAACGCCGTCTAACTTTATGGCGAAAGCGCCAAGGTAGCCCGCGAAATTCAAATTTTCTTGCGTTTTTTGCAATTTGCTGGTCCGTATCAGGTTGAATGTTGATGTAAATACGATTCGCGACCATAAAAAATATGTATTTATTGATGATAATCCCTTAACGAATGAAAATTACAATACCCTATGCAAGCATTTAGTTTTGCAAACCCCACAAAATCCGCAGCCCTTTCCAGTCCCATAAATCGTTTAGATCATTCACAATTTACACGTACGGAATTTAAACCTGTATCCAAACACGTCTTCCAAAGTTTCTCTGCCAAATTGGAGATCCTGAAACCTTCTAGTTTGCCCATCAAATGTTACCGAAGCTTTACGGCCTACGGTCCAGATCATTGGAATTGCTTCCATGTTTATTTTATTCGACCATGAACTAAAACAGGTGCGAAATTGTTCCTGTCTTCTTGTGAGATAGATCCTGGTTTGAATGGCTAGGTTTTCGAAGTGTATTTGCGTTTTGGCTTAGGAACTGCCGAAGATTTTCGGCACGAGCAGTTGTGGTCCAGTGGTAACGGCCTTGACTTACGAGTTTTAGGTCGTAGGTTCGAACCTAGACAGGCATTTTTTTTTTGGTTATCCTATACTTACTGTTGTTTATCTCACTTCTGGGCAAAGCCCTCCCCTAATTCTTTCCTAGAAGTCTTTACCCGCGCCACCTCGGACCAGCCTCGTTTTACGCGTCCAGGTCATCTCGCCACCGCTTTCTGGGCCGGCCTCGGAGGCGCCGTCCATCTTCAGACGCTTTACTTTATGTAAATTATTTCATTACAACTGCCCTCAAAACGGTAAAGAAAAACATCATGAGGAAACCGGCATGTCCTGCAACCAAAAATTCGAAGACATGTGATATCTACCAACCAGCTGGGCACTCGTGGCAGATTACAGCCCACTCCCTCTTGAAGAGAGGAGGCCTGTCTCCTAGCAGTGAGGACATTACAGGCTGATTATGCTACGTGTATCGAATTTGTTTATCTTATAACCGAGACTCATCGCTAGAATACTTTCAGTCTATCTTATTTCGTATTCATAACACATTTTCGATGATATTGTAGCCATGTCTTGATGTCTCGAAGTCGCATCTACTGTAGACCAATATTTTGTTGTTTATGACCTCAAGAGCTACCCTTGCTCCTGTTCTTAGACGGGACAGAATAAGGTTGATTTTTTAACACCAAAATCTGTACCAGAATGCCCGGGGCTTAGAAATATGTCCGGGAAATAAGCTGGCCTCCGATTTAACTGGACTTAATACGTCTTCGGCGATATGGGTTCAATCTTTAGGGGATTCTGCCGTGATGATATAATAATGTTATATGAAAGGTGAAGGTTTGGAATTATTATTGTGACCTATAAACATAGCCTGTAAACTACCCACACACGTTTTTGTCGGTTAGGGAATTGGGACTAAACCTGATTCAACGGTCCATCTTGCTCACTTAACCTTTGGAGATGCTTACGTTATTAAATCTCAAACTAGCCACTCGCCTCAGCTTCGCACGGTTTTTAAGACTTGCCAAAAAATAGTTTTTTTTTAATGTTATAAAAATAAAAAAAGTCCTCCAGACTAATTTCGGATGATTGTAAAAACTGCATCAAAATCCGTTGTGTAATTTAGAAGAACTAAGCGGTACCACAGACACACGAAAAGCATCTTTGTTTTATACCTTACTAGCTGACCCTACGAACTTCGTACCGCCATCTATCGAAATCAGACAATCCATTCTCAAGATATCACCAAAAAAGCCGTTCCATACAAAATGTATAAGGGGCGGAGACAAATCCAACAAACCAAAGATCACAAAAATCGGTCCAGCCGTTCTTGAGTTATAAATGGTGTAAGTAACCCGACTTTGTTTTACTCACCGTATAGGTATAAAGCAGAATTTCTTCAGCGGATAAGGTGTCAAGTCACACACGCTAAGATATAAGGTGACTAAAATGGAATGCGAACGTCGTATAGAAACGAATCTTCTTTGCACTGAAAAGGCTGTCACTAAAAACCTTCTTCCACACTTGGCCCTTTGTGCAAGCGCAGTATTTCGCAAATCAAAAACAATTCGCAGGATACAAGAAAGGTCTTGCCTCCTCTTTTAAATATCGCTTTTGCACCTTAGTAGTTAAAATAATTGTGCGTCAATGTTAATTATAACTTAAATGAATTATCCACGGATGAACTCGAAACACAAGTGAGTGTGAGGAAGACCTAAAACACTTATCAACCGCTATTATCGAAGTTTCGCTTTAATAAGGATTCCTTCTTACTTAACGGACCCGCCGTAAACTGCCGTTTAAAAAATTTTTTCGACATTCAAACCTTCGACCGACTTTAGCATGATGTTATGTAACCAGACAGAACAGGTGCATATCAGTAGTTAAAGTTCTTGGCGTCGTAATCCGTCATCGCCACCTGTTTCCCTCATATTTGGAATGGCTAGACTTCTCCAAATATTTACTCACGAAGAAAGATGGTTCACCCTGATTTGGTTTTGGTGTTATTTTCGTGTTTACTCTGTACAGTGTCGAAGTTGTACCCAAATGTTTTTGTGAAAGCCGGTTTTTGGGCAGCTTGTTTATTTTAAGACTGCCAGCTGTTAGTGAATGTTTTGGAAAGGGTTTTTTGTGCTAATTAGTGCGTTTTGTAAGTTACACTTATGGGTGATCATTTTAGAAACGTTCACAGAGTGATCAGAGGGGCATATCTCGTCATTTTAAGAACGTTCACACTTTTTGACATAGATTGTCGCTGCGACGAATTAGAATTTATTTATGACTTTATTCGCAAGAATGTAGTTTTACATAGTGTTAATATTTTTGAAGTTCTATACTAAACATTCTACCACAGCATAATGTGGTGTACAAATATTCAAAAAATGTCATTCTTATAACAAGTACAATTAATTTTAAGATTTGTGATTTACAATAAGTCCAATACGAATTAATATTATTATAATTAGGTATTCGTTACTTTAAAATCAATGTCAAAATTAAGTATAGACATCATCTGTCATCTTGGATTTTTACAATATTCCATAATATTCGCCAATGTCATATAAGCAATTATCCCAACTTCTTCAAAACAGGATCCAATGAGAAAACAATTGTCACTAGATCCATCATGGATCTGGCCAATGGATCTTCTGAGTTTGAGGGGTTTTTCTTGAACATAGGGATGGGAAGTTCCTTAAATGAGTCGGAACACAAGAGCAAAACATTGGGAACTTTAGAAATTAGCGAGAGAATCGCGGCGATATTATCAACGTGCCACGTATTTCTATACACTCCGCGAACACTAGAAAATATAATATAGTAGGTATTGCTTTTAGTTGCCTCATTTTTCTAGTGATTACAAGCGCTACTGTCGAACACGAGGTCCTGGGTTCAATTGGTCGCGGCAGTGTTATTGAGTTTTTCCATCAGAAAATTCTCAATAGCAGCCTGGAGTCTGAATTTATGCCTACTTAATGGCTATAGACTCTTACATGGGACTTAAACTGCCGAAATATGAGTGTACCATAGACCACTGGTTCCTTCGGGGAATACAGACATAGTCACGTTCCTCAGCATCTCAAAACACCCATTAATTAACTAACTCTATCTCAATTACTCGTACAACGCATGACGTCACCCAGTGCATGTACCACTGGCCTTGAATGCAAGTGCAGCGGAGCGGTTAATGCGAAATGGAGTCATACCCTCACATGACTGAATGGAGGGAATTTCACATACGAGTTGCTATTGATTGGGTTCTGTCTGCTGTATCGTGGGGGTTTCGGTTGAACGGGGGAGATAGAAAGGGGCTTTCTTTATTGTGAGGTACGGAGTTTTTGAAAGTGAACATTACTAGCACTATGTTATAGTATTTTTATCTCGCGATGCGACACGCGCTTTACTTGTGTTTACCAAGTGTAAACTGTGAATGCGTGTGTAAGCGCAAGAACTCTTGTTACCGTCCGAGACAATGGCGAAGTCGGAAGTGTTTGTGGCTGTGTTATGTGCTGACGCTACTCGTCTTCACGCACACATTCACAGCGTGTTTGAACTCTTGGTTACCACAACTAATGCGCGGGTCGCTTCGTGAGATAAAAATACTGTACATCAAGTTTCCAAAGATTTAGAGAAAGTTTTAAAGGGCAACTCTACCGCCACATCCAAGTTTTGTAGCGAGCTACGGGTCGGACAAGCTAAAGTAACTGGGTTGAGAATTCTAACTTAAGTATTGTAGTTTCGTGAAAAAAAAAACTGTACTCCATTATAGAGTGAGTCAGTAAAAGCTAACGCGAATTGGGGCGCCCCGCTCCACAACGCATCGCATTGCGAAAATCCTCCTTCATCACTCGCACACACTTCCGACTTCGCCCGTGGCTCGGACGGTACCGCGAACCCCTGCGTGCCCCTGCGCTCACACACACATTCACAGCGTGTTTATACACTTGGTTACCTACCACAAGTAAAGCGCGCGTCGCTTCGTGAGATAATAATACTGTACATCAGTACAGATTTTGGAAGTTATAAAGGGCAACTCCACCGGGGCTATCAAAGTTTGACAACTGAATTACTACCTAGTCTGTGGCAACAGTATGTACACTATGTACTGCAACTATAGATACGGTGGCGATTGTGTGGCCAAAGTTACTATGGCAAGTATCAAGGAAAGTTTGATCACTCGCAGTTGCTCCATGGCAGGCGCTTTGTTACAAGACCGAGGCTACTGCCTACATCTGTACTCTGAGGATGCGTTTTGTTGACGTTGTTTAGTTCAGCTACTGGTGTAGTTTCTTGCTTCGGACTGTCTTCATGCGGTTGTGAATTGGGATTGTTAGTGTCCTACTGTTGAGTAGGTACGTTGTTTTGTTGACGTTGTTTAGTTCAGCTACTGGTGTAGTTTCTTGCTTCGGACTGTCTTCATGCGGTTGTGAATTGGGAATGTTAGTGTCCTACTGTTGAGTAGGTACGTTGTTTTGTTGACGTTGTTTAGTTCAGCTACTGGTGTAGTTTCTTGCTTCGGACTGTCTTCATGCGGTTGTGAATTGGGATTGTTAGTGTCCTACTGTTGAGTAGGTACGTTGTTTTGTTGACTTTGTTTATTTCAGCTACTGGTGTAGTTTCTTGCTTCGGACTGTCTTCATGCGGTTGTGAATTGGGATTGTTAGTGTCCTACTGTTGAGTAGGTACGTTGTTTTGTTGACGTTGTTTAGTTCAGCTACTGGTGTAGTTTCTTGCTTCGGACTGTCTTCATGCGGTTGTGAATTGGGATTGTTAGTGTCCTACTGTTGAGTAGGTACGTTGTTTTGTTGACATTGTTTAGTTCAGCTACTGGTGTAGTTTCTTGCTTCGGACTGTCTTCATGCGGTTGTGAATTGGGATTGTTAGTGTCCTACTGTTGAGTAGGTACGTTGTTTTGTTGACGTTGTTTAGTTCAGCTACTGGTGTAGTTTCTTGCTTCGGACTGTCTTCATGCGGTTGTGAATTGGGATTGTGAGTGTCCTACTGTTGAGTAGGTACGTTCTTTTGTTGACGTTGTTTAGTTCAGCTACTGGTGTAGTTTCTTGCTTCGGACTGTCTTCATGCGGTTGTGAATTGGGATTGTTAGTGTCCTACTGTTGAGTAGGTACGTTGTTTTGTTGACGTTGTTTAGTTCAGCTACTGGTGTAGTTTCTTGCTTCGGACTGTCTTCATGCGGTTGTGAATTGGGATTGTTAGTGTCCTACTGTTGAGTAGGTACGTTGTTTTGTTGACGTTGTTTAGTTCAGCTACTGGTGTAGTTTCTTGCTTCGGACTGTCTTCATGCGGTTGTGAATTGGGATTGTTAGTGTCCTACTGTTGAGTAGGTACGTTGTTTTGTTGACGTTGTTTAGTTCAGCTACTGGTGTAGTTTCTTGCTTCGGACTGTCTTCATGCGGTTGTGAATTGGGATTGTTAGTGTCCTACTGTTGAGTAGGTACGTTGTTTTCTATTTTCTCGCTTTTACCTTGCTGCAGTTTTTGTAGTAATCCAGCATTTGTTAAAGATTACTTCCGGGTGTATTTACTACCTTTTTGTCAGCTGGCATCGCTTGATTAATTGTTTTTAGGGGCGCTTGTAAAATTACAAGTTATGCAGCTTTATCTTTAGCATAAGCATAGCATAATCAGCCTATAATGTTCCCACTGTTGGGACACACACAGGCCTCCTCTCGGTGAGAGGGAGGGGACCACAATCCACCACGCGGGCCCAGTGCGGGTTGGTGGTCGTCACGTCTTCGATATTTTTTGGTTCTAGGACATGCTGGTTTCCTCACGATGTATTCCTTCACCGTTTTGAGTGAAAAATAGAAAATAAAAACACAAATACCCTTAATCTTCAGAAGAAATATATTCTAACAAGATATGACATAAAAGTACAAGGTAGATTACAAGGCACTAACAAATAGACTGAAAGCCCCCAAGTTCTGACAGAATTACAAAAAAGGTAGAACAAAATGTACTAAGTTAAAATTAACAGTTACTTTCCGTGTTTCGTTTCCGGGACTCGCCAAAAAGAGCGCTTAACAAATAATACCATTAACAGCGAAGTTTATGCATAAAATATTTATATAAAATACAAACCAGAATAGATTTGTACAGAAGCTCCACTCGGACTTAGTTCAAAGAAAGGTCAGGGTCTAGACTCAACCCAGAGGAAGAGGGTGGACAGAGATCTGAGCACCAATCTTACTAGAGCTATAATATTACGATCACGCAGTATCTTTTGGAAAGTAGGACCAAAAAATTACCTTGGACTTGTAAAAAGAACTGTCAATTCCAAAAATGAGGAAGCAAAAAGTACAGATGTTTATTATTGGAAGCAAATTTAAAAGCCACTGTGTTATATTGACTTTACCAACCTCACCTCGTCTTGCCTGACCACGCGGGCCCAGTACGGCTTGGTAGATGTCACATGTCTTCGAATTTTTTGTTCTAGGACAGGCCGGTTTCCTCACGATGTATTCCTTCACCGTTTTGAGAGAAAAATAGATGTTTTTCTTCAAAGTTTTGAGAGCAGTGGTGAAATACCTAAATTACACAAAGTAAAACGCCTGGATGGGTTTGAAACCACGACCTATAAACTCGTAAGTCGGGGTAGCTACCACGGGGCTACTACTATGCTCTGAACCTTTACAGCACGTTTTAAAGTTCCGTCTAGTTTTAAGATTTAAATCAAGTGGTCCTTCTGCGTTGTGAGATACTTATTTAAGTACCAACAACATCTTAAATATTTGTGTGCTCATTACACAGCCGTTTCTAGGAGCTCTTCAATTTTATCATCACAGAGATGATTGTAATAAATAGCTCCCTGAATAGTCTTCACTGTTTAAAGTATTGAGCATCGTTGTTTTTGGGTCAATTATTATGTTTTCAGCTAATTAGCTAGCGAGATTGTGGAGGTACAATGATTGAGTTTATATTTCATTTTGCGAAGTTATTCTTAAGCGATATTAAGTAGGTATTATGTTAAACGACTTGAGCGAATTATTATAGAGCTGACTTACTTTGCTTTACTTTGTGTAAATTATTTCATTACCACTGCTCTCAAAATGATGAAGGAAAACATCGTGAGGAAACCGACACGTCCTGCAACCAAAAATTCGAAGACATGTGACATTATACCAACTCAAACTGGGCCCGCGTGGTGGATAACAGCCCACTCTTTGCACCGAGAAGGGGCCTAAGCAGTGGAATATTCTGGGCTGATTATTTATTATAGAACTAGTCATACCTATCGGCAGTTGGTACAAACTGAATAGGTACGAATAACTGGTAAAAGAATAGCTCAATTGTCTTGCCTACCCTTCAAACCGGATACGTAGTACTTTATCATCATCATCATCACAGTCGAAAGACTTCCACTGCTGGACATAAGTTCTGTACTTCCCGCATCTACCACATTCCTGCGGCTTCACCAGGTCATCGGTCCACCTTGTGTGTTGTCACGTTGTACCTATGGCAATGTTGATTCTCTGGCCAAAAAATAAGCCGGCCCCTCTGGTCACGTGAAGAGTGGACCAGCCGCTAAATATTGATTTTTGTTAATGACAAAAAATAACCACGAAATTAAGCTTAACAAAGAACTAGTTTTAGATTCATATAACAATAATTTATAGACTCAAAACCGGCCATCAAGGCAAAACAAAGCAACACCAATAAATAACGAACTATTAATATTTCTTCCGTCTTTTATTGAGAGTAAAACGGCCCATTCTTTTTTATCTCCTCTTATTTATTGTTTCGAATAAACGGTCGTATTTCATCCACTCTATAATATTTTATCTTCACAGCGAGGAACTTAATTGCTTCACACGACCAACTTTCTTGGCCTTGCTTCAAAGCCAAGTCCTTCTCTAACTTCGTCAATTCCACACGTATCACCCAATTTTCCCGAAAGATTCTCTCTTGGAACACCATTGTTCTTAAAACAAAGACCCTTAAAATATGGTGTCTAATATTTTCAGCGGCCAAAGTTTTGTCTGTTAAGAACTGAGTAATTAAGTAAGAGTTATAAATTAATTTCCGATAAATTTGTGATGCCAAGCCTTATGTAAGTAATTTCTTTTGTTTGAGTTGGGCTAAGTTTTCCGTCAATTACGAACGAGGGAAGATTATTATAATAGGTAGGAGCATCATGTATTTTCTTCGAGAGAATATTATATTTTAAAACGCATTATTAATGTATATGTTTCTTCTATGGCGTATCTTTTCAATTTGCAATTGCGAGCAATTTCATCTGCTTAGCTATTTCCCAATTTTGTTGGGACCGCCTTTAGTTTAACTTTATAACATACCAATATTTTACATGAAGCGACGGCCTATCTGACCTCCATAACCCAGTTAGGTATTGGGTAATACGAGACCCCTTTGGAAGACTGGTTAACAGACTTTCGGGCTTCTGACGACCAGACTTTCGGGCTTTTGACGACCCGTAACGACTGTCAAAGATCCAAGAATGATAGCCGGGACCAACGGATTAACGTGCTTTCCGAGGCACGGTCTCGCTACTTAAAAATGGTCACATCTACGGACCGACCGTGGCAAGCGTAGCTTAACCTGATCGATTGAACCGTGCGGCTGTTATTACTTAGCCACGAGCCCCGAGCGAGCAATAATCACACTCTTTGAAAGGGTCAATAAGTCTATCTACTTATAAATTAGGTGTTCCAAATGCGTCTGAAGGGTCTTCCACTACCACTGTGATGAAATATACATTATAACTTGAATCCAAGGATTGTAATGATGAAAGTTTGGTTATTTGTGGGGCAAGTTCTGCACCACCTGGACGGACACTAACAGTTAAGCTAAAATTGCGAATTTTGAATGAATAAATGAAAATGGCGGAGCGTCGCCGTCGGAGTGCTGGGAAATGTTTACTCTTTATGCGTCATGTCAGCTGCAATAATTTCTCTCTACCTTCTACAAAGTATTGTTGTGTATTGCAATATTCCTTTTTTTTTTTTTTTAAGGATGGGAAATCATCCAATGACTCCTCCCGCTCTGGGTGGAGCGGAAGGGAGTGTCAGACTCTTACTGACTAGAACCCATCCGTGTTCCTTCCTGCCCTTTATGTTCCGCGGTAGCGGTAACCCTTTCGGACAATCCCGCTGCCCTTGCAATATTCCTTACGTTAACAACTTATAAATGCCAGAGATGACCAATCACTTGTATCAATATTTATAAAGAAGACAACAAAGTAATGTAGATAAGAACTCCTCCAGAAACTAAAAAAAAATACGTGAAATCATCATCATCTCCCTGCCTTTTCCCAACTATGTTGGGGTCTAACCTGATGCAGCTGAGTACTAGTAATTTACATGGAGCGACTGCCTGTCTGATCTCCACAACACAGTTACTGGGTAAATCTAGTTGTCAGACTTTCGGGCTTCTGACTACCCGTAACGACTCTCAAAGATGCACGAATGACCACCGGGACCAACGGCTTAACATGCTTTCCGAGGCACGAGGGGTCTTGGTATGTAAAGATGGTCACCATCCACCGACTAACCGAACTCGGGTTTCTCATTATAAGAAAAGGATTTATTTTACCAACTTCTTCAGTTTCGAGTGATCTTCTAAAATGCGGTCATTTTCTTGGCATTTACGGAAAACGCTCCTAAAATTTAGCTTAGTATTCCAGAAAGTGCCTTAAAAGTAATCTGGATGATAGCCTTTTTACAATTTAAAGCCTTCTAGGACTTCTGTTCGTTAATTCTAACTAGAATATTATTTTGCTGTATATAGATGGAGCTTGTGGCTAAGTAATAACAGCCGCACGCGTCGATCGATCAGGTTTAACTTCGCTTGCCGCGATTGGTCCGTGGATGGGTGACCTTCTTTCCATACCAAGACCCCTCCGTGCCTCGGAAAGCACGTTAAGTCGTTGGTCCCGGCTGTCATTCGTGGATCTATGACAGTCGTTAGCGCTCCTGTACACGACGCCGCTACCGCGCCGACACCGCACCGCCGCCGCACCTCCGCGCTGTGTATACGAGAAGCGGCCGCGCCGTCTCCGCGCCGCCACCGCGCCGCCAAAGCGGCCCCCGCCACCCCTGCTACCCCGCTGATCCCCAGTATTTGATTTTGTTATTCCATTACCGGCCGCTTATGGTGAAATGAAGCGGCGACGGCGCGGTGGCGGCGCGGAGGCGGCGCGGACGAGTCTCGTATACACAGCTTAGAGGTGCGGCGGCGGTGCGGTGTCGGCGCGGTAGCGGCGTCGTGTACAGGAGCGCTTACGGGTCGTCATGGCAAAAGCGCGAAAATATGTCAACCAGTCTTACCAAGGGTTATCGTATTACCCAGTAACTAGGTTGTGGAGGTCAGATAGGCAGTCGCTCCATGTAAAATACTGGTATTCAGCTGCAGCCGGTTAGACTGGAAGCCGACCCCAACATATTTGGGAAAAGGCTCGGCAGATAATGAGTCAGATGACGGATATGGATTTCAGGAATGAGTTTTGTAGTGATTGCTTTTAGTATATTTGGGAAATTAAGACTGGACTTGATACTGGTAAGTTTAATCTTAATACCTTCTATTTCTTTTTTGGGTTCCGTACCCAAAGGGCGCCAACGGAACTCTAGTACTAACTAAGCCTCCGCTGCCCGTCCATCCGGCCGTCCGTCTGACTGTCAGCGGACTGTATCTCGTGTACCACAATAGGTAGACAATTGAATTTTTTACAGAGTGTGTATTTCTAATATAATAAAAAATAAAAAAAAAGTAAATAATTTTTTTTTTAAAGCTGTTCTGCCTTGTCCACTATTCGTGTATAAAAGCCCGGCTCGCACTTGGTCGCTTTTTCTAGCATTAGCTTCAGTAAAAAAATCTATAAGAACATAACTCTTCACACTAACCAGCTAGACATCGGCAGTCTAATTTTTTTTAAAACTAAGTTGAATTAACCCAGAATAATCTAGAAATAATAATTCTTAAACATACTGAGAACAAAAAGATTAAACAGTTGAGAACTCGATAAGTCGAGAATGGCTTTACATTATTACGGCCAATATAGGTAGATATCTAACTTAATCCAACTCAAACGAAACGATGCGGAAGAAAAAACGTAATGGCGGTCATCAACATCCTTATTGAATTCCGCAACTAAAGGATCAATTAAAAGAAGCTGGTGAACTGAATATCCCTTGTCTACAAGTTTACCACTAAACGGGTAACTTAATATTGAGTGCACAATACCCAACCTGATTGAATCACTACTTACAGGTTGTGTCTTTAAGTGCGGTGAAGGAGAGGCCATATATTTCTTTTCTATGGGAGACTCTCTTTAATCGCGATAAAGCATAATCAGCCTATAATGTTTCAATGCTGGAACACAGGCTTCCTCTCTGTGAGAGGGAGTGGACCATAATCCGCCATGCGGGCCCAGTGCGGCTTGATGGATGTCACATGTCTTCGATTTTTTTATTTCTAAGACATGCCGGTTTCCTCACGATGTTTTCCTTCACCGTTTTGAGAGTGGTGATGAAATTAAATACACAAAGTAAAGTGCCCTCCTATATCATTAAAAATTAAACTCATCGACAGGTGCATCCTGCCCGTCATAACCTACGGTGCACAAAGTTCGTCACTTACTGAACAACAGAAGTTCAAACACAAGATTTGCCAACGGGTAATGGAGCGCAGCATATTAGGTGGTAAGCGTACAGATCGAGTTATAAACACCACGCTGCGCTCCATAACTCAAGTAGCGGATGTTGGAGAAAAACAGCCAGGCTGAAGTGGGAGTGGACCGGACACGTCTCACGAATGCACCCGGAGAGATGTGCAAAGATCGTCACTCACTGGACGCATGAGGCAGGACGTCGCCGTCGAGGTAGACCACGGCGAAGGTGGTGTGACGATCTAATAATATTTGCAGGGCCAACATGGCCAGAGATTGCACAAGACAGGAAGGTTTGGAAGAAAAAAGGGGAGTCATTTGCCCAACAGTGCATGGGTCACAAAATAGGTAAAAAAAAAAGTGCCTGTCTGGGTTCGAACTTACGACCGACTCGTAAGTCGAGGCCTATGCCACTGGGCCATCACTGCTCTTCTGCTACTTCAATCGCGGATTCCATGGAAACTGCGACATTTACGCGTATACATAGTACCCTATATATCAATCTAGGTCACAAGACTGTGTACGAGATTTCATCTACATCCGCTGAGACATTGTTGCGTGATTCGAGTAACATACATACATACAAACTTTCACATTATAGTATTAGTTAAGGGGGATGCGCTAAGGTAGCCTTCGAAATTAAAATTTTCGTAAGTTTTTTGCAAATTGCAAGTCAGTGACAGGGTTTATGTTGATTTAAATATATGATTCGGGACCACAAAAAATATGGTTTTGCAGAATTATAATCATTAAAATCGGCAATACAACTCCTCCTCTAGATAGAAAAAGTTGGCCTCAAATGTCATGTTTTCATGAAGTGGTCACTTAATAGGGTAATATGAACTTCGTAGAGATGTATTGATGATTTTCATGATTATAAAACGAAGTATCGATGATTTTAATGACTATAAATAAATATTTGTTACGGACGCGAATCATATTTCGATCAACTTACAACCTGATACTGTCCTGCAAATTCCAAAAAAAAACGTTAAAAACGTAGGAAAATTGGAATTACGCGGGCTTGACGCTTGATCGCCTTAAGTATAGGATTTTAACTATCTTGTTTGGAAGACCACTTATGTTATGAGTTATCTACCTTCGGCTAAGTGTGTCTGAAAATAAACGGTACACTATACAATGTTAGTTCGTTCATTATCTTACTTATAAGTGTCTCTCAAATTAGACTATTTTTTATTCCGTGGGTACTTACTTAGGATTTGTTTGATCCCGATTCCCGTCCGTCGGTCTCGGCTGTGTGGTATTAGAATTTGACAGACGTTACGGGTAGTCAGAAGCCGAAAGTCTAACAACCAGTCTTACCAAGGGGCATCGTGCTGCCCATTAGCATAATCAGCCTATACCTAATGTTCTCACTGCTGGAACATGGCCCTCCCTGTGAGAGGCAGTGGGCCGTAATCCGCCACGCGGGCCCAGTGCGGTTTGGTTAATGTCACATGTCGTCGAATTTTCGGTTCTAGGACATGCCGGTTTCCCCACGATGTTTTATAAGCTGGGTTTTGTAGGTCAAATAGGCAGTCGATCCAAGTTAAAATACTGGTATTCGGTTGCATCCGGTCAGACATCATACAGCACGCTAGGCAGATGTTGGATTAGTATCCATCTTGGTGTAATGTAATCAGCTAGCGAGATAATTGTGGTTTATGACTGTTATTCTCAGTTGACATGCACGTGTGTAATTAGTTATTGATTACTGCAATGCCGTCGTTTGGCTTTTGGCTAGTTTATTATTGCAGTAACCTACACACGATGACACTTATTAAAAGTTAAATTAATATCACGTTTTTAATACCTATAATAAACAAATTTTCTTTCTTTAGTCTAGTGCGACTTTGGGCACACTTGACCCAACAATGTATTTAACAAGTGAACGTCATATTAGCAGTTCATCAGCTTCAATATCATCAGGACTGTGCTTGTAGTTCGTCATAAACGTGGTTCAACAACGGCTCCCGTGACATCATCTCTGTCCTCAGAAGTCAGACGCCACGCAACTATCGATGCGACTCTCTGCTAGAGTGTCTGTCACCAGCCAGATTCACTTTTATTTGACCTCTCCTGTGATTTCAGTAACTTCGTAACAAAAGTCAGCGCCATTTGCCGCGCCGTCATATTCATAAATGATTAAATTGACAGACATAATGATCATATATTTTGTATGAAAGATTTTCCCGAATGTTTAAAAAAATATACATATAATGTAACCCGATTTTTATGTGTCTATTGCAGTAAGAAAATATAAAGCCATTGCAAGAAGCAGAATTGCAAATATCACTCGTACTAATGAGGTCTGAAAGCAATAAGTACATACCAATTACAAAAAATATATGCACACGACTAAAACAAAGATTTCAAATAAAATAGATCTTGTTATAAATATGTATACAAATCTTGAGGTCCTCTCATAGGGAAGATGCTAATTTCACAATCATACATTTGTAAAGCTGCGTGTATAAAAAGATGAATCACTTGGGAATATTATAGCCGGATGTAAGTACAATTCCGGACTCCGGGATACTGCTGAGACATTCCAGGTAGAAATACCCAGGGCCTCGAACTCAGCAGTAGCCCTTGCAACCACTAGACCAAGGAGGCAGTCAAAACAAACAATAACAAAACCAATTTTGATTGGTTTCAGTCTAAACTATAAACCGTTATTTAAGTACACGTTAAAAATCTGTTATTACGAAATCATCATCTGCCTAGCCTTTTACATCTAAGTTAGGGTTGGCATCCAGTCTAACCGGCAAGCAGCTGAATTTATTGTACATGGAGCGACTGCCTATCTGACCTCCACAACTTAGTTATACGAAATGTCGAAGTTAAATCTATAATCGCGACACCAGAATATACAAAATTAAAACGGTCTCAAATAACCTACCAAAGTAATAGGTATCTTTGTAACGTAGCTTAGTTTAGTTGTAAGCGGACAAAAGTGGTTTTGACCGGTTTAAAGTTTTGATTGGAACATTATACTTAAATGCGATATCCTTATACCTTTGCCAATCCTTTCGGGGAATACCTGTAAACCCCGAAATAATTCGCAAAGGTTAAGTGGTCATAGTGCCATAACAGCCAGAGGAGTTGCGGACACCCATATTCGCATACTCTCTGACAGCGCCTCAGTCCTCCAATCCTTAGATAAAAAATGCATCACATCGAAACTAATACTAGAATGTCACAATGCGCTTGAACAGGCAACTGTATTGAACCGCAATATAGTGACACTACAATGGATAAAAGGACACAGTGGATCGCTAGGTAACGACGCAGCTGACGAGCTGGCCAGAAGGGCATCGAGCATGCCAGTCTGTGGACCGGAACCTATCGTGCCCATCCCCTTCAATCAACTACGCAGGTGGCTACAGGAGTACACCCACACACAAGCAGAAAGCTGGTGGACGTCGTCACCAGGCTGCAGGCAGTCCAAGGAAGCTATGCCATCACTGGATGGCAAGCTAAGCAGTCGCTTACTACGATTGGACAGGAAAGGCCTGCGCCTGGTGACGGGGACCATCACGGGACACTGCTCGCTAAACAAACACTTTCACATTATAGGCATAACGGACAGCCCCCTGTGCACAGCTTGCATGGTGGCTGATGAAACCATTGCGCATGTGCTCTTTGAGTGCACAGGCGTCACCCAGATCAGGACACAAACCCTCGGGACACCCAGATCGTACACAGATGTTCTCAAAAGACCAGGAGACCTAATCAGCTTCTGGAGGTGGTTGGAATAACCACCAACGGCCGCCATGGCCCACGCACAATGGTCCACTGAAGGACTAAGTGCGGAAACCAAACCCATAACATAGAACATAGAACATAGTGGTCATAGTGAATTAGAGCCCTCCCTAATTCACTATTACCACGTAACGATTCCTCATCAAACCACGTCAATTCTTTAGATACTCTTTCTCGTTTCTTTATGTCATAGAGAATTTCGGCCCAGGTGTGATCTTTGGTATGTTATTTAGATTGTTCAGGGCTTTGTCATCAAAAAGAACACCAAGGCCCAAGGCAGGGGTTTAAAAAAAAATTAAAAAATATTTAAACAATGTCCATACCTCCTTAAATAATTTTCCACCACAAGAAATGTCTGGACTTGGAACCTTGGAAGTTTGTTCAGGAATTCTCCGCAGAGGTACCGTTGGTTTCATCGAGATTATACTGACAAGTAAAAAGGGTTTTATGAATCCTTTGGAGTCAGTATCCATAATGCATAAAACTTCTTCAATCATAATCTGAACGATTTTGAAGGATGTTGCTAATCCATTGCTTCATAAATTTAAAAAAACTCTTCTGCTCGGCAATGTAAATCACACAATAAATGTTTTTGAATTTATAATCATTGTCATTTTAACCGTTATTGGTTCTCTTAGCTCATTTAGATGTTACTTTATGTAGTGTTATGATTACCACCCAGCATCTTTTTTCTGGAGATGCGCGACTATAAATGATTTCATTTCAATTATTCGAATAATTTAAGAAAAGTTACTAACTTGATGCAGACGGATACCTACATTACATACATACACCTACATTATACCTGCTCGACTTCGAGTTATCGTCTTATTTGAGAAATTATCCTTTTTTAAAGAAATGGTTTTTGTAGATTTACCCGAATCAGTTGAATATAGTAGATATCGTAGTACTAAAATTATGAACTGGTTGTAGGCTCGACCAGTATTTCCAAAGAAAACAATAAGTTTCTTCATAATTGAGTAACTTTATCCATTCAAATGAGGAACATAAACAGCTAAGTTCAAACCATTCTGTGGTTATTTTTCGCTATGCAGAGCAACCGCTTCACCGAACAGACAGTCACTGGTCTCACCGGTTTCTTAAAAACCTATCTGAAAGGTCGTAACTCCATCATTTCCAATGAAAACTCAACCTCAACAGTTCGGCATAAAGTTGAATTTAAAATTGAAGCGCCGGTATTGTTGTTGATAGTTAATATCGAAGCACATGCAAGGGATTTCCAGTTCTAATATCGAAGTAGGAAGATACATTTTCGTGTAAACTGTAGTTGTTCATAGCGAGATGCTGATTGCAGCCCGTAGGCAGTTCTCTGGTACACCACCTATTTCGAGTCGAGGCAAAAACTGCATAATATAGATAAAACCGTTCACAAATTGAGCTTTTGATTCTCTGAATGTACCAGCCTGTTATTTTATATCTATCGGCAGTGCAAGATCGCTTCATTTATACATGTGATGTGACAACTCAATTTGTCTATACTAATATTATATAAAGAGGTATCATTTGTTTGTTTGTAAGTTTGTATGTAGGGGGTAATCTCCGGAACTACCAGTCGGATTTCAACAATTCTTTTTTACATTTTGATAGCCCAATTCTTCAGGAAGGTTAGTTAAATGCTATATAACATCACGCTACGACCCTTAGGAGGCGAGCAAAAAGAAAAAGAGTCCGGAACAACGCTAAGTGAAAACGAAGTAATAGCGCGGGCAGGCGATGCGATGCGACGGGGTGGGTCGGGAGAACAAGAAATTTCACGCGGACGAAGTCGCGGGCTGAAGCTAGTCTAATATCTATTGGCAGTGCAAGATTGCTTTTTTAATACTATACATATGTGACAACTCAATTTGTTGTTGATATGGCTTGAGGAGGAGGAAATAGACTTTACTTGTTATTTACATCTCGTGTCGTGTTGTTTTGGACGAGCTTACCTATATCAAACTGATGTCCCTTATGGCTGGTATTATAGGTTTGTCAACCCTACTATATCTAGATAATATAGTATCCTGCTATATTAAAGGCCTAAATACTATATTTCTAAGAAAAAAAATGTAGTGGGCGAAACGATTATTATTTTCATTTCAATACAAAATGGCACCCCAGGATGCACGGGCGATATTTTTTAATATTTCGCGTAAGATTTCATTAAAAAATCACATCATCTAAAGTGATCTAGATTCTAGATGGATAAAACTGAGTGAACTTATTATGATCCATTGGTTAATCTTGGTCGTCTCCAATCCGCTTTGATGACCTAATAGGTATTAAAATATTCAGAACATTCATCTAAATTGAATGCAACTGTAACATAATCCTATTAATCTAAATTATTCTAAACCAAATAGTAAACAATTGACCTACATTATGTGTTAATTACAATCTTGTGTGTATGAGTAGGTTAATGAATTCTAGTGTAACTATGATGGTAATACATAACTATTAAATATTATTCAAATCCTAGTTTCCAATTGACTTAACTAATAATGAACTTTATAACAGAGTAAATTATGTTGATTTCAGAATGACTTCTTCTATTAATAGTCATAAAATAGTTGAAATTTTAATACGAAGTGAACTTTGCGGATGGGTAACACATACTTGTTTACGTTGTTGGAAACGATGTTGCGAACGCAGAATACAAATACTTTAGTAATTATAAGGTATATAATTATTATAAATGACATAATTACCAATAGGTAAATAGCTGCACGGATCAAATGACCTACAGTCAGTCCTATCCACATAGGATTCGATGTATGAATAGTGATGCTCTGTATTACATACAGTGAGATCTCTCAGAGTCTTTTACTGGGAATACTGTTCCTTAACTTGAAAAAGCTTATCTACTACCTAAGCATACCCATTTCTACTAAAGCTAGGCGACATCTAAATTAATGCCTAAATAAGAGAGCGCTGTTGGATTTCCAATTGTAAAAGTCTTTAGCTTTATTATTAGTATAGAATAGATGTATAGGTGTAGAGGGGCTCGTGGCTAAATATTAACAGCCGCACAGGTCGATCGGTCAGGTTAAGCTACGCTTGCCGCGGTTGGTCTGTGGATGGATGACCATCTTTACTTACCGAGACCCCTCCGTGCCTTGGAAAGCACGTTAAGCCGTTGGTCCCGGCTGTTATTCGTGGATCTTTGACAATCGTTACGGGTAGTCAGAAACCCGAAAGTCTGACAACCAGTCTTACCATGGGTATCGTATTACCCAGTAACTGGATTGTGGAGGTCAGATAGGCAGTCGCTCCGTGTAAAATGCTGGTATTCAGCTGCATACGGTTAGACTGGAAGCCGACCCCAACATAGTTAGGAAAAGGCTAGGCAGATGATGAAGAGATGTATAGCTAATCATTTACTATTATTTTCTTTTTCTTTTGTTCCAGGTAAAAATAAACCAACTAAAAGAAATTAATTAATTAATATAAACACTGCAATAGGTATCCTTCAATTGACCCTGCAAATTAAACGTGGACCTTACCTATAGCCTCGTCAAGAATCGAGCTATAAATTGCAAAAAGAATTTTTCAAATCCGACTGGTAAGTAGTTCCAGAGATTATTATAGCGCATTCAAACAAACATACCTACTCTTCAGCTTTATTATTAGTAGGTTCCTATATGTATGTATAAGTATATGGATAAAAGAGTATATAATGTAGATTTCAGAATGGCAATAAAAGTAAAACCGAATATTTAGAAGTACACGTCTAAGTATTTTAAAAATCAACCAAAAGGTTATTTACCATCAATCAACCAACTCAGTCTATCGCAGTCCACTGCTGGACATAGGCCTCTGCGATGCTGCGCCACAATACCAGTATGCCGATCCGCGGTCTCCATTCCATCGGGGCCCTACTTTAGCTACTTTTATTATTTATTTTATTGACAATTTTTTTTTGTCCATCTTTGTGTTATCCGTGCGTAATTTGTTTCATGACATTTACCTGCAGATGTACTGATTAGACTTTCAGTTCTGAAGCCGGGTTTGACTTATTTACAGATTATAAGTCAGGCCTTCGCATACTCATTTTGATTCAAGAAACTGAATCAGTATAATTATAATGTTGTAAGTGGTTTAATATAAACTCGACTTCATCAAACACTCAAATCTATAGGTACCTCTATAAGTATCTAAAGAAATAAATACGTAAAATTGAAGTGTCTATTTGTAATGTCAAAATAACAGCTTGTTACTATAAATACATAATACCAAAGTATATGAAATATACAATAGCATATTATGAAAGTAGATACGGTACTTATAAAAAAGTTCCGGCTAATCTCCGAAACGGCTGAACTTATTTTGACAGGCAGATAACTGATAGTATAATGGTAATATTAACTTTTAGAAAAATAAATTTTTCAGGGTTGCGAGCAAAAAAATTACCGACATCCAGGCGGACAAAGTGCGGACAGAAGCTTACTTTTAACCATAATTATCGTTACCTACCTACGTGACTTCAATCAGCTGCTACATATTAGTTAGGTACTTACTACGGTAACTATTTAACCTAATTTTGATCTCATTACTGTAGATACCTTATTGATTAAAGTGGTTTGATGACGTCAAGCTATCCGTCTGTCCATTACCTTAGGGTAGAAGGACCTATATAGTACAACAACATTTAGTTAGTAACAGAATTATGTACCTATTACTAGCTGAAGCCCGCTCTTATCAAAATTTAATTTCTCCTCTTCCAACCTAAAATTCGTCACTCGTGCATTTCAAAATAACGTACAGATTGTGCCATCCACGAAGACGCGCCCCACTCTTCTTACTAATCGCTAGTTAATTCCGCTAGTGTTTCAGTTTTTTGATACACACTAATTACTCACTAATAAGTAATTACTGTGTATCGACAAAACTAAAACACTAGCGGAATGTTGCACACTTGTACTGTAAGCGATTTGGAAGAAGAGTGGGGCGCGTCTTCGTAGATGGCGCTGTCTGTAATACCTTTGCAAATTCAGTTTACCGACATCATTACTTTCCTTTAAACCAATGTAGGCTAATGATCTTATGACGTACATCCGATACAAAGGGGCTCTTCAACCAAAGATAACAGGATTTATAAATAGGACCCATTGTTTCCTTTCCTGACGCCTTCCAGTCATTATATATTTATGGGATGATCGGTTCGGCAAACAGGAGCAGAATTGCGATGTTTGGTAATAACGGAGGAAATCTGAGTGGGTGGTCTGATCTGAGTGGTGGTGGTGGTGTGGTATGTAAGTGAGTGGATGGTGGTGGTAGTGGTTTGTGGTGAGTGGTGGATCGGGTGGTTGAACGCTTGAATAGATTTTAATTGCCCCGTTGGTCTAGTGGTCCCAAGCACTACTACTGAGCATGAGGCTTCGATTCCCGGGTCGAGCAAAGTGGTATTATGTTTTACCATCTGGGATTTTTCAGTAGCAGCCCAGAGTGTGGATTTGTGCCCGGTTGACGGCAATAGACTACCCCCCTATTAAAAACTGGACTTAAACATACTTGACGAAATGTGGATTTAATACAGATAGATACTCGTAGACACACCTCTGTAAAACCGTTCCTACTCTAAACAGTTTTTGAGGTCTTTAGATGTTGTTGTACTATTTGGAACCCAGCTGCCAACTGCAACTGCCGACAGCACGTGCAGCCATTTCATATAAATACATACAAACCAGTAGTGCCGCTGCGGCCGATTGCATACAATCGCTGCACGTGCTGCAGTTACAGTTGCAGTTGGCACCTCGGTTCCAAATAGTACCTTTAGTGTATGTTCGATCCTATTAGGTTTGAGATGTGTTTGTCTTTGAAGACAATGGCATGGTTTCAAATCCTGGGATGCAGTTTCTTGTTCCTTCTTCTCCATAGGAACCGAAATGTGAAATGTCCGACTCCTTTGACAAACCAAATGTGCCTGTTAATGGTTAATTGAAAGAAAGCTTTTGAGTATAAGCTTGAATGTACTGATTCTTTCAATGTCATTTCTGGAAGTACTTTGTATGTTAGCAAGTACTCTTTTGACAGAGAAACATCTTGATCAAATCTTTGGTCTGAAATCGCTAAAACACAGTATGCAGGCGTGGTGACGTCTTCGTGATGAACAATGCCAGTTACTTCAACATCATCAACTCCCTGCATGGTTATCCAAGCAATTTTAACCCTTAACAGGGCCCTAATTCACTATGACCATAATCACGCCAATTCCGCTTTCATTTAGCGCGATTTCGTTCATTGTGTCATAGAGTATAAGCCTAGTTAAGAAACACAAAAATATCAGAAAAAAAAAATTGCTTCAAGGAACGCACAGCTCTTCAAGACGTCATGTAACTTAGTAATAATTACTGATAACTTGTCGGTTTACGTTTGTACACTAATCTAAGTGACCTATGTCCTTTAACTTGACTGCGCGTTGTGGAATGCGATAAGCGACTTGCTCGCTCCAGTTTATTATAATAAACATATTCTTGGAACAATATTCCTGCGTTCCTTACACATCAAGTAATCAAACTAAATATTCCTCCGTATCTTATAAAAAAGCGTTAGGACACATAATTCGCCTATAATATAATGTTTCCTCTGCTGGGAGACAGGCGTCCTCTCTGTGAGAGGAAGTGGGCCGTAAGCCACCACGCGGGCTCGCAAAAAATTCAAAGACGTGTGACAACCGTAACACGTCTTTGAATTTTTGGTTCTAGGACATGCAGGTTTGCTCAAGATGTTGCGGACCTTTACCGTTTTGAGACCGGGGGTGATGAAATAATTTACACAAAGTAAAGCGCCTGTCAGGGTTCGAACCTACGTCCTACAACTTGTAAGGGCCTTTACCACTGGGCCACCACTTCTCTCGTCTCGTCTTACATGTCCTCGAATTTTTGGCCCTAGAATATTATGGTTTCCTCAGAATGTTTTTGATAAATTTTTATAACATACTTTTAAGTTAATACCTGATGGTAGTTGTGAAATTATGCATCTGGTATGTTTTCTTCATCTTAGCACTTCACTGTGTCCGTGTGTGCTTATCTAAGCATAATTAATCTCTCCAGATTGGTAGAGCAATGCATTTGTCATGTTGACCTAGGCTTTAATAAATTAGTATAGTAAATTATACTAGTTTGGAGCCAGTCTCTGAGATAATCTAGTCCTTTGGAGATCTAGGAGTTTGGTGTAATTAGGGTAGATTACGGTGACGGTTATCCTTAAAGTAGAATAATTACCTAATACTTTTCAACCAGTCTTACCAAGGGGTATCGTTTTACACAGTGACTAGGTTGCGGAAGTCAGATAGACAGTCGCTCCATGTAAAATACTGGTATTCAGCTTGTAATGTTGGGGTTCCTAGGGGGTGGTTTCAAAGGAAACAACCACATCTGTTAAGTACTATTTAATGACTGCATGCATAATAATACAATAAACGCATATGAGGTATAGTGCGAACTCAGCATGCATGATCAGTTATAAAGGAGTGTATTTACTTACTAAGGTAAAGGAGCTTACATATTATATTCTTACACTTCACCTCCCGGGGAAAGCGAAAAAAAAAAAAAATTTTTTTTTTTTTTCTAATTAAAATTTTCTTAAACTAATTATTACTTACTTAAAAATAAAATCATTCAAGTTATTAGTGTTTTATGGGTTCATAGGTACTCATTACAAATACACCTACTATTTTATCCTTATTATTTATTATACATTGCAATGTTATCTAAAATTAAATCTTACATTACATCTAATTTATTGACAAAATGGCCTAGTCCTATTCTTATGTACTATGTCAATTTTATTATTTTTTATTATTTTGACATTACAACCCAAATCTTCCACAACTGTATAAGGACCTTTAAATAGCGTATCTAATTTACTACGCGTTTCATTTTTTAATAAAACCAAATCATCTTTCTCATATAATGTAGAGTTGACTGATCTATCATGTATCTCCTTACGTTTATGTTTATTTAACAACAAACTATTCTTCGCATTGGCATGTGCTAACTGTAACCTGTATTTTAATTGTAACGGATAATTATCTATATTATATAATGGATCTATGGTATCACCAATGCTCTCTGGTATTCGACAAAGTTTACCAAAAACAAGTTCATATGGCGTATAATTTGTTTCTGAATGGACTGTGTTGTTAAAACTAAAGCACCAAAATGGTAACCAATAACTCCATGTGTCCGTATGATTGTCACACTGGATCCTTAAAAATGCACCCAACGTCTTGTGAGCATTTTCTAGTGCTCCAATGGACTGATGGTGATAGGCTGTAGATGATAATTTTTCAATGTTTAGAATTTTACAAACCTGTTCCATAGTAGCAGAAATAAATTCTGTTCCTCGATCCGTAGCTATTGTTTTCGGAATACCAAATCTTAATATGAACTGTCTAACAAATGCATCTGCTATGGTCACCGTTTCTTTGTTTTTCATAGGTATAGCTTGAACAAATTTTGTTAACTCACACTGCATAGTCAATATATAACAATTACCACTTTCATCTCTATCTAAGGGACCCACAACGTCTAAGTAAATCTTTTCAAATGCCGAGGAAGCCGTTGTAGTAATTTCCATCGGTTCCTTTATGTAACGCAAATATTTTGATTTTTGACATTTTGTACATTTTTTGACATATTCTTGGACATCCTTGTCGATACTTGGCCAATAGTATCGCCTTTTGATGGTATTTACCATTCTGCGCACTCCAGCATGACCACTGGATGGCAGTAAATGAAAGTCATTCATAACTATAGTCTTTTCCTTTTCATCAATTATTCTTTTTACGCCTCGTAATATGCATATTCGTGGTCCGGACCAATCAGTAAGTGTTGTTATCTCATCACAAACACTTTTAATATATTCAATATTATCCTTATTTTTAATTATACAAACTTCATTGATACGTATCTTTTTACAAAAATAGCTTAATTTCTGCACAAATTCGGCTCGCGAGAAATGCGCCTTGAAGTCAAGATTAATGTATAATGTCTTTTTATTCTCTACAAATGCAAAACATTTAAATTCTTCCGTTATCATGTTATTATCTCTGTATCCTTTTAATTTATTGCCTTCAATCAAACACATTTCTACTGTATCATACGGTTTTCTTAATATATCCACAACTCTTGGTTGATCAGTCCAGTTGTTGATGGATTTATTAAGAGCTTTCTTTTCGTCTTCCTTCATACTCTTACTTTGCTCATTCATCTTTTTCTTTTGCGCCCTAGTCGTTACAGCCATTACTTGCTCATTCATACTCTTTAGTTCATCAGACGTTATACAAACTCTAGATAAAGCATCTGCCACAACATTGTCTTTTCCTTTCACATAGACTATTTTAAACTTATATTCTTCTAAAGTTAACCGAAATTTAAGCAATCTACTTGATGGGTCTTTCATACCAAAAAGGTATATCAAAGGTTTGTGATCCGTCATTATGGTAAATTTGTTTCCATACAAATATGGTCTGAAATACTTAACGGACCACACAATTGCCAATAATTCTTTTTGAATAGTCGGATAGTTCTTCTCTGCTTTATTCAAGGGTCTACTCGCATATGCAACTGGTCTAAGATCTTTATTACATAATACAGAACCAATAGCAGTACCCGATGCATCTGTCTGTAAAATAAATTCATGACTCTCTGAAAAATCGGGATACTGTAGAATAGGTGACGTTATTAATGCATTTTTTAAAAATTCGAAAGCCTGTTGACATTCATTAGACCAAATAAATGGTTCATTTTTCCTACTTAATTTATTCAGAGGCATCGCTATATCTGAAAAATGTCTTACAAACTTACGGTAATAGTTACAGAAAGCTACAAAACGTTTTACTTCATCTGCATTTTTTGGAGTAGGATAATTTTGTAATACTTTAGTTTTATCTGGATCTGGTAAAACGCCTTTATCTGTAACCAGATGTCCCAAATAAAGAATTTCTTTCTTTAAAAATTCACATTTTTGTGGATTTAGTTTTAAGTTTACTTTTCTCAATCTTTCCATTACACTTATTAAATTTCGATTATGGCTAGATAGATTTCTTCCGAATACAATGAGATCGTCCTGATACACTAGACATTTATCGTATGTTAAACCAGACATTGCTACAGACATCATGCGACTAAAAGCATTAGGACTGATCTTTAAACCCATTGGTAAACGTTTCATGCAATATTGGCCAGTATTTGTAGTAAAAGCTGTTAATTTACGACTGCTAGGCTCTAAACTTACTTGATAATAGCCTTGGTGAAGGTCAAGGTGAGTAAAATAAATGGCTCCAGTAAGCGTATCTAGAATTTCATTAATATTTGGTAAAGGAAATTTATCGTCACAAATAACTTCGTTCAATTTTCTATAATCTACAACTAAACGCCATTTTTTCTCATTACCTTTTCCACTTTTCTTGGGTACTAACAGAATTGGACTGGACCACTCACTATTTGACTCTTCAATAATATCATTTTCTAACATATTATCAACTTGCTTAGCTATTTCAGGTTTTAGTGCCTGTGGTAATCTATATGGCTTAACGTAGACTGGAGTAGAGCTTTGTTTTATAATTATAGACTGCTCATAAATATTAGTTGTTGTTAACTTATCTCCTTCTAAATGAAAAACGTCTGAATACTTTGCACATATTGCTTCAATTGATTGTTTCTCTTCTCCGTCTAAATAACTTAGTTTTAATTCAGACAACAAAGTTTCAACCCTAGTTGCGTTAATATTGGTCTTAACAAATTGACAAACATTATAGTCTTCTAAATTTTGCAAATCTGGTGTAAAAGATGGTAAACTTACTTCCTTGTCATTAACATTAAGTATCTTGACCGGAATTCTATTATTACTAACCTTTGCTATTGCGTTTGCTATAAACACATCCTTCGCTATCTCTCTACTACACACTACAACTTCTCCATTTATATTCTCATTCACAATAATAGAATGAATTGATTCCGAACGTGCCGGAATAATGATAGCATTTTTCATCTTGTCATGCTCTTCAACTAAATGTAGATAATGTTGCTTATTGTTGTTAAAGAGTGTTAAATTATTTGAATCTAAATCAATATTTGCTCGAAATTTTTTCAAAAAGTCTAAGCCTATAATTCCGCCAGCTCTTAGTGGTAGCGAATTAAAAACAAGAAAGTTATGCTGAAACGTGTCATTGTCGTGCTTTAATAATAAATTTACGGAACCTTGAGAACGTCGCTGACCACCTATCCCATTTATTAAAGTATTATCTCTATGAACAACGATATCTTTTGGTAACATTTCTTTTCTAATAATTGACAATGTTGCACCCGTATCAATAAGCCAATAGTATTTCGTATTTTTAATATAAAAGGTTATATACTTCGCGTTACCTTGGTACGATAATATAAAATGCTTAAGATCGAAAAAACTGGTTCGATGTATCTGTACTATCATCTTTATCGCACTGACGTGTGTCATCTACTTTTTCTACTGGATACGTATTTTGGCCTCGTCCACGATTCCTTACGTATCTCGAACCTCTATTACCTCGCTGATTATTAAATGATGAGCGATAGTTTGTCCTAAAATTTCCACGAGAACCTTGTCCTCGGTTGTAACTGTTATTAAATTGGTGTCCACGCGGGTAATTGTTACTATATTGCCTATTGAAAGTACCTCTTTGATAACTTCTTGAGCGCCTCATATTATGTGAAACTCGTCCATTTTTAGAAGCATGCAAAATATTACCTGATGGTTGGAAAGACGTGCACTCTTCGTCTTTCGCTGCTTGTATGGCATCTTTTAAGCTGCTGAAGCCGCGTGCCGAAATGATGGTGCTCAGCTTCGAGCTGCGCAGGCCATCTGAAAATCGTTTTATAGCAATGCTTTCATTGATCGGTTTTAAAATAGAAAATGTTTCCGATTTTCCGTCTGCCTGGGTAATTGTCAGCTCCGTAAATAACTTTTCTACCTCAGATCCATAATCCTCTATGGACCTCGTACCCTGTTGAACATTTTGAAGCTGCATCTGTATGGCCATAAATGATTTTTTGGGTAAAAGATATTTTCTCAAATCATCAATTAATTCTTGAATACTTTTATATGATGAGCCTGAAATTCTTAACTTTGCATTCTCACTCAGCCTACTTTTTAAAACGAAAGTAATTAATAATGTTTTACCTGGGCCATCCAGCATGCCAGCATACATCTCCACGGAGTCTATTAAGCGCTTGGTGGTGGCCTCAACACCGTCCATTACTGGAATCAAACTACACGCCACCTTAAGGTCAAAATCCATTTTCCCTAAATCTACTGTAACGGGAAGAATACACAATTTATCTATTTCCTCGTATTTTTGTTTTATTTTCTCATAAAGATCTATTGCCGATGTCAAATTAATATCCTTACTTTCTTGCAGTAATAAAAGTATCTTACAACATTTTTCATAAACGCTCTTTGCTTGCTCTAACTTTGTTGAAATAACATTACCTTTATATCTTGCTTGTCCCTTTTTTACCAAATAATTACGTATTTCTATTAAAAAGACATAATTTCGTTCCAAAGCATCAATCATATTCTTAATCTAATAATAGAATTGCATAAATGTAACACATTCTACATAAATGCGATGAAGCAAAAAAAAAAAAATAGTCTGACGTTGCATTTTGTTTCCGTTCGGTGTCTTATGGCTGAATGTCCTCGCCTGATTTTAGCGCGTTTTAATTTTTGCGTTATGAAATATGATATCACGTAGACAGTTCACCCACTTGTATTTTTACGAAAAGATATTAAAATTAAATACACAACACTTCCACTATTCACAAGATTACTACTGATTCTCGGTACCTTCTGTGCGCCCTCTGATGGATGATCTAATTCTCTGCATGGTACTCATCCCAATTTCCTGCTGGATCCATGTGCGGTGGCAGCTCTTGTACATCCGCAGGCCCACGTAAACTGCTAGACTCCCAATAATGGCCAGAACAACGTATGTCACAATGCTAAGCCGTTCCACGTGGCCTCCGATTTCTTTCAACGTGGCGTCATTGTTACCTCCAGCCGCGTTTTGGCTGAGAAAAACCTCTTCCTTTTCCACTGTTGACCGACACATTATACTATTGAGGAAAAACTGAAACTAATCAAACTGCTAACAATCCCCTTGGCAGAGTGCCGTGGCAGGGTCGCCATGTAATGTTGGGGTTCCTAGGGGGTGGTTTCAAAGGAAACAACCACATCTGTTAAGTACTATTTAATGACTGCATGCATAATAATACAATAAACGCATATGAGGTATAGTGCGAACTCAGCATGCATGATCAGTTATAAAGGAGTGTATTTACTTACTAAGGTAAAGGAGCTTACATATTATATTCTTACACTTCAAGCTGCATCGGTTTAGACTAGAAGCCGATCCCAACATAGTTGAGAAAAGGCTATGCAGATGATGAGAATAATTTTTACTTTTGTGACATCTTTAATTTTCTTCAGCCAAGAGGTAAACAGAAAGTTTTCTGAACACAGAAATGCAACTCAATGATATTAAAAACGCTGTTACAACATTATTTCTCTTAACTCGCACTATAGAAGCCGAGATTGCTTTAATTAAAGTAGCATTTTATTCTTTGAATATCTAGAACGAAGCCACAATTTCCAAGTAATAAATGCACACATTTTTTACCAAGTTTTTAAAATTTTGTAGCCTTTGGACGGACTGAATACTGCAAGAGATGCCCAAGTTGCCACCTCGTAAATCCAGCCAGAATATTTAAGATATCACCGAATTAATCTAGACATCCCAAATTACGGTCATCCCGACATAAAAGGTAACCTTGGACCTCGTATAAGTGCGGCGAAAAGGACGGAGAATTTATATTAGCCACAGATACAGTAGAGATAATTGTCAGGTATGAAACATACAGCGCCTCAATATGTTCACAAATTGCCTAAATGGCCGAGAATTTTTCATGTCCCTTGCTCCGTCAAATAAAACTCTGCTCGCTCGCAAGTTGAAACAGAGTCTAAAATGAAGCATTTTTTTTCTTCTCATGAAACAAATATTTAAGGAATTTCATTGTGCACGCGGAAAATTGCTTGGAAATAAAAACTTGTACATCTGCGGGCGAATTACATGTGAAAATTTTCTCATATTTCATTTTCCTCCCTTATTCAGCGCTCTAATAGGAGCATTAAAACTTTTTAATAAGCGAACTGCATATAACCAAATGGGGCTAGTTCTAGCTTTTAACACTTTACTCATGCATCAACCGCGTGAATAAAAAATTGTACTACCTGAAAATATCCCTAGAGATGTTTATTGAGCTGCCTTGAATAGCAATCGCCTTCAGATTGAGGCGTTCTACTTATTTCTCGATTGAGCCTTTTTTCACGGCAATTCTTTTACGTCCTGGTTTTAAGAAAAATGTTCGTGAATTTCGCGATGTTAAGATGTTTACAACTTGCTGTC
The DNA here is from genome assembly GCA_963669345.1 of Gortyna flavago. Classification (NCBI taxonomy): domain Eukaryota; kingdom Metazoa; phylum Arthropoda; class Insecta; order Lepidoptera; family Noctuidae; genus Gortyna; species Gortyna flavago. The sequence continues at coordinate 3,419,362 of OY770141.1, forward strand.
TTGCCAACTTCCGGGCTGTATTTCGTGTATGTCCTACTTTTAGAGCCTGCACGATGTACTCCTCTGGCTTATATACCTAAATTTCGTTCTAGTTTAAAACTGTGTGCCTCTGTTATAAATCACTTAGAAAAATATTGTGCTCATAGAAAGTGCTTTTGCAATCAGCAGATGAATGGTGGTGTCTATACTAGAAACATTATCGTGTACTATACTGAAGTCCATTTTGAACAAGATCTACTGTTTACTCCCCTATCAACATTATCTCATTATTATTTAATTTCTTAAGAAATAAGAAGTACCTACTTTTGTACTCAAATTATAATTATGTCGTATCGTGTCGTATTTTACTGTGTGTACCTACATAAATCCTACTTCCTACTAATATTATAAACGCGAAAGTTTGTGAGGATGGATGGATGTGTGTTAGGTACTCTTTCACGCAAAATTTACTGAACGAATTTGAACGGGCACACAGATAGTTTATAACCAGGATTAACACATAGGATACCTTTTACTTCAATATTCCTACGGGATCGTAACTTATGCGGGTGAAACCGCGGGGTGCAGCTAGTAATAAAACAAATTTTCCAGCTAATGAATTGGACCCCCCAACACATGAATGTTTCAATTGTCTTTAACTTAAAACTTCACCCATATCAAGTTACCCGTTTAAGACCCATGTGACAAATAGGACATCCCTTTTTTAAGTCTTTACGAAAGGCTAACACAGATTTACCCTCAATTTATTTCAGTCACGTTCTTAGCCACATCTTTGTCATCCATCATGTAGTTATTTCCATCCATCCTACTTGTCGGATATGATCTGACCTAGACCATGTCCCAGTCCCCCGTGTAACCCGAGAATTTATACCTAGTTTAGCAATGAAACCCCTTGAACCTTTTATATGATTTCCTGCCATTTTTCTTGGAGGGTGTATTTTATATGTTTTGTGATGTGAAGCTGATTTATGTGTGTGAACATGTGTGTCTAGGCTCTTGCTAAGATTTGCTTTCGACAGTGTATTTTATGTCAGGAGGCTTCTTATTCCTTGAATTCTTTTTATTGAATGTTTGATCTTAACCGTGTGTGGTGTACAGTTTAGTATTAAGATTACTTAATACACAACCTGGGTCTATTAAGGGCTTGCCTGTGTCTCCATATCCTTAATCTATACTTATAATAAAGCTGAAAGCGCTAATCTCTAGGAGAACAACCGGTCGGAATTGTAAAATTATTTTTGCATTTGATAGCTCAATTCACGAGGAAAGCTTTTCTTCAGAAAGAACGCTTCTTCTTCTTAGCGTGTCGATAGCAATCTAAATGGACTCGGCCCAGAATTCGGCTACTTGTTTGGCGCCATCACCAGCGTCCATCAGTTCCTGTAACGTGCAGCTGACAGGACACGCAGGACACGATATTAAGTGTCCCATCGTTTGTGGAACAGCACTACATTTACGCTCCAAGGCGTCTCGTCTATGCATTTCCACCTGAACAGGTTTTCCTTGCTTCGGCCAACCTGGGTGCGGAGTCTATTTAAAGACTTCCAGGTTACCCGATGTAACTCATGTCCAGGTGGGAGGTCTTCAGCGGTTGGAACGAACGGTTTGGGTAAGGAAGCACTGTCTCGCCACAGCTTCAGTATTTCTTGTGACGGTTTGCCAGTGAGTGGGACCCCACACTGATTCGGCTTTTCAGCCTTTGTGGCACAAGGATGTTGTCGTGTAAAGGGTGTCGGAGACCAGACGCCAAGCGAAGACGAAGTGATGTCGCGGACAGGCGATGTGACGGGGTGGATCGGGGAACATGAAATTTTACGCGAACGAAGTCGCGGGCAGAAGCTAAGTACCTAATAATGTCTCGAAAAAACTATAAGATCTTGGCACACCATTATCGATACTTCTAAGTGTTACGAGATAACAACTACATTTTTCCAATCTGTAACAACCCCCCACTTTTCAATACGTTTATTTAATCCAGTTTTTTGGCAACAGTTACCATGAAATTTAGGCCGTGTCTCATAAATATGAAAGAACCATTTTCATAGGACGATACGTCCGTAGCTTCAGCAAATGGGGTTGCGGAGTAATTTGTATTATCATCGTGTACTCCTTGGATATGTTCGGTGTCAATGTTGAATTCTTGATATTTGGGTCAATACCGGGGGTGGTCCGTGAGCGAAATGAAATATTTTTATAGAAATAATATAGCCATGTTTGTTTTTGCGGCGGATTGGAGTGGATTTCAACTGAGGATGATGATTTTTATATATAGGTAGTACTAATAATAAAACTGAAAAGTTTATTTGTTTGAAAGCGCTAATCTGTATAATTACCAGTCTGATTAGGAGAATTTATTTTTGTATTTGATAGCCCAATTCTTGAGTAAGGCTGTAGGCTATTTAATATCACGCTAGGACCCTTAGAAGCCGAGCAAAAAAAAGTCAGAAAGAACGTAAAAGTAATAGCGCGTGCAGGCGATGCGATGCGACGGGGTAGGTCGGGGGAACAAGAAATTTCACGCGGATGAAGTCGCGGGCAGAAGCTAGTAATAAAATAAAACTATTTATTTATTTTATTTTGTGTTTAGCTAGCAGCCTGACAAAAGGGTTTACCATAGAAAGCGAAATAGCTATTGGGAATATCTATAATGAATCGCATAATAGATTTTCCGCTGTTGTAGAGGAAACATATGACTCCATATCGTATCGAAAACCGATCCAAACCCGCTTCGACAGTATAGGTCAACAGACAAATGCACTTTTCATATAATATCATGTAACTTTTCCATCTAGGTTCCTGTCCAATCCCATTTGGTGCCACCTTCGCGATATCGACATCGACTTGGCCGTGTTTCCAATGTCGCGTTTTATGTTCACTCCAGTTCCTCCACATATCTATTTCATGGCGTTCATTTTGCGCATGTTTCGAAAACATGGTTGAATTTTCACGCCTTTTTCCTTTTATGGGAGTGTAGATAGTGATATCGTGTTCTTTCCTCTCTTCCAGCTCACCTTCTTAAAGATGCTATATCAAAACAGCCTTGCTTGCGTCTAAAGTGAAAATAGTTTCTATAAAAAGTGTTTTTACCAAGTTTACTGAAAGAATTTAATTCTCGCATTTTTTGTCGTCAATCAACACTTGAAAGCACTTTTCTGACTGACTTTATCGTCAGCCGTCAACGTGATTTCAGCTGCCTTCCGATACGACGTCGACTGCAGCTGACAGTGTCAAACTAAAAGCTCCATTTAAATTGAATTTAAACTTATTTATGTGAATTTGCACATGTTTGCCTTCTCTACCCACAGCGCCAGAGCCTACTTGTCTATGTATCCTAGAAATATCTCCCAAAAAACTTTTTTGAAAAATAACCGATTCCCAGACCATTTATACTAAAAAAATGCGTCAGGCCAGGGCTTTCATTTTTGCGTAATAAATGTATAGAAAACGTGTTCATAACAATGTTCCAGACACTATATGACAAAAAGATATACATGGCGCTGAAGGTGTTAATCAGCTCGTGACGTTCTTTTAGAAGTTTGAAAATAGTCGAGCTACCTTTAGTAAAACTTAAAATAATCACAAATATCATGTATACAAATGTAGGTTAACGGAAGTATTGAGATTCACATGCAGTTTGTGGCTAAGTAATAACAGCTACACGGTTCGATCGATCACGTTAAGCAACGCTTGCCACGGTTGGTCTGTGCATGGGTGATCTTTCCATACTAAGTCCCCTCCGTGTCTCGGAAAGCATGTAAAGCCGTTGGTCCCGGCTGTCATTCGTGGATCTTTGGCAGTCATTACGGGTAGTCACAAGCCCGAAAGTCTGACAACCAGTCTTACCAAAGAATACCGTATTACCCAGTAACTGGGTTGTGGAGATCAGATAGGCAGTCGCTCTATGTAAAATACTGGTATTCAGCTGCATTCGGTTAGACTGGAAGCCGACCCCGACAAAAGGATGGTGATGATGATCTCAGAAACCTAACTGCGTAACACAATTACAACGCCTTTTATTTTGAAAATTCATAAATATTCATTGCGATATTAACTTTGACGATTAGACGAACTTTTCAAACATGTATTATTATTATTTTTCATATCTCGGGCCAATGAGTCCCGGTCCTTTGGAAGGCGTACGAGGGGCCGAAGCCAACTCGCAGAGGCCCCTTAGGAAATTTTAATGAAATGTGACACTATTAGTTTTATTTATCCTCACACTGGAACGCCATTCAGCAATTACACCAACGGAGCAAAAAATTACTTCATGTCAATGATTTCAAAAGTAGTAATATATGGCAATGCTTCATTCCATATGCTTTCCATCCATCCTGAGCGCGGTGGACTTCGAACCGGCGGCGATGGATCATGCACGCTCAAGCATCGTCAAGATCAAGACATTTCCCCATAGCCCCATCACTCCTTCCATAATGCGCACATTCTTTGTGGGTTTTCGAAACCCAATGATTTTTTTCATAATTAAATTCATTCATAATTTTTTTCATTTAAATTTAATAACGGAGAATTTTAAGGTGTCATCCTGAAATTATGTGAATTCTTGTTCAAAATCCTCCAGATTGTGATTGTGTTATAAAATTGCGATGCAGATCTAAAACCATATCTTCTTCATATTTACTATTGTTACGTTACGACAATTCAGAACCTTCCAAAAACACCACATCTAAACCACACTTGCAATATTTTCTCCGAAACGTTCCTCCGACCAACATTAATAGCCACTAATTCCTATGCGCATATCTGAATAGAATTAGATAGAAGATAGAATTGAGGGTATTTACACCCGTGAGGTTGCATATGATACAGAATATACACACGAGAGCTGCTAGACTTGGTGGAATATGTGTTTGTTTAAGTCTTAGACAGTAATCCATTACAAAGATGCTAAGACGAAACATGCTTGTGGCAACATGTTTAGTATTCATCTCCTTTGTCTGTCGAAGGTAATTTGTTTTTATACAGGGCAAAATTAAATTAGTTAGCGAAACTCTGCAGACGTTATGGGTATGGATACGTGAACACGTTGAAATAAATAAGTTTGGATATTTTTTTTTGGGTCAACCAACTGCTGGTTGTTTTGCTACATACTTGAAGTATTAGTTGAAAAAATGGGTTTTTATTTTAAAATATACCTCCAGTGCAGGTTGGTGGATGTCACATGTCGTCGAATTTTTTGGTTCTAGGACATTCCTTCACCGTTTTGAGAGCAGTGGTGATGAAATTAAATACACAAAGTAAAGTGCCTGTCTGGGGTCGAACTCACGACCTACAACTCGTAATTCACTGGGCCAACACTGAAATAAAGAAAGAAAATACATTTATTTAGCAGAGACTAGAAGGCACACAATACACATAATACATACACCGGTTAAATACAAAGAATAAACATCAAAATAATAAAGGTGTAAAGTCCGATGTAAGAAATTAGCAGGAAAGTGTCTCACGGCTGCGCCAAAAAGGCCCAGTTCAGCAAAAATGCCAGACAACCTGCAGACAACTAGTGCCTGACACTGGTTTTCAACTGGACCTGAAGGCCAATTCTCGTAATTTAAAACGATCAAAATCTAGTCGCAGTCTCATCTCAGCGACAAACAAATGTCAAAAACTTGTCAAAATGTAGGAAAATTAGAGGTATTTTTGACAGATTGAGACTGAGATCAGACTGTGAACGTTCTTTAAAATTACCAGAACTGCCCCTCTGGTGTGTGTTGTGACGGATGTAAATCAGTTTTATACTGCAACGTGACGTGCGTACCTATACATACTTAAATAGATAGATAAAATAAATTAGTGTCAGATAAAACAGTAACGAATATGTATAAATAATAAGTGTACAAAAAATACTATAAGCAAATAAGTGAGATTGTCGCATGATAGACCTTCGCAAATAAAGAAATTCTTCGAAACGAGTCAGAACAAAAACCTGTTTTATACGATGCCTGACTTCCATGCTTCAACACATTGTCATAGTAACAAATTATTAATCCGTGCGGTGTGATGTCATCGCACAATACGCTGCAAGCAGCCGAGCGCGGCGGACTATTTTCGGTCACTTTGCAACTTGTGTGTGTTTTGATTGAACTTACCTTAGCTCTTATTTGCATTGGGTTTATTAAAACCAAATAACGTCCATAAATAAGTCAGCCAAAATCGTTTTTGGCGAAAGTGTAAATGAACGAAAAAAAACGAAAAATATGACACTGCTTATAGAACAACCGAACATATAAATCAAAGACTTTCTGTTAAAAAAAAAACTGATTTCAAAGTCGTGCAGTGAATGTTATTAAACCAAGTAACATACATCACAAGACCTTCAAGACCCACTTAAAAACCCTTCAATTTCAAGAATTTAATTATTATATTTGTGGAAAACCTTATCATTTTAATTATTGCTCACTGCAATATACTTTTCCTTATTAATCCGCATCTGGCGCAAACTGTAAAAAAAAAAAACTCCACGATGCTAAGGCAAAATTATGAAGCTTAGTTTTTTCTTTTATTCTGCTGGAAATTCCTGAAAGCTCTAATTTATTCTTTTACTGATTATAGCTGCCAGTGCTATGTGCTATGCTTAGGAATATACTTGTGGAAGGCTTTACTGCCAATAATGCGATATTAGGTAGTAAATACAAGGCCAGTCTGACGCTTATGTGTCAGATCAATGATATTCGTTGGTCTAGTGGTCGCAAGCTACTGCTGACCATGACGTCGACGGTTTGGTCACAATAGGGTCTATAGTGTTAGTAACAAAATAGGTTAGCTTATATTAGTACTTAAGGGGACTACATGACCTAAAGCGCGGTCACTGTCGGACTGCATAGAAAAGAAAGAGACGCGCGATGACACAACGCTGGTAATTTATTGCGAAATATGAAGCAATTATCTATATACAAAAAATCTATTGAATGGACTAAAAAATAAAACACTAGTGCATTAGTACGTTGCTTGTAGAATAATCGTATGTAAGTTGATTGTATGTAGGTTTATTGTTATAGTTTTATTGTGAAAAGAAAGTATTTAGAGGTATCTTCATGATTTTTTCTATTGTATCAAATTAGTTGTATTATGTTTTTAACACACTACTCTTATCTAACTAGCATACATATATCCTGAAGAATATCATATATTTTTCTGATTTTGTTTACTGTAGTTGATCATATACATTTAGGCATAATAAAACTTGCGTTTTTTTGCGTTTAGATCCTGTAGTCCCCTGAATAACTAAAACAGATCTGGGGGCTTATTACGAACTTTTAAAAAACCAGGCAAGTTCCAGGCAGTTCATTTCACTGGCTGGTTTAATTTCGTATTATGACATTCCTAATTCTGACCGACTTTTCGCTGGGCACTTGTCTATGGCTGGCTAGTAGATCTCTTACGGCGCGCCGTAACGTTCCGGAACACAATTAAATATTTATCGGAAAGTTACGGTTATATTTAAGTCACGTATTTTATGATAAAAATTATAGAAATAAATAATAATCTGGTTGCTCTAGTATAAAAGTTGGTTTTAATGAACGCAATGTATATTGTGCAATATATAATTAATTCATAATATAATTTTCGTGTTTGTTTGTAAACTGTAACGCGAGATTAAGTTTCCGAACGTACTCTACAAGTTCAGCGGGGATTTCCACCAGTTCAATGAAGGAAGTTGTGCAGGCCGATTGAGTAAAATAGTTATAGGAACGTGTTATTTTTATCTTTGGGCAACAAATAGGTACCATAATAAAGAGAATAACCATTTTTAGAAAGTAGATGATGCCAGATGTTTGAGACCCTACGGCGTTCGGGGACTTTGGGTCACGTATTGTATTTGTAATTGCCGAGCGTCGTAGTAAAATTAATAGTTTTATTAGTTGCTTAATGTTTTGTTAACAATAAAATCTCTTCATTTTCGGTTGGGCCGTGGGCGTATGATGGCAATATGACTGCAATCAATACAGCCCCAATACTCCCGGCATACCAAACTTATTAAAAACCTAAACAGAAAGTTATTGAATTAGGCAAAGGCATTGACAAAACATAATTAAAATGCTAAGAATAAAATTATACACATTTTTTACCTTACGACATTAACTCTGCGTTCTTGAGTATATTTTGCCTGTATATGAAGCAAATTCAATAACGAAACTGTTGGCTGGGATATTGAATGAGAGCCTATATCACCAGTGGGGCGTTGGCAGGAGCCAGTAGCATAAAATGATAATGCTACCAAAACCTAGAATGAGAATAATGTTAAAACTTTATGTAAAGTTCTTAGTTAATATTAAGTTAAGCTTACATAAAAATAAATACCTTGGTCTCCACCGATAAATCCGTGGATTTTGTAGGCCCCGACATGTGAGGTCTCTCAGAGGTCGACATGCGAGGCTCCTCACAAAGATTCATTACCAAGGCTTCGCTAAGTCGATATCTTTGAACAAATTGCACATCATCCATGTCGAACGCATTCGATTTATCACGAAGTCGTCTTCTTTTGTTCCTTGATGCACTATTTTGATGAGAAAAGTCACTTTCCAGGAACTCAAACACTTCATACTCGTCACACATGATATTTTATTTTGATAACTAGATAAGTAGCACTCGAATAATTTCGCCAAATAAACCCAAAACAATTCAATGAAAGCTCCTCTGACGCAGCGTAAACAGAATGGATTGTGAGGTTACTTTTTGACAGTTGTAATAGGAAAAGAAATGTCAAACAAACGTTCATATTACGGTATTGCCAGGCAATATTCGGGCAGAAGTCGGCAGGGTGTCACGTGACCGCTGACTGGCTTGTTTGACTAGTTCATAGTACGAAATTGCCATGCAGTTCTGTTTACGCCGTAAACTGTCTGGAAATAAGAGTTCGTAATAGGGCCCCAGGTGCGATTTACAAGCGGGCTATGATGTCTGCCCGGTTGGCTATCGATTTCAGGATTGTATCGGGTCTGCCACGAAGTCTGACGAGTAGTATAATTTGAAAAACATTAAACTTTCAGTAAACATTCAACCTCTTAAAAGCGAAGCCGATTATTATTTTCCTGAATACCGTCAGCATTACTGCGGAATTGAGCGCCTTTGAGCAATAGGCTTATGATAAAAGACCATAGCAATTCGTGCTCCACGATCCCCAATGGGATGGTTTCACAGACAGAAGGTCGGTTTCATACAGCGGCGAGCGAAAACAGATGACGCGTATGGTCTGCTCTAAGTCTCTCATGAAAATGTAAACCAAATGGATCAGTAAACGTTACTGTGGATGCCAATTTATAGGGTCCCAATTGAGTGCTTTGATTTGATTGTATGAATACATAAACCCGAAAATCTCTTTTTAAATCACTTTAAATATCTTTTTCATTTTGCTATTGAGGTTAATTTTAGAAACTTAATTTTTGAGGATGATTTTCCAATTACAATTTAATAATGTTATTCAAACAATAATAAATGTTGGAAAACGTGGTAAGAAATAAAATTGAAATCTTCTAATACAATGTGTTACTAATGTCCTTTAGTGAATGATTGCGTAAGAATTTAACAGGAACTGGGTTTGTTTACACATCCATCAGATGCTTTTAGAATAGATTATACATACGGAGATCTCTACGGAATATCAGAGGGGTAATTCTCGTAATTTTAAGAACGTTCACAGTCTGATCTGTCTCGACCTGTCAAAAATACCTCTCATTTCCCTGCATGTTTGACAAGTTTTTGACATTGATTGTCGCTAATATGAAATGTTAACTAGATTTTGATCGTTTTTAATTACAGGAATTGGCCTTCTGTTTCGACTGTAAGTATGAGATAGGTACGTGTCTCTCTGCCTGCGTGCGTTTACGTTCGTTTTATGGATTTATGGAGTTAACCTTCTGTTTCTTTTTGTTATGTGCTGGTTCCCCGTTAAACTTTTTCCAATCTGCCTGCGATTTTTGTATGTTTAAGAAAAAGGCTTAGCTGTCCTTTGTTTTTTATTCTTTTTCTGAAATGAGCGAGATATAAATTGGATACTTGATATTCAAATGGCCGCCAAAACGTTTGTGGTTAGCTTTGAAATTGAGGACACAAGTATTTGTCCTGGATCAGGATTATGTTTCCACTTTCCAGAATTTTATGCATGTAGTACGTGAGCTGAAGCAGCTTCTGTGGTATCTAAGTGTTGCATTTCTGTCATTTAGTTCACTTGGGGGTAAAATAACACGTGCTAAGTTACTAAAGTACCTACTCTTCAACAATAATAAATTGTACACATAAGATTTTTACGTAGAAAAGAATCTCGTTTTCGATTAACTCTCTCCGAAAGAAACAATTCTTCATGACTGAACATTTGTCAACGAATTGATCCTTAAGTCTAACAAGCGAAATTGTGTTTGATACCCATACCTATGTATTTTTTTTACAATGAGGCGTCTCTAAGGTTTCATAGAATAGTTCTCTCGTTTTATTGATCGTGGGTGGAGTCGCTTTGGCAATAAAATATTTTATGAGTGAAATATTAAGATTTTATGTTGCTATATGCAATGTTGCTTTATTATGATGTGTTTCGAACATCTATTAATTTTATATTGGTTGAAAATACATTTATTTTGGCTGTTGTAAAAGCATTCGTTATAAAGTTATAATTTTTGCTAGCAGCCAGAATAGCTGTTTTCGACAAAATATTTTTTTTTAACAGCGAATGACTAATTAATGTTTTTAAAATGAATACCTCTAAATACCAAATGTTAAATTCAAGGTCGCTCAGTGTGTGTACGCAGCGGGCTATGCTTGAAGTTTCTTTGAGGAATCGCATTCAGAACTAGGTGAACCGGCAGAAAACCAAAGTTCTCGACATAGCTTATAGAATAAGCAAGCTGAAGTGACAATGGGCCAGCCATATTAGCCGTAGATCCGATAACCTTTAGGGTAGACGTGTTCTTGAGTGGAAGCCGCGAATCGGTATAAGTAAGGTAGATCGCCTTCAGGCTAGGTGGAATGACGATTAGTGGTGGTTAATAAAACGTATAGCGTCAAAAAATAGCACGCTATTTATTTATAGCATCTAGCGTTTGTTGTCCCGACTCTGACTTCGCGCTAGAAATATAACGTCTCAACAAACTAGGCGTCTCATATTCTAAACGTACACAGCGATTCTAGAGCGGGATAGCATTATAGTTTTATAACTTTTATAGTCTCACTAGTCTCACTCACAGCGTCACAGCGCGTCGGGGCACTCGGGCGAAGTCGTGTGAACTCGGGCGGCAGTCAGCCGGTTGGATCGCGGTACCTGTTATTACGTACGCGTTGTTTTGTAAACAAACACGGCCCTCGCACGTTTTTTTCTAAATAATAATTTTGTTGCTGTGCAACATATAAGTACTACAGTACTGTAATTGTAAATATAATAATTATCATGTTTCGTACATACATTCGTCGTGCTATTGTAAATATTGTGTGTTCGTTTTTAATAATTGTAAATAGGTAGGATGTTACTGTGTGACAAAGTGAAACTGTGGATAGTGATTTGTAAATAAGTTTTAGTAAATACGCCTATAATAAATAATAATTGTCTCACAAAACTTTTATAATAAAATTTAATCAATTTTATTATAGACAGTCCTAAGCCTGGAAAGTATGAAGGAAAGTTCATTGATCTATAACGCTTCATGAGATATTATTATATTCTTTCGTGTACAGCGCGTTGCGAGATAACTAGCGTGTTGCCAGATAAAATGATAATGTCTCCGCGTTCAGACTGCGGCCAAGTTTTGTAATAACGTGTTATAATGATAGCGTATAAAACAACGCGCTAGAAAAATATAGTTTATAGTCTATAACACGATTTTAGTTTAAAGCGGATTTGAACATCACTAATGACGATCTTCGCAGGATGACTGGATGAGAGTTGCCGAGAATCGAGTTAAATGGCGTGCAATTGCAGAAACCTATGTCCAGCAGTGGACTGCTGTAGACTGATGAGGACATTGAAACATCTTGTCTAATTCAGAATCCAAAAATATAATGTACATAAGTATACCTTAATCAATCTCCTCACATTGTAAGCGCCTTTGTTCGGAAATGTTATCCAACTGTATTCCTTTTGTATCCAGAGCCAAGTTACATCAGTGGATTATGTTAGATTTTGTAAAACCATTAAAATATAAAAAGAGCCTTTTAGAGTAATTTCCTGCGGTAGAGCTGAGGTCACGGCAGGAAATACCGAGGGTGTAAAGTGCGTTTGGTTGAAAAGAGATGTAATATAGAAAGGTAAACTTTCTGCGGTTTTAGTGGGAAAACCCGTATTGTGGTACTTACATTAGAATATGACGGTAAAAGGAGAAATATGTCTGTGTTAAGGGGATTAAAGGATCTAAACGCAAAAAACGCAATTTTTAGAAGCACTAAAAGTATTTGACCGACTACAGTAAACAAAATCAGAAAAATGTATTATGATATTTCGTCAGGATATATGCTTGGTAGATAGTGTGTTGAAAACATAATACAACTAATTTGAGAAAAAATCATGAAGATTCCTCTAAAAACTTTCTTTGTATTAGAATAAAAACCATACCTACATACAATCATTCTGATTTTTTGTCAGATTATTCTACAAGCAACATACTAAAGCACTAGTGTTTTAATTTTTTAGTCCACACAATAGATTTTTTTGTAAATCAATAATTGCTTCATATTTTCAGTGCATCTTTTTCTTTCTATTTCACTAAGAAAAGGACAGAAGATAAATTTTAGTTTAGTCCTGACTCCTGTCACATTAATCAGCGCCTGACACTACTCCAAACAAGTTTAGACGTGATTAAAAACTTGCCTACTAAAATTACGTCAATTTACACAAGGCGCGGGCAAAAATTTGTCTGTAAACAACGTAAATAACGCAATGAATGTGGTTGAACTGTCAAAGTGAAAGCTTTTGCTGCTGATAGTGTGTTACACTATTACCCCACTGTTGCTACTGATAGTGTGTTACACTATTACCCCACTGTTGCTACTGATAGTGTGTTACACTATTACCCCACTGTTGCTACTGATAGTGTGTTACACTATTACCCCACTGTTGCTACTGATAGTGTGTTACACTATTACCCCACTGTTGCTACTGATAGTGTTACACTATTACCCCACTGTTGCTACTGATAGTGTGTTACACTATTACCCCACTGTTGCTACTGATAGTGTGTTACACTATTACCCCACTGTTGCTACTGATAGTGTTACACTATTACCCCACTGTTGCTACTGATAGTGTGTTACACTATTACCCCACTGTTGCTACTGATAGTGTTACACTATTACCCCACTGTTGCTACTGATAGTGTGTTACACTATTACCCCACTGTTGCTACTGATAGTGTTACACTATTACCCCACTGTTGCTACTGATAGTGTGTTACACTATTACCCCACTGTTGCTACTGATAGTGTGTTACACTATTACCCCACTGTTTGGGAAAGGTTGTTCGGTCGTCTTAGTACACTAGTACACTAGTAGAGGCAACTGCAGACGTCACGTCGGCCGGCACTTACCTCAAAACTCCCTGGACCAAAAATCCACACTTTTTTTCTATCATCATTTTTATAAATTACCTACCTAATTTCGCAGCAGGTGTTGGAGCCATATAATATGTAATAACAACACCCTTAACGTCGAAAGAAATGAAACTAGCGCTTATTACAGTACAAGTACCTATCAATAAAACTTCTAAGATAACGTAGGTAGAAATAAAAACTTGGCCATTCGCTCCGAGGCTTCTGAAAAAGTCTAATTGAGGCTTTTATATAGATAAACTAGCAGCCCGTCCCGGCTTCGCACGGGGTAGACAATTATTTATTTTTGGAAATTTGGATATAATTTAAAAACTATTTTATAGGTCTTGACCATAAAATAATTTATTTGGATAAGGATTAATATAAACACATAAATAGCATGGTTTGAATTTGGTTAGCATTTTCATTAATGTTTAAAATGAAAAAGGTTGTTGTAGTGACATAACTACAATAGTTGGACATATGCTACCGCGGAGTTTTTTGTAGACATTATGATGTTCTTCAATATTGTTGTACATTATTTTGTTCTATCGCTAATAGTTTCGGCAGCGTATTCGACGAAAGACATTTTAAGACTCATTTTTCTACACCTTCGGTTACATTGTTCAAATTTTACCAAGGATCCCTAATTTTTTTCAAAATGAAATGTAGCCTATGTCAAATTGGAAGAATGTAGCATTCTATTGGTGAAAGAATTTTTTAAATCGGCCCAGTACTTTTTGAGCCTATTCATTACAAACATACAAAAATAGGTACAAATCTTTTCTCTTTATAATATTAGTGTAGATTATAGTTATCCAATTTCTTAACTCAATATACAGGGTTATTGGAAAAACACCAACAACCTCTTAAGAGGTCATTGTACTCATCATTATGAACAACTTTTACTATGGGACCAAACCTGACCCTACATTTTGACGAGTTAAACTAACATAAATGTACGGAACAGCAGATTTTTTCTCGGGGTTGGTAGATGTCACAAGTCTTCGATTTTTTATTTGTTCTCGGACATGCCGGTTTCCTCACGATGTTTTCCTTCGCCGTTTTAAGAGCAGTGGTGATGAAATAATATACACAAAGTAAAGAGCCTGTCTGGGTTCGAACCTACGACCTACAAGTCGTAAGTTGCGGCTGTTAGCACTTGGCCACCACTGCTCGGTTATCGTTCTTGCTCTGTGGCCCAGCAGTGGGAACATAATAGTCTGATTATGACACATTATCTGTCATTATTTAGCAGTTATTTTTCTAATGCTCTAAATAAATGGAGTACTACATGATTTACATCAGAGGATATAACTTATGTCACATCATACGATTATTCAAAGTCATGTTCTAACTTTAAATCAGCCAATCGCAATCATCTGCTGGCACTCCGCCAAATTGCGTTACGATGTAGGTACGGTAGTCGGCTTTCCGCATCCTGTCATCCTGAGGTTGCTTTCATGTGGGCTGGCTAGAGGCATTCCATTATACTCGTACGTTAGCCGTGTAGTGGTCCTTACTTCAAGAGACCTTTTATGTGCATTAAAATCCATACCTATTATAAATGCGAAAGTGTGTCTGTCTGTTTGTCTGTTACCTCTTCACGCTTAAACCGCTGAACCGATTTAGATGAAATTTGGTATAGAGATATTTGAGTCCCGCGAAAGGACATAAGTTTTTGTTCCGATATTCCCACGGGAAACTTATGCATGTGAAACCGCGGGGCGATGCTAATATAGCATAATCAGCCTATAATGTTCCCACTGCTGGGACACAGGCCTCCTCTCAGTGAGAGGGATTAAGCCGTAATTCACCACGCGGGCCCAGTGCGGGTTGGTAGATGTTACATGTTTTCGAATTTTTGGTTCTACGGCATGCCCGTTTTTTTCTCCATGTTTTCCTTTACCGTTTTGAGAGCAGTGATGATGAAATAATGAACACAAAGTAAAGTGCCTGGCTGGGTTCGAACCTACGACCTACAACTGTAAGTCGCAGCCGTTACCAGTGCGCCACCATTGCTCTATAATAGATAAAAACAGCCTGTATAACAGTGTGTATCTACAAGAAAAATTTTAGTTTGGTACCTAGCTTCTTTGGCATGTTGTTGGTATCCGGCTTGGTACCAGTGATAGCTTAGGTAAACACCTAAGCTTAAAAAAAAAAGATTTTTAGCTATACAAAAACTCGTATAGCTAAAAATCTTTTTTTTTTCAATTATGTTGAATCAACGCCCAACTCGCTTGCACTTTCGACCCCTTTATCAAAACTTGATATCGTACAATTCCCTTAAGGGCCTTCCTGATCCCCAACAGCTCAATAATAATTAGTAAACCATTTCCTCCTTACAGACCCTCGACAACTACCTACCTACCATAAGTACCATTGAGGACGGATCGGGTCAATTATCCACGATGACTGACACATGATCAAGTATCTCTGACTACCCTCTGCTACCGTCTAACGATGATGCTCCACTTTTTGCACTATCCGCCGCGAAATTATTTTGCACATCATGTAAACAGGGTGTTGAAAAAGTTTCCGGTTGTTGTTCGTAAAAGAAATTGTTGCTGGCGAAGTTCTGAGTTGGCTTTTAAAAGTGTTTTGCTGGAAGTTTTTATTATCTTATTTTTTTTTTGTCAAAATTACTTAATTTTTATTTGTGTACAAAGAAAATAAGGAAAGATGTAGTCGTTTCGCACGAATTTACTCGCCCGAATTACTTACGAATCCAACGGCACTTTAAATAGTTTTTTTTCTTTAGGCGACTCGCATGAATTGGCACATTTTGAATTTCATGCATTGAAGGTACCTACACGTTTTATAATATTTAACTCTTATCGCGTAAATTCGTGCGAAACAACTAAAAAGCCAAAAAAAAAAAACTAACCCCCTTCTAATAAAAGTTCTATAGAGCATCTGCATAGTTACACAATCGGTGTGTAACTATTCATCTGATATAAAACGTTTATCTGATATCGAATACGTTTATTAGATACTACTGAAAACAAAAGTTATAAAACGTTCAAAAAGTCTTCTTGTGAACGATTTCCTCCCTCTTTTGTTTGCCGGAAGACAATAAAAGACATAAAATATTTTTTCCCCGACTTAATTTAAACATAGCTATTTTCAGCGCCGACTTATTTCAGGTATACTGTTTGCGACAGGGGTGAAATATGATGTATGCATTCTGAATAATGTTTCTGAATGTGAATCAATCATCGCGTGGTAGAGAAACATTGTTTTAGTGTTTTTTTCGTGATCTGTGTAGCATAAGCATTAATCAGCCTATGATGTTCCCACTGCTGGGACACAGGCCTCCTCTCGATGAGAAAGAGTAGCAGGCCCTTCAGTACGGGTTGGTGATCTGTGTAAATGTGTTCACATTGGAAAAATCACGCCTTCTTTCCATTGTGGTAGGCAGAAATTACAGAATGCCACCTACGATCCTTACATACCTACTGCTTTTGCATCGTTTACGTTCGTACATCTGGTCATTCATATCCGCACGCCGTCGCCGCCCGCGCCGGTTGCGAGTAATTGGGAAAGTCAGACTCTTGTGAGGGTGGCAGGGACCTACGCGCAACTTGTTACCATGGGATCAGTACATGATTCTGAACGTCCCGTCGTTGATAGCAATCGTAGGATACAAAAAAAAATGCTGTCGATTTTGGCCCCTAGAACCAAACATTCGAAGACGTGTGAAATCTACCAACCCGCACTGGGCCCGCGTGGTTGATTACAGCCCTATCACTGAAAGGCAGTGGGAACATTATATGCTGGTAATGTTATGTTACACGATATTTTAAAAAAACCGCTTAAAATTCAGTTACGTAGAAAGGAACGTGACCACACATACAAACATGTTCCCTGATATAATAACTTTGCTCGTTCCAAAGCACATTGTTCACTCACTCGCCCGTTTAAAAAAGAGTTTGCGAAAAAAAAGTCGAGCTATTGTTGAAATGTTGACAGATTTGCTTAAAACTTTTTATAGTTAGAGGTTTGGAATAAGATATTTTTGTATGGATTATAATGTAGCTAAAAACTGGGGTGCATGCGGTTAAATAATGTATTGTTATTGAGATTTTTGGAGTTAGTTTTACGAATGAGTGTATCTTTTTCTTGTGAAATTATATTTTTACTAGCTTCTGTCTGCGACTTCGTCCGCGCGAAATTTCACCCTCCCCCTTTCATCCTCTTAGGAGTGGAATTTCGAAAAACCCTTTTTTAGTTAATACCTACTCTTCACAAAGAACACCCTCCAAATTTCATGACTCTAGGACCAGCGGTTTAGGCTGTGCGTTGATATGTCAGCCAGTCAGGACTTAACATTTTTTTTTTTTTTTCGTTTATAGATGAATCTATTTATTAACCTTTTAACCGCTTACGTCGGATTAATACGACAAATATTTTCGGGTCCATTTCGCCAGGGTCGTATATTTACGACAAAAAACCACAGCTCGTTTAATCTGCTTTTTTATTGAGGTAATTACGCTGTTTTCTATCAGGTATTTTTTTTTCGTTTTTTTTTTTAACTTCGTGCGCTGGGGGCACGACAAATTATATGAAGTCGGGCGGTTAAAAGGTTAATAACTAGCTTCGGCCCGCGACTTCTTCCGCGTCAAATTTCTTGTTCCCCTGACCCACCCCGTCGCATCGGAAAGCCTGCCCTCTCTATTACTTCGTTTTCACTTAGTATTGTTTTTATAAATTTTTTTGTTCGGCTGCGAACGGTTTGGATGATGTTTAATAGCTTATCGTCTTCCTCAAGAATTGGGCTATCAAATGCAAAAGATTTTTTCAATTCCGCCTGGCACTTCTAGAGAGTATCGCCTTCAAACAAACTCTTCAGCTTTATTATTAGTATCAGTATCTATAGATTTACTTAATATAAAATGTATCATGTTGAGTAGGTATTACACTTTTTTATGAAACAGCAGATTTTTTTCTGCTAGGGTGTCTAGAATCCTGCGCCGAATTCATGGTTACATTATGCGCATCATCCGTATGTTTGCAAACTCATCCTCTACAGGATCAACAGATATCATTAGTAAGCTTCTTTATAATAAAAAAAACAACTTACGAAATTCTGAAAACTTAACCAAAAAAGGTAATCCTTTCAAAACACGCTTAGTCACTCATTATAATAATTTGCCCTATCTGACGCTTATCCAAACAACCCCACACCAGGTGCATTGCCCATCTGTCGTGAAAGCGATAGGCCGGCCGGTATTCGGCGCAGCCATACAAGAGCTTGTCAAACATTGCCCCGTTAGAACTGCTAACAGCCTGACACCGAAGTGCTGTGGCTGTGATCGCCACAAAGTCTTTGAGGAACGAAATTGCTCGTGAATGGAGCAGGAACTGTGTTGTGTGTTTTGCTTAAGTTATTTTAATCTTCCGAGAATCGAGATTGTGGATATTTTTGTGAAATAGGAAATGATGCTATTTTTAATTTTAAAATGTAGGTACATTCGCTTGGGGAATAACCAGTCGACTGGCTCGCAAATTTGTTTCCGATCATTAATTATATTAATTAACTTTACACTATCCAGGTAAACAATGTATAAATTTCATAATTTATGTTGTTTTTATATACTTAACACTACTTATTGGATAACGCGGTTTATTCCAGTAAGCTCCTTGTCGGCATATTTTTTCCGACTATTTCAAGAATCATCGTCATATTTCAGCCAGTTTAAGACTTCTTCAAACAGGCGCGACACGCGACGCGAATCGCGAGCGGTGCCTTTGCGTCGCGTGCGATTCGCGTCGCATGTCGCGCCTGTTTGCAGGAGCCTTTACCCAAACCTAATGAATTATACTACTAAACCTTCGTCTTGAATCACTCCGTCCAATGGTGTAAACCGTATGAAAATCCGTTATGTAGTTTTTGAGTTAATCACGTTCAGACAGACAGACGTACGCGGCGGGGAGACTTGGTTTTATTTTATGTAGTGATACTATCACAAAGACTAACTACGTAGGTAGATAAGATAGGTACCAAGAACTGTCATTTTTTTTTCAAATTAAAATTCATTTAATCATTTTTTGAACATAGGGTACAATTATACAGATGTTATACAAAAAAATGTTGGTCCATACTAAGACCCGCAAAAATTTATAAAAAAAAAACAATTAACAAAATAAAAATAAAGTTAATAGGTACGTAGGGATGTCACAATTTCATACAAATTAAAACGGCACATAAACAAATAGGTAATAAGTCATAAGTAATCACAATTTCGTATACAATAATAAATGCAATAAAAATGTCAATAAATATTATCATTATCCTATGAAAGTAACATTTATCAATAAATTATAAAAATATTATTTTAATTTGTCATTATGATATTTATTAACATAATTTTTGAATGGATTTTTTTGCTATCCAGTATTTGTATTGACTTCATCGTTAAAATCTGCGTTTTAACAGCAAAATACACTGAAAACAAGTGTTCCGACTATTACTATTAAATTCAATGTTTAACAGTATCTTCCATAAATAATTATTTCTATAAATAATCAGCATCCTAATTTTTTGTCATGGTATGGGCATGTGATAGGTACTGAGGAATGAGGATAATGTCGTTAAGAACGTTAATAGTATGAATATCGATGGCTATAAGAGTAGGGGAAGACCAAAGAAACGATGGATGGACTGTGTGAATGATGATATGGTTAGAAAGGGGGTGACTACCGAGATGACGACTAATAGAGAAGTATGGGAGAAAAAGACATGTTGCGTCGACCACTAATAAATTGGGATAAGGACAGGAGATTGAAACGAAATGAAACCTGCACCCTAATTGCAAAACGGAAGACATTGCAAAATCAATAGTCATTAAATGTGTGAACGCAATTACCCCACAATTCTCAATAATCCTCACGTGTATCTTGTCTTACCAAAATTCCTCGTAATTATCAACAACCATTTGTAAATCAACACTGACAATATTCCTTGTATTATAATGTTACAAATCCTTAACATTCCGGAATCCGGAACCGGATACAACGCGATTGTTGCTCCGTTCCCGTCTGCGGTTCTGATTTACCAAAATCTTAAGCTTCCTTTGTTAAAAGACGTGATTTATGTTTCATGTCTAAACGACGCATAGCGGGATGGTTTTATAAATTGTTTGTGAAATCGTAGGATCACTCACCTTATTTTTCAGAAAAGTTTTCGGTAAACTGGAGTTAAATTATTACTAGCAGCGCCCCGCGGTTTCACCTGCATAAGTTACGATCCCGTGGGAATATCGGGATAAAAACTATCCTATGCCTTTCCCGGGACTCAAACTATCTCTATACTAAATTTCATCTAAATCGGTTTAGTGGTTTAAGCGTGAAAAGGTAACAGACAGACAGACAGACACACTTTCGCATTTATAATATTAAGTATGGATGTAGCTTACATTTTTGTGTAACAGCTTGGTAAACGTAACATAATATTACGCATGTACCGAGGTGTGCGTAGACAGATGTACCTACTCCCTAAAATATAGCCATGTTCTATCAGCTCCGCTACTAGTTTTAAGACCTATTGGATGAGCCTTTAATGAGTCACAAATCCAGATTCCTGGGTCAGCACAATCAGCCTATAATGTTCCCACTGCTGGGACACAGGCCTCTTTTCGGTGGGAGTGAGTGGGCCGTAATCCACAACGCGCGCCCAGAGCGAGTTGGTAGATGGTGTGTTTGAGTTTTTGGTTCTAGGGCAAGTCGGTTTTCTCACAATGTTTTCCTTCATCTTTTTTATTCCTAGATTACTACTTTTAATTTAAGTGGATACCTACTATCAGAAAAATAACTTTTCAACTCAGGACTGATTGTTAACTGTATTTGTCAACAAATGCCAGTCGGACACGCACAGGAATGGTTCCAAACCACTGTGTACAATATTTAACACGACATCTGCGAAAAACGCCGAAAAAAAACACGTTTCTTGTATTACCCCTTTCATTTTTAACTTTATTTTATTGTTATTATTTGTTGTTACAACGGCCATAGTAGTAGAAACTGTGAAAATGTCAAGTGTCTACCTATTACTACGGTTCAAAAGATACAGCCCTGTGACAGACGGACTGACAGCGGAGCCTTAATAAAGAAAAGGGTCCCGCTGGCACCCCTTGGGTACGAAGCCCTAAAAATTATTAACTGTAGAACAAACTTGTTACTTAAAACTTGATACTAATGTAAATAATATTTGTTGCAGGTACTTATACAGTCAGGCACTAACAAGATTACGTCACATGTAAGTTAACACGAAAGTTGTGCTGAAATTCAGCGCTACAGCGCTGCAAATGCTGCTGGCATTAAGCTGCTGCCTACTTTCTAGCTTAGGTAAGCGCAATCTCTTTTTGAGTGGTACTGTAGCAAACTGTTTGTTTTTTGTCCCGCGCTTAGTTTAATTCTGTGTTTTTAGGGTTCCTTACCTCAAAAAGAAAAAACGGAACCCTTATAGGATCACTCGTGTGTCTGTCTGTCTGTCCGTCTGTCACAGCCAATTTGCTCCGAATCTTATGGACCGATTAAGTTGAAATTTGGATCTCTGTGACCCAAACTCAGACGTGTAACGTAAATAAATGAGTTTTGAAAATGGGGGTCATTTTTGAGGGGTAAATAGACAATTTAAAAAAAAAGTTTCGCAATCTGTACCGTGTGACATATCAAATGAAAGGGCTTACCGTGAGGATCTCAAATATATTAAAGTAAATTGTATTAAAGTTATTTAAGACAATAGACGAAAATTTACCATCCCCCCCCCCCCCCCCTTATCTCCGAAACTAATGAGCCAAAAATTAAAAAAAAATACTGAAGATAGTTCTATACCTATAGATTACAGGAAAGTTAATAAGAAGTCTATGATCTTGAAACAACATGGTAAATCTCTCAATATTGTGCGTACAAACTTACATTTTCAGTTGGAATGTATGGGAGAACATATTTTTCAACTACAATGTTAAGTTTGTTCTTGGGATAAATTCATTCCAACTACGGAACCTTTCATTGTGCGTGGTCCGACACGTACTTGGCCGGTTTTCTGGCTAAGGTCATTATAGGCCACCTATTTTCATTGAGTGTTCTAGTGAGCAACTAAGCGATTGTAAAGTATAGAATAAAATCTTTGGACTATGAGATTTGTAACCTAAACAATATATAATTTTACATAATCGGCCTATAATGTTCCCTCTGCTGGGGCACAGGCCACCTCTGTTCCAGAAGGAGTGAGCTACAAACTACCACACAGGCCCAGTGCGGGTTGGTAGATGTCACATGTCTTGTGCTTACACATAGAGTAACAAAAAACCACCCATCTCATTGGGCCCTCTTCTCCTATTGAACAAAAATTATCAACGCAATTTTAAGTTAACAACAGCTATCAAGTTTTTGAAATAACATCACCGTCTGTATTTCAAACTCGAACTCATTTATTTCACATAAACCAAAACACTTTTCAAATCAATCAATCAAAAGTCATTTATTTTGAGAATCGGCACTTTTTTCGTCAAAATTATATCCTCCAAAACAAACGGCCGCCCTTCATCTTTGAACTGTCAAGGAGTCGGTCAGTCAGAAAGATGAAGCTAGTTGCTTACCCCAAAGTTACCTATTGAGAAGAACGGACTATAAACTCCATGGGCACTCATTAAATTAAAATATCGGTCGTGTTTACATCATTAATGTTGAAAATAAACAAAATACCATTCCCCGAAGGAGTCGACCCACATTTTTCGGTACTTAACTATGTTTAGTAAAAAAAATCAATAAAAAATCGTACAATCTACTCAACAGATATTCATCTTCAAAGAAAAAAAAGGTAGTTTTATTAGTACCATTCACAAAGGCCGGAGCCCTATGCTAACAAGTGTATCTAGAGCAGATGGTCCTAATTGAACTTAATTTGTCGGCAGTGTCGTAATCGCTGGTACCTACCGACTGCCGGCTCAACAAATAGTCCTTTACACGGTTCGCAAGCAGGAAAAAAGGCAGACAACCCTCTTTTGCTTTTTTTTTGTTAAGACTTTCTTAGACGACAAAGTAGGGAGATTCAGGTTTTGAATTGCAGATTTTGTACCCTACTAGTCGAGCTGTGTTGGCCCAGTGGTAACGACCCCGACTTAAGAGTTATAAGGTCGTGGGTTCGAACCCAGGCAGGCATTTTACTTAGTGTAAATAATTTCATCACCACTGCTCTAAACACGGTGAAGGAAAACATCGTGAGGAAACCGGCATGTGCTAGAACCAAAAAATCGAAGACATGTGATATCTACCAACTCGCATTGAACCCGCGAGGTAGATTACGGCCCACTCCCTCTCGAAGGAGAGGGGGCCTGTGTCCCAGCTGTGGGAACATTATAAGCTGATTTTGTAGTCTACAAAAACATGACATACCCTTTTCCGAATTAGATAGGCAGAATTTAGAGAATGCGACCCGCTATATTCCTACCCCTCAAGTACCTACTTTATATACTCTAGGTTTAGGCACAAGGGATAGCTCTCGTGGGAACGATAATAGAGATTAAATGAATACTCAAAATTCACTAGACTTGAAATAATTATTTGCGAAAGCCAGTCTCGGAAACTTTTACATGTGTTATTTGAAGTAAATGGAAACCTAAAATTGTAGGTCTAAGGTCACGTTCACATACGTTTGGTACGTAGAGTATAGGCCGCCGACAGTAAGCGCCGGGCCGTGTCCTAACCAAAGCGATTATCGCGCGAACACGCGACCACCGCGTTAGTTTCGGCGAACCTTCGCGTCGTCGCGCTGGCAGAGGGCGCCTTCCGATTTTCAGAACAAATTAGTGACATAATGAACGCAATCATCGAGTATTCGCGCGACCGGTCGCTTTGGTTAGACTACGGTGTTATGTTCAAAATTTATGAAAAACAACGTTAGCAGCCGTTGTATTCCGACTTACTGGAATACAACGGACGGTTTAAAGATCCAGACAAGCTCGACGCGACTCTAGTAGAACAATTTGTATGATTTTAATGATTATAATTCTGTTTTATACATTATTTGCTACGGCCGCGAATCTTATTTTAATCAACGTAGGTACCTACAACTTAATACTGACCAGCAAAATGCAAAAAAAAACGTAACAAAATTTGATATTCGCGGGCTACCTTAGCGCTGGAAACCGTAAAGAAATAAGCAGTACCTTTGTACGCAAATTATAATAATGCAATCCCTATGTATTTTACTGTGTGTACATCTATACTAATAATAAGGCTGAAGAGTTTGTTTGTTTGTTTGAACGCGCTAATCTCTGGAACTACAAGTCGGATTTGAAAAAATCTTTTTGCATAATATCTGATAGCCCAATTCTTGAGGAAGGCTATTTAACATCACGCTGGGAATCTTAGGAGCCCAAAGTATGTACCTTCTGATAGGGCGATTCGATGCAACGGGGTGGGTCGGGGCAACAAGAAATTTCACGCAGACGAAGTCGCGGGCAGAAGTTAGTAAATAAAAAAAAAAAAACATTAAATTGTTTCTAGAATCATTTAAAAAACACTGAATAAAACGGTCACAAACAACAAAAACTTAATCATAAACTTAGACTTAAAAACGTAAAGAGCCTTCTAATTAATTCAAATATACTTAAAAAAGAAAATCTTAAGAGAACAACCCCAAACGGCGGGCGTTAGCGTTATCAGAGAACATTCGTCGGCACAATTTAAATCATTTTTATTCAACAAAAGAAGGACTCCGCATCAAATTACTTACAAAATTAGATTTCTTCTAAAGTACTAGATTCTCGCTTTTTTGTCCACAAAGCTCTCATTATCGACACACTGGGTTATTATTTTTTCTTCAATAATGCCCGGGTTATACGAGGCTAGGTCTTGGAGCTAGGACAGCAATATTGCTCTAGCAAGCTACACTGGCCTCGTGTTGCATACAGAACTGTCCCAATTTTTCGGCTAGTAAGAAAGATAGTAAGCTATAGTGTGACAGTTTAAGGGGACTACATGATCTAAAGCGCGGTCACTATCGGACTGCATAGAAAAGAAAGAGAAGCGCGATGACACAACGCTGGTAATTTATTGCAAAATATGAAACAATCATCTATTTACAAACTACTTAATAATAAATAATCCATCACTGAATGCAATTTAATGGTATATTTTTAATTATAATTAAAATTGTTAATGAAGAGATAAACTGCTTTTAAAGAAATGTCAGAGGTGTATTTGAAGATTTTTTTGATGCATGTTTAATTATGATTTGAGTTTCATCACTGTTTTTAAATAGACTTGAAAGTACGACAATATTTTTTTTGGTCAAAATTATTTACGGTTTAAGAGATACACTGCTTTAAAAACCAACTTTTTGACCATTTTCAGGAAACCTCCGCCTTAAATAGAATTTCTTGAGCTAGTAGCGCCTCCCAGCATCGATTTTACTATCCTGGCCTGTGGCTAACGAAGCTAGTATCCACACGGAACATTTTACTCTACAGACTTAAGATACTGTAATGCTAGTGGCTTCGTGTAAACAGCGGGGTAATTGTGTAACACACAATTAGTAGCAATGCCTTTAATTTTGACAGTTCAGCAACATTCATTGCGTAATTTACGTTGTTGAGCAGACAAATTTTTCAAACATGTGACTCAATAGATTAGCAATAAGTATCCTTCAGAATTATTCAGATTGTGATTGATAGTGTGTTCAGTAATTAGTGTGCAGCTCTAGTAAGTCAGGGTGGTTAGCTAGGATATTACTAGCTCACTATCTTAGCTCCAAACACGTGGCTCGTGTAACCCGGTCATAATAGCGGATAATGGTGGATACGGAAAACCCGCAACTGCGGAGGTGGCAATTTCTGTTCTTACCAATTATCGGGGGAGACCCACAATTTTATTAAACCGCAGGAAAATATGGTTACAGCTGTGAAGTGGGAGGCGAAAAACGTTCTATTTTCGTACTAGGTCTTAATAAGTTTCAGATTTTTTAATTTACATTGTCATTGAAAATGAGATTCTGTTTCTCTTTAATTATTTTACGATCATAGTTACCTTGAATCCCAATCACGATTACCAGTCTTACCAAGGGGTATCGCGTTACCCAGTAACTGGGTTGTGGAGATCTGATAGTCAGTCGCTCCATGTAAAATTGCCGACCGAATTGGGAATATTCTAGGCAGATGATGAGTTACCTTGAATAGTTTTAAAACTAAGCATAGTGCGTATGCGATCTCCTATTTCAGATTATATCATCACGCCTATATTTCGCCGGTTTTATTAACTAACAGCACACCGCGGTTTCATCCGCTTAAGTTTCGATCCTGGGGGAATATCGGGATAGTATCCTATGTGTTAATCCAGGGTGTCAGCTACTTAAATATCAAATTTTAGGAAAATTGGTCCAGCCGTTTGTGCGTGAAGAAGTAACAAACACACTCACAAACTTTCGCCTTTAAAATATTAGAGTGATAGCGGGCGAGCCTATTGCCGTCAACGGGGCTGGTAATGAGAAATTCCAGATGGAAAACTCCAATAACATTTTGCTCGACCCGGGAATATTTATGTTCCTGTTAATTATAACACATAACTGTTACTTACATGTTATTTCTGTCGAAAAATTACTTAGGGCTGAGAATAAAATTATATTTGCACTCAATTTCCAAGTCAAATCATTTTCCATTTCAAGTTAAAAATTTTGCGAATATAAAACAAATCTTTTGATCCCATAAACTTTATTAAACTCATCTAAAACCATGAGTTTTACGACTCAAATATGAGGATAACTGAGGAAATAAACCATTAACACGCTTTTATGTCCTTGGCGACCATTGAAACTTATGGTGGACGTCATTATAACCGACCTACCTACGTTGAAATTAATTAACAGGGGCTTAACCTTTTCACCGCCACCGTCATGTAGGGACGTCAGACGTAATGCATGAAATGTCACGCGTGATACAACGTCAATTTGTTATTGAAATCACTCATTATTGTACGCTTTTTTACGTGTTCTTTTTTTTGTGGAAGAAAATCCGGACATGTACCTACAATATTTTTGTATTTTTTTTCCTCAAACATTTTTTCACTTAAGCGTACAATTTATGTTCAGAGCTATACCCAGGGCTGAAATTTACACTACACAAAATCTCAACAAGACCCCAAAAGCCGTTGTTTCGCCCCGGAAAACAAGACAAAATATTACCTCGACATTATACACAAGAAACTAGGTAATACTCCATGCAGATATAATGTACAGCATCAAAGTTCAAAGCACGACTTTGGCAACGGCAAAGCATACCTTCGCCATCCTAACGGCAAAACGGTACTTCACTTAAATAAATCCACTCAGATATGATCTAAGTTACCGTGTTCGTATACTTCGTGACTGTACTAACACGACCAGTAAAATATGAGCTCAGTAAGTGAAGTTACAACATTATTTGTCGCAATTTAGGGTTGTTGAAAGAAATGGTGGGTCTCTTGCACTGGTCGATAGATGAACGTGTCCAGTATCATAATTCTATGAATATGTTTTTCATTAATTCACCGACAGTTTCTATTCGTGTCATAACAATGATGTTCGTGTGTAATTGTTGTTAAAAATATCGTGATGTGAGTTTTTATGATAACATTTTGTTGTGATATTGGGCAGCGTTTTTTGACCAACCTTTTCAATAATTTTATCTACGTAACGATATTTGAATCGATATTTATAATATTAATATATTCGTCCGCCTGAAATTTGTTTTTCTCCCGATCCACCCAGTCTAATGGCATCGCCTGCCTATTTTACTTCGTTTTCGCTTAAATAAAGAAAAATGTCATGTAAAATCATGGTTTCTGCCTGTATCAAAAGACATTTTTAGAAGTTTAAATAAAACTAATAGTATAATCTGTCACTGAAAATAATTTCTTATCGACAAGCTTTAAAGATCGATTTTTACTTCAAAACTCAACAACTCGGTAGAAATATACCCCAATAATGATTTCGCAAGATCTCCAAAACTTCCAAAGATTATCTACAACCGAGCAAACTTCAAATAATCTTAAAAATAACATCGTTGCTATAAAATAGATTACCATCAAAAGCCCGAAGACAACTTCGCCAAATACTGCCAAGACTCGACTGCTAAATAGCAATTTCGCTTTCAAAATAACAACATTTTATAAGATATCTTAGCAACACTTTTAATACAGTTTGGCCTTTCCATGTTAAGAGGGATGCGGCAGGTAGCCCCCGAAATTATATTTTTTTTGCAATTTGCAGGTCAGTGTCAGATTGTCCAAAAGCGCGCTGGGTTGACGATATCGTTAAAGTCGCGGGAATCACCTGGATGAGAGACGCACAGAACCGGGAAATAAGACAGAAGAAAGGGGAGGCCTATATAACCCAGCAGTCGGTGATTCCGGGCTGAAATGATAATTATGATGATGATGTATGTCGGATTGTATCTTCAATAAAATTTGATTCGCGAGCGTGACAAGTAAATATGTATTTCCAGAATGATTGTCATTATAATCATCAATACAACTATCTTAATTTCATATACCTAATCCTATTGATTGATACCTATTTCATGAAATAGTCATTCAAAAGGATAATAATTATGAACTTATTGGGTTGTATTGATGATTTTAATGACAATCATTCTGTAAATACATAGTAGTCACGCTCGCGAATTATATTTTAATCAACATTCAACATGACACTGACCTGCACATAGCAAAAAACGTAAGAACATTTTAATTTCGCAGGCTACCTAGCGCATCCCCCTTAACTCAAGGATTAATCAAACCATGGCATTAGAACCATCCTAGGATTAAGCAGGCTCACAATTCATTTGTTACTAGGCTCATTCTGCTGAACAAAAGTCATCTTGCAAAATTACTTTTGGTTAGAAGGCGTCAGAGAAAATATATTTTGATGAACAGGCGTTTTCAGCTAAGACACCTATTTTGTTGAAGTTTCGAGAGTAAGGTTGTTGGCAAAGTATTTTGCTTGTGTAAAAGATTATGTGAGATGGCAGTGTAATCTACGTTAATCAGAGACGGATTAAAAGCTTAGTTATATTCGGAGTAAAATAAAAATCGAACATAAGGACAAATTTATAATGAATTCTTAGTGGTCTCGGTATGTAAAGATGGTATCCCATCCACGGACTGACCCCGGCAAGGGTAGCTTAACCTAGACGTGGACTAGTGCGGCTGTTATTACTTAGTCCAATGCGAGACAATCCAACCAAAAAAATATCATTGCCTGTGATGACTTCAAAGTTCACACAAAATTGCCTAACTTCATGTGGTAGGTAAACCTGCTTATATAGGCTGGCAGGCTGTGTAGGTACCATTTACCATGGTAGATATAAAATCACCCATTTTCCTCACTAGGCTGCACCGTAACTTCACTGAACATTCCTACATTCGCGATAAGCGCTTACAACACACATTCATCAAAAATTGCACCCATATCATACATTTTCTTGTATTAGGGTTCGCCGTAAAACAAGTGGAGCTTCAACATCTATACTATCTACATACTAATAATAATGCTGAAGAGTGTTTGTTTGTTTGAACGTAATTTCTGGAACTATTACCCGTCGGATTAGAAAATTTTGATTTGAAGAATTTGTTAGATTTGCCATAAAATGGGTTGTCGTTGGTGAAAATAATAAGTATACAATATACTAAAATAAATACACAGATATAAACATATCCTAAATAATATACACGATGACTTGTAATTTGACGTATACCATCCAGGACGTGATAGTGTGACCCATTTACAATAATGAAGCACCCCATAAAGCCTATAATAGGCGAAAATTCATGGAATTCGAGAAAACCCAATTTTTATGTATTTTTGAAAACTTCCCGGAATTCGCCACAAAATATTCACTTTTCTCTTCAATTGAATAGCGTTCATTACGAGTCAGCCTGTATACATAAATACATACATACAAGCAACGAAAATAAATGAGAGTTGTTAAGGCAAGTTAATAAAGTAGATTTCAGTTAGACATGAAACCTTGAGTAGCTTATTAATTTACTGAAAGTAAACCGTTTTTTGTTGTTATTTTGTTGATTTTACCCTTGTCTCAAAATAATTAAAAATAACAAAAAGTACTCCATGCGTGCTATGAAAGAAGCTTATTGTAAGCTGACATAAGTCTTTATTTCAGTTTGTTTACTTTTATGGTAATTTTTTACGATCCGAGAACGTATGCATGTTTCTCTCTTCCTTGAGATCCTATTGTGTATACTATCACCATAGACTTATAAAATAAGATGGACTCCGCGCCACGCATATCGAAAGTGAAGCACCGTACCGATCTATGTGTGCGTGATTGACGATTGACGCTGTCGTATCACGTAATGGCGGCCGGTCGGCATGCTAGCTATGATGTGAATGTGAGCGCGAGGCGTGATTGTACAAACGGTCCGGCTGTATACTTGCTGTGCTTCACTTTCGATATGCGTGGCGCGGAGTCCATCTTTTTTTATATGTGTGCCACTTGCACAGATTTTTATACCTTACATAAAACAATATTAATAAAACGAATAGGTTCGTTTGGGGCTTGGGGCCCATTAGTAGTTGTGCCTTAGTACCAAAACTCCGTCTTCAACATCTCAACAACATTCGTCATTACTCCGTCATCGTTACACCTTTTTCTCCCACAAAACCGACTTAAGTGCCACATAAATACACGCGTATCGGCGATAAATTTGAATCTACCCTACGTTTTGTACCCCCACTTAGGACCCCGCACAATAAGTCAAGTCCTAAGCAAAGATGGGGTGCTCCCCCGCGAGATATGCCTGCACATCGATAAAATGACGCTGAGGGGATGAAATAGAGTTATGTGACGCAAAATATTTTTATTTGTTTGAAAACGATCCATTTTTATGTAGATTCAGGTTTGAGGAATCGTTAGTGTGTGTCAGATATTGTGCTTGCTTATCATAAGTGAATTGAATGATGATGATATACTAAAGAAAAATAGCTTCCGCACTTATCTTAATTTGTTTGTTTTCGGCGCACCACGTCTTTTTAACCCCCGACGCAAATACGACGGGGTGTTATAAGTTTGACGTGTCTGTCTGTGGCATCTTAGCTCCCGAACGGATGAACCGATTTTGATTTTGTTTTTTTTTACTCGAAGACGGCTGGACCGATTTCAAAAATTATTTTTAAGTATCAAAGTTATTTTTCACTTTGTAGTGTTTTTCTTTTTCTTTTTTTTTCCAATTCGTAACTTACTCCTTTTATTTAAGTCAGTTAGACTTAAATAAAAGGAGTAAGTTACGCATTGGCCGTGTTTTTCGTTTATTACCCGTGGTTTGACCGCGTAATATTATTAAAACCAAGTAATATGATTGCCATTACAACCACTAATAAGGAGGTGAAAAATTAGAATTGTCAATGTCTAATGTACAATGTCTTCCATTTACCTAAAGTCGTAAATACAGCAGACGAATCCGCTTAAGTATAGTGATTGACAATTTTATTAGTCCATTACCTTTCAGTATGACAGCAAAGTCCATTCAACTGTCTTTAAGAAAATAGGTTGACAGTTCATTCCGTTGTTGTGGTCTCAAAAAAAAGAGCACTTTTTTTAAACGCCACACCAAAATATTCCCTTCTTACAACTTTTCTAATTAAAGCGGAATTTTGGACCGAAAAGTTTTTGTTTTTAATTTTCAATCGTCCAGAGGTCCAGGGGACAGTAATTGGGGGTGGTATCTTTATCCCAAAGGGGCTTAAATCAATTATTTAAAGAGTTTAGGGAAATAGACTGAAAATGTGTTGTTTTCTCCACGTAAAATACTGGTATTCAGCTGCATCCGATTCAACTGGAAGCCGACCTGTACATAGTTCCGAAAAGGCTAGGCAGATGAAGCACTACGCATATGAAGGCGCGCGCATAATCTAGTACAACATATAAAACTCTTCAAGCTCGTGCTAAAAAGCAGCTTATATGAGAACGAAACACGAAATTCCTGCCGGCTTATTTAAAGTTAAATTAGTTCAAACAAACTATTTCTGAATTGCCAACACACACAACACCAAACTGAATTTGATTAGAAAGTATGACTTTTAATTAATATGTTAAACACAGGATACTATAGGTGGCCAACTCAAAGCCGTTTGACATTATTTAATTTCCTGTCACAGGTAGGTAGGTAATCGTCATTCTCTTGCTTTTATTTCAATACTCGTTGCTGAACGCGACTTCGTCCGCGTGAAATTTCTTGTTTCCCCGACTCTGTCGCATCGCATCGCCTGCCCTCGCTATTACTTAGTTTCCGCTTATCGTTCTTTCCGACTTTTTTTTTGCTTGGCTCCGAAGAGCCATTATACAAGGTGTAACAGATTAAACGCAAGTCCTGGAAGTAGTTTGTTCATGATTGACTACTGAATCAGAATTTTCAAAAAATTATGTATTTTGGTAGCCGAGTCATAGGAAATTAAATCTTATTTCAAGGCATTAAGACTCAATTTTAAATGCATAAAGTAATGCAAGGGTCAACACTATTTTCTTAATAATAATTATTAGCTTTAAAGAATTAATGTTTTAGTCATTGTATTATACTTTTAAGTTAATACTCTAATTTGGGTGTATGAGGTCTTGCGTTAATTATGTTACACATTGTATAGCCTTTTTTTTTTTAAGGATGGGAAATCATCAAATGACCCCTCCCGCTCTGGGTGGAGCGGAAGGGAGTGTCAGACTCTTACTGACTAAAACCCATCCGTGTTCCTTCCTTAGCCCTTTATGTTCCGGGGCAGCTGTAACCCTTTCGGACAATTCCTCAAGAATTGTGTTTATCAAATGCAACAATAATTTTTCAAATCCAGGTAGTTCCAGAGATTAGCGCGTTCAAACAAACAAACAAACTCTTCAGCTTTATTATTAGTACAGATAAACTAGTCCCGAGTTTTCTTTCGTGATAACGAAGGAAAACTTGATAATATGATAATATTATTTCCTTTTCTCCAACTTGCATAGCGTAAACATAACATAAACCTATTTTCTTTTACTCCACGCTAAGTGAGGAAGCCTTCTGCATAATAGTGCATTGAATACTCAATTTAAAGTACAATACACGGTTATTTCAACCCCTATAGGAATTTCACCCCCTTTTAATAACCATTGGCTTTATTTAATCCGTTTGGTATTGCTTCTTTATGTCATGTACTCATGTATTTCCCTGGGGTAAGCAGAGATAAAGTGTCTGTACTGATTGCCATAGTACTGTTAAAATATCCGGTGTCTGGAATAGGGGGAAATGAAAGAAAATCCCTGAGGCGGCCATTTTAATCCAGCGGTGGGTGAAAATGGGCCGGACAATACTTAAAATGGATCTAGTACAAACGCCAGCACATCAAGCTACCCGAAACTGTAAAAATTTTCCAATCAACCTTGAACCTAATGCTTTAGCGTGTAAAGTTGAACATCTATTTAAAAAAATTGACAGATTGTAGTAGCTTGATGTGCTGGCGTCTGCACCTATGTAAGCCCAGGGACACACGGGCACGTTTTTCATGCGGCGATTTTTTCGCGCAATGGACTTTCAACGTAATGGTAAACGCCGAGAGTTGGAATTCCAACAGTGTGTTTTTGTCGCGCTGGGATGCGCTCTGTAGGATTCTCAATGCTCTATCCAGCACCGAAGGTTAATAGTCCAGTGCGCGATAAAATCCCGCTGCGATATTTTTATATCAACGTCGCCGCGTCGGACATTGCTCCATGTCCTTAAAACATTGTAATAGAGGTTAATCAGGTATCTATAGGCTTAATCAGTCATCAATTGCTACAGACGTGTACCGCGTGTACCCTGGGAAAATACAATGTTTATGAACTAAGAAAAAATCCGGGAGAAAAATATCCCCGGCATTTTGTATTACGATCATAATAGGCAGCGCGGCGCCTACACAGCTCAAGCTAGCGGAACAAATTCCCCCTTACACCCTCATCCCCCAAGGTATTACGGAAACCATAAAACGTTTACCCACCTTCTCCACTGCCCCGAAAAATAGGAGGATTCCGATGCTATCAAAATATTAGCCGGCAATTTCGAGACTACCCGAACTTTCTTCGAAAACATTAGCATTCTTATGGCGAAGGTTTTCATCAGTCCCATCGCACGTAATAATCATCGCATTCACTCGGTGCCTAGTAAATGGTTTGGATATGGGGTTATGACTTAGTTGGGGTGGAGGAGCGGGGAGCGGAAACGGGTTATCCGTGAAAATGAAAACGGGTAACCGCTGGTAGTGTTGTTACCTGAAATATGAGTCATTTTTTTGATCGTGTTTAGGTATTGACTAGCTCTTGCCCGCGACTTCGTCTGCGATCAAGACAAAAGACACGTGGCGCCTTCTATTATCATAATAACGTTATTGTTGTTGTCCTCGGAAACAGCACTTTTTTTCGGGATGAATGGTACCCTATGTCCGTTTCTGTACACTTGACAACAAATATGCAAAATTTCTGGATGATCGGTTCAGCGGTTTAGGCCTGAAAAGGTAACAAACAAACTTACTTTCGCATTTATAATATTACTAGCTTCCGCCCGCGGCTTTGCCCGCGAGGTATGTCGATAAAAACTATCCCATGTCCTTCCCCGGGATAGTAAATTCGTGCGAATCGAATAAGCCAAAATAGAGGTTTTTGCATCTAGTGCCAGTAAAAAAATAAGTTAAAATAAGTTAAGTTAATTAGCTAAGCAAGAAAAAAAAGAAGAACGAACTAGATTCTTCTTTATTTGCTTAGGATTAAAAAGCTATTTCTACAAATTTATTTACTACTAACAACCAGTTACTTAGTGCAAGGAAAACTGCTGCTTTTATCCACCTAGATTAAATTAAACATTCCGGAGTAGAAGCAAAGAATGTAGGTATAATTGAATTGTTACTGTATCTAAACAAGGATTAAAATCATCTCATTTGTTTTACGTTTAAATCTAGATAACATATAACACCGGCGGCTAATGAATCCCACGAACTAAAATAGTCCTTTTCTTCCGTCTCTCTTGTTTTGTATGGTACTGATCAGGGCTTGAAATATGGGTATTTTTGGGAACCGTTGATCTTGGTGTGATAGCGGTACCACAATAGTACCTGTACTCTCGGTACCGGTACCAGACGTAGTACCTATGCTATTGGTATTTCTAACCAGTATCACTGGTACCAAACAAATATTTCAGTAAGTTAAAGTGAGAAGACCGTACGAAATTCCTCGTAGAAATATGAGAATTGTAGTACGCGCCGGATATCTAAATTTGGTACCGTTAAACATCGTGAGGAAACCGGCATGACCTAGAACCAAAAATTCTAAGACTATGTGAGTCTATGACCAATACTCGCCCCTAGAGCAAAAACGCTAAAGCGTTCTATCGCTACCGCTTATCCACATGTACCGTTCTAGTCCCTACATATACAATATATCGAAGGGCCTTATAGTCCTTTTGTGCGATAGAAACCCTACGAGGGGTCCACGGTACGTTATTATGTGTATTTTATTGATAAGAAGGATTTCAATACCAATATATTCGTATCCTCTTTGATCTATTCAGATTGAAGAGTTTTGTAAAATTTGTTCCTATATAAAAATGTTTCGCAGCGGTTTTTATTAGGTTTGCCCGCCTCATATATAGATATATTTGAATAAAATATGCTCGATCGCACACCATATTATTGTAAAACCACTAATACAGGGTCAAATTAAATTGGCTAGCGAAACTCCGTAGACGAGATGGGCATGCAATTTATGTATACCTAAACATTATGAAACCTAAAAGAAATTAATTTGATTATTTTTTGTTTCACATACCGCAGGTTACACTAATTGTCACTTGATACCTATATCTGTTTAAAAAATCTTTTTTTTTTTTCTTTGTGTAATCTTCACAGACGTGAGGGGTAAAGTTAAAAGTTATAAAGTAAAGTAAAGCATACCTCAAGTAAATACATACTTACCTAAAGTTCCAAACACGATAAAAAAAAATTGTAGTCTTTAGACGTCGATACCTACCCCATCACGACTGCAGTTTTGCTAGCTTATTAAATTTAATATATTAAATTAGGTAAATTATTTAAAATACTTAATAATACATTTAATTATTATACAGTATAATGATTATTAAATTTTTAGTGTATCACTACTTTGAACGATGACATTCAAAAGTCACAAGCATGACTTCTAAACGTCTCTGGGTTCAATTACTAGGTCGGACAAAGAGTTAATGAGAATTTCTCAATAGATTAGAACAGAATAAAATATTATGTAGACCATATGACTCTATACTAATAATAAAGCTGAAGAGTTTCTTTGATCGCGCTAATATCTGAAAGTATAGGATTTGAAAAACTTGCTTTTGATAGCCCAATTCTTGAGGAAGGCTATAATTATATAGGCATTAAAATCATGCTGGGACTCTTAGGAGCCGAGAAAAAATTAAAAATGAGAAAGAACGCTAGGCGAAGTAATAGCGCAGGCAGGCGATGCGATGCGACGGGATGGGTCGGTGGAACAAAAAATCTCACGCGGACGCTAGTTACAGAATAAATGTAGAAATTTTACGTAGGGTGACACTATGGGCGGTCTTATCGCTAAAATCGGTATTTTAAAGACAGCCTAGCAGCCCGGGGTTTGGCTTTATGCCCGATTAAAGGCATTAAGGGTCTTTACTTAGGACTTAAAATATATTATTGCGAAATGTGGGTGTACCACACATCTCTGTCTAGCATAATCAGCATATAACGTTCCCACTGCTGGGACACAGGCCTCCTCTCTTCAAGAGGGAGTGGGCTGTAATCCACCATGCGAGCCCAGTGCGGGTTGGTAGATGTCACGTGTCTCCGAATTTTTGGTTGTAGGACATGCCGGTTTCCTCACGATTTTTTCCTTCACCGTTTTGAGAGCAGAGGTGATGTACATGATACAAAGTAAAGCGCCTGTCTGGGTTCGAACCCACGACCTACAACTTGTAAGTCGAAGCCGTGGTTACTGGGCCACTGCAACTGCCACCCTTCGGAAATACTGGCTTGATTTCACGTTGGCTTCTCAGAGATTCTATTTTTAGAAACGGTGGTACGATTTGTCATTTTATTCACAACAACACTTCAGGCTATATATGTGTTTGGGGTACCTTTCATACTAAAAAGTTTACGACGAGCGATTTGACAAAGGTGACGAACCTATGTTTCTTTGAGTATCACAAGGGTTGACTTGACGGCTCATAAAAAGGTAGTAAGTAACTTTATGTTGATGTTTTGTTGTTTTTAAGTTTCTTTTGGAGGTTAAACTATACTTTTTTTTTGTAAGAAAATTGTATTTGGCGTTAAATATTGGTAGGGTATATAACTTCAATCTTAATCTCAACGCAAATATGTATTGCAACAAAAATATGTCACTAGTATAATAATGTAACAAATAGTTAAAGGTTAAATAAATAGTAAATACAACATAAAACTTGTAGAGCTTCGTAAAGATCTAACCTATTTAACACAAAGTGAGCCCTTCGGTTCCGACCACGTATGTCCTCCAAGCATCGATAAATCCTTTATAGTTTAGCCAAGAAATTGTTACAAATGTATATACTGTACCCCACTACCTTGATAGTGATACATATTGTATCGTTTGTCCTGCTATAATATAATAAGTAATACATATCTTCTTCTAATATATAAAATTCTCGTGTCACATTAGTTACCATACTCCTCCTTAAAATGTTCTTAACTAACTTTTTAGACCTTTGTATCCTGCTTATGCGTAAGAAGTTTCATTAAAGTCTGTGTCATTAATTTCGAAAAACAAGGGCTTGAAAGTTTGTATGAAATGCCACGTCGTAAACATTTGAAATATAGGTACAAACCACTTATCACTAAAAGTCACATAAAAACAAACAAATGAAGACCAACAGCGGCGGCAACAGCAGTCATTGACGTTAACTTAAGAAAACCAGCAGATAACATTCTGGCAATATGCCGACGACATCAGGATAAAGTCCTAAGTTGGTCCCAACTAAGAAATAAGGCGCCCCGCAGAGCAAGGCACCTCGTTAATAACGCCTTAAGTTTTCCTGCAAGAGAACACGGCTTAACTGGGTAGGACTTATGCTTTGTATATATGCACTTGTACTGCATAGTAACGTATAAGGAGTCTTGTAATTTAGGACTAATGCTTATAGTCGGACTTTTAATTAGCTGCAGTAAAATGACAGCTTATGTGTTACTTAAATAACTGAAATTGGCGTCTTATGTTTTTTCGCGGCCATCAACCAAAATTTGTTTTTCAAGTACAGAATAGTGTACGAACTTATTTGACATGCATATCTCTAAATGTTATTAAGAAGTGTCATTTTACTGCAGCTAATTAAAATTCGGAGTAGGTATAGTATATGCGCTGTTACTGAATAGTAACATATAAGGAATCGTAGAGTTGGAAGGCCTCCCACAAAATGGACTGTCGAGCTTGTGAAGTCCGCAGGAACCCGTTGGATGCGAGAAGCACAGAACCGCCTATGTCCAACAGTCTTTGAATGAATGAATGAATGATATCCCAGCCCGCCCTTACCACTTGACTTAAATCCTTTCTTTCGCCTAGTAATACTCTTTTAGACTTCTGTGGGATTACGCGTTTCACGTTATAAGTATTACATAATAAAACAAACCTTCCATTAAATAAACGATGATAAAGTATTCTTAAAATTCTTAGAACGGTCTCGCCTTTAGTGTCCCCTTTGATTTTATTTTAAAAGACTGTTTTCCAGGAAAGTACTATTACCCTACCCTTTTCAGCGGCCAAGTATCATTGCTGTGATACCCTTTGTAGGGTTTAAGATTTCCATGATATCGCAGGAAATGACTGTTTAAAGTGCACTCGCTAATTGCGTTACACACTTTCCCCCTATAA
This sequence comes from Gortyna flavago, assembly GCA_963669345.1. Classification (NCBI taxonomy): domain Eukaryota; kingdom Metazoa; phylum Arthropoda; class Insecta; order Lepidoptera; family Noctuidae; genus Gortyna; species Gortyna flavago. The sequence continues at coordinate 3,458,784 of OY770141.1, forward strand.
TTGCCACCTAAGCAGTTGCGGGTTTTCCGTATCCACCATTATCCGCTATTATGCCCGGCTTACACGAGGCAAGTGTTTGAAGCTAGAATAGTGAGCTAGTAATGTTCTGGCTTACCATCCTAGCTTGTCATATTATTATATTCTAGAGCTGCACACTATATAATTACTGCACATACACACACTATCAATTACAAGATGAATGACTAGCTGCGCCCACCGCATAAGTGTCGATCCCGTGGGAATATCGGGATAAAAGTAGCCTAGATGTTAATTTAGGATGTCAGCTATCTCCATACAAAATTTTATCAAAATTGCTCCAGCCGTTTGAGCGTGAAGAAGTAACAAACACAACAACACACACTCACAAACTTTCGCTTTTATTTAAAGGATATTGCCAATCCAATGCTTAATATATTTGAAAAATTTGTCTACTCAACAACTTAAGTAACGCAATGAATGTTGTTGAACTGTCAAAATTAAACCCATTGCTAGTGATAGTGTGTTGCGCAAATACCCCGCTGATTGGATTTCAATAAGTGTTTTAGGTAGGTATGAATCTAAATCTAGTGTCCTAAAAAACTTATGTCGTCTACCTGTACTACTGATGATAGTCTAACACTATGTAATTCCATATTCACCCCAAAAACACCTTCTCTATTTCCGGATAATAACCTAACCTACATAACACGACACACACACAGCTCACCTAAACCCCTCTTCGACCCACTGCATTATGCGAACTTGTTACTTCAAACTCAAGCGCTCCATATATCTCCTAAGTTCTTCCACATACGTGCCATTAAGAGAAGAACTGTTGGTTTTTACTGGTTAATTAAAAAGCTATTAGGTTAATAGGAATGTCATTAAATTAGCGGCAGTGTGTCTGACTGTTTTTTTTGGGTAAACTGGGGCATCCACAGAATCTATATTTTGGTACGATAAATTTTTGTGCGTCGGTAGATAGGTGCTTGTATTCTCACGTAGTTTTGAGCGATGTATTGTTTAAGTAACGAGTTTTGAACCTCAGGAATTCAGGATTAAGTTTAAATTGACTCAATTACATCTCCTCAATACAGTGTGGTACGGACATCACGCACAAACTATAACTATCTAAAACTATTAGCGCTTTCAAAATGCTTGGAACAGCAAATTTAATTTTAAATAATTGACAAAAAAAATTCAACGTAGTGGGATTCAGAATCGTGCAATGAATCCATTGTAACAGGTTGGCGTCGATGTTCCTATCTGCCACCATGTGTTTTCTGAATGCAGTTAAACACCAAGACTGATTTACCCCGAAGGAATAAAGACATGCGTAAATACACCTACTTTCTGCCAGTTAAGTTGAAGTCCTATGTAACTGGGGGCAAACAAATAAATATTCCCATCAACCGTGTACAAATCCAGGCTCCAGGCTACATCACATTTGCGGGTTAAGTTTTTCCTCAAAAAAAGGCTGCTTTTAAGTACATTTCTAGACGGCCAAGCCCAAAACATGCAAACGATTAACCAGAAAACCTTTTAAACAAACAAAAACACCATCACCTCTTTTTAGGGCCACACTGCCCAAAGCTGTGACGATTAACCCCCACTTGTGCGATTAGGAAACAGACAGCTTTTAGACTGATAATTAAAAAGTAATTAAGTAAACAGGGCCGCATTTATCCGGTGGTGTGAAATTAATAGTCTGTTAGATAGGCTTCTTGTGTAATTGACTTCTGTGGTGCGTAGTGATGTGCCGAGTTTATGGTGTTGTCGATGTTTTATTTACAATGCTGTTTTAGCACGTCATTATGATCCACAGCACGACTTCATCCACTGTCCCTAGGCCTATCCTATCCTGTGCTAATTCCCGCCAGCCTCATCCAGGTTTCCCGCCAGCCTCATCCAGGTTTCCCCTCAGCCTCATCCAGGTTATGCCCGTGATGGCAACAATATCGTCCGCACATCTAGCCACCGTACGACCGACAACTCCTCTTTCAGACCTTGTACGCCACTCGGTTACAGCCTTACTCCACCTGCCATCACTACGCTTTGCCAAGTGTCCTGTCTAATTCCACTTGTGCTCAAAAATACGTTTTCCGTGTAAACAAAAAAAAAATATTGCGAAAAAATTGTTACGTTTAAAATGAGTAACTCACACATTACATAGGTATAGTAGGTAAATTAGTAGTTAATTGGGAAACTAGATAAATTACTCGTTACGGTTAGTCAGAAGCCCAAAAGTCTGACATCCAGTCTTACCAAGGGTCGTATCGTATTACCCAGTAACTAGGTTGTAGAGGTAGATAGGCAGTAGCTCCATATAAAATACTGGTAGTCAGCTGCAACCGGTTAGACCGAAAGTAGACCACAACACAGTTGGAAAAAAGGCTATATAAAATGCAGTAGATGATAAAATTATAGAACATAAAATTTCCCAAAATGAGAACATTGTTATACGCATCCATACTAATATTATAAATGCAAAAATGTGTCTCTGTCTGTTATCTCTTCAAGCTTAAGCCGCTGAACCGATTTAGATGAAATTTGGTATATAGATAGTTTGAGTTCCGGGAAAGGACATTGGATAGTTTTTATCCCAATATTCCCACGGGATCGAAACTTATGCGGGTAAACACTTTGCTTGTCCTTTACTAGTTTGGAGAAATAAGGATTATGATTATCGCTGAAAACCAGCGCTGGGGCTCTGTCTAGCATAGGGTCGCAGCATAATGCTGAGCGATGGCCGTTTTGCGTGAATGTGACGCATGTTTCCTCCCTACCTGTTATTATTTTTTGTGTTTGTTCTTTTTTTGCGTCATGTTCACCGCGAATAAACGTTTTTTCTTTCTTTCTTTTTTCATTATCCCCGTTTCACTTTCCAGTATATTCCACTCCCGCCAGACTCCTGTGATTAAATAGCACTAAAAACAATTTAGTTTATATATAATCCTTTTAGCTATTCAACAAGGTCGACCCACTTACGTTTGAATCAAACGATACTCCGCTATCTATTAGGTCTATCATAATTTATAAACAACACTCCTTGTTTATAAATTCAAAACATGGTCTACAACTTAGTCATGAGTACTAAATTATTTATTGCTATTACAAGCTTGGGTAGCGAGTAGCTTGACCTAGCAATTACTGTTCGAGACTGGCAATTGTAAATGTAGTATACAATGAATAAATGTGTTAAAAACAAAAGGATGAGCAGAATTAGTACTGCCTAATTGGTCTTGTGATCGCAATTGCCGCTGCTGATTTTGACGATTTGGTTTTGACTCCCAGGTCGGGAGAATTATTATCTTTTTTTTTTTTGGTGATTATGCCATTACGCAGTAGTGAGACATGCCATAATTATTTGCTTCTCTGCTCGTGTTTTCTTCTTAAAAAACATGACTATCATAATCATAGCCTAGGTACGGTTTTAATTTACTTTTCTTTTGAAAAATGGCCAGTCAAGTTTAACAAAAGTTGGTGGCGGATATATTTAAGTATCGGCCATACGTTAACAAGGTTGTCTGTTATTATGATAATTCGTGGTAGGCTAATTTTAATTCACTAGATATACCTACTGTGCCTGGTGAGGTTTTTATAATTATAAGCAACTGTTCTATGGCCCTTTAGTTAGATTTAACAACGTTTTCAAAAAACATAAAACCACCTTTGTACTCAATACTAATATGACGTATCTGGATCCAACTTACTGTGTACATAAATAATAACATAAATTAAAGACCTTTTCTCGATAAAATGCCTAATTCTATCGTGCACATCCCTATGCCGCTTTGGTTGTACACAAAGGTATGTGATCAATACGGATTGAAGGGTAATCCTTAAACCCACGTTCGCCCATTACAAAAGAGTTGGAGTATTAAAGGTCAATAGTAATTTTTAGGTTCACCTTTTCAGTAAATTTTTGGTATGGTACAATGATCAAAGGAGAACGAGCTCCTCATTAAGAGGTAATAGGATTATATATTTGCCGTCATTTGTAGGTATATCTTTGACATTCGTTACGGGTAATCAGAAGCCATGGTCAAGGCCGCCATGTAATACCGGGAGAGGTGAAATTAAACTCAGGATGGGCGATAATATAATACTTCTTTATTGAAGTAATGATCTCCTTATATAGTAATTAGTCATCATTTCAGCCGAAACACGTCCACTGCTGGACATAGGCCTCCCCAAATCACCTCCACTTCGACCGGTTCTGTGCTTCTCGCATCCAACGGGTTCCTGCGCCTTCACAAGGTCGTCCGTCCACCTTGTGGGAGACCTTCCAACTCTACGTCATCCGGTACGCGGTCGTCACTCCAGAACCTTTCGGTCCCGTCGGCCATCTGTTCTGCGAGCAATGTGCCCTGCCCACTGCCACTTAAGTTTGGCAATATTAATTATTAATATTATGATTCATGTTAATAGCACAGAATAACTAATAGTATCTACTAACGTGTTAATAGGTAAACGTGTTAATAGGTTAATGGTTAGGAATGTTAGCTATACTAATATTATAAATGCGAAAGTGTGTCTGTCTGTCTGTTTGTCTGTTACCTCATCACGCTTAAACCGTTTAACCGATTTAGATGAAATTTTGTATATAGTTTGAGATACAGAAAAGGACATAGGATAGTTATTAACCCGTTATTACTTACGACACTTATGCGACACTTATGCGGGTAAAGCCGGAAACGTCGACACGGTTGGCGCAGTGGTTGAGCGATTGACTGCTGCGCAGCATGTCGCGGGTTCGATTCCCGCACGGAACAAATATTTGTACGACCTACAAGTATTTGTTCCGGGTCTGGGTGTTTTATCTATAATATGTATGTATTTACCAAAAAAAAAAATATAAGTAGTTTATCAGCCATCTCGTTACCATAACACAAGCATTAAGTTGCTTAGCTTGGGACACTATATGGCGTTGTGTAAAATGTCCAAGGATATTAAAAAAAGAAAAACCGCGGGGCGCTGCTAGTTACCTTATAAATAAGGTTGGTTCTTATGACAATGTTTTTATATCTATTTTTATTACTATTTGCCAAGGGGTACATATCGTGTTACCCCATAGCTGGGTTGTGGAGGTCAAATGCCTATCTGACCTCCACAACTCAGCAACTGGATACATGGAGCGACTCATGTAAAATGCTGGTATTCAGTTGCATCCTGTTAGACAGGAAGCCAACCCTAACATAAATGTAGTTGGGAAATTGTTAGGCAGATGATGATGAGAATTGTATATTAGTAAAAGGAACTGTAAAATATAATTAACAGTGTTTTCTGATAGATTGGATACAAGTTTTGTCAGGATAAAAATAAGGGTAGTTTTCATTATTCGGTTCATAATTGCATAGCAAAACAAAGCTATTCACATTCACAATGTTACTTGTGGCCTTTTTTTTAAACGAGATCAGCGTTCATGACGACATTAACTGATCATAGGCCCCAAATAAGACATGCTTTTGTCCTAAGCCTACTAGGCACAAAAGCCTACTAGGCACAAAAGCCTACTAGGCACAAAAGCCTACTAGGCACAAAAGCCTACTAGGCACAAAAGCCTACTAGGCACAAAAGCCTACTAGGCACAAAAGCCTACTAGGCACAAAAGCCTACTAGGCACAAAAGCCTACTAGGCACAAAAGTCGAACTTATCAGGGGGCCTAAAAAAGCTACTTTGGCAGAATCATAAAAGGACAACATTATTAATCATAATAAAAATCGTAAAATGGTCACAAATTGACAATTCAATATATTATTTGCGTACAATTCATATCACGCAATTCATCTATTTGACAGTTTCACACCTATATAAATCCCTGAAGGGTTAGGCAGAGGTGTACCTCCACTATTACGAATCTCCATACAAAACTGTCATACAGACGAATAGAGTGATATGAATTGTACGCAAATAATATTATGAATAGTCAGTTTGTGACCATTTTACGATTTTTATTATGATTAATAATGTTGTCCTTTTATGATTCTGCCAAAGTGGCCTTTTTAGGCCCTATAGCTGTTGCGTTAGCTAGCTGTTATTTTATTTTGTTTGTGTTCTTTCTCTGCTCCATGTTAACCGAAAACAAACGTAATTTATTTCTCTATAAAAAGTTATTTAAAGTTTAAAAATATTCATAGCTCTTAACGTTAAACGAAGCAAAAGAAATAAGGCTTGTAGCAGGTGGTGTGCCCATGGGAAGAAGTCGTGAGTTTATGTATGTTTATGAGTAATAGCTCTTTTGCTAGTAAAAAAACAGAGCACCAAGTTTTGTATACAAAAAACGCCCAAAATTGTTTCACCATACCTGCATACTCCACACCATCTAGAGCAGTGGTGGCCGAGTGATAACGGCCCCGACTTAACGAGTTATCTTTCGTAGGTTCGAACCCAGACAGGCACTTTGTGTAAATAATGTCAACACTTCTACTCTCAACACGGTGAAGGAATGCAACGGAACGACATGTCCTAGAACGGAACAGCATGTCCTAGAGCCAAAAATTGGCAACATGTGACATCTACCAACCCGCATGGTATATTCCACCCACTCCCTCTCGAAAGGTGAAAGCCTGTGTCCCAGCAGAACATTGTAGACATCAAGCAATGGACAAAATTGTAAACATTTTTTAAGCTTGAGTACGAGGCTTTTGAGTACGTTTGTGTATATTTTATGCCTTTTTTTATTTTAAATGTGCGTTTTGTTTGTGCAGTTGTGGTTTCTTTTCTTTATTCTGATTATGCCACACCATCTCGCCGTGCACTCAAATTCCCAGTACTTTATCGCAATGGCATCGCATCATAATACTTACGACACAAATTGAAAGTTTATGTCCCTCCTCCCTCATCATTCAAATGTCCCGTCGTTAAAATACAATTTTCTTTTTATTTCTGTCTTTGGTGGCTCGCTTTTATAATAAGAGTGTATTTTCCGACTGCGTCTTTGGTCTAGTATTCGCAAACGCTATTGCTGAGCATGAGGTCCTAGATTCGATTCCTCAGCTCATGCAAGTTTAGGTTCGGGCTAAGAGTTATTGGGTTTTTCCCTCTGGAATTTCTCAGTAGCAGTCTGGAGTTTGGATTTGTGGCCGTTTGATAGGCTCGCCCTCTTTAATATAAGTCGCGAAATGTGGGTGTACTATAGGTACATGTCTGCCTAACCCTTTGGGGATTACTGGCGTGATGTGAAAAAACAGTGTCCACGGAATTTCTTGCCCATTCTTCTCCATAAATAACTGACCGATTTTGTAGGTAAGTTTCAGCCGTTTTTGCGCCAAATCGGAACATACATCCAGACAAACGGACAGAAATTTGAAAAACTATATTTTCGGCTTCAGACTCGTTCCCACACCTCATACATTTTTAATTTTTTCTCCAATGTACAGTTTGACTTCGTTACTATTTTAGTATACAGGGTTATTTTTTATTGGCTAGCCTTAACACACGCGATAGGTTTATGTTGAAACAAAAAAAATATCATTTGATGTAATATTGTTAATATTTTTTTGTGGGGCCATCGACCGCAGTTATTGTAGTCACTTGAAAATATATCAGTTAGAAAAATCTTTTTTTTTTTATGGGTTTATCTCAAAAAAACATGAAAACCATTTTTTACTTCTAGTTAAAATGCTAACAGCGGTCGCAGGCCTCGGCGCCTCCCAAAAACAACATGATTTTTTTTATTTTATCGGTTTTAGATATTTATACCCATCGCGTCTGCGGAGTTGAGCTAGCCAATTTAACCCTATAGATGTAGATAAATATGTTAAAAATAGTGTATGTCGGTTCCAGTAGGTACTGAAACTGGTCAGCACATCTAAATTCGAAACTGGTGCCGAGGCCATGTTCCTAGAATGTACAAGGCATGAAACTTCTCTCACACCCACCCATGACACACACCCATGCCATTTATAAACTTGCCATTCCAAATAAATATTTTCAACTAGATGTTGCCCGCTACTTCGTCTGCGTTTATTTGTTTTTCATCTATACATACTATAATAAAACTAGCAGCGTCCCGCGGTTTCACCCGCATGTTTCTCGTGGGAATTTCGGGACAAAAACTATCCTATGTCCTTTCCTGGGACTCAAACTATCCTATTTCCTTTTCCGGGAGTCAAACTATCTCTATACCAAATTTCATCTAATTCGGTTTAAGCGTGAAGAGTTAACAGACAGACAGACACACTTTCGCATTTATAATATTAGTATGGTTAGTAATAAACGCAAAACTATACAAATATTAAAAAAAAATATTGCGATTAAATATTAAGAAATATTACGATGTGTGGGAACGAGTCTGGGGTCTATCCGTAGATTTGGCTGAAGTTACGGTCGTGTCCTACTCTGTATCACCCACGGACATAACATTAGTTCGGGGCTCAAACTAAGAACGCATGACAACACGATTTGACAGTTATCCTTACTCCCGATGTGTTTTTACCCTTCTGAAAAAGCTCACCAATACGGAATAGGGTTCATTTAAAAAAAATCGAATCACTTTCGTTCGGGCTCGTATCTTCGTTGACAGACTTAGAGAGTAGGGCCCCAGATGCCGAATATAGGGTACTTTAATCCCGTTACCATGTCCCAGTGGGATATACTTCCACATCCACGCTGGCGAAGGCACGGACAAAAAGTAGTCATAAATATTCAGGATGAAAAGAGGCCTGTCTTTCCGTATGTCCCAGGTTACCTATTTATCAAATTGCATAGTGCATTACGGTAGGTTCTGTTGTTTAGTCGTGATGAGATAACAAACAGACAGGCAGAACTACCTACTTATACAATAATCATTGTTATAAACAAGGTGTGATATACTAATAGCCTAGTCATCGCAACATCTCTCCCTCTCTTGAATTGATATGTATATATATGTCGCAGCCAACTGGTTAAATTAGCCGTTCAGTTGACTGCCTAGCCTTTAGAAGTAGTGCTCGCCTCGCTTCCTCCCTCGGCTCGCACGCGGTTGATCACAGTTCTAACCTAACCTAACCCACTTGGTCGGGGTGCAATGCCTTAATTACTGCGACCAATTCGGCTCGCGCGTGATTGGTTACAGACTTACAACCTAAACTGTAATTGAATATCATTCAGGCCGTTAGTTGAAAGACTAGGCGGTTAACTGAACGGCTAATTTAACCAGTTGGCTGCGACATATATATATAGATATATTATTATAGTAAATAGTATGTATGTGTATATAACTTATTTATGTATTTGTGTTCTTACTTTTAATAGTTTTTTTTATCATTGTTCCTCTCAACCAAAGCACCTGCCATCTAATCTCTTCACCATCCTTGGTTGACTGGTAGAGAATGCCTAAGGCATTAAGTCCGCCTTTGTACCGTTTTGTGCGAAAAGTTTAAATAAATAAATAAATATACACTGCTAATAATTGTTTGTGTGAACCAGAGCAAAGTACCATCATCAGACATCTACACTCATCATCATCTGCCTAGCCTTTTCCCAACTATGTTGGGGTCGGCTTCCAGTCTAACCGGATGCAGCTGAATACCAGTATTTTACATGGAGCGACTGCCTATCTGACCTCCACAACCCAGTTACTGGGTAATACGATACCCCTTGGTAAGACATCAGACATCTACACTAAGAACTGCAAATTCATCAACTTTAAACCTGTAAATACTCAAACGAAATGAGGAGGTTTCAAGTAGATTGGCAATCATTGGAACTGGCAGGAATCACATCATTAGCAAGATGTGAAATGTATGTTTGTATATTTGAACGTATGCATGTGTGAAATGTTACGGTAGTAGGACATTTCATACAAACTTTTAAGACCTTGTTTTTCGAAATTAATGAACCGATTTTAATGAAACGTCATACTCATAAGCAGGATACAAAGATCCAATAAGTTAGTAAAGAACATTTTCGAAATGTATTATTAAAAAAAAAGACAACTTTAAAACTCTGTTTCTTAGAAAAATTTAAAATTGGTCTAATTTGGCTGTACCACTATTTTTCGAAAATGTTCTACTTAAGAACATTTTCGAGAGAGATTTCCAGTTGTCTTTTTTTTTAATAATACATTTCGAAAATGTTCTTTACTAACTTATTGGATCTTTGTATCCTGCTTATGAGTATGAAGTTTCATTAAAATCGGTTCATTCATTTCGAAAAACAAGGGCTTGAAAGTTTGTATGAAATGCCGTACGGCGTAAACGCTGTTAAACTCAGAACTAAGAGAGAATCAGAAACACTATTGATTGACGATCTTGTTTTAACGTTGTCAGTCAATCAATCAACTCAGCCAGTCCACCACCCCACCATGCTGCGCCACTACACCCTGTCCTCCACCACCCGCATCCAGACTGTCCTAGCCACTTTCCTAAGGTCGTCAGTCCAAAGCCACTTCAATTTGCTTACATTGCAAGCCTTGTTGGTATATTCGGTTCTTTTTCAGATCACTTCTTCTTCAGAACGAAAGCACTAGGAAGTGGTGAAGGGCGAGCGTTACGGGGACGGTCATGTAATTTTGACGTTCGTAAAGTGCTGATTCTCAGCCTAATTTGAATAAATTTCTTTTGATTTTGGATAATTTCATTTCTGATTTACCGTTGTATGCTTTATAAATGAAGCGTAAAAAGTTTTGGTATGGAGTCATTTTTAGGTACCTACTTGAGCCCTAAGTAGATCGAGCAAAACAAATGGTAGGTACGCAGTCCCTAAGCAGTCACTCGATAAAATACCACAATTTCATGTAAAGAATGATTACTGAGAGTCTTATTAAATGTTACGCCATCATTTTAATTTACACTATGTATATTACAATGAGATAAGAGTACAGTGGGTAATGGAATTACGACAATTACGTAATGGGTTTACGTTAAAAAAATATATCGTAAATGTGCTCCTTAACACCCAATACGTGATCAACCATTACTGAATACCCATTCAAGTATTTGCTCAAACCATTAACCTAACGCTACCATATCAAATTTACTACCTTCTGTCCGTGACTTCCTCCGCGTGAAATTTCTCGCATCGCCCGCCTTCGCTATTAGTTCGTTTTCGCTTTTCTGTTCAATTTTTTTTCGTTTTTCTCGGCTTCTACGCGTCGTAGCGTGATGTTAAAAATACTGGCCAAGTGTGAGTTGGACTCGCACACGAAGGGTTCCGTACCACCATACAATATTTAACACTACATATAAAATAACGGCAAAAATCACGTTTGTTGTATGGGAGCCCCCCTTAAATATTTATTTTATTCTGTTTGTATTTGTTGTTACAGCGGCAATAGAAATATACATTCTGTGAAAATTTCAACTGTCTAGCTATCATGGTTCATGATATACAGCCTGGTGACAGACAAACGGACGTTGGAGTCTTAGTAATAGGGTCCCGTTTTTACCCTTTGGATGGGACGGAACCTTAGCATAGCTTAGCTTTATTATATTATTATAGATAAGCACAAATGTGCTTAAATACCAACTAACTCGTCTGTCCTTCTAAATCGTGACTATTCGTAACTAACTGACCATTATACAGCTGTTTGTACCAAGTTCTGAGTTAACCTACATTGTGACTGAACTGACTAACGTGATCTGACTTAGTGGTCTGAGTTTAGAAGTTACTCTGACATTATTAGTTTAGTTCGAGTGCTTCTTAGTGATTCTTCCGTGGTATGCTGCAGTTTAAATTTAGTTTTGAATGTTTTTGTACTAAGTGAATTTAGATTTTGAGCTTTATAATATCCTTGGACAATATTATAGCTTTATACCTACTAGTAAAATGGGTAGTGTCTGACCGAAATACGACTTTTACCCGAAAGTGAAACCGTAACCAAACCTTCGGCTCCTCTTCTAGTTTTGGGCGAAACCGGAACGGCGGCCGAAATCGAAAATTTTCGGCCAGAAAAATATTTATGGCCGCAACTGGCCTAAACCGAACCATCGGCCGGACTCTAAAAATTATATTTTAGGAATTACTGTAGTTTTGGTATGTTGTAATTTTTTGCCGGAAAATTGTTTTTTTCCATTAAAAATAATTGGTCCAATGTAACTTTTTAATGATTCACATACCTAATTATATTGTAAAGCTGTAAAGAGCAAGTAGCTTACGGGCAAATAAAACCCACAATAACTTTTGATACTTCCCGTTTACCCCTACAACCAAGGCTTACCGCGGATAATGATTTTACGATTTAAAAAAAACAACATAAACAAAAAACGGTAAACCTTTTAAATAACAAAATCCCCGGATCTTATTAAGTATATTCCTCTCCAAAAAAAAAACAAAGGTAATTCAAAAAGATTATGCCATCAAGGGATGCATAGCCGGTTCAACCGTAAGTTGTCACCCCGTAGCGGCACTTATTCGCCTCTCGGCTTTGCATAATTTAACTTGCTAAGATATGCTTGAATACGTGTTGACTTGCGACTTTGCAGCCAAAAGATTCTTCGTTTGCGATTGCCTGGAGGAAAGTCTTGAGAAATTCCGGTTACAGTTTCATTTTTAATTCCGGTTACAGTTTGTTTTAATTCCGTTTACAGTTTTTTTTTGTTTTTGTATTTGGTAATTAGTGAGGTTCAGTGTCGTATCATGTTTAAGTAGTCCTTTTTTAAACGACTTGAAAAGAAGGAGGAAGTTATAATTTTTTGCGAGTTTTTTTAAATATAGGTACTAGCTTCTGCCTGCGACTTCATCCGCGTGAAATTTCTTGTTCCCCCGACCCATCCCGTCGCATCGCATCGCCTGCCGGCGCTATTACTTCGTTTTCGCTTAGCGTTCTGTCTTTTCTTTTTGTACGCCTCCTAAGAGTAATATCGTGATGTTAAATAGCCTATAGCTTTCCTCAAGAATTGTGCTATCAAATGCACAAAGATTTATTCAAACATACTCTTCAGCTTTATTATTAGTATAGATTTAAACCGATTTCTCCGTTATTACCGTTATTATTTTATATTTAACTGTGAGATTGTTGCTTAAGTATATTAAGTTTATTAGTATAGTAGCATTAGTCGATATTTTTTCCATCCAAATTTCGGGAGAGTATTACTCCACTGTTTGACATTGTGCATCCAAAGTTAAACATGATACCTATGGTTTTGACTTATTATTAATTGTGTCTGTACGGACACAGAATAGTAAAATAAAAAGAAAATTAGTTTTTCTTGCTATTTTTAACGCAACTTTGGGTGTAAGCTCGCTACTAGTTTACTCTTAACGTCATACATATTTAATTGATGTTCAAATATGGTACCTGACTAGCTAAACTCCACAGAGGCGATGGGTATGTCTAACGCAATAAAATAAAAAGGGTTGCGGTTTTTTTGTGTGATGGACGACCCCAGTTATTGTAGTCATTTACGACATTCGATAAACTAACTTACATTCCATCCCGTTAGCTGATATCTCTATTTTTCATAACAATACTTTTTCAACTATTCCTTTTGTATATTATTTATCTGTCATTTACGACAAACAAGCTGACAATAGCTATTGTTATTCAAAACGTTATATTTGATGATTCATTGTATTCCAATACCGAATGCGAAACGTAGGTACCTACCTAAAGTAAATACGTATATACCCAACTATTTTTCGATATTTTGTCCAGTCTTCGGTAATAGTGTGCCTAACATAATAATTATTTGTGTAATCTATACTAATAATAAAGCTGAAGATTTAATTTGTTTTTAAACGGTTTTATTTAGCTTGCCGTTTGTTTTTTAGGTCAAATTTTGTACTTACTTGAAATTTTAACCCCTTCCTGTTGGCAGATTGATGTGATATTTGGTACACACATTTAGTTTTGATGACAATAAAATTTTATTTAATCAGCATCATTGCAAATCCAAGATGGCCGCCGCTACAAAATGGCGGATTACACATCTTTTCTCACTCCCCTCAATATGGGTAACAAATTGAAAGGGCTTGACTAGTAGAACACAGTTAATGAGGCACGAAATTAACTAAATAGAACGAGAAATATTATGTAACAAAATAAAAACTTGAAAAAAAAAATAAGTTATAGGTACTGTTTTAATATCAATAATGATGTAGATAATGTACTAAAAGCTAAAAAATTATTCGGTAGGTCCTAGGTACCAGTCATCACACCACTTTTCCCATCAGTCTTTTAGGGCAATGATCAGACAAAAAAATAAAATCGTGGGGCGTAGCGTAACCTGAGTAAATATATAAATAGCATTTATAATGTTAGGAGCGGTTGAGTGTTGATAGAAATTTCACGCGCCCCACGGTTTTATTTTTATGTCTGATCAATGCTTAGATTGATGAGGAAAGTGGTGTGATGACTGGTACCTAGGACCTACCGAATTATTTTTTAGCTTTTAGTACCTACATTATCCACACCACAACTTTAAGTAATTAAATTTTATATTTTACTAATTTATTTTATTTTTTTGATAACGTCGAAAATTTTTTACGCTAAGATCTAAAATCATGTGCTAAATTCATGGTTAAAATGTGCGCGTCAATTTCGATGTCACCCTGTATACTGTTTTGTCATTATTTGTTACCTACCAATACTCATGTAATGTCGTAATGTTTGAAACCACAATTATTATTAGTTACTGTTATAGTGGTTATAAACATCTTGACCGCATTACTCGTTATGAAATTGCGATTTATAAATTATTATGGACCTTAGAGAAACATGTAGAATTATTATATTATGGCTAGCCAGAGTAGTCACTATAAGAAAAGGTGTTCCTAAGGGAAAGTTATGTAATACCAAAGAATAACTACAAGTACGGTAATACTTATTAATTATTTCATCATCACTGCTCTCAAAACGGCGACGAAAAACATCGTGAGGAAACCGGCATGTCTCATGTCCTAAAACGAAAAATTCGAAGACATGTGATATCTACCAACCCACACTGGGCCCGCGTGGTGGATTACGGCCCACTCTCTCTCACTGAGAGGAGGCCTGTGTCCCAGCAGTGGGAACGTTATAAGCAGATTATTATTATGTTAGGCGCTGGGATAAGGCCGTATGGTTCAAATGCCCTGCTAATATGGCAATAGCTTAGCATCATCAGCCTGTAATGATAGGATCATTGAGACATAGGGAGTGGGCTATAATCAGTGCGGGATGGTAGACGTCACATGATGTCCTCACGATGTTTTCCTTCACCGTTTTGAGAGCAGTGGTGATGAAATAGCACTCTTAAAATTATTGGAAATCGGATATTTTAGGAAAAGTTAGTATCAACTAAATACCTATACAAAGCAAAAGGAAAACGAACGAAACATTTTCGCATTTTTGACGTATATTTTCAGTCCATACCGAAAAGTTTGTAACACACCTAATTTAATAAATCGAAACGTCTTGAAAAAACTTTGCTGCCCATTCACGGTCTTTAAATGATGTCAAACCCGTAGTAATTCATTACAATATAAGTCTTATGATATTCTAATAAGGTGTAGGTAAATTAGAATGATTGCCGTGAGTTTTATAAGAATCTTGCTCATAGGTTCCCTTAACTTACTGAGATAAGAGTTACATTACAATGACTAACTTATTATAATTTTCAATCGATCCTAAATGCCTGCCTTACGCATTGAAAAACCTAACAAAAAAAAGACGCAAACGCAACACAAATCGTGCGACAAAAAAATCGCTCGTATACACACACAATGAACTCATCAGCCTCTGTTCCCAGCTGCAACATGCAAGCCACACCCTCAGGAATTCCAATTCTACCCAGTTTCAACCCTCAAATGCTCGCTAACAGCCCCCCCCTTATAAACTTGATTAATATTTATTATAATGTCAAAGGTAATGACAGTATTGTAGAAGGTAATTTTAGGAGAACAGCTGTATAAGACTGATGGACAGTGAGGAAATGCAAACGGGAACATGGGGTTCTACGTCGTATCACAATAACAGTGAATTATAATGTGACTAGCTTCTGCCCGCGACTTTCATGCTCTCCCGCATCGCCAGCCCACGTTATTACTTAATTTTCGCTTAGCGACTTTTTTTTTTCTTTTTGTTGGGTTCCTAAGGGTCATAGCGTGATATTAAATACACTTTAGCCTTCCTCAAGAATTAGGCTATTAAATGCAAAACGATTTTTTTTAATCTGCGTAAGAGTAGACTAGCCCCGCGGTTTCACCCGCATAAGTGTCGATCCCGTGGGAATATCGGGATAAAAATATATTGTTGTATATATATATGTTAATCCAGGGTGTCAGCTAGCTCCATACAAAATTGTATCAAAATTGGTCCAGCCGTTTGAGCGTAAAGAAGTAACGAACATTTAATCACACACATACTCACATACTTTCGCCTTTATAATTTTAGTGTGATGTCAAAGGTAATGACAGTATTGTAGACAGTAATTTTAGGAGAACAGCTGTATAAGACGTAGGTATAGACAGCGAGGAAATGGCTGCATGTTAAAGGATTTTGCGTCGTATCACCATAAAAGTATGTTATAATATGATGCAAAAGTATACCTGTGTTTTGTTTTGGAGGATGTTTACGAAATTGAAATGTATGGTTTGTTTAGGTACTATTTGCATAATTATCAGAAAGCTCTCCACGTTTTACACTGAGGAAGCAAGTATTATTTGTTCACTAAAGTGAAATTTTCCTTCCATTATTATGTTTGCATTTGGCAATTCATTCAAAATCTTTATAGGCCTAGAGGCGAAACATTATTAACAGCGTCTGTCGTTTACATCGGTACATCCAAGTCGGATCAAAATATACCGTAATGTATATTAAAGGTACTATAGTAATTATAAAATTGAAGAGTTAAAAAATTTTTTTTTTTTCATTTGATAGCCCAATTGTTGAGGAAAGCTATAGGCTATTTAACATCACGCTAAAACCCTTAGGAGCTGAGCAAAAAGAAAAAGTCAGAATGAACGCTAAGCGAAAATGAAGTACATAATAGCGCGAACAGGCGATGCGATGCAAGGACCCCTTCGAAATGCATCGCCTGCCCGGGGCCCGGGGTCGTGGGAACGTCGGCGGAGTCGCGCGCACAAGCTAGTAATCAAAATAAAAAGATTTTTTTCCATCGGTCAAATGTAATAAAGCTTCGGTCTCAATATCCCTTTTACTGCAATATTAAATAAATAAATATTCATCACAAAAATAAAGCTCCCCGTTCACATGGAACCTCATCGGTCAAAAGGTTGGCTTTCATATCGGCATAACATCCTGCGAACGAGCCATTCGGTCATCTTCCGCCACATTTATCACAGAAAACCTCATATTCAGGTATTCGACCTTTCAAGCTTGGCTCCGTAACAGCCTACGGGTTACGGAAACCACTTATCATCCTCTCGCGAGGTACGTACCGTCCTCCTATAAACTATATCAGCAGAACCTGCCATAAATTCTAGTAAAAATACTATAGCCTCGGCGTTTTAGCGTATCAGTTTCGTGTCAAAAGTCGTTCAGTTTTGGGTCGGTGTCAGCTAAGACGATGAATAACTTTGGAGAAAAATGGCTGATATAAATAGGTTGTTTAAGAGGCCTGTCAGAAATAGGTTACTGTTTTTGCTCAAAGTTTTAGTGAAACGACGGTTATGTTTAGATAGGCATGCGTTCTCCTTTGGAAATGGCCTCAATGACTAGGAAGTGGTGTAGGGTGGGTTTTGGGAGTTATCGTTTAAAAAGTATTGATTTCAGCCTGTTTGATTGTATTATTATTTTTTATCCTATGTTGTCCCACTGCAGGTCAGAGGCCTCCCTTTCTCCTATCCACTCCTCTGTCTTGAGCTAGTATAGACCAAGACAGGATTGGTCTGGCAGGCATAAAGCTCGTCCCACCATCTTCTCCTGTGTCACCGAACGTTTTCTGGGACCCACATGGTGGTAGATTTGGCCATTAACTCGTTTGACATGCGGCAAACGTGGTGTTTGATGTATTAAGGTCACCAATCAGCCAAGCCATGATGATTGCGGCAATATCTACCATACCGTTCGATGTTATTGTGGAGTCTTTAACAGCGATACTTTCCTAATCACACGCTGATGTCACTTTTCAGATTTATTTACACTAGGGCCATGGGGGCTGGACAATTTTTGGGCCAAAGAATCAGCATTGCCATTCTATGTGGCAATACTTAATATCTTTATTGCTTTACCATGATACTTAGGTGGTAACTATATAATTTAGATCATTATGGACCCTGTGGGGCACAGCAAAAGGACAGGAGAGAGGAAGCCCTGTTTTAGGAGATATTTTTTTTATTGTATTATTTATTAATAATTTCCGTATTTTTAAAATATTTTAAACATTCCTATAAATTGCGTGCTTATCATTAATTATTTTCTGTTTTATTTATGTTTATCATTTAAATATTCATCAAATAAGTAAATAACATTTGTTTTGTCAGTAACTTCTTAAGTTTGCTGCACTATGATTACTTCCCCCCTTTTTATACATGTAAGACCTAGGATGTTTTCAATTTCACAATTGAAAACATGCGACAAATCGAAATGGGAGATTGATTGTACTCATCATTTCGAACAACTTTTACTACGAGAACAAACCTGAACTCGCGAAAAAAAAATCAGCTGTTCCCTACATTTATGTTCGCATAACTCGTCAAAATGTAGGGAACAGCTGACTTTTTTTTACGATTGCAGCTTTGGTCCCTTGGTAAAAGTTGTTCATAATAATGAAAACAATCTCCGATTTCGGTTTGTTTTCAATTTCAACCTGTATACCTACAGTGTGGCATACACCGACGCGCACCCCCTATTGTCTATCTTGTTACCATGTATTCAGTACATTATTCTGAATCCCCCCCCCCCCTGCCTGCATTGTCATTTTTCATCGTATCATTTTTCACAACCGACGATAAATGTCTTCGCTAAATCTTGCGCTGAATTTATGGTTCCAGTTAGCGCGCCGATGTCCCTGACACCTTAATTTTTTTTTTTTTGATACTGATAACATAATCAGCCTATAATGTTCCTACTGCTGCGGCACAGGCCTCCTCTCTGTGAGACGGAGGCGGCCGTAATCCACCACGCGGGCCCAGTGCGGGTTGGTAGATGTCACATGTCTTCGAATTTTTGGTTTTAGGACATGCCAGTTTCCTCACGATGTTTTCCTTCACCGTTTTGAGAGCAGTGGTGATGAAATAATTTATACAAAGTAAAGCGGATGTCTGGGTTCGAACCTACGACCTACACTCGTAAGTCGCGGCCGTAAGTTTACCTCAACTTAGAAGACTGTACTTTGCCTTGGTAGAAGTCCAGGCTAAGATACAAGTACAACATACAAATGGCATTTGTGATTCAGAAAAGAGCTTTAAGGAGCTTTAAAAAAAACTTGCATTAGCCCACGTTCACGTTACGTCCACGTTAAAAATGTCCCGGTGAAATTTTATCTCGCACTGGACTTTCAACTCTCGGCGCTAAAAGAGTACGTTGAAAATCCAGTGGCGACAAAAAATCGCCGCGGTCTGCCTGTATGTTAACCTTTTCATGCCTAAACCACTGTACTGATTTTTATAAGCGAACAGACTTAAATAATATTAATAATACGTACATGTATATAAAAAAACGGTCAAGTGAGAGTCGGACTCGCGCACCGAGGGTTCCGTACTAATTTGTAGGTATGTAAATAGTTTATCACGAGTTTATTTTTTAATGTGACTGCAAGTTTACGGTTTTCGGATTTTTTCCTTTACTTGTGCTACCTGACATTGCTTCTTGCCAAATTTCATGTTTCTAGGTCAACGGGAAGTACCCTATATGTTTTGATGTCGGAACATAAACGCCCGTATCTTTTGATTGCATTGACTTAGAAGTTTGATTTTTTCACTGCTTCAAGGGATTAGAGCCCTGAGTATTTGATGTTAATTTCAACTTGATAACTCCGCGCGTTCCTGAGAAAAAGGGTCTTGACAGACGATCAAGGAGAAGTGATCTTGTAAGGGTTCCGTTTTTCCTTTTGAGATACGGAACCGTAAAAAGAGGGAAAAGAATCACAGACCAACAAAAAATTCCTCCTTATCGCTGTCAATAGGAAAAGTGACCAAAAGCCTTTAATATTTATTTCAAAGGTGATTTCTTCTAAAACTTTCCACGAAAATGCCTGAAGATTCCGTTGAATCATAAATATTTAGGATGAATATAAAACTTTCGTCTATAAATTATTCATAACTACCTATCTTACTTTGAAAGCTTAAAATTAAGCCAATTAGTGCTAATTTTTTAAGTAAAATTACCGTCTCTACAAGTTACTTATCTCGGTCGGTAACCGTCGTCCTGAAAATACAAATACCTACATTATGTCCTAGAAGTTTCTAAGTCTAATTCAGACTGAATTTTACAATTTTACTTAATAATTCTCCCAAAAGTTGGGTCGTAGCGCCTATAATAATTTATCATTTACAATCCGAGGGTTTCGATGGAAATGCCTAATCCATTGCTTCATAGGTTTGAGATAATTAATCTGCTGAACAACGTAAATTTCGCAATGAACGTAGCTGAACTGTCAAAATTAAAGGCATTGCGATATATTGCCATTTTATATGTGTTAGCGTTACGCAATCACCCCGCTAGTTTTATTACTAAACCTGCCGATGTATTCTTTACAAATCTCGCCGCGAAAACTTATGTAAAGTTAGTTTGAAGTGATCTGTGATCCAAACCTTTGCTAGGTATTGACATTATTGTCAGCTGACTTCAAGCTAGTTCGCCTAAGTTTTCACGATGAGATTTTTGAGGTTCCGTACCCAAAGTGTAAAACGGGACCCGTCAGACAGACAGACGGACAGCGGAGTCTTAGTAATAACTAAGACTCCGCTGTCCGTCTGTCTGTCTGTCACCAGGCCGTATCTCATGAACCGTGATAGCTAAACAGTTGAAATTTTCACAGATGATGTATTTCCGTTGCCGCTATAACAACAAATACAAAAAAAAACAGAATAAAATAAATATTTAAGAGGGCTCCCATACAACAAACGTGATTTTTTTGCTCGTTTTTGCTCGATATTGGTAACAGCAACAGGTAGATGCTTGAAATATTAACAGAATATTTAGTTATACATTCACATTAAAAATAAATAATTAAATTAAAATAAAACAAATATTTAAGGGCCCCATACAACAAACATGATTTTTTTGCCTTTTTTATGCACTATGGTATGGGACCCTTCGTGCGCGAGTCCGACTCGCACTCGTTTTTTACAGAATATTCCAGCTGAGTTCAATTTTGGTGTAAATAACGTCATCATCTGAATTTCAGAATGCCAACTAAAACCAGCGGGGTAATTACACACACTATCAGTAGAAATAGGTTTAATTTTGACAGTTCAACAACATTCATTGCGTTTTTTACTTTGTTGAGCAGACAAATTTTTCGAACAAATGGAGTAATGGATTAGCAATATCCTTCAAAATTATTCAGATTGAGATTGATAGCGTGTAAATAATGTGCAGTTCTAAGAGGTAATAAAAAAAATATTTAGGATATTCTAATGCTATTCATTATAAGAGCCCCATTGCATTAGTCATCATGCCTAGCCTTTTCACAATCTATGTTGGGGTTGGCTTCCAGTCTAACCGGAGGCAGCTGAGTACCAGTATTTCTAATCTGACCTCCACTACCCAGTTACTGGGTAATACGATACCCCTTCGTAAGACTGGCTGTCACACTTTCAGGCTTCTGACTACCCGTAACGACTGTGAAAGATCCACGAATGACAGCCGGGACCAATGGCTTGACGTGCTTTCCGAGGCACGGAGGAGTCTCGGTATGCAAAGATGTTCACCCATCCACAGACCAACCGCGGCAAGCGTAGCTTAACCTGATCGATCGATTATTATATAGCCAGGGGCCCCTTAGGAGCCCCAGCAGTACGTCTCGAAATACATCAAACAAATTCTGAAAACTCAAATCTTCAACAAACGACAGCCATTACATTCAAATCTCACATAAATATATTTGCCTACTTCATTATGTAAAAGGATCATCTGAACAAATTCAAGAGAATGTGTTACATTTCCAAGTCAATTTATTCAGGAATTTGTCGCTTTCAGTAAAGATTATGTAACTGTAGACGAGGACATTAATATCTCACACAGAGCTTAGAACCGGTACCAAAACCGGTTCTTGCCATCAAAACCGGTTAGTACAGAGATCGGGTACGGGACCCGGTTTCTGGGTACCGGTGGTAATTTAAAATTATCAATATAACCCCTTTTTTTTTGCTAGCTTATACTGTCCCACTGCTGGGCAAAGGCCTTCTAGGAACTAATCCTTCTAGGAACTCTTTCCACCTCGAACCAGCCCTCGAGGTACGCGTCCAGGTCATCTCGTCAACTGTTTCTGGGATGGCCTCGGCGGCGCAGTCCATCTTCAGGCACTCATTGTGTGGAGATTTTTGCCCAGCGGTCATAATTATGTTCATAATAATAAATCCTATTGAAATATGAATCAAGGATTATAATGAACTTAGGGTGTTGTATTAATGATTATAATTATGTAAATATCTACATTACTTGTTACGCTTGCGACTGATATTTTGTTCAACATAAAACCTGACCTTAAAATTGCAAAAATCATTTAAAAAAATCGCGGGTTACATAGCGCATATTGGTATTTCACGAGAATTGGCTGTACTTTAAACTAGATGTGATATATTAACGGTCGGGTACCGTCAATGTGTTGGGGAAAGCTCTGTTGATTGAATGGAGATGGTGCGGCTCAATTTGGAGGCCTGAGTTATGGGGTGTGACGGCGCGACGGTGTGAGGGTGTGATATCTATTTTATGGTTATGTCATGGTAATTTGTATGGGAGTACGGGGCTCTAAACGTAAATGGAGCGAGTTTCTCGTCTTTAAATTTGGTTTTAGTGTTGCCATCATCATTACTTACTTTGTTTTTTTTTTCTCACATATACCTACTCTGCTTGTCGGACTGACTGAGTGCAAACATCATTCGTACATAGATCATTCGGGCCTGATAGTGCCTTGTTTTGTAAAGCAAATTAACTAGGAACTTCTTGTTCTTAGCGTATTGATGGCAAAAAGTTCAAACATCTTTGGCCCAAAATTCAGTTGCGCGAACTACACTGACGCAGTCATGCGATCATCAAGTGCACAGGTGACAGGACAGGTCATGCGGCGCATGATGGAATGTCTGATTGTCCGTATATTTAAATCACAACTGTCATTCTTTGACAGTTGTATGAGATGACTATAACACGGCAACGACGTAGGGTCAATTTGCTTAGCAATTATTGTCCCTGACTATCTATATAAATGAGATTTGTTTGCGTAATGTGTTTAACACGTTGACTGCCAGGCAACAGACACAATAGAAAATCTATTGTTCGCGGTCACCGGTGACCGCGTTGGCAGTCAATGCCTTAAGCACTTTCTTGTGATACTGCAGAATGTCATAATTTTCAATGCTTGCATAGCGTAATCAGCCCAATAATGTTCCCACTGCTGGGACACAGGCCTCCTCGCTTTGAGAGGGAGTGGGCCATAATCCACCACTCGGGCGCAGTGCAGGTTGATAAAGACATAATTGTTTCTTCACGATATTTTCGTTTACCGTTTAGAGAACAGTGGTGATGAAATTAAATACACAAAGTAAAGTGCCTGTTTGGTTCGAATTCACTACACATCTCGTAAGTCGGGGCAGATATCTACCACTGGGCTACCACCTGCTCTCATCATTTTCAATGATGATATAGAATCACATGTCTTCGAGTCTGAATATCATCTTTGTTTGTATTTGTCCTACTATAACAATACAACAATATTATTCCAAGTAAAGGCTCTTTGCGTATTGTATCGTGCTTCATATCCTCTGAGGACCTATTGCAACAGTCTGTGGAGGCCATACATATTAAATAGAGGACATTTACGATCTGAGCAGCATACTGTTATCATTGTCTATTTATCAATTGTGACCTATATTTACTAAACGCCTCTACTCTGCATTTACAAATATACTGCCTGGTTTGTCTAGACGTGGTCGCAAGCGCTAATGCTGACCTCTGTCCTGGGTTCAATTCCCGGGTAAGACAAAGTGTTGTTGGGTTTTTCCATCTGGAATTTCTCGTAGCAGCCCGGAGTCAAGATTTGTGCCCGGTTGGTGGCAACAGGCTCGCCCCCTATAAGTGGACTTAACTAGCGTTTTTACATCACTATGTTCACTATGTCATGGTAACGGATACAATGCAATGACTTGAAGGTTATCTTCAAGGTGCAAGTCACCTATCTTCCTACACATAATATTTACTTATGACGCAAAAGCGGTGGATCCTAAATAGCAGAGGGTGCGGCGAATGTAGGTACAAGTATCTCCCGGGCCCCCGACTCATAGTACTAGGAGGAACAGTGGGGTTTTACTCGGTAGGAGTCTGACATAACCCTCCGTTCTCCCCAGACGGAGGGTGTCCATAAGCACTTCCCAACGGAAAAAAAAGGAAACGACGGCGCGGCAGGTCCAGAAAAAGATGGCGGGATGAGCTGGACTCCTTCTTAAAGGATTGCCCCACAATCGCAGTAGACTGAGAAAGTGGAAAGAGGTAAGTAAGGCCTTTGCCACGTAGTGGGACAACAGGTTTATAATAAAAAAAAAAACAATTTATAAGTCTGTCCGGTCCGTTAGTGCAGTCCCTGAGAACCACTTACCTTAATTTCAAAATAACTAGTACTTTATTACGTTACTTGTAAATAGTCTGGTACTTAAAGTTAATATAAAAAGTCGCTCTCCACGGGTTGGCGACCGCAAATCCATTCTAACCTCAGTGACGCTATTACACTTCAGGGCTAAAATAAGCACAAGAAAGCTGATTCACCTTAATCTCAGCTTACTGTAATGCGTGCAGTATAAGTACTTATAGCACATATGTTATTGAGAACATCCTCTAGGGTTTGCAGTCAGTGATTCATGATCACAAATAGATATCAAGACACAGGCCACGGCCGTGGTAAGGCCAGATGCTTAGTACATTTAAGGAGAAAATTATTGATGCACTTTTGTTTGAAGACGAATTTATTAGAGCGTTTACGACGTACGGTATTTCATACAAACTTTCAAGCCCTTGTTTTTCGAAATGACTGAACCGATTTTTAGACCTTTGTATCCTGCTTATGCGTACGAAGTTTCATTAAAATCGGTTCATTCATTTCGAAAAAACAAGGGCTCGAAAGTTTGTATGAAATGCCGTACGTCGTAAACGCTCTTAAGATTTCCTTATATTCTTTATTGTATGTAGAGACAACTAACTACACTGGACTATAGGTATTTCATTTCATTGAAATTATTCTACTAAAATCGCGTAGCTTAAATGACTAAGTATACAAATAAATACAAAAACTAAAGAACACTACGAAGTCAGCATACTACTATACTTTATAACTAGCTCCCACCCGTTGCTTCGCCCGCGTGTTATATCTATAAAAAGTCAAAAATATGTTACATTGACATATTTAAGCTACCGAAAACTTATGTCAATCTTGTCAAAAGTCGTTGTGAAAAATAAAATGCTTGAAAGCGATTGCCACTTGTGACCACATCCAGTTAATAGCGGGATAATTGTGTAACACACTATACTATTTTGACAGTTCAATAACATTCACTGCGTTATTTACGTTGTTAGCAGATTTTTTTTTCGAACTTATTAAGCATTGGAGTATGAAAATCCTTCAAAATGATTCAGACAGATTGATAGTTTGTTGCGCAATTAGAGGGTGCGGGTTAGGTTTTGTATCATGTGCGTGTGATGTAACACGTGTGTTAAATATCATGATAGTGCAAAAATAACGTTTGATGTAATTAATGAACATCCACATTGTTGATGCGTAAATAAAAACAACAGAGAATTATGTCGGATACTCGGATGCCTGTCATTGCGCGCAATTTGTGGTCAATTGAGGAACTGGGTCAGCGTGACGCTTACGGACTGGAAACTAACTGGTCATATAAACATCACGCTTATTGCAGAAGACAGATGTATATCCGTATAAATTGGTACAGTATTTTTTCTAACGAAGCGTCGCGCGCTTTGCTTGTGGTAACCAAGTGTATAAACACGCTGTGAATGTGTGTTAGCGCAGGAGGTCTCAGTACCTTTCGAGACACGGGCGAAGTCGGAAGTAGGATGTGTGTCCGTGCGTGTGTTACGTGCTGACGCTACTCTTTTACACTTGGTTACCACGAGTATACTGCACGTCGCTTCGTGAGATAGAAATACTGAATAAGAAGGTGCTGGATTATAATGGTTGGGCAAAATAAATAAAATGCCATGGTGAACTGTAGGTACATTTTTAAATACGGTTCGGAAGCACTATGCTGCTGTTTCGTTGTACTGGAACTTTCTCCAGTTTACGACATACGGCATTTCATAAAAACTTTCCAGTTATATTTTTATAAATAAGACATTTCGTAAATGTTTTTTACTTTTAGACCTTTGTATCTTGCTTATGCGTATGAAATTTCATTAAAATAGGTTCATTCATTTCTAAAAACAATTGTTTGAAACTTTCTATGAAATGCCGTACGTCGTAAACGCTCTTAAGGGCCTAGTCTTCTATTGCACAATTTAAGAATCGCGTGCGGCGAGTCCACGCGCCGAGCGTCTGCACCCGGGCTCCCTGCAGTCCCCGCATTCATCCTACCTAGCGATATTTGACACGGTCGGAAAGTTGCTCTACTAAGTAATAATCAATATTTATTTATATTTGAATGGTACCTTGGCGGGGGTTGCTCTCCCTTCGCGCCTCCGGTTTTTATATAAATTCGTTCAGGCTAGATATAGATAGTAATACCAAAAAACAAGTTACGACCGATGAAGATTTTCAGATGACAAAAAAATAACTCCTTAAATAAACGGAACCTTCTGACCAAAAAAGAGATGAACTACAGAAACACGATAGAACAAAGTTTCGATCACATATTATGGTAGAGATAATGGACAAACAGCATTATCTCTGCAGGAAAACGTCACAATTGCCAGCTGCGGTCTTTATATTAAATAAACAGTCCAATATTTAGGAGCCAGTCCCGATGGTATTTATAAACACAAAGATGGAAAAACAGGACTGGTAGAAGTAAAATGCCCACTTTCTGCAAAAAATATGCAATCTGAAGAAGCGATAAAAGAAAAAAATATGGAAATGTAACATTAGGAGAAATACGTTTGCGATTGACAAAAACCACGTCTATTATTTCCATACTCAGGGCCAATTAAACATTACGGAAATGGATATGTGCTAATTTATTATTTATTTATTTATATATACTTTATATATCTTTATTGTACACCAGAAAATAAATAACAAAAAATACGATTATTAATACAAAACATACAATGGGCGGCCTTATCGCTTATATGCCGTATGGACTGGAGTGGACTACTCAATGAAAGTCGAATAATATAAAAAGAGACCCTACGTTCTGGCACTACAAAATGAAAATGCAAATAAAATTTTGACAATGGGGTAGGCCCATTGTCAAAATTTTATTTGCATTGTCTGCTCTCTGAGCTAATTGATGAGCCTTAAAAGACCCGCCATAAATATCATTCAACCTATTGAGAAAAAAGTAAAAAGAAATAAGAACCACGTCTTTTACCGCAGACTTTGTGAAATGACAACACCCACAAGACCACGAGAATTATCAGAAATCTACCCCAATATAACCGTCGAGAGATGGTTGTATTCAAAATTGAAAAATTCCCTCAACAGAAGAAAAAAAAAAAGCGCTAGTCCCAAAGAACGCCATGAAATGGCTCACACAGACAATACACATCACATCAGACACCAACACATGCTCATCGCAGACTTATATTTTATCGCCTTCAAAGTATGCTTCTTCAGAAACGATACACTTACGCCAACGAATAATCCAATCATCAAAACATTTTTTTAAAATTTGGAATTGGTTTGCTGTTGACTCTAGTCTAGCTCAGAGGTGACAGAGACAGAGTCAACGATGGAGTGAGCTTACCCAGAAGAAGCCTATTCACTCTCACTTTGAAGAGATTCGGGTTGTATGCGCTCGGTAACACATTTGTTGTTAATGCTGTTTGTTCATTATTTCCACCATATATGTGATCGATGGAACATTTGACAAGTTTTGCGGTTTCACAATAGTTTTCACTAAAGGAGCGCAGCTAATGTTTTCTTTCCGTTTCACACTCATTCCTATACACACACACCCCACACAGACACACACCCACACAGACACACACCCCACACAGACACACACACACATCTCTCCACACACGCCCTCACCTTCATTCCGACACACACACACGCATCCCTCCACACACACACGCATCCCTCCGCACACGCCCTTACCTTCATTCCCATACACACACTCCTCACACAGACACATACCCCACACAGACATACACTTCCCTCCACACACTTCCTCACCTTCATTCCCATACACACATACCCCATACAGACACACATCCCACACAGACACACACCCCACACAAACACACACCCCACTCAGACACACACCACACACAGACACACCCCACACAGACACACACACATTCCACCACACACGCCCTCCCACAACCCCACATAGTCAGGACCCCACACACACACACACTCATGCCTCCACACACAATCTCGCCCTCCCCACATACACTCACGCCCCCCACACACGTTTAGATATCGATACCCAACACTTTTGCGGAGTTTCGCTATCTAATTTAATTTGACCCTGTATACGATATTATCTAAACACGACGAAATACAAAAAAAATAAAGATTTGATGATTTTTTTGGGGCCAATGACCGCTGGTAGTATTGTTACTTGAATTGTGAGTTGATAAAATCTGTTTCATCGTGTTAAGATATCAATATCCATCAAGTCTGTGGAGTCTCGCTAGCTAATTTAATTTGGCCTTGTAGTTAGGCCCTAAACATGAATACTGTTAACAGTTCTACTTACAATGGATTCTATTTCTCTTCATCAATTCTACGTTTGAGGCCAATTTTCTTTTTCTTGTACAGGCATATTTTTTTTTACGTTTACGATCCATTTTGAAATCAAATATTTACAGAACTATTACTGACACACAAATATTTACAAAACTATTACTGTTATACAAATATTTACAAAACACTCGAAAAATTATATACAAAAAATATTAAAGTAGAGCAACTTTAGATACACAACAATGCGCAACCTATGTTAGAGCAGGAGCAAAGTTAGAGCGAGAGGGAACAGTTAAAATTCGTCGTGGACCACACGTCTGAACGCTCCGACCGTGCAGTGGCCACTAAGGAATTTCTCTCTCAATTCTTGTTTATAAACCCTTTTTTGTAGGTCTTTTGAAAATATTACTATTGTTAGGGTAAGGTGATTTAGGTGCAATTTTTTTTTTGTATTTGCTTATTGAACTCTTGGCATTAAAATAATCTAATTAATACATACATACGATGCATAGTTATTATGAAAAAAAACATTTATTAAGGGTACACTTTGCCGATATTTCTCCATACAAATTTCGGGAGTGTTTTACTCCACTGTTTGACTATGTACATCCAAAGTTAAACATTCTTTCGTTTTGTCTTATTATTAATTTTGTCTGGACGGAAGCAGAATTGTAAAATAAAAAGCCATTAAAAAGTTATGAGCCAACAAAGATTCGGTTTTTCTTGCTAATTTTAACGTAACTTTGGGCGTAAATAAGTAATAAAAGAAGGATAAAATCTTCAAAACAAAAACCGTCCCGACAAAGATCAATTATCGAAGAGTTCAATAAGCTTTATATGTAATTGATTTATGCAGTGGTTTTTTCAGAAAACTCGATCTTCCAAAGGACGTTTCGTAATTTTTACGCGCTCGTTTTACTATGGAATTATCGTGCATTTCACTCAATAATGTTCGCCCTGGCGCGGTGCGGGGGGAAGACGCTCACGCACACTTGCACAATACTGTCTTGCGCACTTTTCGAACTATCGACCATGCCTTACAATCTTACTCGTAGAAACCCTGCAACAGCATTGTGATAACCCAACTTATTACAAATGACATGTACAAAAGATATATTTCCAGCTGGTTATTAGCTTTACAATTTCGTAGTATAATAATCTGTCAGTTTAGTATTGTACAATCAGAGGCGCTAGTGTGGCGTATAATATAGGAAAATAAAAAATATTCAAAATATAATACTACACTAAGGTTTACAATGTTCTCCCTAAATAAATGGTATAATATTAGTAGTACTGTTAAGAATGTGTTGCCATAATTAATTCATTATTTGCTACATAGAAGCTTGATTAGTTCTATTATTGGAGATAAGCAAAGAGTGTTTATTGTAAATATAGGGTTCGTCAGAATAAATTAAATATAAACATACGTGTCCATGATGATAAGTCATTTTTGCTGATAAAAATTTTTAAATAAAAAGATCTTCCATACTTTGGTAAGAATTTAGAGATATTTAAATATATGCCCTGGCAGCACTGGCAAGTAATAAACAAAAATGGCTGTTGTTGTTTTGATGTCGTTCTGCTGTGAATGCTGTGATCGTTCGTTGTCTGCTGTGATCGTTCGTTGTACCTATATCCCCCTTACTAATAAACATTGTGTATCGTCTGTATAGTTACACAACGCTTTGTCTTCTGTCGAAAATCAAATTACTGACGACTGAAAGAGAGAAATCGGTGTGTAACTATTCGTCTGATATAATACGTTTATTAGTAAGGGGGTGTGTAATTTAAATAATATCTAAATATGTTGTAGTAAACAGATTTTGAATACTTATATCGGTATAATTTTACTATCTCTGTTATAGAAAACAGTTGGACCATGAATGGATCTAGGTCGCGCGATTATAATACTGACACGGATGTAGTTTAGTATTTTAATCGCAGAGGGCGCTTTTTTAATGTTATCGTTCAAATCGCGCAAGATGGCTCTCTATTTCCGTATATACAAAGTACTCTTTGATTTGGACTCAGTCTGCTGCTGCCGGCTGCGGCCTATGTCGTTCGTTTGTATGTAGACTAAACTCCTTTGCGCTATAAATTATTATCATTCGCACGTGAACACTACATTGACCCCTGGCTTGAACTTTGGATTTCGATACTACCTACATTATCTGTTTGACTTCGCACTACAATTTGGACTTCGTATTTTCATTTGAAATTGGAATTGTTGGTTTGAGTGGACGCTGTATCAGTGAAGTTGTATTGGTTGATTGAGGAACTGGTGTGATTTGTGAACAACTACAAATAAACAATGGGTAAGTCGTACAATTTCTTATAACTAACCTATTTAGGTAGGGACCTCCTTGAGCATATTTTTTGTTATAATATAGGTAACTAACTTCTGCCCGCGTCTTCGTCCGCGTGAAATTTTTTGATCCCCCGACCCACCCCGTCGCATCACATCGCCTTCGCTATTACTACTCAACTCCTAAGGGTCCTATAGCCTTCCTCAAGAGTTGGGCAATCAAATGCAAAAAGATTTTCATAAATCCAACCGATACTTCCAAGATTTGAGCTTTCAAACTAACAAACTCTTTAGCATTATTATTTGTATTATTTTAAAACTATGATATCTTCTAAGATATTCATTGAAATCAAGTGATGTCAAGGGCAATTTTGTTCAACATTAAATACTTGTGATGAATAATGTGTTTATTTCAATAAGGTAAAACATGATGATAATAAAAACACCTTCACACATAATGCATTATTTTAGAACAAATTTGATTACCATAAAAAAGGTTATAGTGAGTCAACCTTATAAGGTAGACATACGCTGTCGCGGCCTTTTTTTTGTACATTTAAAAGGGAACAAATCCGTCAAACATTATTTTTGAGTAACTTTAACCGTTTACGCAGCGTACGCACGCAACGGAAGCTCACAAAAGGAATATATTTTTTTCCGTTCATTTTTCATTGATGCTCGGCTTCTATTGATCGTAGTGTGATGTTATATAGCATAGCCTTCCTCCATAAATGGACTATTCAAGTATCGAACACAAAAATATTTTTTCAATTCGAACCAGCAGTTCCTGAGATTAGCGCATTCAACCAAGCAAACAAACTCTTCAGCTTTATAATAATAGATTATATAAAATAAATTATCTTTTAGCTAATACATTTTGTGGCTTTCTGCACAGCTAAGAGCCTAAGACTAGGGGCTTGTGGCTTGAATGAAGACCGGGCGGCGGCGCGGCGCGCGGCCGGGCTCGGCGGCGGCGCGGCGGCGCGGCGGCGGCGTACACACACAAGGTACCTTATGTAGGCAAGAGGCTCGCTCAGAAAGCGGCGCGCTAGTAACTTTTATTTTGTGCTCCTGGAAATGGGGGGAGGAGTGCTCGAGTAGTATTTAGTAGGTATCCATACATAATTATATCTAACCACTATCCCTTACCTATTCCTAACTCGTGTTGTTTGTATTTTAAGTAGGTAACAAAAATGTATAATACATACATACTTATGTATAAAGTGAGGTTTATAACATAATTTATCGTAAAATCAATGGGCAGTCGTGAACTCGTGAATTAGGTGAAAACGGTGGCCTTTTGATAACGTATGTAGGTATGTACCTGTTTTTATATCGTACTAAGTACTCATATATAGGCATACTTGTACTAGCTTTTCCCCACGCTTTTACCCCCGTTCCCGT
Source organism: Gortyna flavago (assembly GCA_963669345.1). Classification (NCBI taxonomy): domain Eukaryota; kingdom Metazoa; phylum Arthropoda; class Insecta; order Lepidoptera; family Noctuidae; genus Gortyna; species Gortyna flavago. The sequence goes on from OY770141.1 coordinate 3,491,359, forward strand.
AGGGCCGTAGGAATCTATCCCACTGCTCCGCTCCCATGTGTAGTCCCATGCGCAGTGTGATGTTTCATAATCTGTACCTAACATAATCTTTCTCAATAGATAGGCTACCTAACACAAAAAGTCGGCCAAGTGCGAGTCAGACTCGCGCACGTAGGGTTCCGTACCATTTTCTATAAAAACGGCAACAAAATCATGTCTGTTCTATCCCCCCTTAGATAAATGTTTTATTTTAATTTAATTATTTATTTTTAAAGTGAATATATAAATAAATATATATTGAATATATAACTAAATATTCTGTAAATATTTCAAGCGTCTACCTGTTGCCGTTATCAATATCGAGCATACACGAGCAAAAAAATCACGTTTGTTTTTTGGGAGCCCCCTTAAATATTTATTTTATTCTGTTTTTTAGTATTTGTTGTTATCCACACGGAACCCTAAAAAAAGCTTAAACTGGTACCTAGTTTGTAAGATTTGCGCGTTCAAACAAACAAACTCTTCAGCTTTTTAATATTAGTTGGTAGGTACTTAAAAATATTTATTATAAAGACGAAAATTCTTTATTAATATTTATTATAAAGACGAAAATACCTTTTTGTGCTATTTTTTCACTCCTAAACCACTGAATCGCAGGCAAAAGCCAGTACAAAAAAAATGAAAACGGTATATGAATAAATACATTACTTTTATAAAATAAATAAATATTAGTGTGTAGGAAAATACATTACTTTATTATTACAGGGTCAAATTAAATTAGCTAGCGAAATTCTGCAGACGTGATGGTATCGTTCCCTAAACACTATAAAATAAAAATCAAAAAGATTTGGTGTATTTTTTTGGGGGTCAACGACCACTTCTAGATTTGTTACTTGAAGTTTAGTATGAGATAGAAAAATCTGTTTTCTTTTGTTTTATCGTATTGAGAAATCGATACCAACCACGTCGTGAAGTTTAAATAAAAAAAAACTGTAAATTTAAACTAATAATATTACAAGTGTCTCCTACACTGAGTTCGGTCATTGACTCCACTAAAAGTCATAAAATTATTTTATTTTTTTGTTTTATTATGGTTAGATATCGACACCCATCACGTCTGCAGAGTTTCGCTTGCTAATTTAATTTGACCCTGTATATAATGTTGGTTTTTTTATGAAACAGATCCAAAAGAGAATTGGTGAATGGAGAATTGTACCGTAGCTGCGTAGGTATACCTAATTACCTACCGCCGAAGACCGACGCGAGGACGATCGGATCGGATCGCCGCCCGCGCCGGCGCGTCCCCCTGCGCACGGACCGCGCCCCTCGGGCGCTCGCCAGTCCGCTACAAACCTCAACGCCAATGCATTCCATAAATTCTTTCTTCCTTTCACGCCGCGCATTTTTGTTATTATTGATAATAAACATTTATATTTTATTTTATTTTATAGTAATGTTTCATTAATAGGTATACCTAAACCTATCCTAACACACTACAAAATCACCCTTATAATAATTGAGTAAGCAACTGACAACCCTTGCAATCTGCCGCTACTCACTCAAAGTTACGAGTTTGATACCTACCTACATACCTACCCACCACTACATACCTATACCCCAATAACTTTAGGTAAGTACTTACATACTATATGCAAACAATATTGATGTGTCACGTCTTGAAATTCATATAACTCTAGAACTTACTCAAATTATTATTAATTCGTTTGTAAAAAACACTAGATTTTCAAACAGTAAATAAAAAGATGTGTCAAGATTGTTTACATTTACCTAAAGTTTTTGTGTATTGATAAAAAAATAAGATAGGTAAATAATCTTGAAAACAATATCTAGGTAGTCAATTACTAAGTAATGCGGCATAACATAAACAGTAGGTAATAATAATATCACCCCGCCCGACCGGCTGAGCGTCGGGCGACCGATGACTCAGTTGAATGGCGGTGCATGTCAAACAGAATGTACTAGCGTTATAGTGCATGTGTGCATCGTCTAACGTGTCGTTTCAGTTCGGAACGGTATTTGTGTGTGTTGAACTAGACATTGTGCGTGTAGACTATCGTCTAACTGCTCATCACTGATACCATCTCTGTCAGACACGATGCGAGTTGAGACAGCGTGCTTTTTGGCCGCGCCCACCTGTGAGTTCGAGCTCGCAACTAGTTGGCTCTTAAGAGATAAAAACAGAGAATTTTGATGAAATTGTGACGTCTAAATTAAGAAAATGAAATATAATTAGAAAAAAATAATGAGCACATTTTGAAGACGAGAATGTTGAGATAATTATGTGTTTAACAGATTTCCAAAATTAATTCTTCATTGCCCTAAACTAACCGCCCAAACAGAACTCGAAATGATGTTGGGCGCGAAAGAGCTGTATTTAACGCTTGATTTACCTAACTTATTCCACCTAAATGAACTTAAAAAAAATAACTAGCTATTACTTATATTGTGGTTATTTATGTGCAATAATAAAATTTCATGTTATTTAATTGTTCTGTTTAAAAAAAAAATACAAAGTTGCGCAAATAATTCGCCGCGAGTGAATTTTGCAAGACTGCAACCTTAAAGGGTGACATCGAACCGCGAACTGTAACCATAAATTCCAAAAAAAAAAAATATACTGTGTCATATAAAACTGCAATACCTACGCGGTAAAAATGTATAGAACAGCAATTTTGTTTTCAACGAAAAGTTCGTTGAAAATAAAAATTGCCAAAATCCTAAGAAATTTATTAAGATTTCTTTCTTTTTTTAAATGTTTTAGAAGGCCAGCCGCATACAGTACTAATAACTAAAATCACTGCAAATTCAGCCAGAGACATTCCCAACATTTGCATGCCCAACAAACACACATACACAAAGACAAATCATGCAAGCATGCAGCATGCCTGAATACTTGATGCTGTACTAATATTCAGCCAATGCGGACTTGCAATGGCCACGCGTTGATATCGTTGAGCTATTTAATAGCTACTTGTGGAATGGTCATTGATAATGTGCCAACGGCAAAGATTTGGGTAGGCAGAGTTTATACAGGATCAAATTAAATAAGCTGGTGAAATTTCTTAGATGTGATGGGTAGGATACCTACTGAGAATCCAACAGAGCGCATCCCAGCGCGTCATAATAACATACTGTTGGATTTTCAACTCTCGGCGCTAAGCAATGAGTTGAAAATCCTGTGCGCGGAAAAAATCGACGCGGGAAAAACGCGCCCTTGTCTACCTGGGCTTTAATCATTTGTTTTTCGATTCTATTGTAGTGTTAAATCTTCACAGACACAACAAGACTTACAAGCTTTCAAAAATACTTACTTCTAATTCCTTTTAAAATTTATTTAGACTTTATTTTTGTTTCAGGTAAATAATGAAAATATCTTGACTGTAATCCTTGCTAAGCATTTCTCGGTAAGCTTACGCAATATGTAATTTAATTAGTATGTTACCTAATTACCCCGTAACCCGGTGGTTGACAGTTCAACAACATTCATTGCGTTATCGACGTTGTTGAGCAGACAAATTTTTCGAACATAAATATGAAGCAATGGATAAATATTCTTCAAAATTATTCAGATTGTGATTGTAAGTGTGTTACGCAATTAGTAGGTCGTTTTAAAAAAATCCGTTTCAAAATCAAAATATTTTTTATCACATAAACCTCCATGGGCACCTAAGAAACGTCAGAAGCTAAGTGCACGGCTCCAATTTGTCGTTTTTTTATGGAGAAGAGCCGGAAAGAAACTCCACGGTAACTCTTTTAAAAATGATTGATTTTTACAATGTTTTCAAAATACAGGCAACCTCTAGCATAGAGGCAACCTCTAGCTATAATGTACAGAATTATTCAAAAAAAAGTTTTAAATCAGTAAATAGTATCAACCTGGTGCATCAAAATATTCAAGGTTTTATGAACAAAGATTTAGAAGTAGAATTATTTATGAATTTTAATAGTATTGATATTCTCTGTATAACAGAACATTGGCTGAAAAGCCACCAGTTCTTGTTCAATTTTAATAATCACCAGGTTGGTAGTTCGTTCAGCAGAATAAATGCTATACATGGTGGCTCATTGATTTTAGTAAATAACCAGCTCAAATTTAAAGACCGTACCGATATTGTGAGCCTATCTGTTGAGCGAACAGTTGAAATTGCCTGTATAGAATTGGAGCACTCTATTGTATTAAGTGTGTACAGACCCCCTTCAGGATTGTATGACTGCTTTGAAAAGGTAATGGATGAAGTGTTACACAGGATTTGTAACTCAAACAAGTCCGTTATCATTTGTGGTGATTTTAATGTCAATTTATTAGAAAACTCAGGTACTTGTAGAAAAATTTTGAGTCTGTTCCAGTCCTACAATCTTGTAAACCTATTTTTAGAGCCCACAAGAATAACCCCTACTAGTGCCACATGCTTAGACAATATTTATACAGATATTATACCAAGCCACAAAGAAATTATAAATTTACTAGATTCTGATCATTGCGGGCAAAGGATAACTATTCAAGAAGAAAACAAAAAAGTGGCTAAAAAGGATATCACTGTTAACCCCAAAACTGCAAGTCGCTTGGAGGCTTTTAAAGTTAAACTAAATAATAAATTACCAGTTTTGTCGATTCATGATGATCCTAATCATCTATATGATAATTTTTTTAATATATACTGTAAACAATTTGACTCCACCTTTATTCCCAAGACTATCTCGGTTAATAGTAATGCATCGTTCAGTGATTGGGCTACCACTGGTATTCATAAAAGTAGAACTCGGCTTTATGAACTGTACAATGAAAGGACTTATGTTAAAACTGATGAATTTAATTTGTATGTTAGAAATTATTCAAAATTATTTAAAAAAGTTTGCTATATGGCCAAGTCACGTTATTTGGGTTCAAAGATTAAAACCAGCAGTAATGTAATCAAAACGACTTGGAACATTATTAATAGTGAAACGGGAAGGTCTAGTAACCGAAATACTGACTACAGCCTGTCTATTAATGACAACATAATAAAATCAGACTCTCAAGTCGCCGAGGCATTTGAAAATTTCTTTTCAGATATTCCCGTTTCAACTACTAAATCCCTAAACTCATCACCTTCTGTTGCTGAGTCTTTGCTTAAGGAAAATGTTAATGCTTGCGATTCGGAATTTCATTTTGAATATATTACCTGTAAAGATATAATTAAAACCTTTCACACTTTAAATGTAAAAAAGACAGCAGATCTGTGGGGTAATTCTGTAGAAGTTGCTAAGTCTATTATTGACATTGTAGCACCTACTCTAGCTCTTATCTTTAATAGTTGTATTGACAATGGGGAGTTTCCTGACCTTATGAAAAATAGTAAAATAATACCTTTGTTTAAATCAGGTAGTACATCGGACCCCACTAATTATAGACCTATTTCTGTACTACCTACCTTTAGTAAAATTTTTGAGAAATTAATTTTAGATCAAATGCAAAGATTTTTTAATAAACATAAATTATTACATAGCAAACAGTTCGGTTTTACAAGGGGTCGTTCAACTACTGATGCCGGTGTTGAACTTTTAGGACATATTTATAATGCATGGGAAGATAAATGCGATGCCTTGGGCATCTTTTGTGATTTGTCCAAGGCATTTGATTGCGTTCTTCATGAAACGTTAATCAGGAAACTCCGCCACTACGGGATCCGGAATTCTGCTCTGGATCTTCTTACTTCATACTTGAGTAAAAGGATTCAGAGAGTTGACGTTAACGGGAAAAGATCACCCGGATCTATAGTAACAATGGGAGTCCCACAGGGTTCAATTCTTGGCCCTTTCTTGTTTCTTATTTATATTAATGACTTGCCGTACCTTATAAAGGATAATCATGATGTAGTGTTGTTTGCAGATGACACTTCACTTTTGTTTAAACTTAAACGTCAGCAGTTGGTTACTGACGATGTAAATAGCGCGATTTCGAAAGTAGTCCATTGGTTCAATGTCAATAATTTGCTTCTAAACGAGAAAAAAACCAAATGCATTAAGTTTACGCTACCTCACGTTAGGCAGGTGAAAACTAATGTGTTGATAAAGGGCGAGGAATTGAATCCTGTAGACAGCACAGTATTCTTGGGCATAACTTTGGATGCTAAGCTTCAGTGGGGACCACATGTAGATAAATTGTCAAAAAAGCTAAGTTCCGCAGCATACGCGGTTAGAAAAATTCGTAATTTAACTGATATAGAGACTGCCCGTTTAGTGTACTTTAGCTATTTTCATAGTGTAATGTCGTACGGTATTTTATTGTGGGGAAATGCCGCCGATATTCAGACCATCTTTGTTTTGCAGAAGCGAGCTGTTCGATCAATTTATAAATTAAGTCCGAGACACTCTCTCAGAGACAAATTTAAAGAGATTAATGTAATGACTGTGCCTTCTCAGTATATTTATGAAAATCTTTTATATGCCCATAAAAATATAAAATTGTTTAAAAAATACAGTGATGTCCATAATATAAATACTAGGAACAAACACAAATTTGTTATCCCTACAACAAGGCTCAAGAAAATAGGTAGCTCGTTCAGATGCCAATGTATACGCTTTTATAATAAACTACCAAGCCACGTTCAAGATCTAAGCCTTAATAAATTCAAATCATTCATTAAACGTAAGTTGTGCCAGAAAGCTTTTTATACCGTTAAAGATTATATTGAGGACAAAAAGGCTTGGGATTGAGCTGCTTCCAATTTTTTTTTTTTTTTACATTTTGAATGTTTTAATTATTTTTTTTTTGTTTCTATGTACACATTGACATTAATGAATTTTATTTAAACAATGACATTTGCTTACTTTGTAAAGTATTATATTATTTTAATTATTGTGCATGTGAAGACAATGTGGGTCACATTTTTTTAATTTTTATTATTCTCTCTGTTGTGTTAGTTTTTGTCTAGGTCTGGCAGTTTGAGTAATTTATGTGGCCTACCCAAATGTCCTTTCTTTGGTATTGTTCGTCGAATCGTTGAGCTCCTTAAGTTTTGAGTTGAGCTACACGATTTCTGACAAATGCGTGCACTGACTGGACAGGTCCTCTCAATCTGTGTGGTTCTTTCCTCAAAAGACCATCTCAGACATCGATCTACATGGTCTTCATATAACCTGACCAAGATTATGATGTCTGGACTTTAAAAGAGACTGTGACCTCTGAGTTTGTTTCGGCCTTTCTTCTCAGAGTAGTCAGATAGGAAACGCCGACCTCATCTAGTTTTTTTTATAAAAAATATGATTGACGTGTAAAAGTGTTTGTACAAACCTACTTACAAAATAAAATCATTTATCATTTATCATTTACAGTGTTTTTAAGTATGAGAGAACAGTGTAGGCCTGTCAACACGCAAGTTAAAGTATCAGGCTTAACAAAAATAGAATAAATAGTTTGCTCACCGCGAGTTTCATAAAAGGGGATTATGCTGTAAAAGTATGCGGAGAACATTGATATACAGGGTTATTGGAAAAACACCAACAACCTCTTCAGAGGTCATTGTACTCATCATTATGAACAACTTTTATTATGGGACCAAACCTGAAATCGCGAAAAAAAATCTGCTGTTCCCTACATTTTGACGAGTTATATGACGAACATAAATGTAATGGCGTGATGTTATGTTTATTATGATGATATGAATCCACGGTCCATCGACACTAATTGGTAATGAGCAAATATTTGTGAAGATAACACTTCTGTCTTCAACTGTACCCATCTAAGGCATAACGGGGTCACTCCGAACACAATACCATTGTTTGCGTTGCCTTAGTTAATATTCTTTCTAGTATTCATAAAAAACCCCAGAACATCACCCAATCACGCGATTCTAAACTTTATGACCTAGACGTAAAGTTGATTTTCACACGCGAATGTAATTTGTAATCGATTTTCATGTTATAATAACAACTATTTCTGTAGTGATTTTTGAACAATTTTGCTACTGAATTATAAGATTTACTGGCACTGTTATAAAGGTGACTATCCCGTACATTTGTGTTGATTTGCGCTACTGTGAAGGCAGGATGCAATGACTAAGCAGTGAGTCAGATTAAGGGATAAAAAATGTCTTTGGAATGATAACGAGTGTGATTGAACGACTGAGATTTGTCTTAATCATAAAATTTGTGAATAAAACGACAAATTGTGTACAAAATTACTCATAAACTTATAAAAAATAAGTTGTTTTTAAAGAAGATTTGCGAGAATTGTTTCTCTCTAGAGATCGGAATTCTTCTTGTTCTGTACCTTTCAATACCTATATATACCGTTCCATATTAAAACTGGTACGTCTCCTGGCTAATTAACTCCTCTGCCGAACCCATTAGGGATTCAGACGTGATGTTAAAGTGGTTTAAAACCTTGAAGTAGTAAAAAACACATCCTCGATCGAGCTTCTTTATATCTGCCTACCCTTTTCCCAACTATGTCCAGTCTAATCGGATGCAGCTGCATAATAGTATTTTACATGGAGCGACTGCCTCTCTAGTTACTGGGTAACACGTTACCCTTGGCCCCTTGGCAAGCAAGACGGGTGGTCAAACTTTCGGGCTTCTGACGACTCGTAACGACTGTCAAAGATGTACGAATGACAGCCGTTTCCGAGGCACGGAGGGGTTATTGTGGATGGTCACTCGGCAAGCGTTGCTTAACCCTGAAGATCGACCTTTGCGGCTGTTATTCTTTAGCCAAGAGTCCCCAAATTACTTAACCACTGTCGAAAAGTTAGGTGCCAGCTGTTAACTTTATAAGTCCCGGATTAGAACACGAGCCAATTATTTCCCCGATCCAATAAGAAACACTGTATTAAATAAGAATCCTTACAAATACGAAATTAAATTTCCCAAGAACCATGTCGTCGAATACACTGGATTGAGGCAAGCAACATTTCGCGAGGTGAAACAACATGTTTCATTATAAAACCAACTATATTTCAAAGAGAATAAAGTTTATTTTCAAAGTGGCCTTTGGGAAGTCCATTGCAGACGGTCGACGAAGACTTATAATTGCTTTTAAAGTTTAACAATTATTGAGTAAAGGATCAATTTGGGACTGAGAATCCAAACAAGGCAACCGCTTGCCTTTGTAAAGTAAGTTAAGTATTAGGAAATTGTCTTTGTGTTAAAGGAGAATAGAATTTAAATCACTTACAGCAGTATTCACACGAGTATGTACCTACTTTCTCAATTTATCTAGGCCACTGCTGACATCTTGGGGAAACCAACCCGTCTTGAGCAAGCGTGTTGATCAATACTCGTAATGCCTTCTTTGCATGAGAAGAGGCCTTTATTACGCTTGCCCAAACGCGGTTTCCACTCTCTTCTGCTGTAGGACGCCGCCCAGCTAGATGAACTGAAGACCTTAAAACGGTGGCTGGGACTGACTGGACGTGGAAGGCGGAGACAATGTTAATCGGTATCAGTATTATACTGTTTACAAATGAATAAACTACAAGTTGTATTAGTCCGGGAATTGACGGGAATAGTGCATTTTTCTGGCATAAAAAGTATTCCACATCGCTCAGTAATGGTGTAGCTTTATATCAGTGAAGAAATGTTTATAATTAGATCAGTAGTTCCAAAGATTACCCTCCACGTACAACCTCAAACAATTTAGTAGTAGCTTTCATTCAATGAAAAAATAGTTGAACTCATATGACTACTTTATAACTTACTAGCTTCCGCTCGCGGATTCGCCCGCGAGGTATGTCGATAAAAACTACCCTATGTCCTTCCCCGAGATGCAATCTATCTCTCCGCCAAATTTTATCGAAATCGGTTTAGTGGTTTAGGCGTGAAAAGGTAACATACAGACAGAGTTACTTTCAAATTGATAATATTAGTTTGGAGTACGGATGGTATGGATACCTTATGTTATTGTTAGTATATTGCCCGCACATTTCATTGACATGAATACGGCAACATGCAAACACTTCGTAGAGAACATAACCCTGTTTTTACTATCGCGCAGTCGGGTATAAAAAGACAAGTTTTCATTAATATAATTTCAATGGCGAACAGGTAGTATTAACACAAGTTACTAACCTACCTCTAGCCAATTTGTTATTACAGACACATTGAAGAAGCTATTAAATCTGTAAATGTCGTTGCCATTTCAAGTGGCACAGTTGGAGAGTAAATACTTGTAGTATCATTGCTAGACTCTTTGTAGTGCCAAACGATTTGTTTTCATTAACTTCCTTAGCGGATAAATAGCCTAATGGATTGAATTATATCAATGTTATTAAATTTATTGGCACGCCATATTACATAAATTTTTTAGTTGACTACAAATCCTACTATGCTATTTTCTACTAATATTCTAAACGCGAAAGTTTGTGAGGATGGATGGATGGATGGATGTTTGTTACTCTTTCAAGCAAGAATGACTGAACGGATGTGGATGAAATTTGGCACACATATAGTTTATAACCAGGATTAGCACATAGAGTACTTTTTATCTCGATATTCCCACGGGATCGAGAGTTATGCGGTTTAAACCGCGGGGCTCTGCTAGTGTTTCTTATTTCTAGAACATACAGTGTGGCGATTAATTTATCACATTAATTGAAACCACGTATTCTACATTACGTAATTTAAACAGACACAAATAAAATAATCAATAACAATTAATATTCTAGCGTGGGACTTTTTTTTTAGTCCCCTCGACCTCTATATGTATATATACCTCTATATATAAAATATGATTGACGTGTGTTTGTACAAACCTACTTACAGAAATAAAATCATTTATCACTATAAACCTAGAAAAAAGCAGTCGGTTCCAAAATATGATACCAAAAATAAAAACAACAAAAATTCGCTTTACTACTAAATACACGTACCGTTCGTGTGTTGTCCCGATTTATCTTCACCCCTCGCCGACTGGGGGTGAATGCAAATTACAGACGCGACGATACCCGTCTGCTGTATAAATAAACTTATTGCTGTTGCTTCCATTGCTTTCGTTGTTTATTGTTAGCATGTGGCGTTTGGCGGTTGTAAGTCAATGAATGGGCTGTAGGTGACGTTTTTGAAACGGCTGTAAACCTGAAAATGAAGGTGTTTTAGTGTAGATTAGTTTGTGGTTATGGGGTTTTTCCATCCAGAATTTTTCTGTAGCAGCCCGGATTCTGGATTTGTGGCCGGTTGAAATGGCAATAGACTTGCCAAAAAAAATATTTATATGGGGGGGGAGGGGGTATTCAGCTGCATCCGGTTAGACTGGAAGCCGACCCAAATAATAGTTGGGAAAAGGCTACGCAGATGATGATTGGTTTTAACAGTGAGATAGTTAGGGTGAAGCCAGATTAGCGTAATTTTTTGAGTTGTGAGTCGCGTAATTTCTGCTACATTCGGTTACATACAAAAATCCTGTTTCGTTGTTGAAATAACGCGACCGAAATTACGCGACTCAAAACTCAAAAAATTACGCTCGTCTGCCTTCACCCTAAGTTCGGTACTAGTGATGTGACCAATATTGCCCAATGATCCTTTTTCTTTTGAAATATTCTGTTAAAGGCCTAAGGAGTACGAGTAGGTACTACATTTGGTAAATTCGATACAGTGGCATTTTATGAAACAAATATTTTGTGAATGTACCAAAATGAAAATGACAAATATTTACGAAGTAAATATTTACAAAGGGTTACGTAAAATGCCACATTTTTATTAAAAACAAGTTTGTTTTTGTCAGCTTGTCATCCTTTAGTTTTAATTTGAGTCAAAACTATTTTCTGTACCTAAACAACATATCACTACATACTATAAAATAAAAAAGTCCCCATTCCCCCCGCAGAGTCTGTCTGTCTGTGTGAACGCGCTAATTTCTGGAACTACCTGACGGATTTGTATTTATTTTTTTGCATTTAATAGCCCAATTATTGAGAAAGGTTATAGGCTATTTAACATTATGTTAAGACCCTTAGGAGCCGAGCTAAAAAAAAAGTCAGAACGCTAAGCGAAAATGAAGTAATCGCGCGGACGGGCGTTTAGCAGCGACCCGCGACGCAGTGTGTCGGTTGCCAAAAATTTACACATACGAAGTCGCGGGCAGAAGCTAGTACCCATAACATAAATATAAACAGTTCACACTTTTGCTCAAGGGGATAAAGAAAACACATCGTTTCTTACTCCCTTTACTTGTATTGTCTTAAAACCCTAAATGCTTGTGCAAATAAAAATACTTGAAATAATTTCAGGTGAAAAATCCCGCGACCAAAAGCTAGCAATAAAAGAAAATATAAATACATCCTTCGCTCAACAAACCGACGACAAGCCACGACATGGGGGTGAGAGGAGGGCTAGGTAATCCGACACTAATCCTACATTACGACATCGAGGCAGGAGGCACTGAACCTAGGCTTAGTTATTTGTTGTACATGCATCAGTAAATTGTGGCCTAATTATGTCAAATTATAGTCTACTGCATTGCACTAAGCTGTTCAATAATTAGGCTAACTTAGTCGAAGCTAGCGTTATAATTATTAAAATTGCATTACTTGAACAAACTGACTTTGAATATTAATTTGCATCTAGATTCCAAGGGGTGAAAGGAGGTACTTTTTAGCATAGTACCTACTGGAAATGTGCCCAGCACTAGTTATCGAACAGAGCAGCACTAACGCCGCCATATTGATGGTCTTAGAGGATTGCTATAAAGTAATGCTGTACTAAAATAAAGAATATTTAAAGTATAATGGAGGTATTAATTAATTAACTTATTTGAAGAGATAACACTTATGATTTATTATAAAAAAAAGGATTATAACAGTTCAGAAAATATTAAAATATGAGTAGATACTACTTATATAGAGTCCCATTAAAATAGATGGACAAATTTTAACACAGCGCTCAGTACGTCTAACCAAAGATATCCTACCAAAAAAAACACTGATTAAAGTGATTTTATTTTGACCTAAATAAATAATAAATACCACGTTAGTGTATTTTCGTTAGCTGATTATTCTTGTAAGTTATCTAATGCATTTTTCTTTTTTTTTATCATCGTCCTTATTCTGGTCGGGTCTTTTTGGTCTGAATGATTATTAAAAGTTTGTCCATTTATTTTAATGGGACCTTATAAATATAAAATTATCGCTGACTACGCAATACGCGAAATTATCGAAATATGAGTGTACTAATATACACCTTTGCTTAATTAACCCTCATACAGAAGTGAAAATATCCAATTTGTCTCTAAAATTTATGAGCAGGAAAAATATAGTATATAAATCAGTCTGTCCGACAAAAGCCTATGGTACAAAAGTGAAACGATTCTGTGTCTCATTTGTATTAAACATTTATTTTATTTTAAATATGAATATGCCTCTGGCACGTTGAATATGACAAAAGCACACATCCAGGAGTAAATATTCAACAGAGACCGAACTTCATAAATCACGCTAAAATACATAACAGGTACTGTAAAGTTTACCCGATTTTCTACTAACAAAATATACTTAATGTCTAACATACCGGCTCCACCAGAATCAGTGTACTCCGACAGGCTGAAGTTACGAGTGTTGTGCAAGGCATTTTCTTCCTTTTGATATTTTACCTTTTTATACCTTTTGTCTATGATTTTTCTACCTTTTGGTTTTTACTTTGAGTGACATATTATATACTTTGTTTTACTATTAGAACCAGCGTCTTTTAATTCGGTAGTTAGTAAGTGTTTTACTCTGTATCACCTACGGACATAAGATTTTGGGCCCGAACTAAGAATGAATGACAACACGATTTGACAGTTGTCCTTAATCCCGATGTGTATCTCCCCGTCCGAAAAAGTTAATTAATCGGGAGTAGGGTTCATTCCGAAGTATCAAACTATTTTCGGACGATCCCGTCTCTTCTTTGACGGACTTAGAGAGTGGAGCCCCTGACACTAGCATTACTTAGGGGATTTTATTGAAGATATTTGGTCAATAGTCGAAGCATTTCTCATAGTAGTCGACTTTAGGCGTTGATAATTTTTCGAACGAGCAATAACTCACCGCGAGTAGGAAAACCTATGAAATTGTGTTGTCATTCATTCTTAGTTCGACCTCCGAACTAATGTTGTGTCCGTTGAAGATACTGTGTACTTTTCCATACCGTATCTTCAACGAACATAAGCTTAACCGGGCCCCGTAACTTCGTCGAAATAACGGATATCGTCCTTAGGGAGTAGACTCCCCATGTACGGACGCAAATCTTTAATTATCTAAACAAAAATCTTAAATTCTGACAGATGACGCACAGCCTAAACCGCCAGGTCTAGCTAGCAGTACGAAATTATGCAGGCAAATTCATCGCCTATTAGGGGTCAAAGACGGATGTTCGTGATTTTTGCCGATGGGCAAATCCTGTTGGACACACAGCTTGTAAATTATAACTTCGAAGCGTTATTTTATCATAAAATGGAAAGCTGTTTCTTGATACGATGTGTATATATTTCACGTAGGATTTCTCCTGTGTTCACATGCAGAGACCATGAAATCACACATATCCGGAAACTGTTTGTTAGCCCTTTTCATAATGTAAATATTTTTCCGAACTGTATCTCCGGAACTAACGTCTGAAATTCGAGCAAGCAAGTCGGTCACTCGACCCGCAATGAATCCTATGCTTTGCTGGTACTTTCGACCGTAAACTGAACTGACTGTGACAGCCCGTCGACCCTAGGATCATACACCTAATATAATTCAGGACGTAATATTTTACAAACTCACCATTGTATGGCACCGCCTTTGTTTTGAGCAGCTTATTTAACCACAAGGCTAACACGAGGTTGTTTTAAACTGCAAAAGACAAATGGTTGGGCATGAGAGAATGTAGGGTAAGTTCCGTAAAGTGGTTTTCACGCTCGAAGAAGCAAAATGTTCAGGTCTTGATAGGGGGAGTCGCGGACAAAATTAAATGCGATTGTCAAGGTCCCATATTTAGTCAAGCACATCGTGAAAATCTGTCACCAGAAATCCCTCAAAGGATATTTGGAATGTCTTGAAGTTCTAAACATGATCACAGAGAATAATTAAGACCATATATAGCTTAAGTTAGCATATTAGTCCCCAGACCGTATTTCGGCCAATCTCAACGGAGACTAGCCATCGGCGCGGGAGATATTATAGAGCAGGCGTGCGTGCGCAGACACACGTGCATTCTCTCTTCACTCACTGTCATAGTCCGATGGAACGGCAACCAGATACGATCGGAGAGAGACCAGGCGCAGGATCAACGCGCAGGATCACACTTGACATCCAAACTCCGGGTAATTACTAAATTCTTAATGGAAAACCCCAATAACACTTTTTCCGACTTGGGAATCGAACCCAGGACCCTACGCTCAGCAGTCGCACTTGCGACCACGAGTTTAACGGGGCAGTTTTCCTAGCAAATAAAAGAATGGTAATTGGCCACGCATGTTCCTTTCATGTAAGCGGATTCGCGGTCGAATCGCTAACGCAAATTCTAACCATTGTATTAAAATATGTAGCTCGTTCCTTGTCTTCGGATAATAAGCTTATACAAATATACTCGATGTTTTTCTTTCACTCAAGTATGGAAGCTAAAAGTTGTAGCAACGACCAAGGCCTCCGCCTTTCTCCTTTTGCCTTTTACAAAGATAAACACAGAAGGCTGTTTTTCCAAAATTTCCATACCAACCGATGCCTAACAAGACTTTGAAGTCGGTTGTCAACATTCAGGTCGAGTTATTTGATTTAAGTATTAAATCTTTTGGCCCCAACTACGTTCGAGAGGCTTAAACAAATCTGGAACATCTACCTCAGTCAATGTGGACGTGCCTAAACAAGTTTGGTTAGTATTTATGATCGCAATTAATGATAGCTGTAGTGTATTGTTACACGAGAACTAATCAACAGTCGTTTACGTGGATTTATCCATTTTTTATGCTCTTTATAGCATCCAATCAAGCTGAAAGGGCTTTGAAGGTCCGTGTCATACCTAGCTGTCCGCCATTTTGTTCTTTTTTTTATTCAAAATGGCATTCAAAGTCATTATTTCAAACGTCATGCAACAAGACGTATGAAAGTTAAAAAAAATGGATGTCACGTAATCAACTTTGAACGTTATAGGCTTTACGGGGTTTGGTCCTATAAAGGTATGATTCCGTCTTGGCAGCACGCAGCAGTGCTGCCGCAGCACTACTGGTCCCCATGTATTCTCTATTGGTATATGTGAGGTTACATTCCGAGCACGGCAGCAATGAAAATGTATGGGGACCAGTAGTGACGCGGCAGCACTGCTGCGGCAGCACTGCCGCGTGCAGCGTTGTTCGGAATTCTCGGCAGCACGCAGCAGTGCTGCGCAGCAGTGGGTACTGGTCCCCATACATTCTCTATGAGATTACATTCCGAGCACAGCAGCAATGCTGCGCGACATTGCTGCGTCACCTACTTGCGTCATACCTTAATGGTGTTTTCGACCTCCAATTTCGACAAATAATGTCCCGAAAAGTACTTATTCTTTGTAAAGCAATGTGTTATTGGGTTTTTTCATCTTGAATTTCTCAGTACCAGCCCGGAGGCTAGATTTGTGCCCGGTTCATGGCAATAGGCCCGACCCCTAAACATAACAGGCGAAATGTATGTGTACGGAAGTGTGTGTGGAAGTACACCTGCCTAACCTTTATGGAATACAGGCGTGATGTGTCTATCGAACCTCTTGCAATATATTGACAGACAAAAACCGCTCGTATAAAACCGAACTAAAAGTCATCATTCTTCAGAACCAAACCACTCACTACGTAATGTCCTAATTTCGTTAAAGCTATAAATCGGAGGAGTCGGACTGTCTACTGTGTGGTCTAGCCTTAATTCGTCAAGGACACTTGTCCATTACGACCTCCAAGAAGCGTTATTTATGTTTTGTATTAATGCGTCCATTTGTTGACTTGAATGGGAATCGTCGAGGACATAAAGCGAGGGATACACAGGGGGGCAAAAGTCCTGCGACACGTGTCGCAGGACATTTGTCCCCTAGTGTATCCCTGGCTTAAAGAATGAAAGAAATAAAAATATTTTATTTGGGAGACACTCAGCAAATACAAATAGTAAAAAGGAGTATTTAAAACTAATAAAGTTACATTACAAACAAACAAAAAAAAAAGATCTGTGCCAGGCAAAAAGGTTCCTATCTCAGCATAATGCTGCGATATTTAAAAAATAAGTACGGCAGCGCTGGTAGGTGGTTCTTATTTTCTGATAGGGCCCGATATGAGTGTGTAGTGTTTCTTTACTTTAGGTATAGGCTTAATTGTCTTTTTTGTGGTTTTCAAAGACCCTTACAGATACTGTGAAAACAAGAAAGGTAAATCTGTATGAAAGACCTTGTAGCGGTACTTATCTAGATCGTCATATGCGAACTACACGTCATACTGACGTCACACAAAATCCTGCATCTCGCAAGCAGAGTTTACCGCGCAACTAGCATATACGAGTGTACAATACAATGGGAGGATCGCGATCCTCCTATTTCTATACAGGGTGAGTGAACGTTACACCCTGTTCCTCATGTCTCTATAACCTAAACCAAAATCTATTTAGAATTGTGTACGGACACTTGAGCAAGGTTCTAAACGTAATTTTTTTTTCTAGAATAGTACTATTGAACTTATATTTTACTAGCTTCCGCCCGCGGCTTCGCCCGTGAGGTATGTCGATAAAAACTATCATATGTCCTTCCCCGGGATGCAATCTATCCCTCTGCCAAATTTTATCGAAATCCGTTCTGTGGTTTAGGCGTGAAAAGGTAACATACAGACAGACAGACAGAGGTACTTTAGAATTTATAATATTAGTATGGATATGGATTTTATGACCCGTGGGATAAAAAACACATACAAGAGATTTTTTTTAGTTTCTTTTGTTCAGCTAATTAATTACTCTGACTCCAGTTACGTTTGCCATCAGTTTGTAAATATTTAAGTTATGTGTGGATAATATAGTGGGTAGTAGTATAAGTTAAAAGTTTTACGTCTCTTGACATTTCACGGGACCTTGGGGTCCCGGACCTTTGGCAGGCGTACGAGGGGCCGAAGAGGCGCGTTAGAAGTTTTTAATGAAATGAGGCATTGTTACATTACTTCTGTTTATCCTACTTCCTACATAATTATTATAAACGCGAAATTTTGTGAGGATGGATTTTTGTTACCTTTAGGTAATACGGGATGGTGTCCGCAACTCACGTCTTTGTCAGGCAAAAACTACTGAACGGATTTTGATGAAACTTTAGAAACATTCTAATAACACATAAATAGAATACTTTTTATCCCGATATTCACACGGCATCGACACTTATGCAGGTGAAACCGCGGGACTCTGCTACTTTATATAATCTACTGTTAGTTTTCTCTAACAAAATAAAAGAATATAGCTCAATTTACCCTGAAATACCCAAAAATTCAGTAGACCTACACAGGTTTACGAAACACAACACTGGGTTTTAGGTGACAGCCTGCTACCGAATCGGATACGAGTAACAAAACTGAACAAAACAATTCATTCCGTTCTGTCCGGTCTTTTATTTTATATTCAGCTGACGACACAGCTACGCTTTTATTTCTAGAACGAATGGACACAATCGTATGGGTAGAATTATGAGAAGCTATTTTTTAACTTTTTCTGCGATGTAAAAAAAATTTTAGTAAAGAACAGTGGTGGCCCAGTGGTATCGGCCTCGACTTACGATTTGTAGGTCGTAGGTTCGAACCCAGACAGGCGCTTTACTTTGTGTAAATTATTTCATCACTACTGCTCTCAAAACGGTAATGAAAAACATCGTGAGGAAACCGGCATGTCCTAGAACCAAAAATTCGACGACATGTGACATCTACCAACCCGCACTGGGGCCGCGTGGTAGATTACGGCCCACTCCCTCTTACTGAGAGGAGGCCTGTGTCCCAGCAGCGGGAACATTATAGGCTGATTTTATTTATATTATATTTTTAAACTTTTTCTGCGATGTTAAAAAAATTGTGTAGGTATTCACTCACCTTTGGTGATGTTTACCAATCACATTCAAATTGACAGTTCAACAACTTACGTTGCGTTATTTACGTAGTTGAGCAGGCAAATTTTTCGAACATATGAAGCAATGGATTAGCAATTTCCTTCAGAAGTATTCAGATTGTGATTGTAAGTGTATTACACCACTAGAGTGCTGCTTCTCTCTTGCTGACTTAACTTTTAGGACTTTTAACACGGCATGACGTCAAACATGTTATGAAGTAGATAACAGAGTAAAGGAAAATAAACTGCTAACGTTCTGCAGTGTTTCCTGATTGAGGCATTACTAAATGACATACATACATACATAATTAGCCTATAATGTTCGCACTCCTGGGACACAGGCCTCCTCTCTGTGATCGGGAGTGGGCCGTAATCCACCACACGGGAAAACTGCGAGTTGGTAGATGTCACATGTCTTCGATTTTTTTATTTATTACTGAATTCCTTCATAAAAATTCCAAAGGGTAAGAGGAATGAATAAAATTAACCCTGATTTCCCTTGTCTCTAGAGACCCAAAGTATTAATTCTGGGAATTTTATTATCCTCGTTCTTTTTCTTAAATAATTTCCGTCATTTCTCCGACTCCTCCACCATGTTTCTGCAATGAAATGAAATTGTTTATTCTGTAAATAGGGTATTGCAATCACTTTTACATGTCATACATACAGCGGGCCGCTTTAATGTCGACTTAAAAGAATTTGCGAAATTAGTTCAGCTGCTCTCGAGATTTGCGCTTAGCAACACATTTAGCGATTCATTTTTATATTATGGATCTACAAATCTCTGAACTGTAGCGTAGTGCTCATTTGCCGGGGTCACGGATCATAACATCGCATCAATAAAATTAAAAAGAATAACATGCAAAGAGTAGGAGAATTTAAGGAAAGAGAGAGAGCCTTAAGTCGGCGAGTGGCGCTGGCGGTAGTTTCCAAATTACGAATTATTTTATGTTGTTATAATTTTTATGATCACTGGCCCTACCCTTGTGTTAAATTAATGCCGTCATTCATCAATGCCGGCACGTTGTATAAAAAATAAAAATAAGCTAGATGGAGTCGACATCTACCTAACTATCCCTGAGAAGAAATGGCGAAACAAACTCAGGGGTCAAAGTGTATTTTAGAGCCGGGACATAATCTTGAATGGGATCATGCGAGGACCATGTAGATTAGTGTTTGAAAAGGTATTTTGAGGAAAGAACCACACAGATTTGAGTGGACCTGTGGGGTAATTGCATAACACACTGACTGTAGCAATGGCTTTTTTTTGACAGTTCAACAAGATTCATTGCGTTATTTACGTTGTTGAGCACATACATTTTTCAAACATATGAAGCAATGGATTAGCCTTTCAAAATTCCTTCAAAATTATTTAGATTGTGATTGATAGTGCGTTACGTAGTCAGGGTGCTGTTCAGTCAGTGCAAGCATTTGTCAGCAAATCATATTGTCATCGTACAAAAGCCTTAGTTGGAAATAATAACAAATAGCCTTTTAACAAACAATCAATTGCAAGGGCGAATCACTTGATAGAAGTTGTTCGCGTGACGGGTCGAATCAACAATGCTATTAACACGCTGGGTTTTTTTAATTCTGTGTACTGGTCGATAAATTGCTGGTAGAGAATTCATGTTTAGTGCTACCTACTGTTAATTCGATGAATAGGAGGTGTGATGGTCTGTCATTTTTACGATGACTGATATGCTTTGAGAGATATAGTTCGTCGAAAGGCAAGCTTTTTGGGTGTGTTTCGTGGAACCGCAAATTCGTATTTACAGAATATGTCAACATGCTTTGCACGACTTTGATCGATCAGGTGAAGCTACTCTTGCCGCGGTTGGTCCGTGGATGGGTGACCATCTTTACATACCAAGACCTTTCCGTGCCTCGGAATCCACGTTAAGCCGTTGTTACGGATAGTCAGAAGCCCGAAAATATGACAACTGTTCTTACCAAGGGGTATCGTATTCCCAGGCACTGGGTTCTGGTGGTCAGACAGGCAGTCGCTCAAAGTAAAATACTGGTATTTAGCAGCATCTGGGTAGACTGGAAGCCGACCCCAACATACTTGGGAAAAGGCTAAGGCAGTTTGATTTTGATTTGAGACCGACTTTATAAGTTACGGAACGAAGATTCTAGTATTTATGTAGTTTTATTTTTATTTTTTTAAGTCAGTATGGCAGTAAGTATGCTTTGAGTTTGAGTATGCTATTAAGGATCTATTTGCAGAGATTTACGATAGTGTTCGTATAAATCGAAACAAAACGTCGAAACGAATCTGACAATGCTCACTTGCAGTACATCTTTTCAAGATATCTTAACAGTTTAAGTCCATGAAGAAGACATAAACAATCCTCTTGAATTAAATTTAATAATCTTTTTTATTTATGATGCATGGAGAACACACAGGGAATGGAGTAACTATGTTGTTGATATTTGCCAAATTCTAAATACTAATATAATCAACAAAGAGAAAAGGTTTGATTTTTTGTATGTTTGTTTGTAAATTCTATCTATTCTCCTGTAGAAAGCTACATTATTAGCGAGTAAAATAGGCTGTATATTGTGGTGTCTTACGACTTCCACGCGAACGAAGACGCGGGCAGAAGCTAGTATAAAATAAATCGACGGCGACGCAATAACAGCGGAGTATAATCGCGGCTTTCGTGTCGCCATCTTTAATTATGTATAGGAGTTGTTATTTTGCTAGACGTTCGTGCTAGCTGAAGGGGAGACTTTAGACTTGTAGCTGACCACTGCAGGCATTAACAAAATTAATGGGAAAAATTAGACTGGTAACAGTTGGTTATCAAAAACACACAGTTGGGACCCTGAGGCATTCATTTGCATTGCATTGCCTTCACATTAATATCATCTATGACCATTAATACAACAAGCTGAACAGACATATTATTCACATTGAAACTACTTATTGCACGACTTGCTTGTAATACTCGTTTATTATACAGCTCAGCTATGCATGCAAGACGTGCAAGTTTTAAGAATCACAATAATATACAAGTTTGTGTTCGGATCGGCTGCAAGTTCACTTACTTTAGTACAGTAACCCGTTTTCCAGCATTTAACTCTTGAGACTTGTGGGGAATAATAAGTAGTATTTTTCTTGGACTGCTCTATATAGTTTGATCACGGTTGGAGAGGCTCGTGGCTAAATGATAACTGCCGCACAGGTCGATCGGTCAGGTTATGCTACGCTTGCCGCGGTTGATCTGTGGATGGGTGACCATCTTTACATACTGAGAACCCTCGGTGTCTCGGAAAGTCGTGACTGTCATTCGTGGATCTTTGATAGTCGTTACGGGTAGTCAGAAGAACAAAAACTGACAACTAGTCTTACCAAGTTGTATCGTATTAGCTACCCAGTGGAAGTCAGATAGGCATTCGTTCTATGTAAAATACTGGAATTCAGCTGCATCCGGTTAGACAGGATGCCGACCCCAACATAGTTGGGAAAAGCCCGGCCCGGGCGTTGGGTTGGTGCCTGAAATAAATGGATAAATAATAAAAGGCTAGGCCGATGATGATTTCGATCACTGTGAAAGATCCTGAGGGTATACTCTTTTAGTCCGTTAACGAAGAAAAGAGCTGGTCCAAAAGTAGTAAATGTCAAAACAAGGTGTCAAACTCAATTATTCGGACAGGCAAGAACACGTTGGGAGATGTTTTCGTTCGCCATTTTGAGAGTAGTGGTGATGAAATAATTTATACAAAGTGAACTGACTGTTGCCTGTGAAGTAAGGCTGTGACAGAGTGGGGTCCAAGGACTGGAAGAAGAGATGTCGGTCGTCCGGCGCGGCAGCAAGTTGGGCAGACGACATTGTTGCCGTCGTGGGCAAAACCTGGATGAGGCTGGCACAGGAGCGTGGGGATTGGCACATGAGAAGAGATGCCTGTGCCAGTGGGTGAAGTCGAGCTGTGGATGATGAAGAAAGTTCCTGTTTGGGTTCTAAAACCACAACTCGTAAGTCCCAGCCGTTATAACCGGGCCACCCGTGCTCAACAAGTATGCAAATCAAACCAAAGCAATGGATCCTAAAGATTCTTGACTAAGCCCCAATAAATTAACAAATTGTTTCGAGAACCTTCCTGAGCCTTCGTTAAAACTTTGTTGAGGTGAAGGAGAACACAGGTCAAAGGACAGACCTGACTTAAGTTTAAAATGGAAAAGTTTTCAAGTCATTTTAGACATGTAATACTTTTTGAGCCTCTCTAGTTATACGATTTATTAGAAGGTCATGTTCGGACGATTGAAGGAGTGTTATAAAAACCTCAATTACTATGGTCAGGTGCTGCTGTTGGCTCATAAGCTGGCATATTTTTATTTTTTTCTTTTTCTCTTGTAAAGCATTTATGCTTACATCAGAAGTCTAGTCTCTTCTTCTGGGACTAAAAATATTAGCTGCCTCAACCAGAAGGGGTATCATCATACCTAGGTAACTCACCTCATCATCGTCAACCGCATCATCGCTGACCATCTTCCATACTTCTATCAGTCGTCATCTCGGTAGTCATCGCATCATTGCTTGCCTCCGGGTAATCTAAAGGTCGCACAGTCGCACGCAACACTATTCATCTACCTAGCCGTTTATCAACTCTGTTAGGGGCGGCTTCCAGTCTAACGGTATGAAAATGAATACCAGTATTTTACATGGAGCGACAGCCAATCTGACCTCCATAACCCTAATCAATATGAAGAAAAAAATTTATAAAGATGCAAAATGTTAGGTTCGCCTTACAGTCTAACGGGATGAAAATTAATAACAGTATTTTACATGGAGCGCAGGCCAATCTGACCTCCACAACCCTAATCAATATGAAGATAAAATTTATAAAAAAAGCTGGCAAATCAAAAGCAAAGGTTCCGTAGTCCTTTTTCACAAAGAAACTATTGTCACAGGCATTTGGGAAGCAAAAAGGATGTATTGTTATAAAAGACTTGGCAGTACAAAGACTATTTTGCAGTCAGAATTCAGACGACGCGACGTAATCACACGCCCGTGGCACTTCCAACTTAGTACAAAGTTACTCACAGTAGTTCATTTTCATGACAAAGAGACTTGTCTTCCTATATACAATCGTTGTGTAGTTCTTGACTTGGTGAATCTAAATTTTTTGAATATTTAGTAGATTTTAAGAAAATTGTGTCATCAACAGTAAAGTTGTGGTAATTTTATAGTTTAAGACGAAAGCGTCAGATTTAAAAAAAAAACAATTTTTCTTATTTTATTTTGCAATAAGGTCGTCCGGGCTTCTGACTACCCGTAACGTCTGTCAAAGATCCAAGAATGACCATCGGGACCAACGGATTAACATGCTTTCCGAGGCACGGAGGGGTCTCGGTATGTAAAGATGGTCACCCAGCCACGGACGAACCGCGGCAAGCTAAGATTAACCTGATCGTTCGACCCGTGCGGCTGTTATAAATTAGCCACGAGTTCCTCATCTCCATCGTGCGACGCTCCTAAATATTAATAACAACCAACAGATATTGTCAAGAACATTTATTACTCAAGAACTTACACTAGTCCAGCTTTTGAGATTATTTTCTTTTCCAAGCATACTTTATTAATGCAGGGTTCCCCTCACTAATGAATGCAGCTTCACTCTCATTGAGCTGCACAGTGCACATCAAAAGCGTCTCAGTGTCGACCGTCTTACTTAAATTCAAATGTAATTTTCTGTGCTGCTGAAGGATCATCAAAGGGCCATCTTTATTTATGTCAGTGTGTCTTTAAAACTGGGTTATCTAATGTAAGTCGACTAGAAATGTTATTCCCGGGCTACACGAGGCTAATTTTTGAAGCTAGGAGAACCCGGACAATAGCCTTTCTCAAGAAATAATACTAGCTGCGCCCCGCGGTTTCACCCGCGAAGTTTCGATTTAGGGGTATGAAAAATAGAGAGTAGCCGATAAAAATCGGTCTAGCCGTTTCGGAGGAGTATGGTAACTAACATTTTAAAATTTGGTATCCAACGGAAATACATTATAATGTTTTGTGGGATCCAACGACAAAAATATTAAACTGGGATTCAAAAGTGGGATCCAACGAAAATAAATCGAATTTTATGTGGCCCTCAGTACTTTTTGTACTAATTTCCTTATAATTACAGCCTTTCCTAATTCAAACCTACTTTAAAAACCAAGATCCATTTAGTATGTAAGAAATTAACTTCCTTGAGAGTCTAATAAGGTGGCAGATGGTTCTCACCAGCGTTACCATGCCAAACTAATCCCTACGTGTTCAGCGTAAGGTCTATAATGGGGAAAATTAGATAGTATTAAGGATGCACCCCAAAAGTGAGGGTAACGACTGAAGTTTCCAATGAAGGTAATTTGGGGAAGTTCATGTGAGGAACCCGCATTTATCTTGGAGTAAGCGTTAGTTTTATTAGAGACTGGCTATTCCTCCTTGGAACAGCTTGATTCACTGACTTGATTACATTTAGGTGTGTCCAACTTGATTTTAGTCTTTGTCATTTTGTATTATTTTTTTTTTATACCATTACGTAGCCGACGTAATGGTTATGGAATGCCTGGCTCATCTTGATAAGGCGTGCTCCATATTGTTAAAAAAACACTCTCTGTCTCCTTAAAGACTATTTATTTATTCGTTGCACTTGTTTCATTATTATTATTGTAATTTTTTATAGATAAGTATAATATGTTTTAAATAATTATGTATGTGGAATGTGGTGTAATTTACAGACTACCTTCAGCATTGTCTTCCTTCGCCCTTAATCCATCCAAAGGTTGTCTTTAAAAGATCACTTTTAGCGATAAGACCGCCCATTGTGTCACTCCTTGTAAATTTTCTATATTTATATCTGAAATTTTTATGGTGTAGATATGTCGCAGCCAACTGGTTAAATTAGCCGTTCTGTTAACCGCCTAGCCTTTTAACTAAACGGCGGCCGTTCAACTAACGGCCTGAATGATATTCAATTACAGTTTTGGTTGGAAGTCTGTAACCAATCACGCGCGAGCCGAATTGGTCGCAGTAACTAAGCCAGGACACCCTGACCAAATGGGTTATTTTAGGTTAGAACTGTGATCAACTGCGTGCGAGCCGAGAGAGCGAAGCGAAGCGAGCACTACTTCTAAAGGCCAGGCAGTTAACTGAACGGCTAATTTAACCAGTTGGCTGCGACAGATACATAATAAAGAGTATTCTATGTAACTTCGATCTAAATACCTACAAGAGCCTGCAATAAATTTTCTAGGATGAAAGTACCCTAGGTCAGGCCGTAGGTTACAAGCTACTTTGCCACATCAAAATGTTTTGGCAGTTTTGCCGTAAAAAATTACTGGCTCTTTCGATTTTATAATTTTGATGACACGTGATGGCTTTAGTTTCCATCAACGTAGTTGTAAGCTCTTGACTGTGCAGATATCCTCTAACTTTTTTCTATTAAGAGTTCATTAAACTTCTAGTAAGTAAGCTTGAAAAGTAAAAAAAAAAAAAATAACCCCGTATTTCCTATCGCGCAATTGAATAAACATAATCTCAAGGGACGGTTTACTTACATAATAGTTTGTTCCAAAAATGACAAAAACAGGTAAAGACAAGATAGCAGGCGTTTGTTTTTTAAACCTGGCGCTCTACTAACCCTCAAGGAGAAATAGCGTCATGAAGTTCATAATGAAATGCCGGCTCTTGAAATTGGAGTGCATCTGCTTCGGACATAACTTAAATCCATTTTAAAGTTCATTGTCCTCCGAATCTCTTAGGCAGCCCGCACTAGGCGGGTTAAATGCTACGATTATTCCCAAGAGTATCTACCCTAAATTTATTCTAGAGAGACTAATACCCTAACTGCGTAATACACTTTCAATCACAATCTGAATAATTTTGAAGGATGTTGCTCCACGGCGGCGTCATAATGTTCGAAGAATTTGTCTGCTCAACAACGTAAATAACGCAATGAATGTTGTTGACCTATCAAAATTGAAGCCATTGCTACTGATAGTACACACTATCAGTACGCAATTATAAAATTCAAAGCAATAATTTCAATTAAACCATTTACAGGCACTTTTGAATTGACAGCAGCCCATTCCAAAGCGTAGTAGGTTTCTATGGAGTTTAACGGGCAAGAAACTCAAAGGATACTCTTTTAAATCAAAATATTGTTACCAAATATTGCCATTTAACTATTAATGTTTGTCACTCAATAACGCATGAATGGCCGGAATGATTTGGACAAAAATTTCGCACATGCTCGTGGATAGACCATGGTGTTCAATGAATACATTGCTCGTAAATAATTTTTAGGCGGATTAAAGAAGTGGATTTCCTAGGATGCAGGAGAAACTGTGGGGAACAGCTACGTACAGAAATATAAAATTAAACATTTGAATTTAACTTTTTGAATGAAATAAAGAAATAAGTTTTTTCCAGTAGCCGTAGTTTTTGTACATAGTGCGTTACATTACGAAATAGTATTAATTTTACAAAGTGGAGAACAATGTTTTGTCTAAACGTTTATGCAAAGGCATGAAATTTTCATCTGTATATTATACTGATTAGTGCATAATCAGCCTATAATGTCCCCCTCCCCACTGCTAGGACACAGGCCTCCTCTCGGTGAGAGGGGGTGGGCCGTAATCCACCACGCGGGCCCAGTGCGGGTTGGTGGTTGTCACATGTCTTCGAATTTGGTTCTAGGACATGTCGGTTTCCTCACGATGTTTTCCTTCACAGTTTCGAGAGCAGTATGGTGATGAAATGAGTTAAAAAAAGTAAAACACCTGCCGGCCATTTCTCCACCATTGTTTAGTGCATCCGTCTGGATTTTGTCTTAAAATCTTATTTTTTTGTCAGACATAGCTATTCACTCAGAAATTTGTTTCATTCATCACAACATGATTACGAATGTCTGTCTTCGTTGGAAAGCTTTTATAAAACAGATTATTTGTTGGCATCATTAAAATCATTTTTTTTTTGTGTTACAAAGCTACTTCCTCAGTAAGTTTAATTCATCACAACATGATTACGAGAGTCTGTCTTCGTTGGAAAGCTTATAAAAACAGATTATTTGTTGACATCGATTTTGTTAGGTCTGGTTTGTTAGGACTGACATTGAAAAAGACACAGATTTCCTTTTTATGACAAAACTTCTCACAGCTTCACATAATCACCTTAAATAGCATAATAAGCCTAACAATGTTCCCAATGCTGGGACACAGTCCTCCTCTTTATGAGAGGGAGTGGGTTGTAACTAGTGTTGGGTAATGCTAATAATCCGGTTAATATCATTTGGATAATAATCGATTAAAAGCAGTTAATAGCCATTAATAGCCAATTATGGATGATAACCCTGCTGTTAATGTTATTATAGTGCTTGAAAATTTCCCTTTATGGTTTTCAGGCTTAGGACTGTCAGATTAGACTTAATAATTTTCATCATCATTCTTTGTATTAAATTCATGTGCAATTTAAAACAAATCTGGCCCATTTAAAAATTATCAATCAGCAATTTACATTGATTTTTGGTAATTCGATTTTTATGTAGGTACTTAGTTTAACTTTTTTTTTAATTCTTAATCAGTCATTTACATCGATTTTTGGTAATTTTTCTTTTTTTGTTTTCTTTTTACTGCTAAAAACACTAGATTCTTTAAAATCTCCTAAGTTTGGTACATCGATTGGATTGGACGTTAATGGATCTATTTCTGGTGTATTATTAACAAGTACAGGTTCATTACTGTCACAGGATATTTCATCGATTTCTGATATTGGAGAGAAAGGTTCCGAAACATCCGAGACGGGCCTCTTCGGGCAAAGCCACTCCACAAACAACAGCATGCGTACTCCACAGGCAAATCAACAGAATCCGCACTGCATAACGTGGTATCCAAAATTTAATGCGCAGTGGACCACAAATGCTCTGCACTGGCTGCCTTCATTGACATCGAGGGCGCCTTTGACAAAACCACCTTCAAAAGCATCAGCACGGCTCTAGACAGACACAACATAGACCTGTCCATGAGCGGCTGGATCACCAACATGCTCAAACAGAGGGCAGTACAAGCGACTGTAAACGACACCACAAGGGCTATCGTGGCGAAGGGCTGCCAAAAAGACCTTGAAAAGCTTCGCGCTTCTTCGCGTGTGTGGCAATCACCGGCTGCATGAGAACTACACCCACTGCTGCCCTACAGGCCATGCTTGGACTACCGCCTCTACACCTCATAGTGCGGGAAGAAGCGGCCTTGGCTGCCTTTAGGCTCTCTACATCAGGAACCCTGAGCAAAGACTCTAGGGTCAAACACATACGTTTAAAAGAAAATGCGATCAAACGGCAGCCAATGATGGCATCACCCTGCGACAAAGCCCCGAAACAATACTGCTTCCAAAAGCACTACAACATAGTGCTTAAAGAGAACTGAGAATTTACACTGACAGTTCAAAGACCGACTGCGGAACCTAATACTAGAATGTCACAATGCGCTTGAACAGGCAACTGTATTGAACCGCAATACAGTGACACTACAATGGATAAAAGGACACAGTGGATCGCTAGGCAACGACGCAGCTGACGAGCTGGCCAGAATGGCATCGAGTATGTCAGTCTGTGGACCGGAACCTATCGTGCCCATCCCCTTCAACCAACTACGCAGGTGGCTACAGGAGCACACCCACACACAAGCAGAAAGCTGGTGGACGTCGTCACCAGGCTGCAGGCGGTCCAAGGAAGCTATGCCATCTTTGGATGGCAAGCTAACCAGTCGCTTACTGCGATTGGACAGGAAAGGCCTGCGCCTGGTGACGGGGACCATCACGGGACACTGCTCGCTAAACAAACAGTTC
Source organism: Gortyna flavago (assembly GCA_963669345.1). Classification (NCBI taxonomy): domain Eukaryota; kingdom Metazoa; phylum Arthropoda; class Insecta; order Lepidoptera; family Noctuidae; genus Gortyna; species Gortyna flavago. Next base: position 3,521,204 of record OY770141.1, read on the forward strand.
CACACAATAGGCATAACGGACAGCCCCTTGTGCAGAGCTTGCATGGAGGCTGATGAAACCATTGCGCATGTGCTCTTCAAGTGCACAGGCGTCACCCAGATTAGGTCACAAACCCTCGGGACACCCAAATCGTACACAGATGTTCTCAAAAGACCAGGAGACCTAACCAGCTTCTGGAGGGAGGTGGGCTGGTTGGAATAACCACCGACGGCCGCCATGGCCCACGCACAATGGTCCACTGAAGGACTAAGTGCGGAAACCAAACTCATAACATAGAACGTAGAAGGTTCCGAATAATAATCCATGTGGAAATCACTTTCCATAACTATACTTGACGGTCTTTTTTAGTAATAGTAATTATGGTTATATTGGGTCTCTAAATTAACAAAACTGAATTTCCTGAAAAATTTGTATTTATTTTCTTATTAACACTTTTTCACATATAAAAAGTGGAAAAAAAAAAAAATAACAATACATTGAATCACACTGTGTAGACGCAACTAATTTATGTTCACACCCACAGATTTTACAATAAAACAAAAAAAAAACATTTATTTTTACAACAATACATTAATAGCAGGGTTATCATCCATTGCAAGGCTATTAATGGCTACTTATGGATTATAATCGATAATAACTCAAAGCATCCGGCTATTAACCCAACACTAGTTGTAACCCACCACGTGGGCCCAGCGCGGGTTGGTAAATGTCACATTACATAGAGCTTGGGGCAAAATGTGAGTGTAATTTACACTTGCAGTTCAGCCTAGCCCATCGCAGAATAATATTCGTGATGGTATTTCAATTTCATAGATGACGTACCACCTCTTGCGCAAGTACGCCAGCACATCAAGCGGCCCGAATCTGTAAATTTTTCCCAATTGAGTATGAACCTTATTCGTTTGGAATAAAGTTGAAAATCTATCAAAGAAATTTGACAGATTGGGGTAACTTGATGTGCTCACCTCTGTACCATAGTTGTATGAACATTCATTTGATTTTTGGTTTGTAAAAATATAAGGGACCGCCTACGGCACAGGCTCTATTGACTAGCTGGCTTAAACATTAAGCTATGTTAGTTAATAATACTTACAGCTAGCGAAGTTGCACCAAGTAGGTAGTCCCACTGCCATAGCGCCAACTACGAAGCAAATGAAGTCTAATGCGACCACCGCCATTGAATACAGAGCCCACTGACCATTGCTGCATTTCAGCCAACTTCATGGAATGTTCCGGACAACATCGAGTAGCAGCCACAATTAGGTACATAACAAACGTTACGTTAGCTACCGTGACGTAAACGTAAACTTTGACGTTGACGTTCACATTCGAGCGAAATGTTTGTAACGTCACTCACGTTTAATGAGAAACCTACGCCTTTTGTGAGATGACATGCTTTCATGCTCGTTAGGCAAATTATTGTTGTTGCAAAGATTGTATCTTTTATATACATAAATTCACGTCTTCTGCCCATGTGGGTAGGCAGAAAGTACAGAACGCCACCTACATACTATTTGCTTTGTTTACGTGCATACATCTGGTCATACACGAACGCTGGTTGCGAGTACTACGCAGCTGACCTTTCTGAAGAATATCACCAATAAGGTCACTATTTATGTCCATCAAGGGCGTTTCCACTCTCATCTTTTATCGTCATTCAACAATGCTTTTTATACTTCAATACTTCGAAATCACAGTTCATTCACTGATTCCTAAGGCTTAGGCTGGAATCAGGGACAACGAATTCCTAAGCAACACGTTTTGTATGGTTGTAAAAGATGAGTTGTGAATGTGAGACGTTTTGCGAATACAAAAAACCGGCCAAATGCGAGTCGGACTCCCACACCAAGGGTTCCGTACCACAAGGCAAAAAAACGCCAAAAAAAAAACACGTTTCTTGTATGGAAACCCATTTTATATTTACTTTATTTTATTAATATTATTTGTTGTTAAAGCCGCAACAAAAATACATAATCTGTGAAAATTTCAACTGTCTATATATTACGGTTGATGAGATACAGCCCGCAGTCGGACGGACGCGCACCAGAGGCTTAGTAATAATAGGGTTCCGTTAAAAAGTCTATAGGCTCAAATCGAAGTTAAATTTAAAAAAAATACTAACTTGTAGTCACTGACCATCCTTTTGCAGCTCATTTAAACTCCACGAGCAAAATTACCTAAAGCAACTTTCTGTTGCTTCTAAAGCCTAAACGCAAAACGTAACCATAACCACATCTGTACCACACAAATCACACAGGAGCTCCTCAAAGGCTTGTACCGAATATCAATCAGTCTGACATACAGACAAAGGACTAATCCGATTAGCAATAATCTTGAACAATTTACCTATGCTGTGGTTTCGAACGTGCCGTATCTAGGACGTGCATGGTCGGTGACTGGCGTCTGTGGGTATATTTGGTCGAAGATGGAAACAGGTTGTGTTCGGCGAGGCATGACTGCTGGTTGGTCGACTGATTGAAAAGTGTATTCTGATTTTACGATGGGAATTGGTGTTTTCTAGATAGCAATTGTGCAAGGTTTTGGGTATAGTAAATGTATGCTCGTGTAATTCCAATTTCCTATTTACAGATTATGCAATTTCATTTAATTAGCAGGCCCATTTTACATTTAAAAAATATTATATTATTTTTTAAATTTAGATTCTATATTGTTAGTTCCGTAATTATCACTCTAAATGTCTTTAGACACACTATGCCGAAGGTACGCGACCGAAGTTCGGCATGATTACGCCTGCAATGCTATTTGAATTACTGACGACACATTATGCGCGTAGCGCGCGGAACTTCGGTCGCGTACCTTCGGCATAGTGTGACACTAACTGTTCTACAGATTAGGTAAGTAATTATCGCAGCTGGCGTAATTTTTAGCTACTTTTTATGACACCCATTCTACAAGAGAAAAATCAAGAGTATTCTTTCCTACCTTATTGCTCATACAAACGAGCGACAGACACGCGTGCGGCAGATGCAACCGGCGGCCGTCGACAACATGCCAAATACACAATTTGCACTTTGTTGACGGCAGCCGCCGACGCATCGACGGGTGTCGACGGTGGTAGTTGCTTTTGAAAACAAAATATAACTTTTTCATCGATAACGAATAGAAAGAAATTCTGACTCCGACGCCATTTTAATTGCTTTGTTTTGTAACTCTATGCTTGCCACATTGTGATAGTAATTAACAACATTATCTTCCACTAAATTCTGGAACCACCTGTTACCGAAATGAGGTACCACAATTACACGATGTATTCCTATGTTAATCTTCTCACATATTAAATATTCATAGCTCGCTCCTGCTGGACAATGGGGCTATCCTGATTGACGGCCGGAATTGGGAAACTTAATTATGTTCCGCTTTACGAGGACTCGTAAAAAATGGGTTAGCTGTTATTAGGTTTTGGCGAAATAAGAAGCGGATAAAAGAAATTCATGAGTGTTGCAAGTAGAGGATCTTTTGTTAACCGTCTTCAAAAAAAGAGGAGCTTGTCAATTCGGTTCAATACTTTTTTTAAATGTGTAGGTAGATCATGTAAAAAAAAACGTTTTAACAAAATAACTGACTTCCAAAAAAATACTACAAAGTGAAAAATAACTTTAAATTCGGAAGTAGGTGTCGTTGGGTTCGCATTTTCTTTTTTTTGACACCGACTAACGACTTCCGAAATGAAAGTTATTTTAAAACAAAAAATCTACATACATATTTGTAAAACCTCGCGTACAAGTAAAGCCTCGGTGCCGCAAGCACTTCTGCTGAGTATGGGGTCCTGGATTCGATTCCCAGGTCGGGCAAGTGTTATTGGGTTTTTTCATCAGGAATTTCTCAGCCCGGAGTCTGGGGGTATTCGTGAAACGCACCAAATGAAACGTCTATCGATATTATTTATTACGAATCCTTCATGCTCTTCTCTGTGTTTTATCGTTGATGCATTTCGAAAGATCAAAATTATAAAAAAAATATTTTGAATAATATTTCTTTTTTTTTGAGGAATACTTTTGTTGCATTCAAAGTTGGTGCGTTTCGAGGAATACCCCGGAGTTTGGATAACAATTGGCTCACCATCATGGACCTAAATATAAAAAGCGAAATGTGGGACATTGTGGGTGTACTATAGATACGAGTACTATCTATCTATCTATACGGGTACAGCTCTACTTAACCCATCAGGGATTACAGGCGTACTGTTATGTTAAGCAAATATGTGGTCGAATATTGTGCTCGCCTACCTAGAAGTGAAGGAAGGAGCAGTCCCTGTGGTAACGGCCGCGACTTACGAGTTGTAGTAAGGTCGTAAGTTCGAACTTGACAGGCGGTTTACTTTGTGTAAATTATTTCAACACCTCAGCTCTCAAAAACAGTAAAGGAATACATCATGAGGAAATCGGCATGTCTCATGTCCTAAAACCAAAAATTCGAAGACATGTGATATTTACCATCTTACAATAGGCCCCGCGTGGTGGATTAAGGCACACTCCCTCTCACCGAGGCGAGGCCTTTGTCCAAGCATTGGGAACGTTATAGGCTTATTATGCTACCTGTTTACTCGTGTTTTGGATACTTAGGTTACCTACCGGACTACAGCAAGAACTTTTCAACCTACAAAGCATTTAAAAATATAGTTATGGCTGCGATTTTTCCACTGAAATACGTCCGAAATCACAACACAACTACAGAGCAATTTGTAACACTAAAATCGTCTGATTCGATCACGCGGTCCGCAGCCAAATTCTCAAATAGAAAGAAAGAAAGAAAAAACGTTTATTCGCGGTGAACATGACGCAAAAAAAGAACAAATACAAAAAATAATAAAAGGTAGGGGGGAAACATGCGTCACATTCACGCAAAACGGCTATCGCAAATGTTAGATTTTACAACGTATCATTCAATGCACGTTCTGTGGTCACATCTATCACGTCCTATAAGTGGTTTATGAACTCGAATACTCTAACTTCCTATTTGCTTTACAAATTAAAGCAGATTGAATACTATTGGGTATAATTTTATTATATAAACTAGCTTCTGCCTGCGACTTTGTGTGCGTTTTCGCTCAGTGTTCTTTCTGGCTTTTTTTTAATTTTTGCTCGACTCCTTAGGGTCGTAGTTTAATGTTAATGTGTTGTGGCTCTGTGCATACACGCTCACAGAGCGCTGAGAACGATACAGCGAAGCATGCCAAAACTACACCTCCGTTCTGTGCATACACGCTCACACGCACACAATATATACAACCATTTACAATCAAACTACACCTCACTAAGTGCACACATGTTTACAAAACCGGCTTATTTATTTATTTAATACTTCAACCACAAAAATGTACAGAGGCGGACTTAATGCCATAGGCATTTTCTACCAGTCAACCTTTGGGTGATGCAGAGACAAACAATGGTAGGTGCAACAATGAAAATTGAGGATTTATTCCTCAATTTTCATTATTGCACCTACCATGAGTATAGATAGATAAAATATGTAATGTTCAAAAGAAACAGAAGCACAGAATTGGGGAGAACTGTATGTTCTCCCACCATAACCACCACACCACACCACCACACACCACCATAACCATATTATTCATGCATTGTATTCAAAATGACTCCCATCTACTTGCATTTCAAAAACATTTATCCTCCTTGCCAATCCCTATTATTTTTGCAAATTAATTTCATTTGAGGGTAGTCGAATAATTACTTTTTCTTCGCCGTTGAGTTCAAATTAATTGACGTCACTCCAGATTAATGAGGTAGCTTTTTTATTACATACCATTATCTTGAGAAATATTGTTTTATTTAACAGCTACCTACTGAATTCAGGCTACCGTCTTTTTCTCGCAAAAGGAGAAAGTAAGACTTATAAAACCAGACCTCAGACCAAATAAAAAACCAAGACAGAGGGCTTTCAACAGTAAAGTGAGGCCAAAAAAAAAAGGTTAATCTTTCCATATTCACATATTATTATAATCAGCTTACCTTTATAAAAAAACAGTAATTTTCCAAATCACATCACACCGTTCCACATATTATCAGAATCTGATAATCTCTCCCGTTTCTTTCAAAATGGAGTCTTCAAAGTATTATTTTTGTGCAAGAAGAGTGCCGTTACTTTTCGAGGGAACGCCGGCGCCGTTGCTATGGCAACGTAATTCCCGTATAATCCCCTTTATTTTAGCTTCATCCCCTCGCCTTACCTTCTTACCCCTACGCACATTATCCGTCAGCCCTTGTCAGGGGGTGCCTGTCACACCGTAGCGAGAACTCGACCATAAAATTTTATTATTAAAATATTGGTGAGTTGGGACTTCTTAATTGTTTAGGGATTTAAGGGACTTTGTCAATAATGCCACTTACAGTGAAATTTGGAGCTGTTGGATGTCTGTCATGTAACGAGTCTAACCTGTAAACCAATCACAACAGTAAAATAATATATCAGACTAATATTACAAAGGCGAAAGTTTGTAAGTGTGAGGGTGTGTGTGTGTGTGTTTATATGTTTGTTACTTCTTCACGCTCACACGGCTGGACCAATTTAGATCAAATTTTGTATGGAGGTAGCTGACCCCCTGGATTAACAAATAGGCTGCTTTTATCCCGATTTTTCCACGGGATCGACACTTATGCGGGTGAAACCGCGGGACGCAGCTAGTATAATATTAATAGAGAATTTGTTTATTTAGTATTATTGATTTATTTATTTACACCATAACTATATTAGAATTAAAATTAACAGACACTAATTTCCCAACATCAATCCAGGGAAAAACCAACGAAAAACCAACTATGACCTTGTTTAGGACTAGGGAGAGAACATAGTATCGAGGACTAAGCACTTCGTATAATTACAATAGAACTTCACTAGGGTAAGTTCATTTAATTATGTATGTAATTATTATTTTTATCAACGGGTTATTCTCAACGATAGGTGGGTTTTACGGACCACAGTAGCAAACAAAACCAATTACAATCTTTATCTTGAAAATATGGTAAAGACACAGAGGACATTAACACGGAAACAATTAACTTTAGTTTACTTAATTACAAAAGTATTTTGTTAAATCAATATTAGTGTGACATATTTAACGCGAAGTGCACCGATAAGTAGCCATTACAAGTGTCATAATGACACTAGATAGTGCCCTTTGTCAATTAATTACCAAACAATACAAGTGATAACGGATGTAAAAATGAATTACGGTTGCCACATTTTATTAGAGGAATGATAACCTTTGTGAGCTATTTTACTATTTCTAGGCCAAGATTTTATGAGGTTTATAAGTCTTTTTTTGTTTTTTTTTTTTCAGATTCCACTATAGTGTGAAAGGCCATTCCTATGGAGGAGAATCGGTAAGAGATCTATTTTTTTTAACTCTTCACGTTTGACCACAACCTGGCTAACTTCAACTTAGCCTATCATAGTCCACTGCTGGACATCAACAACCATGTCAGTTTGTCCCAGCCTCTTAAGGTTATCGGTCCATCTGGCTAGGGGACGTCCCACACTACGCTTGCCGATACGCGGTCTCCACTCCAGGACTTGTCTGCTCCACCGGCCATCGATCCTTCGACAAACATGGCCAGTCCACTACCACTTCAGTTTCCTTACTCTGCAAGCTATGTCAGTGGGGTAATTGTGTAACACACTAACAGTAACAATGGCTTTAATTTTGACTGTTCAACAAGATTCTTTGCGTTATTTACGTTGTTGAGCAGACAAATTTTTCGAATATATGAAGCAATGGATATCGTTCAAAATTATTCAAATTGTGATTGAAAGTATGTAACACAGGTTAACTTATCTTACAGAAAATTTCATTCAGATTCTTTTGTATTCAAATAATACCAGCTGGATACCGCGTATCCGGGGTCGCAAAACATGCCAGTTTTCACAGACTGCCACAGTTTTGTTAAAACAAGCAAATGAATGCGGAATAATATAATCGTTAATTTGCCAAGCACATGTAGTAATTTACGAGCCAGTTAATGCAATGACTCCCTCCTGTATTTGGTTTGGTTTGCATTTAAACTGTTTTTGTGATTTTGACAATTTATTGTTTTAAAACTGTAATATTTCTTAGCTAACGTAAAGGGGGACTAATTGTTATGTTATTGACAGACATTAGGAAACACCGTTGTATTTCTTGCATTTAATATTTCACACGAATTTTAGCAGTAATTCAAATTCAAATTATCTTATTGCATCCATAATTTACACATACAGGTGGAAAGTATAAATCAATAGAATCAATTATCGACCCTGTCTGTCACAGCAAAATTTTAAATAAGTAGGAGAGACGAAGAGCCGCTTGAATTTTTCATAGGATAATGCCAATAAAAACACAACGGTGTAAACGCAGCCACATCCCTAAGTCCA